>VMRM01000014.1:13430000-14630000 GCA_010277075.1 Poeciliopsis retropinna
ATGCCGTTTCGATCCTCTGCTTAAACTATGTTAGTAGTTTTTTTTAGGCATTTAGATTAAAATGATTCATATTTTCCTGCAACCCTTGTTGGTAACCTTGGTGATAAGACTTTATAAAACCCTATTTTGCGAGCAAGACTGCCTTTAGTCTTCTCCAATAACATTTTAAAATTGGAGCATGCAGACAGAGGGATCTTTGCACAATCTCCCTACATCAAGGAAGTCTAACTCAAGTCTTGACAGACAATCTCCTGTGACTTTTTCATGCTCCACCACACATGAATATCATATTATTACATTCTGCAGAAGCCTGGTAATGGGCTGTTCATTTTATTCACATGTGTTTGAACAAAAATATTTGTAAATTGCAGGACAGTGGCTCTCAAGGACTGGAAGCGTTTAGTCTAATGTATTTGAAATATTTGTTTTGCATTACATGAGCAAGTTTTCCAGACCACTTGGACACAAACAGGCCTGCATGATAGTTTAGAGTAAGCATGAAGGGCTTTTCTGCATCTTCCTCCATTGTTTTACACCAGATGTACCTGCGAGTGATTATTCCTGAAAAGTTCAACCTAAGCCACATCCGATCAAACCGCATTGTTTTACTTCGAACCACACTGGAGTTTAACAAAATTAATTCATTAAGTTTGTAATGTGAGGTCAGAAATGTTATTTCTCTTTATAGCTTCACTCCCAAAACAACCTATCAGTATGCAGATAACTTCTAATTCGTGTCGTGTGACTTGGTGACCCCAAGACGCCAGTCTGTGATGCGTTTCTCCAGCGGTGAGAGGGTTGGAGATTTATTTTATTGTCCTGCTTCTGTGGCAAATAAATATTGTTCCTCGTCCAGCCGAATGTCCAGAGGTTAATAGAAATGGACCTCTGTTTTCCATCACATGGAAGGTTCTCGATGGACCCTCTGAGCAATCACAGACATATTCATGCCTGTCCTGGAGAGTGATGATGTAATAATAACAGAAGGGGAGAAGAAAAAAAAGAACTTAGGAGAAAGAAGAAATTCATTTCTCATGACAATTATCAATTGAGTTTGTCTGTCCTTGTTGTCCCTGAAAGTTAAACCATCCACGCTGGGAAAAAAAGCACATTTATCCGTAAAAATAGTTCTTTATAAAATTGCCTGTTGTGTAACCTTTTGTTCTTTTTTCAGTCATATTTGGCACTACCCTCTGTCTGGGAGTGTTACTACCAACTCACTCAGAAACTGTAACAATGTCGGGATGAAAAAAAATCCAAATCATTCAATATTTCCAGTCAAACATACTGCAGAGTGTTGCCTAGGCTATAAAATATAGCACAAATAAAGTAAAGTACAAATTCTACAATACATCTGCTAAACTGTTTTAATTGTTAGGGTTAATTGTTTCACTGGTGGGCAAAAACGTTTCAAAGGATTAAAAAATGTATTCAAAAGTGGTCAACTTATTTAAGATCGTTCCATTTTAGACATTTTTAATATTATAGGAGAGAAAAGTAACATACTCATACAAGATTAAAAATTTAATTGCTCTTGTCGAGAACTCGAGTTCACATGAAAACAGTAGGCATTTTGTTGCCTTCACTCTCATTTTAAGTATTCATCAGTTCCCAGAATGCTCTCACCTCACCTCTCACCTTTTATTTACCCATCACTCAAAGCTGTCTTGTATAACCCGCTTCTCCATCCACTCTTTATTTCATGCTTATGCTCTGTGATCGCGAAGCATCTGCTTGGCGTCCTCTTGCGTGCGTGCAGGAATAAGGAGGTTTGTGTCACATGCCCTGCAGTTCAGTGCGCACTGAAGATGAGAGAATGTATGGAATGAGAATATTGGTGAGAGAGGGAGCTTTGTTTCATATCTGCCATGCTCTGTGTGACACCAAGCCAGAGAAGCTGTGAACAGCTAGTGAGTGCTTATGAGAAACACTAGATGGGAGGAATTGAAGTGATGTTGAATGTAGCGTTATATATTATAGTGCCAACAACCTCAGAGTGGCTTTCTGTTTGTCTTTAAATAATGAATTGTCTATTTTGTTTGCGAGTCATTTAATCCAGCTGCCTGAAATACTAACTTGGCTGATTTTTGTTTCATGAATGTTGATTAAATAAATAAATGAAACGCTTCATCATATGGTTTCAAAAGTCTCGTATGTTGAGTTGACGTTTTGGAGTTTTATCAGTACCACCTGAAGAATATTAATTTGTATACAAAAAGTGTTTTGATCAATAAAAAGAAGATAAAATCATAACATTTAGCACTAAAACCAGAGGACATGTTGGTCAGAGGATTTTAAATGTTGGAAGGTGATGAACACTGAAGGTCTGTGGAACTGCCTGGACTTTTGTCTGATGATAAAAGGTAATTTTGAGATTTTATAAGATCACCATTTCCTCCAATTAGGACAATTTATCATAATTGGTGTGCCATGGTCAGTAGTGTAGAGCAGTGGTTCCCAAAGATTTTCTTCTGGTCCCCTCCAGTGGTTCCCAAAGATTTTCTGGGTCCCCCTATGGATTACAATAAAATCCTCCCCCAAAATGAAAAGAAAATCAACTGGGCACACACGTCGTGCAACATAAACCTACCTATACACATATTTTGTTTTCAAACTCCACTGAAGTTTATTTCAAACTTCAGGCTGCAACAAAACACACTACAAGCCATCTTTACAGTGAAACACTTTTGTGTAACAATTTTTTTTTTTCATTCATTTGTACTGGTTCCTGGCCCTCCCACCCCCCTGCAATGGCACTGCGCCCCCCCTAGGGGGCGCGTCCCACACTTTGGGAACCACTGGTGTAATAGATGACAGTATTCTGCAATTTTCAAGAGCCAAAGACTCAAGAGTTAAGATTAAGATTTAAAAAAGTAGCTTGGCAGTAAAATGAGGCCAAACAGGTGCTGACTGACAGAAACTTTAGCCATACCTTCAGGTTTACTTTCACTTGTCTGGTTATGGGAGCTTTATGCCTTCATTGTTTACAGAATATTAGTAATTTTAGTCTTCCCCTACTTTACCTGTGTGATGTTCACATACTTAGTTTTAAGTTGTTGCCTGTATGGTTTTGCAGCACAATTAACGTGGAGTTTCTGGTATATTATTCCAGAGGGTTCATGACATTAGGTTTTTAAAGAAATACTGCATGCTTGACTGACAACTGTTTAACAAGATCCTAAATATCGTGCTGAACAAGACAATGCAAGTTTGCATGAACATTCAAACTTATTCTTCTAATTCACAGATACAAGATGACTTCTGCTGTTCGTTATCAGCTGAACAACTTGGTCCGCAAAACTAAGGAATATATGTAGCTTATGCTACAGCGAGAAACACACAGCATCTTTTGCTTTTCTTGCTACATGTCCTTCTGACCGCCTTTCGCAGTCAGTCACACAACTCTGAGCTGAACATGCAAACACGGTTGCTCCAGAGACCGAGTTAGAACCAGCTCCTGTCTTTGGTGATTCAGTCAAATGATGGCACGATTTCAGAGGCAGGGAATGTTGCTTAATAAGCCATCCCATCAGGCTTTATTGCAATCTCTTTTTCTCACATTCGGTCAGTTGTGTGTTGTCAGAAAGAAGGAACGAAAGCGCTTCGCTGGGAGTCCAGCTGCATTATGAAACGCTGCATGAGAACACAGAGTGTGGGACAGAAGCAAAGTGATGTTACAGCTAACGCTGACTGACAGAAGGATGGAACCACTCAGGGTTACATAAAGCTTTCAAAATGATTATAATCCTAAATATTGTATAAATTGCTCAGTATTTTTAGAGTGTAGAGACCAAGGTATGAAATCTTGTGGACAAGGACAGTATTGGTTTTTAATCTTAGTAATGTTGGAAACACTTAGCGATTACAAACCCTTATGCTTGTGTTGTCGTCTCACGGGCACACATAAAATAAAACAATGCATAAATCGCATCGCCCCCTGGGATTCTTCAACCATTGTTCTCCTGATGAGATTTTTGACTGTGGCTAATGAATCCACTAAAGGACAATATGACAGTAATTGCTAGAAAAGGTTGAGGGGGAACCTTCATCTGCTAACAGCAGATCGCTACAGAAGAGGGTTATTACTGCGTCCTTTCGTGCTGATGACGCAGCGGCGCGCTATGCGCAAACCCCTCCGGTGAACACAGGCTGCAGCTGACAGCTGACATTTGCTCAGAAATGCCTGTCAGCGACACAAGCGGTTTGTCAAACAGACCCACAAAGTCGTATACTCACATTTCAGCCACCTGACTGTTTGTTCTTTTGTCCTGCAGCTGAACAGACACAATTTCTGTCTGCTTTGGTCTGAGTTTGTATGTTTTTCATCACAAAGGTTGGGATTCTCCGTCAGTCAGTATTTTGCCACTTTGTTAGAGATGCTAAGCTTCTCAGTTTCTTGCGATCTTATCAGCTTGATCCTACGTCTCCCGGACATAGCTCAGTGTTTTTATCTTTTCTTTTAATCACTTCAGTGTTAAACCTCGCTGTCTTTCACGCCTGCATTTCGGTCTGTGAAGATACACGCGGTGTAACCTATCCATTGTGTCACCTCTCTCCATGTGTCGAGTTCACTCTCGTTGTTCAGCTGGGAGAATTTATTCCTTCCCCAAATACATTTTGTGCTGCCTCTCTTTTATAAAATCATTGATTTTCAGTCCTGTTAGTGCTGCAGGATGGTTTCCTTATCTGTGCTGGCAGGAGCACAAATACAGAAAGGTTGCTAAATAATGCAGGAGCCGCGGCATCAATAAAGGAGGCATGGGCGGCATCAGATTAACGGCCAGGTCGTAAACTGTTTGACTTCTCACCCGGCTGTAATGTTGGCCTCCGTCAGAGCCGACAAGGTTGAACAACATAGCTGACAATCACTCATGAAGCTCAGCCAACAAAGACAGCTCACTGCAGGTGTATGTTTTGGTGATATAAAGGACTGCAGCACTTTATACCCCTGGATGTCTTTCGCGTACCACAAACATTTATGTATCCTGGGATTTTACGTGATTGATCGGCGCTGTGGAGTGAAAGGAACACGAGACATGGTTTTTTTCTAAATGTTTACAAGGAAGAACGTGGAAAGTGTGACACACATTTATATCTAACCCGCTTTATTCGCAATCAACTGCCTTCAGAAGTCACCCAGTCTGTAAGAAGACTGGGTATCAGTCTTTCTAGTATCAGTAAATATACATCTCGTCTTTGCTTGTCAGAGAACATTAGTGGACGTGCAGCATCATGAAGACAAAAGGAACAGAGCAGACAGATCATGGATAAAGATTTGGTTAAAAATAATGTAGAACTAGATCATAAAAACAGTATTTCAACCTTCGAACATCTTGCAGAATACTACTCAGTCCATTACCTTAAAAGGGGAGGACGTTACAAGCACAAGTTTACTGGCAGACCAGGCAAGAAGAATATTAATCAACGGCCAAGAGACACATGGAAGCAGTGTGAAAGCTGAGATTCACAGCTCATGTGGGAGAATCTGTTGACAGGAAAACTATTAGTTGTACACAAATCTGGGCTTTGTGAAAGAGCAGCAAGAGGAAAAGAAGTCACTTTTGACTTTCCCACCACCCATGAAGGGGACACAGCAAACATGGTAGAATGTGGTCCTGTAGATTTTGAAACCTGAAAACACTATCTCCACAGCGAAACATAGTGGTGGTAGTATCATTGGAAAGGGAAGCTGCTCAAAGTAGATAGAAAGCTAAACACATGGCAATTGTAGAAAAGGAAAATCTGATAGAGGCTGCAAAACACTTGATAAGAGGAAGATTACCTACAAGAAAGGCAACGACAGAAAGCACACAGCAAGAACAATTCTAGATCTGAATATATTTATATGTGTTGGAGTGGACCAGTCAACATCTAGACTTAAATCCAAATCAAAATTAGTGGCAAAACTTGAAATTAGTTTCTCACAGATCATCTTCATCCAGTCTGATTGAGCTTCAGTTGTTTTTTCAAATTATGATAAAAACAGTTTTTCTAGATGTGTCAGTGTTAACTTTGGGCCCTGAATACGAGCACAGTTTCTAGATTTATATTTGCTAAAGTATCTTGTATTTGTAAAAACAAATAGAAGTTTGTGGCTGGAAGAAAACTAACTTGGTGATGTACAAAAGGTGTGAATACTTCCATAATTCACCTTAAGGCAAGTAATGCCTAAGTCCATGTTTGTGTGCAAATATAAAAAGTCGTGGCAGCGATCCCTGCTTCAATGAAGGCTGTTTATTTCACATGTTGTTTGGGAATTTATCGCCTCCCGAGGAGCTGCTGGCTCTTGCTTCCGGTGCAGTAAATGTTTATCGTGATGAGTAAGTCATCGCTTAAGGATTGCTTGTGTGGCTAAACAGGAAATATTTTGAAATGACTCATGTTTGTATTATATCAGATGTGGCAATATGCACTAAAAGCTTTACATATGCAGCCTAGCCTGATGGGGGTTCTTTGATCTAAAGCAGATCTAATCATGTGTGCTTTTAACACGTTTGCAGATGTGGGTGTTTCGAGATTTTGGTGTGAAAGATTTTTGTAGGCTTCTTCCAGACTGAAATATAAACCCATGTTTATATTCAATCTGACTGATAGTAGTACAGAGTCTTATGATAAGGAATGTCCTTATAGGTTAACTTTTTTTGTATTTTTCTTGCCTATTGACATAATTTAAATTATGCAAAAGGAACACATTGTGTGTTTCCATCATCCAATTGTAACATCACTGAATGCAGCTTTATAACTGGACTTGAAATAATTTTTTTTCTCTTTACTAAAACTGAATTTTCTCTCTTTTTGCTCTCGTTTCGCAGGAGGTTGAGGTCAGTTGTCTTTCCTTTTATCTACTGCTTCTCTACAATTCTTCTCTCCATTCATTGTCTTTTACTACAAGTTTGTGCGTCATTTCTTTTTTCCCCCTTCACCTGTCTTCTGCAATTTAATTAGAACGCATAATATTCTAATTAAAATGCAGGGGGGGAGTCTAGTTAAAAGACACGTTCCCAATAACGGCATATGTCCCACTTATCAGCAGATTTGTTAAACTTATTTACATAAAACATGCAGAGCAGAATGTACCTGTTTTATCCGACTGACAGCCACTTATCATGCCAGCCTTCTCATCATCGTCAGTGTGCAGCGATAAAAGAAGTCACATTTCTTTTGCTGTGTGATACTCGGATGTTATATCTTTCAAACTACCTGTGACACTTTGTTACTTTTTCCTTGCAGCTGCTAAACACACCACTTACTTTTATCAATGTTTCTGCAGGATGATTATGTGCGATCCTGGGATGAAAATCAAGGCTCTAATGACAGTAAGTCTCACACTCCCTGTGTTGTCTGCATGTGTGGTTATTTCAGTTTCTGAAAGCAAAACAAGGAGCGTTTGTTGTCAGCAGCATTGTAGCAAAGTTGCCACCATCTGTTTTGGAGGGGAATTGCTTGTACTGGAGATTGGTTATTCCCATAGGAACAATCAATCACTAAGCAGGGGTGGCCAAGACATTTCTTCACCTCTTTCAAAACATCTACATCGTTTAGTTTCGTTTCTCCTAACCTGTGAAATACATTTGATGGATGGCGATATTACCATCCATCATTAGCCGTAAGCATATTTTTAAGCCGTTGTTTATCCGTATTATTTAATATAAAGCCTTGATAAATCTAAGAGATGCATTAAGGAAATTGAAAGGTACACACAAGGCAAAGCCAGATTTTCCTCCATTTGAGAGCTCAGCATTAACTGTGTAGTGAGAGGCAATTTTCATAAAAATAACTCCTCTGAAAGACATTAGTGTTCTGCTTTATTTGTACGAGTGATTTGCCCTCCAGTGATAACAGAATTGCCTTAACTTCAACCTAGCAGCACCTCTTTCTGTTTCCTCCTACTATTTTTTTTCTCTGCTCTCTGCGGTCACCTTCCGACTCCTGCAGCTACTGCGGCCCTAATTGAGTTCCCGCAAAGCAAAGTCCCAACATAGTGTTGAGTTGTCAGCTATTGTTGTCTTTTGTTGGCCGATTTGCAGCTTAAGTGGAGTCAGCTGAAGAGCAGAGTGCATTAGCACAATTTCCAAGAGCTTTAATGAAAAACTAATTATACTTCATCATAAAAAGCTTGACAAAGAGGTGGCGGCATAAGATGAGAGGGTGGAAGTTAATGTATTTTGATTTATTGTTCAAGAGAGGATGTCTGCATTAGGCCTGCTAAATATAAGACAACAGTCTTTCTTTCCGATGCTTGCAAATAATTTCTTAGTCACATTTGTTTTTTCTTCCATTTACCCAAATTTCTCTCACTGAGCATTTTAAGTTCACGCAACAGGGCAGCAGTTTAAGTCCTTTATTGCTTTAACATTAGCATTGTAAACAGACGCATTAAGTCACAGGCAAACAGCCACTTCAGGAGGCAAACTTTACTTACATAAGACACATAGCATGTTTTTAACATTACGAGATCTCATTAAAAATTACGTTGCAAAAAGAAAATTGTTGGGACTTGTTTATTTTGACCTGTTTCTATGTCAAATATTGCAAAATTTGGCTTGTTTTGATGTCATTAAGCATCGGAGATCACTTTAATTACCAGCTGTTTGGTGTTACAGCCAACCGAACTGTCACTGATCAGAATTCATCAAGTAATGTTGCAAGGATTAAGATTGCGCTTCAGAAAGGAGGATTTCGACTTTGATTTTCTGCGGTTTCAAGCCTTTAATCTTCTTCCCTTCCTCACTTTTGATGGGACTCTTCTGCCTCCCACCATTGATCTGCCTTCCTTTATGAGTGGCCTAATGAAGCGCAGAAGTGAAAAGAGATTTGTCCCTTTGAGACGTCCCTAAATCAGTGTGATGTCTTTACTCCGGAGCACTGCGCCTGTGGGCGTCATTTCTCAGCCAGGCGTCTATGCACAGGAAGGCAGAGCTTCAGAACTGTCAACACTCCTTACACTCAGCGTTAGAAAGCCAACGCAGACAACAGGCTGATGTTCAAATTTGCATTCAGACGCGGCAGCAGCTGACTGCTCTTAAGTCAGCAGTGTGCTGAGGGAGGGAGATGTCAGGGTAATTTGGAGCTGATTTCTGCAGTTGATTCATCAATCTAGCTGCTGATTGAATCACCCCGCTCTTAAGACAGCAAACACTGCAGCCGGGGCATTTGTAATTTAGACTTCTAAGAGCAAACAAGTGTGCGCATACACCCACACTAGCAGTCCGAGGCTTGCACACAGCTCGCGGAAGGGCCTCATCCTTCAGGACATTCCAGTTTACATCGGATCCTTTGACACCGATATCAGAAGGCCTGATGAATGGTGAATAGACACTTTGTGGCAAATCACTGGCTTCAGATCAATGGCAGACAGGAAGAAGATAGTAAAACCCGCTGAGTGCACACTCTAAGGTTTGGAGTTTAACACCTCTTGAGGCTTTTGATAGATTATTGGTGACATGGTACTTCAAATGCACAGACACTGATGCTATTAGGTTACTAACAAGGTCCTGCATTTGTGCATCAGATGAACCACCAGCATCTCAATTGTTGTTGGGTTTTTTTTTGCTGGAAAAATTCTATTATTTTTGAAAACAAGTTAAGAATAACCTCTCCGCTGTCACTTCACGTGCAGCCTTTTCTTTTACTACTCGTGAGGTTGTAAATGGAACGGCTTCAAATTAAACCCAGTGTACCTTTTTCTTTTAGGTTTTCATCATCCATCTTATTGGCTCTGATTTGACTTTATTGCTTCAGTATTTCAATCATCCTTGACCATCTTTTAAAAATCTGAAATGAGTGATGAGCATTTATAATGAACCCCCTGAATAAAACTTTAACCAATTACCATTAGTCTCAGTTTAAATATGGCTGTCTTGTGAAGATCTCAATGACTTGCTAGACCAGAGAACATTAGTGAGCTTTACAAATCTGGTCTTTATATAAAAGCAAAAGCCATTGTTGCAAGAAAGTCCTATAAAATCCTATTAAATCCCTCAAACGATGTAGGAGACACACCGACCATGTGGCAAACGATACTCTGGTCAGATGAGTTTCACATTTAAGCCTACAAGCAAAATGTGATGTATGATAGAAAACGACATCCTCTTTACTATGAAGTGAACTGTGAAGTAGTGTGGCAGTCTTTTGGCAGAACTAAACACTAGGCGTTCTTGGAAATAAAGACTGCAGAGTGTTTTTATTTCTAGACTTGCACAAGCGTAAGTCTTATGCAAGTCTAAAGACTTAGACTTTAGGTTCTCCTTCGTGCATAGAAACAACCAGAAACATTCGTTCTAGAGCTAAAGTGGAATGGTTTAGATCTCAGTCCTGGTTTTCAGTGCCTACTGTCCTCTATGTTTTCGGTATTTCCCTGCTGCTGCACACCTGACTTAAATGAATACATGATTAGAAAGTTTCTGCAGCAACTGATCGCATGAAAATGCAACCGTTTGAATCACAAATCAAAACTGACAATCTCAATAAAATACCCAGAATCTAGAGGTTGTAAGATGAAGAATGTGGTAAAGTTTAAAGTGCAACGGACCGCATCGCTCTGTCATTACTGGCCGGCTTTGTAAATAGAGGATAAAAGAGTTGATGATGAGAATGTGGCCTTAGCCCTGTTCTAACTATCCTCAATCTGATGGGATAAACCTCATGCAAATCTGGATTGGATTAGACAGAAGCACTGGCAGGCCTAATTAGGAGAGGTTTTCCTCTGCAGGCATTAGTTTAATACCAAAGAAGAGCCTTTCAGAAAGAAGGTGGCTTTCAGGAATTAGATGCAGAAAGGAAGGATGTATGGAGGAAGTAGTAAGCACAGACCATGCACACTCAGAAGGAGAGGGCATGAGCCGGACGTTGGAAGCTGCACGAAGAAATGCTAAAAGGTGAAAGAGATGCCGATTTGTGCAACAGTCGGACCTCGGAGGTTTCAAACACATCGAGAGAGAGGATTCTCAGAAGCAGCAGATTGAGCTGCAAATCACAGTCTACCAAGAAATGATTCTCAGACCATGGAGAGCCTGTTGCTATGGAAACGTCATCATTGCAGGCACTGCTTTAATCCGTGGAAGCTTGTTAAGTTAACATGAGGCTCAGGCAGCCACCTTATGCTTCTGCACTCACAACACAATGCTGTGCCAGTATTCTAGCTGCTCACAGGGGACAAAATTTCATCAGAAATGTTTCTGTCCCAGAAGGCAGGATTATTATTGTTTCAGTAAAAGGTTTGCTTAAAGTACATTTTGCATACATGAAGCTGTTTTAATTTTTTGACTCCCGGTGTTGTATTTCGCTTGTGTTCTGGTGGGTATTGGAACAACAGACCTGCATCAGAAAGACAAAATGGACAAAAAGGGTGGAGAGCAGAGGAAGCTGGTGGCGCCACGGGAGACATACAGAAAGTTAACCAAATATAAGGCTTTAATATCGATATTCTAAGTTGGTGAGGAGTCTGCATTTGGGCGTTCACGGTTCCTGCAGCAGAGCAGTCAGCCTGTCACTTGCGTAACAATCTCAGTCCCGACAGCTCGTCGTATTGTTTTGGATTTGCTTCTAAAAATCAGATATCTGTCCGACGGCTACAATAATCCACAGGAATTTGCCGCATTAATATATTCAGTGGAAGGGAAAAAAGAGAGGAGATGATAAGCCTGTCTGCTTAATGATAATATAGCTATAAAAAAGGCACTCAGTGAGAGAAGAAAATGAATTCGAGTATGATTTACAGGCGCACAGATGAGTTGCCTTTTTGTGCTCTGGCAGCAAACAGAGGAGGACATGCAGATGAATGGAAGACTGCCCGGTGTTAAAAAGGACAGCAAGGCCACTTCCAGGTCAGGCTCTGGGAGGCCTGTTCGGAGTAGATAGCTGTGACAGATGAGCATATAGAGAAAGGCTGGCACACTGTCCAGCGTTAGCTGCTTCAAGAGTGAGTGATATGGAGACACACCGAGCAAGCTATTTAGATTTATTTGAAGTAGCAAGAAGCTTTTCTCTGTCAGAGTCAGCTAAAGTTTGGTGTGTAATATCCATAAATAAATCAAAGAGACTGTAGCAGTTCCACCACATTGACACAAAAAGTGACTAATTGATATAGCACTAAAAGAAGAGTAGCCATTGTCATCCTTCGTTGTTTATGGCTTAGAGAAGAAAGCTCTTGTCCAAGATTTCTTGGTCCATGAACCTATCCAGATGTTTCCCAATAATTTTGTAATCTTAGCTTTCTCAGTAGGTGAGGACTCTGCATTTGGGCATTCACAGCAGGTCTGAGTTGAGCCCAAATAGTCCGGTTTTGTTCTCATATTACTGCAGAACTTTCTCCTAATTCCTTCTGGAATCAGTTAGATGTTCAATGTCAAATTTAAGACAGCCTGGTACAAAATGTGTACCAATAACAAGACCTTTTATGAACCCCTAGACAAAGGAAGTGAAAAATGGCTTTATAATTTTTCCGCGTTGAAATAACTCAACCAAGTTCTTGCTGACCGCTTTGAGGCCCGGTCCAGGCTTATGCACATCTAATATGATGTCACAGATGTCTTTTGGTACGACTTTGTTCCTACACAGGGTGGCAGAGAGGTTGGAACAAGATTATACGGTAGGGTTCAGATTTGTTTGTTGCAAACTGACAGAGCATATAAAAAAAACACCACCATGTCCTCAGATCACAGCAGAGGGCATATTCCTTCTGCAACAAGCCATGAAAAACAAATATTTCCTTACTGTATTTATATAGGCTCTGTTCTTTTGTTACACTGTAGGCAGCAGGTACACAGCTTCAAGTCTCAAGACAAAATGCTCCGTTTTGAACATAGGAACTACCAAAGTGTTACACATCTTGCGCTTTACTGGCGTACAAACATACTGTATGGTGCTATAGGTGAATAGTATTGCCTTCCATTGCTATTGCTGCAATATTTACACAAGCACTGCAAAAATGTTGCAGCAGCAGCCTCATACTACGTTATGCAAACAATCTGTCTTCACTGATGAAGATTTACTCATGTTGGCATGCTGTAGTCTAGAGCAGTGTTTCCCAGCCATGGGCCTCGTGGCACACTGCCCTGCATATTTTAGATGTTTCCCTGCTTTAATATTCCTGATTCAGGCGATTGCAGTTCAGCAAGTGCCTGTTAATCAGCCATCAGTTGGAATTAGGTGGGTTGAAGCAAGGAAACACCTGAAACATGCAGGGCAGTGTGCCTTGAGGAAAATAGAAAGTAATGTCACAGCCATGACAAAACGTGGAATTCTGTGACAGCGACGGAAACAAAACTTTAGGAAAATAGTAGCAAAATTTTGCTTCAAAGTGTTTTAAGCTTTTATTTGTAAGACCATCCTCCTTTATTTTCCTTCAGTTCAATACAGATCTTAATGTAATTTCATAACATCAAAAGAGCAACAGCTCTGCACTTATGTAATAACTCAGACCAACTCTCAGGTTTTTCTGAGTAAGCCAAGACGAGCCACATGGGAGCTGAGGCTGGAAGCCAAATGTAAAACTATAACCAGAGGAATCTATTTGTTAGCAGAAAAAAGAAGCTGGGGAAGCATCACCGTTCACGTCTAATTTCCTGTTTGTTTCCCAGATGTAGACACCACCAAGGACCCCTGTCAGAAGGTTAAGTGTAGCCGACACAAGGTGTGCATCGCCCAGGGCTACCAGAGAGCCGTGTGCGTCAACCGCAAGAAGCTGGAGCACAGGTGAGCATGTGTAGATTCTCCAAACACAGGAAGATTGAGAAAACTTCCTCCAGCACACTGACATGAGGTCAACACTGATAGTCTGCACTGCTGCTTGAGTGGGATGTGTTTTGCTGCTGGCCAGAGTGGGAACAATAAGAGGCTCCTGCTGTGTAATGAGAAGCTAATACATTCAGACAACATGGAGGGGCTGTTTGCATCATGATCTCATGCCCAGCCTGGAGCTGCTGAGTCTCTTCTCTGAGTTAATTTGGCAGTGGCCGTCTTAGCTTGATGAAGTAAGGGTGAAGTATTTGCATGCCCCCTATCCCACAGACTGAAGCAGCCTGCTCTGCGCTCTCCTGATGGGAACTGTCAGCCATGTCCCATCTCCTCCACCGGGCCAGTGTGTGGGTCAGACGGACACAACTACGCCTCAAAGGTACGTTTTCCCATGTTGAGAGGCTCTGTGTACAAATGCGTACTGTAGAAGCTCACCAGACTAAACTAGTAGCGCATTGAAAACGTTTGACCTATGAAACAATGAAGCATCAAAGCAGAAGACTTTTCCATAAAATTTAGGAAAGAACTCAATGGAAAGTGTAACATTTGAGTATTGTTTACTGTATGTTTAACAGAGTTGGCCTTGTTGATGGGGGATTTTTTTTGTTTGTTTTTGTGAGTTGCTGTCCTGTTCTGAGAAGATCTTGGTCATTGAGCCTTATTTACACTTAGGACTTTGTTCACTTTGCTCTCTAGTTGAAATCTGGAATAATAAAGTCCTCACTATTGCAAGGACAGGCCCATACAGTACATTAGAATATCATTGAAAAGTTCATGTATACCAGTAACTCAATTCACTGGATGAAACCCACTAGATTACAGACTAGATTAATCTTTATTTTGCACAGTTATGATTAGTTTATGCATACAGCTTATGACAATAAAACATTTAATATTAGAATATTAAATAAGCTTTATTAAATAGAAGAAACATGTTTAATGTCGAAATGAAGGCTTAAGGAAAAATATGGTCTTTCTTTTGCTTTCATTTTATTTTGCGAGCAAAATATTCTATTACTGAATATGACTAGTTAGCTCAGTTCCACTGAATCATATTATCCACTCCTACACTCCTGTTTACTATATATTCTTTTTTTCACCACGAGAGAATAAATGGGCAGATTTCTTATAGAGCTGAGCTGTTTAGATTGAATGATTATCTCTATTATTACAGTACAGTACATATTTTATTTATTTGTATAAATAAAATATATTCTCAAGATGCATATCATCTTGAGATGATAATGTGTTCATTGGCATATTACTCATTATTTACCTCTGTCCTTTCCAGATGGCTATAAAACAATATTTCATTTACTCAAGATTAAACAGAAATAATCACTGAACATCCATAAAATCAAAAGGGGGGAAAAAAATAATCTTGGCTGCGTTCCTCTTAGTGAGGCAGTACAAAATATGGAAATGAATGCATTGGTTAAACATCACCTTTACTGTGGCGCTTACTTAATGTGTTTGAGAAGCATATGTTGCGTGAAGACACACACACACACACACCCCCACACACACACACACACACGGCTATTAAAAGCGATAAATCTGTTATGTATTCTGACAGTGTGCCGTGTAGTTTGGGATAAAAACAGAAGGACATTCTGATCTGAGCCATGTGAGGAGCGTCTCCTGGGAAAACCCAGGACAAAGAGCCATGATAAGCTACCTCAGAGGGACCAATTGCCAACTCGCGGTGACAGGGTCCTGTGTGTTTATTGATTAATGCTTTGTCTCATGGATCCCTATTCCTGACCTTGCGAATGAGCAGAGGTTGGATGTCGACACATTTAGGAGCAGGTCTCAGATTTGAATCCGGGTTTACAGTCAATCACCTCATGAATATTTGATCTGTGTTGCAGCAATAACTCCTTTTGGTTCACCTTTGTGTCCCCTTGTCGACGCTGCTGGCTTGTGTGCTTGCGTGTAATGATCCCCTCTGTGTGTGTGCGTGTGTGTGTGTGTGTGTTGCAGTGCAAGCTAGAGCAGCAGGCGTGTCTCACTGGGAAAGCTCTCACCCTGAAGTGTTCAGGTCTGTGTCCTTGCCCAACTGTGGCGCCTGTGTCCAAGGAGGGGAACCATGGTGAGATCCAAATTTGTGGCAGAATAATTAATAACCGTAGTCCACATGCGTGATAGCTACACCGGTTTTATATCAGCCTCCTCGTTTTTTAATAGTTTGACACATGCCCTCTACGCGCAGAAAATACGTCACGCGTATCTCTCCATCTGGCTTTCACAGAGAGCTGCACCGGGCAGGATCTGTCTGATCTCGGCGAGCGTCTGAAGGATTGGTTCCAGCTCCTGCAGACCAACGCCAAGCAGAACAATAACAGCAAGCAAGGGGCCAGATCCCCAGCAGCCAGCACTACGTCAGGTTAGAGCCTTTTCTCAATTAATCACCAGAGCATTATGAAAACATGTACATGGTTTGGGTTTTCAGCAACTCAAAATCGACTGTTTTATTTAATTTAATTTCTAAGAGAACATAAGAAAATTCTCAGTCAAATTGCTGATGTGAACAACAAGCACCTTGCTATTAGTAGGACTGCTTTCCTATCTATTCATAAAGGTTTTCCATCCAGATGTTTTGTTTTTTTTTGCTTTTCTAATCAAAACAAACAAAAACTGATCTGTACTTATTGCTACCACCAGATGACACAGACATTTTGTTAATGCTAGTAATACTTTATCAATAAAGATAATGTTATGTAACATATAGTATTACACTGCAGTAGCACAATGTATCTAATTGCATGCCAGTAGTTATTTGGCCCGATGGACTGACTGAGCTACTCTTGACCCCATCAGATGTTTTGTTTTCAGTAGCTGAGAAGCTAAAGCTGGTAAACAGCGTTGTGGAAAAAGAACAGAAACCATCTTGATCATAATTTCTACCTTCATTGCAGTATTTAATAAAAGTATTGGAATTAAAGATTTTCCTGAATTATCAGATTGTTAACTTTTGTTCGTACGAAGTGTAGAAGATGGAGGATAAAAGGCGCAGGAAATCTGGATTAACCCCTCGCCTGCAAATCCCCCACTCAGTTCCTTCAGACTAGCCAGCAGAAACTGGCAAACACTTGCTGGAACTAAGCATCTTCTGAGCTCATTATATGAACTTCTTCTCAGAAAAAGACTGGTAAAAACATTGCTAAAGGGTTTATAAAGGAGCAGTGTTGTGACAGAGTTTTTAAAAAGACTCTAGGCCCTGTTTCAAGACCTTAAATTGTGATGCTAAATTTTTAAGCCATATTTGATATATATGTATGTAGCATTTTGCAACAACTGGAGCTAACATAGTTACTTGGTTATGCTATAAAATGACACCATCAGCCTGAAAAACATGTAATGCAGCATCTTTAAGTCACATGAACTTCATGAGAAGTTGTTAGTAAGAGTGGCATCAGTGATTTTGTCAAAAAGAGAAATAGTGCTAAATTTGGCATTATTGTCCTGTAAATGTACTCATTTTACCAATAAGCATGGATGATGGTGTACCTCCTCAGACCATTGACCTGATTTGATGTATTATATTGTATGTATTATTTGTGCAGCTGTTTGCACAATAAGAATAAATGAATTTGTGTCGGCAGTGCTGGACAAGAGCCTGGTCGCCAGCTGTAAGGACTCCATAGGTTGGATGTTCTCCAAGCTCGACACCAATAACGACCTTTACCTGGATCAGGCCGAGCTGGCTGCCATCAACCTGGAAAAATACGAGGTCTGCATCCGGCCATTTTTCAACTCCTGCGACTCCTACAGGGATGGAAAGGTTTCCACGGCTGAATGGTGCCTCTGCTTCTGGAGGGAGAGTGAGTATTTCTGAGGCTGATGGGAGCTTTGGCTCTCTACTGTGACTTTCTGTTGGCAGTTGTCTGCTGCCTGTGTGCTATCTATTGCTCCAGCAATATTAGTCTTACAATTCAGACTTGCGTCACTGTGTCAGGTAAAATGGTTCCACCTCCTCTTGTAAAAACAATCTTCTTTTATCTTGTTTAAGAGCCGCCCTGCCTAGCAGAACTGGAGAGGATTCAAGTTCTGGACGGTGGAAAGAAAAAGTTTGGTATGTATTAATATTCTATGGCTGCATGCCAACACGTTTAGCTGTGGATGTCTTCATCTGGTGGTTCTGTTAGACTAGTAACTGGAGGGAGACGAGTATCAGTCCATGATCCACTCTGTGAGTTATGTAGTGCTAATACAAGACACAGCCCTCTGTCTGTCCTCAGTATGGTGTATAAGCAGATTAATATGTAAGCATCCAGATTTGTACATCAGTGTGTGAGAATGTGTATGTACTGCAGAATTTGGTTGGTTGGCTGACTGGGTTCTGAGTCAGGCCTCTCCAAGGACACAGAGTGACAAGCAGAGAGCTGCCTGCCAGCAAGACACTCAGATGTTCCCCTGAAAGACTGGATTAAGTCTCTGTTTGGCTTTTATTTATTTATGTTTATTTTTTTAACTATGTAATAAATATCTAGTCTGTGGGATACTTCATTTTTAACCCGTCTTTGCATATGAGAAGTTTAATTTTCTTTGCTTGCGCGTGACTCATACAGTCCAAAAATAAAACTTTTCAGGCCCTTTTAGGCCTCACTTCTTGTATCCCTCGTCCCGATCTTTTGGTTCTGGCAAGGACCGGGCCAGTTTGAAAGCTGTGAAAATAAACCACTCCCACTGGGAAGCTTTCTTTCAGCAAGAAAATTGCTACCTAGCCTATGCAGCCTGTGGATATTTGTTTTTCATCTTCTGGAGACACGTTTTTGTATGGTATGAGGAATATAACTTGTTGCTGCAAATAAATGGCCACCTTCTGGATTTCTTGCTCGATGGGGCATGCAAGGGAAGGTCCACACTTGACTCTCACTGATTTAAGCTTGTGTGTGTGCAGGCCGATTCATCCCCAGCTGCAACGAGGACGGCTACTACAGGAAGCAGCAGTGCGAGAGGGGCGAGTGCTGGTGCGTCGACCAAAATGGAGGAGAAGTCGCGGGGTCTAGGATTCGCGGCAAGCCGGATTGCGGTAAGCCGACAAGGTTTCAACAGCCGCCGGGGAGTCTGGGAAATGATGCCAGGATCTGAACAACAGGAACACAGTTATAAATATCCGAAGCATATCCGCCCGCTTCTTCCCTGCAACCTTGCAAGCATTTTAACACAAAACCTTTTATTTTGAAGGACTGAGCCCCGCTGGAACACAGCTTAATTTAGAAACCGGTGCCACTTTTTAGTGTCCAGAGTCATTGGCATTCTAAAGCGCTGCCTGTCGCTGTGAGAAAAGTCTTTCAAGATAAATTGGGGGCGGGGAAGAGGGACTGGTTGGACGGAACCTGGGTCTGATAAGAATGGTTCCCCTGGCACAGTTTAGAAATAGCCATTAAAACCCAGACAAAGTCAAACGCATGCCCCCCTTAGCTGTCACCGCCGTCAATATTCTGAAACAGAAAGGACACTCTCACACACACACAAACACACTCACAGTGGCTGTAATTTACTTACTCTGCATGCTTCTCTTTGCAGATTCTGAAATGACATATTCAGGGGATTTTGGCAGCGCAGTTGGATGGGAAGACGAGGAGGAGAAGGAAGCTGAGGAGACTGCAGAGGAGGCTGAAGAGGAGGAGGGAGAGGTGGGAGAGGTGGATGACGGGGGCTATATCTGGTAAAAGGGTCAGCTTTTAGCCCAACCTCTACGTGGGAGCATTTAACGGTCCCAAACACACACACACACGCACACACACACATATACTGCTGATGATGGACGTGTTAAAGACACTCCACTCAGATTTATAATGGGTTAGAAAAACACGAGGGAATGTCGTGATTTGGAAGGGGGTCAGACGCTAATGGGAGTATTTATTGTTTCAGGGTGTTCTTATCTTGGGAAACAGGAAATGGGAGATGTTCAGAAATTTTGGGCTTGGGAGTAAAAAAAAAAAAAAGAAAAAAATCTTGTCCTTTTAATTGTGAATCTTTGTTCTCCTTTGTTGTATGTCCTTTGAACTATTTACGAGCTGTTTTTAGCTGATGTGTAATGGAGATTTTAAGAAGCTGCAGGTGCTTGCATTAAATATATATATATATATATATATACATATATAAATCCAGTTTGGGTGCATTTCAATAGTCTAGAGTGGTCTTCTTTATCTTCTATGTGTCCAGATGAAAACTGGTTACGTTTTTAGTTTGAAATCTGCCCATAAAGGATATGAAACCTGGTAGAGTATTGAAAAGCGCCCTCTGGCCTTATTGTTTTCACCTCATACGCTTTGGCTCATATGTGACAGTAATGCTCTGTCTCATTCATGACTTATTAGGACGTTTCTCACACTTCACTCCTTAGCTTGTACATAATGTGTGCATCAGAAGACAGAATGTCACCTGCTGGTCAATGCCTTGAAAGACTGGCAGCTTTACGGTTTAGCTGACAAGTGTACATCGTAATATAATGTGCATCGGTTATTGTGTTTAATTAAAAAAAAAAGAAAAAAAAACATCAAATAAATCTTATCTATGTGGCTGAGCTGGTCACCGTGCTTCTGAGTCTGAGAGGTCTTTCTTTTTTTTGCTACCCTCCATTTTAGTGCATAAAGTGAGCAGCAATGGAAAAATTGTCCATATAATGAAATTTTGGTAAATTATCTGCAGTGATGTGTTTCTTTCTTCTTTTCATTTGTTCAATGTCAGATTTAAGTCAGGAGCAGCTCTGTTAACAGTTTGCTCAAAGTCATCGTTGATATTTGATTATTTTTATTACATAATTTACAGTGACAAGAGAAATGAAAGTCTTTGGGCTCATACAATCTGGTTCATACATTTGAGTCGAGGAGTGGTTCTAAACTTGGGCAGCATTAAATGGCTGAATAAATACATACATCTCTGATTGTGGTCAACTGAAAATGGGTGAAAAAAAGAGCCAAAGTCCAAAGGAAAATCTGGACGGACATTTGGAAAGTGAGAAAAAAGTGACTGCAGACAAGCAGGGATTGGGGTAGTTCAAGGTATCAAGCACAAATGTTTTAAAAGGTTACTGTTGCACAAAATGGCAGAGCAAGTTACTGGCTCTATTCACTGGCAAGCTGCCAGTGAATAGAGCCACAATTGTTGCTCCACACTTATTATCAGCTGACAGAAAGGCAGTTGCCACACTTTTCCTCTAAACATTTCTGCATGTGCAAAACGTAGTCATGGGGTGGAAACTAAACGAGCTCCACTCGTTTCTCTTAAAAAAGTAATTCAGTTTTAAAACTATATTTAGCAGGCTACGATCTGCTTGTTTTCATATTCATGTTTATTCCGTTACAATTATAAATGTTTTTATTTTTAAATGTTTAAAAATACTAAGGCTAAGGCTCCCCCCTCCAAGAAAAGGATGGTGATGGAGGGCAACATAAATCTGTAAAGCTTGCTGATAAAAATAAAAAAATAAATAAAAATAAAAAAATTGCAGCAAAGAGTGGCATCTTAAGGTCACCAGGTTTCCATAACAACCATTCATTTCACACCGATCATGCTCGACATCTTATTTTAAGCTGCATAAACTGCTCCAAACGTGAGGGAACTTTACATATAATCTCATCACATCAGTATAAACAGTCATCAAGCAAAAGAAAATGGGCTAAACAAGATTTAAATAGGCTAAAGGCACAAACTACACAATTGCAGAATAAGTTTAGTTCAGAGGAGGAGATGAGATGCAATTTTAACAATAAAATTACGGTAGCCTCTTGAAGTATAATAAAATCAAAATAAATAGCTCATTTTAATCTTCATAGAAACAGCTCATTTAAAGCAGTTGCTCTCATGCAGCTTCATTATGCCTAGTTTGGAATAGCACAACGCATAAAACATCTGGTAGTCATAGCAAGAAGCCTAAACGTGAGACTGTTACTCAGGTTACGTTTTATAATTGAAAGTACAATTCGATTTTTGACCCGTTTGTTTGCTTCAATCTACTAAATGTACCGAATTCGGCTACTTTTACGAATGGTGTTATTCTGGTTCAGTTCAGGAATATTTCAGAGGCGCAAAGCTTTTTCAGGAACGTTGCTCAGATCAGATTATTCTAGTGAGACGAAAATCGAGAATATCTCCCACAATATGTCACATAGCCCCCCCTCTTGAAGCTCAATTTGAAAAATCACCAGCGCAAATCTCTAAATCTCCTCTTTGTGTGACCTGTTCGCTGTGAAGCGGATTGTGTTGACACAATGTGGTTGTCGGCTTACGTTCCTTATGCCTTCCCTCGTTGTGTGAAACGTGGCTTGTAGGGGAAACCAGTGGAAATTGGATATACACCTTGGTCTGCATGTGAGCAGCTCTTAAAGCACAGCACCTACAGAAAAAATGTGTTTCCTCGGGACGCTGCTTAAGCCTCTCCTCTGTTAACGATTTACTCTGGGAACAGTGAAACAGAAACCCCTTTGGTATGCAACGCTCCTTGTCTTCGAGAGTTCACGCCAGGAACGTCTGCCGTTGCATTGTGAAAACTGACAGCAACCAATCTTTGGAAATGTCATCTCACAGTTTCGTATTTCTGTGATGATGGAAATCAGCACCGGTAACGTCCCATCGGGCGAAACCTCCGGTGTGAGTGAATGTTCCTGCCAACAGATGTCTGAATACCTGATATATACACACAGCAGCCGTCTCGAGCTACCCAGAGGGACCAATCATTTTCTGCAACCTGCCAGCTTGTTATACTGACTCTTCCTCCTCCTTGTAAAAAATAAAAAATAAAAAAATAAACCTCATGCACCAAAAGCAGATTTAAATCCTCACAAATGCTTCCAGAAATAGTGTCCTTGATGCTGTAACTGTAGAATAAGAGGGGATCAAATGCAGCTTCTTCTAACATATTGCACCTACTAACGGCCGCATGGTTCAAAGGTATGCGTAATCAAAATTATGTCAGGACTTCTTTTCCTTTGATGGTTAAATATATTCAGATTAAAGATTTATTAATAGATGTTCTCTTATTAGGCTACTGCAATTAGGCTACTGCAATAGAAGAAACATATGATTTAGGGCTTTAACACATCTTTATCAGGGATGCCAATAAATGTGGCATCCTTGATAAAGACGTGCAAAACTGTGTTATACAGCTGTTACAATAGGGATCATTTAGAAAGTGCGTGAAACGATAAACAGCAAAAATACAGAAAGGTTTATTATAGTCAAATTGAATAAAATAATACATGGGTATTACAATATATTAACATCTTTCTAATATTCTAATGATTCTGTGAGAATTTAGAGGAAATCATGCCTTCATATGTATATTAATGTCCGTTTAAAAGAATTTAAGGGGAACCCGTCACCTCTCAAAGTTTATGAATCGCAGGTCAGAGTTTGCTTTGTGCACCTTGCAGCCTCCACACCCGCCTCACATCCCTCTCTGTGGCGTTCAGCACGCTGAACACGTCGGCATTTCTCGTCTCTTGAAACTCCTGCAGCGGCCTCTGGAAAACAGGCACTGGGATGACGAAGTTGAGGTGCGGATACGTTACGCTCGCAGCCAGGTCTCGCGCGTTGCTCGACACGATCCCTGCGACAGAGCAGATGAGGCGAGCAGAGCAGCGATCTGATGAGAGCGGCACAGCTGGGGAGTTTTTTTTTTTTTTATGTCTGCACGTGCATTACAGACAGGTTTTCTCGTGGTGGTCTCACGCCCCCCACTGTTCGAGAAGAGCGTTATTCTTTTGAAGGGACAGGGCTTCTTACCAAGCAGCTCTCCCGACTGTTTCTGCACCACAGCGCCCCCGCTGGCTCCCGCTTGTACTGCGCATGTGGTCTGAAGCATGACGGGCTGGCCGTTCAAGCTGATGGCCTTGGAGAGGACACCGGATGTCAGGGATGGACCGCAGACTCTGCCCAGCCCGCCATATCCCACTACAACCACAGCTTCACCTGAAACCATTGTAAAAAAAAAAAAAAAAAAAAAAAAAAATAATATATATATATATATATATATAATATATATATATATATATATAATATATATATATATATATATATATATATATATATATAATATATATATATATATATATATATATATATTATATATATACATATTAAACTATATTATAAACTTCATTTTATTAAAGCTATCATACCTAGTGATAAATATTTGAATATATGGGGATACAGTTTATGGAACGGACTCAGGCTATTTAAACTCAAACATACTAAATGTTTATTGAAACTAAAATCGCCCAAGATCTCTACTCTAAAAAGAAAATTGAAAACAATGTTTTTAAATTATATCAAGCTCTGACAAATGACTCTAGCTTATTTCAAAGATTGCTACGGTCGTTAAACTAGTTTATTTGAGACAAAACATGCCCAACAGCGATTCTCTTTGACTTTACCAGAACTTAAAACAATTTATTAAAAAATATCATTAAGTCTTTTTCAATATTTGACTGTTTCATTTTAGACTTGTACAGGCTCACTTGTAATCAAACTATTTTGTTCTATTCTTTTCTGTCTGCCAAAATACTTTCTGACACATGTTCTTTTGTTTACCAGACTTGACATTGTTCATTGAAACATACCATCCTGTAAATCTGGTTCTTCAGCATCTCAGTTACAAGATTTACCCTTGTTGAGCTTTTTGAACAATACCACTGATGACCAGTAAACAGTGAATCACCTGCCATCTTATAAACTTCGGTGCCGAAGACTGTCTCACACTGATCTACTGCTCGAATTACCACCGCCCTGTCTGCAGCTAATGCGCATACCACACCCCTGCAACGACCCAGGCCTGTCCACTGTCCACAAAGCACACAGTGGGGCGTCTAACAGCTTCTGAGCCCTGAGCTGTTCTGGACATGCAGAGATCTGCCTCTTCTTTTTGTTCCCAAACCATACGGAGCGGATCTCGCACCCCTGTGCAACGGATGACGCTCCTGAAGATCACGTCAACAGAGCAGACCAAAGTGAGGCCTATCCACTCATTTGACTTCCAGCCAAATGGAGAAACAATCACACCGACGAGACGGACACTGTCTGTGGCCTCCGCCACAAACAAGCCTCCGCCCTCTGTGCCGGGTAGGCAGCGAGCGTCTGTGAGGATGACAGCATTGTCTTCTCCAGCCAGGTTGCTGACAATCCCTCGGCTGAGCGTGCCAATGAAGAGGTCTAAGCAGAGGGAGCCAAAAGGAGAGCCGCACGCAACAACCGGGCAGCCTTTCTGCAGAGACGAGCTGCTCTGCCAGGGGGTACTTTCCGTGTCTGCGTTGTTATTCACCACTACACCCGCCCTGAGGACTGCAAACCAGCTGAGGGACTGGGCATCTCTGATCAGCTCAGCATCCTCATCATCACCATGGAAACGCCACTGGTCTGCCTCCTGGAAAATTCCCATGAAGGTCCATTTGAACTCCACGCAGTTCAGCAGCATCAGCAGCTCGCCTGGAACCTCCGCTGACGGGACGGCTTGCTCCTTCTGGAAGCTGACAAGCAGACGCGGATTTTCAGTTTGTCGCTGAAGCTCCGGGGAAACAGGACCTCGGCGTCTGAGGAGAGGAGCTCTCGGTCGGTAACAAATCGGCAAAACGGGAGGCCGGTGCATAAGACGGTACCAGACCGAGGGTGGACGATTACTCCACTGCAGCTGACGGGTCTCTTCCCCGCTGCCCCAGAAACTTTAATCACACAGCAGCACTTTTCCACATCTTTCAGCTCCATATTCCTGCAGTTGTATTTACTGTTATTTACTGTAGTAAATAACACGAAAAATTACTCAAAAAGCATCGCACGTAAAACCCTTACAGTCCAACGATGAGATAACAATAAAAGCTTAAATTACAGGGTAAAATATGACAGTCAATCAAAGTTTAAAGTACTGCTTCGTCGCAAATAACTAATAATCATCTAACTTCCTGTTTATTTCTCAATGTTCAACACGATTGGTGAACATCTGAAATTACCCAGCCAATAGGAAACAAGAAGAAGAAGACCGGCAGTTTAAAGGAGCTGCGTCCGTATAATTACCGGTGCGCTGATATTTTGCTCTTATGTGCTTATGTCATTGTGTTTCCAGACATGATGACGTATTAGTGCAAAATCTAAAACTGTTTCCACACGCTAAATTTTAGACAAAAACATTCATTTAAACTTACTGAAATGTAATTCCCTCCCCTAGTTTGAGAGTTGCGCTTTCACACAGTTTTTTACGGCTGTGCTTTGGCACCATGGTGCATTCAGGTGTACCTGTCCTTTAGACTATACTAGGCATGTTTAGACGACTCCAACGTGAGTATTGCTATATTAGAATCAACGTTTTATTCATAGCCAAAAAAACAATGTCTAAGTAAACATTGTTTCGACATAGTCAAATATCATTAAAACTCAAGTAAGTTTTCTGTCACTTTTAAAATGCTATAAAATTACAAATTGTTTTAATAAAACTTAGTCTTTATCTAATCTCTACATTGTTGTTTTAGTTATTGTATTTATAATAACACAATGATGTGACAAAATAAGTTACATAAAGAGATATGCACATGATAAGCTATGTTTACTGTCTGTGAAGTTATACTTTCTTTTTTTCCTTGAAAGTTTTAATTTTTTTCTTAGTAGGAATTTTTTTTATGTTCTTGTTCTTTCTGAACTGTGACTGCCAAGTACCCAGAATGTCAGGACAAGAAAAAACACTAAAATCGATACCACTAAATTGAAATAACGATGAAAAAAAATGCTTTGATTTTTATCACCAAGAAAAGTTTCTCAACTGGGCAAAAAATAAATATGTTGTTTAAAAAAAACAAATGACAGTTGTTCAATAACTGAAAAATAATTGTCAAAAGTATTTATTGTGCTACATTCCACACTAGAATCACATTTGTGTAACAGACTTCACTTCATGTCTCAGTGTGACACGCATACTACAATGTCAAACTATTTATTCCAAATATAAATAAGATACTTTAGACAAAAAAAAAAAATATATATGCATCTTTTGCAGTGTTACTCTCTGAAATAAATGTGCATAATTTTAAGTATTCAAGTGCAAGTACTCTCATAAAATTACTGCATGTTGTTAGCAGCAACTAGTCACAAAGTACTCAAGTTTGTTTTGCAGGTGTAACTCAGCATAACCTATATTGTAGTCCTGCTATGAGTTTCTTACATTACTTAGCAATGCTGAAGCATTTGTACTGAATAAAGCTTTTCTAAATAAAGTTTTATTTTTATGACTAAAAAGTCAGTTAGTGAACTCAAGATGGCATTAATTTAGTACTCTGCCATCATAAACTCTTTGTAAAACAGTCAGTAGATCGATCAGCTAACACGAAATATTTGATCGATTTTCACAGTTACAACAGATTAACTGTACAATTTAACCCAAGTGGGAGGTTCTTCAACCATGTATCAACTTAAACTGCCCTTTACAGTAAGTCAACACCAGCAGCCAAATATAAGCCCAGCTCTGACACTGGGTCACAGCATCGACATGTTTCTGGCACACGTGTTCCAACACGCTTTAAAAAAACATGTAGCATGAATGTTTGTATACACATTCAATCTGAAGAGAGAAGATCAGCAATTGCAATGTGCTGTATGACACATAGATTTCTATTTGTACAATATAATAACAAAACAAATGTTTACATGTTTCTCTCACTTGAGGTCAAACTACCAGAGATGGCATATTTAATAAAACATGTGTACTGCAAGTAGTTTTCTGCAAAACATGCTTTTGTGTGTACAGGCATCAACAGAAGTCCGATTATTGTTTTTCAAAGGAAGTGTAATCAATCAATATACTGAGAGAGCCAGCGAAAACCGTCTCCGTAACCTTGTCTCTTCAGGACGCTACACATGAACACCTCCATCGGCCTCAAATTCATCTCCTTCAGTGATACTTTACCCTGAAAATAGAGAGAGAACATATTTCAGTCGGAAAAGCGTTGAATTTTTGGCTCATAGAGTCCAGCTTCATCATGCGTGGACAAGTAATAAGATGTATTCCGTCTCCTTCACCTTTCCAGTTGTATGTCCATGCAGACCAAACACTCCTCTGAGTGCATCCTCGCTAATGGCTTCTGGACGGTCGATCTTATTCCCCAGGATGAGAACCGGGATGTCGGCGATGGTTTCATCTGTTAGCAGCGCCTATTCCCAACAAGCGTCAGATGAACACATAAGCACTCACAGTCGCAGAAATAGCCGGGTCACGTCTTTGTCATGAACTCACATCCAGCTCTGCTTTAGCCTCTGCTAGACGTTCATGATCAGCACAATCCACCATGAAGACGATCCCGTTTATTGCTGGGAAGTAATTCTTCCAGATCCTCCGAGCTGTGGGGGCATTTCAGGATTTATGGGGCATCCCGCGAACGCATCAGTTCATCTTTTTCTGAAACAAAACCTTCACTTCAGCACCACATTCTGCACTCTCACCTTGCGTGTGACCGCCGAGGTCGAATGTGGTGAACGTCATTCCAGCTATGGTCAGCTCCTCGGACGCTGAGAGCAGAGAGGAGGCACAACGTTTTGAAGAGAGATAAAACCATGAAACACAAGGCGGACTGCATAACGTCAGTTTCGTTGTCCATACTTGGATATAGTGTTGGCATGTGCTGTCCCAGCCTGTCGTCTCTGAGCATCTGCAGAAGGGTTGTTTTTCCAGCATTGTCCAGTCCGAGGAAAACCAGCTTCCCGCTCTTCTTGTACAACCCTAACAAGAGAAAGAACATGTGAAACAGATTAAAAAAAAAAAAAAATTGGCAGTTCCTGCTCCAAACATTATGAAGACTGGTGAGTTACCAGAGGATCAGCAGGAGTTATTTTTTGTAGCATAGTAGCATTTCTATATGACGCATTTGCATAAAATTGTCAAAAATGCTGAAGTAAAAAAAAAAGAAAAACACACTATTTCCAACTGAAAAATAAAAACAACAAAATGTTTACATACACAAACTCAACATTGCCACAAATCCCTTCATATTGGATGTTTGACTTGTTGAGCTGTTTTGTTTTGTCAGAGTGAAATGATGATGGGGGAAAAAAATACTTTGATTATTGTTAACAAATTAAATCTTCATTTCATTCAAATTCGGTCAAAAATTCAGGAAAGCAGGAAGGAATGGATTCAGGCATTCAGAGACACACACTCTATCTCGGGCTGCGGTTGCCACTAATTATGTCTTCTATTAATTAGCAGTGGATGCTTTTCAGTGACACGGCTGTTGTTACACTGTACATGGATGCTGCGGTTTTAAACTCAAACTAAAAGCAAACGAGAGCTAGAGCTACATAATGTATCAGATCATTTTTCTTATTGCAGTCACGTTGTCCCTTACTGCAGTGGCAAATGATTGCTTAGATAATATGTCAGGTGAACCACATTAACTTTGATGCACTTTCACTGCTCTTCACACATGATGAATTGTTATTAGCTATTTAGTTATTAGTCATTATTAGTGATAAGTAATTTATTTAAATAGTTATTAGTGATGCCCATCAGAAAACTGAGGTATACAAACAAGAACATTACGATGATGTGAAAGTAAACGTATAGTGAGGCAAAATAGTCAATATTATTTTAATTGCAATATATAATTGCACTTTATCCAGGAATGGCCAAGATAAAAATAAAAAAATCTGCTCAAAAAAAGCAACTAAATGTGAAGAACACACTACCTATAGGACTCATGCATGTAAACACACTTAAATAGTTCGGGATCAAGGAGTTGAAAAGAAACAGACGGCATTTCTGTATTATACTATACCTAATAACTGTAGGACACTGCTGAAGCTCTTGTAGATCCAGTCAAATATAAAAGACATCTCTGTTCACAATCTAAAATAAAGACAACTGTCAAGGAACACGAGATAAGACACACTATTACACTTTCACAAAAGTAGCAGAGTTATTTCTGTGGATTTCAAGTTTGGTTTAGAATTCAAAACCAGAATTTAATGTTTTGCAATTTAAGAGGCGTTGTTGTACTGCGGAGCCCAGCACTGAGACTCACTGGTAATTGTTATTTCTGGCCCTGGATTACCCCACTGGTATGCATAAGCTCTGAGTAATCACTTTCAAAGTTTTAAAAACGTGAAAGAAAAGCAGCCAAGTGCTTGTTCTAAGAGCGACCTCTCTTTCTCTCTCTCTCCGCGGCACTGATCTTCCTCTGACTATTTTTATGGTAAGTTTGGAGAAAGACATTTGATCTGGTCAGTGTCCCCTGCCTCTGCCTCGTGGACACACCGGCACCTGTCACTCTGGTAACTCAATGTTCTTGTTGAATAGAGACTTTCGGTGCGTGGAGGCTTCCAGAAAATCACCCAGCTGTTGATTATTGAAGCTGGGAGACCAGTGAACAACAAACCACGATCTTTATGTCCATCCTCCATGGATTCACAGTGAAATATAATTCCTGCTAACATGGTTGCTGCCTTTAAAAATAAGTGTCATAGATTTTTATTATTATTATTAAAAACACCAGAGCAGAAAGACGTATAAACAAAGAATCCCTGTAACTCTACTACGTGTTTTGTTCATTTCTCAATAACTACTGTGTCCGTCGGTTTGTAGCTCATCAGCTGTCAGCAAATAAACAGTCTAACTGGAAAACACGAGTGGGAAGTGATGCTAAAAGGCCGAAATAAACCAATATTTTCTGTCAGGGGAAATAATTCAAAAGAAGAATCTCAGGTAAACGTGGAAGCAAAACTTCTTCCATTGTTATTCAGCCTTACCTTTGGTCTAGCGAAGTCGTGAAACCTCCGTCGTCCGTTAGATTTGGTCCAGAAAGTGCGCTTCTATACAGCATTTTATGGTCAGCGGCGATGACGTCACGATGCATTCAAATGCATCTCGTACTTTTTTAAAAACAACAAATTTCAGACACTCGGTATTTAACACTGTCAAACCAAAAGTGTTATTTACCTAGTTAAAATGTTAGAAATACAGGTAAATATTAGTGAAAAGATCATTTATCTCACGACGTAACCAGGGAAACTATTAATTGCACAAGACTGATAATTTCGTGACTTTCTGCTGACAGCCAGTGAAAATATGACATTTAAGAATATTCCATAAATACAATAAGACACATTTAAAAAGAGCCACGTGGGGCTAATAGAAAATATGTTATTTTCTCTATTACAATCAACCTTTGAAAACAGCTTAGAAGCATTTATAGAACTTCATTTTAACAATCTTTAAGATATTCATTTTTAGAAATAGGGAATATTTAGCACCAAGTACGTAATCATTGCACAACAGTTCCACTTTAGTGTTATTACTCATTTATTAACACACACTCAGTACATTAAGCAGAGAAGCTTTATTAAAGCAGGTCAGCATCACACATTTTTATGAGGCACATTGCCAGTACATTATCAGACAGCACATCTCCACAGAGATCTTTGTTTAAATTAGGAAAAAAAAGTTGTTTTTCGCCACATGATATCTTTGAGTCAGTTTCTAACCACTAGCACTCCATCTAGAGGAAGACAGAGGTCCTACACCCAACTTCCCACTGGAGTCAAATTTAAATCCATCTTTTAGTAAAACTGTCAGAAATGATCATTTTTGTTCATGAAACCATTCAGCTCCAGGATTACTTCCTCTCATAGTAGAACCATTTATCAACTGCAAATGTAAAAAAGAAATAATAAAAATACAAAACAGTAAACATATCAGTAATATTCAACAGGAATTTAAACAATTTTTCCATTCGAGACAAGAGTATTTACAAATCTCTACCTGATGCCGGAATAGGGTCTCCTTTTCCACAGGGACATGTCTGAAGTCATAGAGAAATGAAATTATGAGTCCCTGTGTTGAAACTTCTGCTGTGTTGCAATTTGGAAAAAGAGAGTGAAATCTTACCTCACCAACAGCAGCTTTGGCCTCGTCTGCTGAGCAGCAGTACGGACTGTCACCAGATGAGACGCACGTGTTTTTGCTGTTTGTGAGACAGTGTTAGAACACAGAGTTGACATTTTAATAAATGTGAATCTATCACATTCAGCTGCTTAAACTAAAATCAATACAGCAACTGAACTGCAGTGTTTACCAGTTTAGTTCACCAGCTTTAGTCTGCTGGCCAATGAGGGCTTTCCAGAAGCTGTGAGTGCTCTTGATCACTTCAATGGCAAAGTCCTAAAACAGAAATCATCAATGTGGGTAGTAAGAATCGAGACAAACCTCAACCTATCTTCATATTACAATATTACAGTGGATAGAAGTTAAATGTGAAACCTTCACTACTAAACAATTGATGGATCAATAGATGCTACATATAGGCAGTGAGTTAGGTGATACAGTCTGGAAATACAAATATCCTTCTATGTTCTTAATTTCTTTTTCCATCCTTATCTAAAACAGAAAAATGTTTAAGATTTAAACTTTTTCAGGCTATGTAGGAACTCTGGGATGTTGCTAAAAAACATTTTTTCCTCAGCACAACATGAAGATACCCAGAAGGAAAATTATAAATCCTGATTAACAACTTCTATTTAGTCAGAATACCTTATTAACAGCTGAAATAAAGATTAATGAGGTGTGTGCATGAGCAACCTTGTCTTTGAACTCCTCGTTGAAAGCAAAGCGGTTCTCTGGTTTCCCATCTGGCACTTTGTACCTCCTGAACCAGTCCACCGTGGCCTCAAGGTAACCAGGTTTCAGGCGCTGGACGTCATTGATGTCTGAACATCGACAGGGACGGTGTAGCAATCATGATTTAGCTGATTCAGGAGAGCAGTTGCATTTAAAAGAAAAAAAAAAAAAAAAAAAGAGGAGAAAATTTACTGTTGAAGTCCTTGGCTTCAGGGTCCTCTACGTTGATTGCAATCACTTTCCAATCAGTTTCTCCCTCATCAATCATGGCCAAGATACCAAGCACCTTCACCTTGATGACCTCTCCTCGGGTGCACACCTTCATGAGGAAGTTTTCAGGTTGTCAATCATTTATAAAATGTCCCAGGAATATGTACAATCAATAAAAAAATTAAAAATTAAAAAAAAAAACAGACATTAAAGTGAAACATGTACCCTGCTTCCAATTTCACAGACATCAATGGGATCGTTGTCACCGCAGCAGTCAGTGTCTCCATCCTTATGGGCAGGATCCTCCCATGTCTGAAACACCATAACGGAACTTATTACCACTTAATATTTACAGTTACATAGTGATAATATCTAAATTTTGACAGAGCACACAGACCTGAGGGATTGCTCCGTAGTTCCATATGTAGCCTTTGTGAGGAAAAACATTAGCCACGTAGCGTAACTTCCCCTTCTTCACGTCCTGCTTTATTGGATTTAGGATGTCTTTTGTAGCAATCTGGAAAACAGAAAATCAGACATTTAAAATTAGAGCTGCAATTGTCTGTTAAAAATGTCATTAATATGACTAAAAATAAAAATAGGTAGGCATGATGTTGCAGCAGTTAGTAATAATTACAGCCAGAATTTCAGGTTCAGCTACAGTTATCAGATGAATCTGATGAGTGTGGAGCCACTGCTGCCACTAACTTTATTTTGTTTTCTTTATCACATAAAATAGTCATGATCCAGCACTTTATTCCTGTCCTCTAGAGCTACACAATAAACTGATTCACCACTATTATCACACCATCAGTGTGTGCAATTTGAAAAGCAATGGACTGCTTAGAGTCAATATTTGGATGTATATTATATTGTAAATGATTGATTGATCAATAATTTTTGATTGATCAAAAATGAACTTTGATCGATCCATTTTGTGGACTGATCAATTTATTTGGCCAGCTGGATGATCTCCTGATACCTTTAAAGTCCACAGAGGATGTATGTTCTTAGTGCCCGAGATGCTGAAGTTCAAGAATAATATTGCAGTGATTTTTTGCCTTACTGCAATCTCAATTCTTATCACATTGCAACAGACGTCAGAGCGCCGAGACTTGTTCTAATGCAAGTTTCTTTTTGTAAAATGGGACGCGTCCTCTCTGCTGTCTCCATCTGACTCCTTAATAGAAAGGATTGTTGCAAGGTAGACAATTCATCATCATTAGTACATAACCAAATCAGACTTTAGGTAATTGGGCATGAATCAGGGAGGACAGTGATTTAGGAGGTGGACCGGGTTGTCTAGTTGGGAGCCCAGAGATAACATTCCTTGCGACTTGGTGCTGTATAAATAAATTGCCTTGAAACATCAGAAAATTTTTGTACTCGAACAAAGCAGAAGAAAATTGATAGATGTCAATAGCTCCTATCTGTGCAACACGTAAATAAATGCATTTACTTTCCGCAAATTTGAGCTTAGAGTGGTGCGAGAACTTTAACATCTTAATAAACACCTGATAAGGTGTCGATAAGAGCTCACTAAACTCTTACAGAAGATGTTTCTTGTGCACTTTAACCCCATGACAATAACTTTTTATAGTTTTTTTTTAATAACAAATATTTTCTTTATGTAAACTTTGGTGTTTGGTCTGTATTTCTGTGGTACAGAAGAATCTACACCTGTTATAGTTTGACAAACTAAGGCGTTAAAAAAAAAAAAAAAAAGAATCTCTTACCTCCATCTTTGCATTTGTCCATCTGGGTACTTCAACAACCATGTGGAAGATGTTCTAAGAGAGGAAAGAAAACATTCACTTTCAATTACACCTTATGCATTAAAAATATAAGCTAAATTAACTGTTTTGTAATGTTACAATTGTTCATCGGTAGCCATGAGAGATATTGACATAGCCCAGGGAAAGCAAAGAGTAAAGGGTGCAGCTTTCTAAACAGACTATGACCTTGATGTTGTGCAGAGTATGTTGTGCAAAGCAGTTGTGTGCTGGGATAGATGAGCCACAGAAATGCATTTACTGCAGCAGTATTGCTATAACCGAACCACTGTGTGGCCTTAAATTATGCATAAAATATGTAAATATACACATTTAATTGTCCAAAGGCTGAACTCGCTTCCTTACCTGGCTTTCATCAGCATATATTGGTATGTCATGGAATGGGGAGATGTACTTTCCTTCTGCATTTTCTGTGAAGTAGTCAGATTGCACACTAATTACCACAGCAGGTAAGTAATCAAAGAAATCTGAAACATTTTATGTCAGCAGGCAGGTGTTCTACACAATGAAAGAAGTTACACATAATGGCCCAAACTTTTACTTTCACTTCAACAACTCAGATTATTGTGTGGATTACTGAAAAAGTACCAACTGCTGACTACCAATTACACTTTGCTAATATTGGGCTCCATTTTATGACTGGAATAACTGGAATCAGCATTTATTAAATTTTTTACTCTTTTTAAAAAAATTAAAAAAAAATTAGATTATGCCAGAAATTCTTTAAGTTTGGACACAAAATTGGCATTTAACCAGTCGTCTACCAGAAAATACAAATAGCTGCTTGTCTCAAAGATTACATTTATCAATGCCCTTATTATATACAGAGAGAACGGTGCCCCGCCCATTTAGGTTTCGACATGACGCGTTAACACCTTGGGAGGTTTCCAGAAATAAAGTTCAATTGGCCGTTTTCATTTACAGAACAATGTCCGAGAAATATATATATATATATATAAAACGTAAAGAAGCATCCCTAAATTGTATTAACTATGTAAAAACAACAACAAAAATAGACCTGAAAAGTGAAAATGACTCCGAAGTCGCCCTGCAGGAAATAAAAAAAAAAAAAATTCCTACATTTCTGTAGTTTCCCCGAAGCTAAATCCAACGAGAATAAATGAATTACTGACACGTGGGAGGTTGCGGCTGGCCTGCAGTGTCAACAGTGTCCTCAAAGTGGCAAACAAAGATAAAACTCTGCTATTTTTATTCATTGTTTACTTACTAAAGAACAAGCGGTAGCTGAGAGAGTTCGCGTTTCCCCTCTCTTCGACCGTGAAGCTCATTTTGAAGTGTGGGTTTCTGAAGTTGCCTGCTTACGGATGGAGGATGGCGGCGGAAGAACACGGTAGACCCCGGTTGGTAACAACTGGAGCCATTGCGCATGCGTCCGCAGTTTTCTTTTATGGTGCCTTCAGGAGTTGTTGGAAATGTTTGATGATGATGATTAGGAAAGTTTTGCTTCGAACATGTTGAAACAATTTTGACAAAATAAACGCAACGCAGAAAAAAATGCTAATAATATTTATTACTGGTACTTGTCTAAAATTAACAACTTCAGTGTATTTCAACAAGATTATTTATAAATCTTGTTGCAAAATTTAATTAATTAACAGACTTGAGTTTTCAATCTCAGTTCCTATGAAATTTGAACTAATCAGAAATACTGTTAGTAAATTATATAATTCAGAATAATAGTTTATGGAGTAACATTTTACAAAAGTAAAACAAATAAATATAGTTTATTTTTTTAATAACTACCACTTTGAAAAATTGTGGCCTATTAAGATATTTTCTGATTTGTATGTTTTATTATGTTTGGTTTCCAAATATGGAAACCAAAGACTTGACTGGGGGTATGTGTCATGTTAGTATAATGAACACCTTCAGATTTTTTTTTTTTTTTTTAACTGACTCATATTTTTGCTCAGAGGCCAGTCACATGGTTTCCTGGGAATATGTGTCATCTATATCAGAAAGTCTCTGCCAAGCAAGAAACTGCAATAAATTCAACTGCACAGATTAAAAAAATTCCTACATTTACTCAGATTTTTGGTACATTTGCTTTCAAGTTGTATGACTTAGGTTAAACATTTTGCGTATCCTTTCTTTCTTGCAATGTCTTGGAGAAATTATGGTCCAGAATTGATATAATTCTATCCTTAATATTCTAATATAAATTATCAATATGTACAAGCAGAGGTGAACATAGTACACAAAAATTATGTTCAAATAAGAGTAGATAAGTTAAACTGTACAAAAGCCTCAGCAGACAGAAACATTAGAATAACAAAAGGCTTGTGACCACACAAGATAAATTATAGGTTTGTGTCTCATGCATTTTAAGAGAAACGTGTTTGTTCTTTATTCAGTGAAGCTACTTGCAGAGGGTAGAGTACCCAGAAATTTAACTCAAATAGGAGGAATGACACTTCATTATGTTACTCAAGTAAAAGTAAAAAAAAGTATTGCAGCAGTCTTTTCTCCAAAAAAAAAGATTGAGTAAATGCATCTAAGCAAATGTAATTAGTCACTACCCATCTCTTTTTTGTAAGCCATAAGCAGCATTAAGATCTAATAAAATCTCTTTTGTAATTTACAAATCTGAAAAATGCTACTTTACTTTACTGAAAAAAAAAACAAACAAACTTCTGTTTAATGTTTTATTTGATGTGTTATCAGTGTCTCTCGTGTTGTGAGTGATCTTTTTGTTGTTGACAAATGTCATGAACGCAAATGTTTCTCTAACCATAACCAGACCGTCGTTTCAGATTTTCATAAACAGGTGGTGACGTAGCGCTCACTGCGTCACATCCCCCCTCGGCTCGTCGTGCTTCCTGCCTTGCTGAGGGAGGGGACGGTGCTGACGGCTGGGAGGACGAACGGAGAGCCGAGAAAGCTTTCGGGAAGCCGCAAAAAAGTGGGGAACGGCCCGGGTTTCCACCGTCCGTCGGGAGATAAGCACCACAGTTTTCTGTAGCCGCTGGGATTTGTCACCGAACAGGCGCCGAAAAATGTCGACCAGTCGTCAGCTGAGCGAGAGCAGGGCCATCCCGACCAGGACGGTGTTGATCAACGACACAACGCAGCTACCTCATGACTACTGTACCACCCCTGGAGGCACTTTATTTTCCACCACTCCTGGAGGTGAGAACACCTGCTTTTACTCTGCAATTAAATCAAACGTGTCTGTTTTGGTCTTACTTAACGGGTAATAGTTTCTATCTGCGTGGCCTAGCCCGCGTTGTCATCCTGATCAAAACAAAAACAAAGATTAGACCCACCCCTCTGGCCTCTGGCTTCTTCCTGATTGGCTTTTTAACGTCGTAGAGCTTCTCGTGGATACCTGACATTGGACTTACACAGGTCTGAACTAGTTGTGTTGGGAATATAGACTGAACGTTTCATCACGATATTTTGTTGAGCTATTGTGATAACGACAAATGCAGCGATAAAAACGATAATTATTGCTTCTTTCTGATGTAACTGTTTGACTGCGACTAGATGTCATATGGCCTCACAAACATCGAAAAACATTCAATGCGCTACTTTAGGGCACCAGTCACATAAAGATGTGTGATTTGCATCACTAAACTACACACAATAACTGCAGTAATCATATTTTCTAATTGTTGATATTTATTGATGATTTCATTGAACAAAGTGAAGAAAATAGTCAAACTAGCAATTCTGACAATACAGACAGCTTTGTTGTTGTTTTTTTTTTTAATTACTTGGAATTTCTCATAACAATAATAAATAAATTCTTGTCGTGATAGGAAGTTTATCACGATAAATGATAAACGATATGATAAATGACCACCCCTAGTCTAGCTATGAAATCTGACAAGTGATTCTGTTAAATTACTGGAATATAGACGGATCACGTTGATGGAGCAGAGCCAGATGGATGACTTATTTCAAGGCTGATTGCAAAATTTGGGTTATGGACTTAGTGAAGATATTGCCACATACTGTATTGCTGCATAACTGGTTTCTGATATGACTTCACCTACTTCTGAGGGGTACAAAGATGGGGGTGGGGGAATCTTTATATATGTACATTTTTTAAAAAACTCACTACATACACAAGAGAAGTGGTTATAAAGCTAAGCAGAGTTGTTGTGTACTATTGTCCCTACAGCCTACATCAAAGTAAACAGTGCTTTGTGTTTTCCCTTTTTTAGTTAGAAAACTAAACACAGCCATCCTGCAGTGGTTTTACTTCACAATATCTGGAGTGTGTGTCTATTAATACTTAAAAATAACTTGTTTGTTGATGCTTTTACAATTAAACACTTATACCAAGCACAATGCACTGGAACACTTCTTACCACATGAGACAGAGGTTAACGCCATCAAAATGAGAAAACTATTAAAATATCTATTTGTATTTGTAATTTCAGCTCTTACCTCTTCATTTTCAAGGGTGCTTCTGAAAAATCTTTTTTTGTGAGGACTAGAAAGGCCACACTTTCTTGCCACTTCATTTAGGAAGTGGTTAGTGGAGGGCAAGTTGTGACTTGTATGCTCACAACTATTATGCAGGTCGCACATATTATTTTATACGAGGAAGCAAATTATTTTATGCGTTGTTGTTTCAAAATACCACACCAATAATCTCCTAGCATATTGACGACTAGTTAAAATGTAAATATACTTTGTAATTTCTAAACTCTATATAAGAACTTTACATTAGTGCATATTGATTTATGAAGGATTACAGCTTTTTTTTTCGTCCTTGCAACGGAAACATATTCCTAACTGCATTTTTTTTACTTGTTGAGAAAGATAAAGGAATTCTAAAAATAATAAACTACTAAAAATAAAAATGGTAAAAGTATAAAAATATAACCAACAATTTGACAATGAAACGAGATCATTTTTTAACAGCCTTGAAGTTTGAGGACTTTTATGTATTCAAACTTAGACCCGATGTACCTTTTAGTTACAACAGAACCTGGCATGAGAGATATAAAAAAATAAGCATGCAAAAATCTGCTTGAGGCATTATTGTTCCTGTGAATATTTTTGTCATTTACGTTTGATCATCAAGTTTCTGCATCTACTGCAGATGGCATAATTCAATGCGGTTTGAAGGCACATAAATGTGTGTAAACAAGTGTTAGCTGTACCCACTCAGAGTATCCCTCAGGGTACTTGGAGGGAAGATCAGTAAAATAATCTTCTTGCGTCTCATTGAAGGAACCCGGATCATTTACGACCGCAAGTTTCTGCTGGACAGGCGGAATTCCCCCATCGCTCAGACTCCTCCTGCACATCTGCCTGTCATCCCTGGAGTGACCAGCCAACATATCCTGACTGAGAACCAGAAGAACGAAGCCAACAACAACATCAACAATCATGATGGCAAACCCACTACAGGTCAGAGTTACATAAAAAGATTGTGCTTGTTTTCAATGCGTGTTATTTATTCATGAAAGTGATAGGATCTAGGTTGAAAAGGAGAGCCAGAGTGCTACAAAACCTCAACTTGCATAAGAGCAGTGTTTACATGGACAGACCAAGGTCAGAAATCTGCAGCTTTTTAAGTGATGTTCACGCCTTTGGACACATGACAGCAGGAAAAAGAACTGGCAAGAATTGAAAATACTTCAGAAAACAAATGGCAACACCCAGTATGAGGTAGGAACAAGGATCTAAAAGAGAGTTGCAACCATTCAGGCCAAACCTCATGTAATAGATTATGTCGATATAGAAACCAGCTGAGCAGCATTGCTGTTTTTGTCACGCAAGAACAGTAAGGCATTGTTCTTTAAAAGCTATGGATGAACCGGTAAATTGTATATGTAATTATCACACAGAGAACAAAAGTATTCAGATGGGGGAATTTATAAAACCAAAAAATCCTTCTTGAATAATTTATAAGTTATAACTATACAATCTATTAAAAGTTGTATTTTGTTCCTGCAAAACATGTCTTCTGTTATGGTGGCTAGACAGATACAATTTCACCTCATCTATCCAAAGAACATTGTTCCAGATCTTTTGGTTTTTATCTATATTCTCTCTGGAAAAAGTTTGCTCGTGCCATGTATATTTTTTGTTTTTTGAGAGTTAAAACTTCCTCCTTCTATATTAACAAAAGCGAGAGGCTTCTGTTGATCCTATAAATATGTTTTAGAGTTAGTCTCCCAAAACCTGGTGGGAGAACATGTTAATGCCAGAAAGAACAAATTGGACCTTTTTTGGGCCACAAAAGTTACCAGTTCTCAAACCGGTCAGTTTGACCCAGAGCACCAGGGCCTCTAAGAGAAAGCAGAAGATGAATAGGGGTTTTATTTTTCAGCGTCACAAGAATCAAAGGATTCATGTAAATTAAATTATTAAAAGTTCCTGTAGTTCTTTATTTTTCTTTGTTTTTTTTTTTAACAAATTGCTCTGGTTTTCCTTTATCTTTAAGGTGACGACGCCCAGTTTGAAATGGACATCTAACCTCCTGGAGCCACACCAGCATAAGGAAATGACCTGGCACTGTGTGTGTCAGTGGCTTGGCTTGTAGAAACCAATGTTGTGAGCCCTCATGGCAGCCATCTTTGTTAGCTCTCTGTCTCACTGCTGGATGTAATGTTTGTAAACCCCAGGGCGATTCGGTATACCTTACATGCACATACAGAGCAGCAAAGTCCGAAAACTAGGGTTATCTGTGTAACAATGGATTGCAGTGCAAATTTCAAACATTTTTATTAAAAGGGACCCAAAATATTTTGCAGCCAAAAGGTTTTAGTGCTCATTTTACAGCTTTCTGTGAGACCAAACTGGAAATATAAACTCATTTGAGCAAGAAGTAGTACTTATTTTAAATTTGGAATCATTTTTGAAAAGCTTTGATATTCCTCGTCTTTGTTTCTAAAGACCTCTGGTTTTCTGTTTGTTTTTTTAATTAAAACTACTCCAATCACTCCAGGATCCATAACCATTTGGACGGCTTTGATTCCAGTTACGGTACCTGAAGAAATGCTGTATTATTCTTGTTTTTCTATTAGGAAAGGACCTAACACCATTCCAAGATTTTAGTCCCAAATTTCCCAACGTTTTGCTGCAATAATTCATTTGTAAGTCTCCAGGAAAAAATGCTTAAAAACAAATTTAGGGCAAAATTAAACAGATATAAATCATTAGATAATTGAATATCAAATGAAGCATAAATATAAGTAGCTTAAAATATTTCTTGAATTTAATTTCAGCAAAGTACAATAATATCAAGTTACTTAAGTCGGCAAAGATAAGCCCCGCCCTTTTCTCAGATTTGTAATAATGGCAAATAAACCTAAGGAGGAAGCGGTATATGGATGAACATGACCGGTGTTTTTAAATATCCAGATGTCAGAGTGGTTAATATCTCTAGATACATTGGATACAACAAAATCAATTTTAAAACTTGAATCAATTTAAATGTTTTTTTAAACATTTATTATTATATTTGAGTACAATTTTAGTATTAAGGCTTTGCCGGGGCGTTCACTCTGTCCAAGCCTTTTAGATTTCATGCCAACAAAATGGATAACAGGGTGCACATTGGGCTTGATAGATGCTCTCCATAAACTGATCTGACATTAATACTCTTATTTTCATGCATCCTGCCTGCCCATGCCTTATTTAACATGAAATGCAGTGACTAGTTTCCTTGCCATCTATTTGTATTTTCTGACAGATGTTTATTTTTTCACAGTAGCGTTAAAACAGGTTATATTTTGCTTGGTCAGTGAACAAAAGGTATTTTATTTTCTTGATGATTTTCTTACTCGGATTGGTATAAAGTTTGGAAGCATGATTGCGCATGTGAGGCTGATGTTTTACTTTACAACATGGTAAAAGTGCCACTCACTCATTTTAATCCAATGTTTAGTTTATTTGTTTTATTCCAAAGTTCTCTCTGCTACTTGGCAAACAAGTAATCATGTTTTTCATTCAATTTTCTTTCTCTGTTTGACAGGAGACATTGACTGATGTTTGTCACATTATTTTTCATTTCTTTTAGCTTTGTAATTACATTTGGCAAAGTCTGGTGAAAATTTCATCCACAGGTTGCTTAAAATTATGTTTGCATCGCACCTTTTGGCCGACAAGTCTTTATATTACGGTATTGTAATCCATGTGGCAAATTTATTTCCAATCCATTTGATTTGATGAGGGTTAAACAATATGCTTTGAAAGAGATTGGACACAAACTTACTGTAACCTTCTGTTCAGATTTAAAATAATTTTTATTTCAAATGAAACTCCAATGCCAGTGGACACTGTTGCTGCAAGATCAATAAAATTCTGTAACAGATTTTGTATCCTTGTCTTTTTTTTCTTTTTTTTTAATTCAACTTAATGCAAAGGTGGCATGTTTTGCAAAACTGACCATGATGATCTATCATGAATACAGTTTATTACCATCAGGTTGAAAATATAGGGTATAATAGGGGTAAGCTGATAAATGCTGTTGTGCAACACTCAATCATGACACTGAAAACTACCCAGAGTGATGCTATCTGCTGCTAATCTTACAATGTAATTTCTTCAGTTTGGCTCTGTTTGTTTAACTAATTAACAGCACTGTGATGCAGAACAAATTTTAGCTTTCATCTGACAATAAAGAAGTACATCGTATTTCAGTGTGGATGGCCTTAGTTACTACATTCCTTTGGCTTTGGTATGACCAGCCTCCTGTCTCATTTCTTCCCACTGATGTTTTTGACATTCATGTATTATTCATTATATTGTGAATTGAATTTTTGATTTCCACCTTAGTTAAATATATTTGCAGGCTCTAATAACTGACATAAGAGGCTTTATTAAATGAATAATTTAAATGAAACTAAAGGTTTATACTCAATGTTTTAATCAAGCTGAACAACTACAATGAGAAGAATCTATCTTACCCAAGGTAACCTAATAAATGAGTCTTTTAAAAAAAACTTCTAAAATAACGCAATGATTTAAATTCAGATCTTTGTTTTAAGCTTACTTTCAATTTTAGAATAATGGGTATTATAAAAAAGTTACAATTTATCTTCCCATTTAACTTGTTTGCCCACTAAGTAAAGTCATGGAGGAATTACGGACAATTCTACTTAGTACGAAAATGCTTAGCGAATCTAAGTATTTAAAATGCGTGTTTTACATCAGGCACTCCCACTACACTCCCTCGTCATTTTGTGCAGGCAATAATCCGGGCTACCGCTGGTCCTTCTTCCTCTTTTACGTCCCTGAGCGAGGCCGGCGTCAAAATGGTGAGTGTCGGGGAAAAATACAATTAAAATCCCTTCAATATCGAAGCCATCCGTACTTCAACACACTCGTACCATATATTAAATGATACGTTGTTTTTCCTTTTTTTGATCCTGGAAATATTAATCAACAATAAGACATTTTGACTAAGTTATACAGTACATTTCACAATTTAGCCTAACTGATACCTGTCCGACAGATACACACGCCCGTCTTCCCTGCTTTAAATTAGTTGTAATTATTTACTTTTTTTTGTTCGCATTTATGATTAGAAATGGTCAACTAACATTTTTGTAATTTGAACCGTTTTTAACTGGGAAAACACAAATCTGTTAGCCTAATGTCGCTAACGTTAGCATGCGCTCCCTAAACATGCTAATAACGCGGTGCATGTGTGAGAAGACAGTAAAATGCACACTGCTGTTACACCTGGGTACTAGAAACATACAAATCAAGCAAATTTAGGTTCAAAGGTCTTCAGATTTTCACCTTTTATTCTTGGCTTAGAATCAGAGATAATCAGATGTAAATGTACTTTTACATTCATCTAAATGCATGGAGTAGTTGCATGCTCAGCAATATATGTCCCATAGATAAATGAACAGTTTCAGTTGGCTTGTTTGAAATTGCAGTCTGTTTACCTGACATGTGAGTTTTTACATGCATATAACATCTTACCAGTGGAGGTACTTGAATTATTAGGAACACTTTCCTCAGAAACTTGCATCAAAATATGAGAGCTGTCCCTCAACAGTTAACCTTTCAGCTAACACCTACAGCTTGTGTAGTTAATCTTTTTCTTCATTTACAGAACGACACAGTAACAGTCAGGACCCGCAAGTTTATGACAAACCGACTGCTTCAGAGGAAGCAGATGGTAAGTTTTCACATGCTCTGCCACCACTAGTTTGTCTTGTCAAGCAATGATGTTTACAAAGTGCTCTCATGTCTTCGTAGGTTGTTGATGTCCTCCATCCTGGCAAGGCCACAGTCCCAAAGACTGAAATCAGGGAGAAGCTTGCCAAGATGTACAAGACCACCCCCGATGTTGTATTTGTCTTTGGCTTCAGGACTCAGTTCGGCGGTGGCAAGACAACAGGCTTTGCTATGGTCTACGACTCTTTAGACTATGCCAAGAAGAATGAGCCCAAACACAGACTTGCCAGGGTGAGTGTGGAATTTTTTTTTTCTCTGTACAATTGAGGAAACTGAAAAATAAAACTACTTTTTGGTATTTGTCTTGCCCAACTTTTAGTATATAGGTTATTGATGCTCCCCTGTTTATTATTCAGCAGAATAATAATGCAATTCTCTGCATGTATGCAGTTTCATAGAAAGTTGTTTGTAGGTAGCAGTAAAATGACTTTCTGGTGGGTCTCCTTCATGCTGCCATATGCTGGAAGTAGCAGTTTTACACCATTAGCGTGTGTATTGATAAATGTATAAATTCTGATACATTTATTCTTACAGTTGTACTTTCGTAACTAATCAAGCTATGTGGAGTATTCTTTGTTGTGAGCACATTTTGTAGACCTTCAACTTGGATTTTGGTGTTTTGGTGACGCACTGCTGCTTCACTGTCCTATGTGCCTCTCGTAGGGTTGTATCCTGCAGTCAATACTGCACTGAAGTGATTTGAATCTTGTACCAAAAGCCATTCTGGTTTCTATACTTCTGATCCATCTTGGGGAAGCAGTCACAAATTTTACTCCGATTTGATCTGTAAGAGCACAAGACCATTGTGGAATCAGTGAGATATGATTTAAAGCAAAAAGCAGCTCAATCTGTGGAGAGAGGGGCCTGTTGATGGTGAAACCTTCAACACACAATCATGTGTGTATGTTATGTGTAGATTATTGCTACATATGATATAGATATGTATAATATATGTGTGTGATATACATACATTTTGAGATTTGAGATTTTTAACAGTTTTCTCCATAATTAATATAGTACCATGTAAGCAATTATTAGGCAAGTGAATAGTTTGACTTTATCCTTTTTATGCATTTTTTCAAACTCCAAGATGATTAAACTGGAATGTTAAATGGACTTAAGCAAAGCAGGTGATGTGTAATGAGGGAGGTTGTGGCCTTAAGAGATCAATACATCAAGGTTATTAAACATCTTTTTTTGTGTGTGTCAAAATGGGTGAAAAAAAGAGATTTAAACAACTATGAAATGTCAAAAAATGGCCAAAAATCAGATGAATATATGGCAACTGCCTGGAGTACCTAGAAGTACAAGTAACATGGTTTGTATCATTCTCACTTAAACAGATCAAAACAATAAAGGGAGAGGCAAAAATGTATTTTTCTTTTAGTTGCGTGATAATTCTGCACAATAATTGTCCATAGATATTCTCCTAAGAATATCTTAGGATACTCTCTGAAGATTTGTTAACATTTTAGATTAATTGAAAGATCAGTAGTTGGTGATTAATAAAACGGCAAATCTTTGGGTGTGATTTGTCCAAGGGCCTGCCGTGTTAAAGTAGATTTTTATTGACCTCCCATGATTTGCTTGTCTGCTCTTTGACAGCTGCCTGTCTGCATGTTGATAATAAAGAGCCGCAATAGTAATAATGTTCCGTTCTTTTCCCCTTAGCATGGTCTGTATGAGAAAAAGAAGACCTCCAGGAAACAGCGCAAGGAACGCAAGAACAGAATGAAGAAAGTACGAGGCATCAAGAAGGCCAGTGTTGGAGCTGCTGGCAAAAAGGTACAGTGACAGTGAAGCACATTTATGAAATCAAAAATGATTATGCCGGTGAAAGTTTGTCAGAAAAACATTTTTACAAACACAACTTGTAATCTTCTACAGCATTTCCTTGGACACCCTATTCTTTATCCAACATCATTATTCTTGTGTTTTTCTCCTGCTTTTCTCCATTTTAATTTGTTCCTCATCTTTCCAACTTTGTCACATTGTCTTCGGAAACTGTAGAAGGTAAATGTAGTCCATAAGAGGATTAATTGCATCGTATTGATCATTCTGGAGTCCTAGAGGGCAGCTAACTCCTGCCTCTGTACCCTGGCCTAACAGAGAAGCCATAACACTTTTCCTATTTGGATGTAGTTTCTGCATCCAATGTTAAAGCACCCAACGTTTAAGCCTTTGATTATTACTGAGCTGTCTGCCCCCTCCACCTAGTACTAATCAGTAAAACTAATGTGGTAGATGTTTATTTTTTGGAAAAGTGATGATGGTAAAACGAGATTCTCACTAGTTGATTTGTTTTTACATTTCCACTAACCAGTTGTAGCCCGTAGTGTAGTTTTTGTAGTGTACATTCCTACCCCTGACCCTTGTAGCACCAGTTTGTGATCCAAGTGTTTTAGCTCTAAACTCTGGATTTACAAAACTTGCTTGGCTTTAGAGTATTGTTCATTGTAGTGTCCTGTTCTAGTTGATTGCTTAAGTACCACTAAGAAACATATTCTAACATATTGTGTATTGTCTTAGCTCTTGGATGTGATGCAGGTCCATTCAGAAATCTTTTCTGTTCCATGTTTGAACTTTTTAACATGTCAATTTTATTTTTGCTCCACTTTTCGTTCTTCACTTTGCTTCCCGTGGATTTCTTTTGCAGAAGTGAAGTTTTCAGTTTTGCAGGTATCAAAGCAGAAAAGCATGGTGTGCCATTGTGTTGCACATCCTAAACTGGTAGCCATGAGCTGTGCCATGCATGTCACTACTTTTCCCAGTAGCTTTCCTTCAGTGATTCTTCTGTGTCTTAGACTTTTCTTATGTAGTGGGATTATTTCTGATGTAGTAGGATTATCTACTAGGCTTTCCTCTGTTTTCACTTAAAATTAAACACAAGTGCTTTTATTAGACCATGAAGTTAACTGAACCTAAGATGAAAAGCCGCATGTTGGTAGAAAGTTTTGTGGTGTGTGTTTGTGGGGCTGGGGCATCTGAATCTAAAGATTGCTTGTGTGTGAAACATTTTCTCTGAAATTTAAAGTCTAAAACCTGGGAAGAGCGATATTGTTTAATAATGTAATTGTTTTTATTTTTGCTGTTTGTTACTCTAACCTCAAAATAATGAAAGTAGAAACCATGCTCTGGTTCTTTGCAGTTCAGTTTGCTGTGACGCTAATGCTGTTGCTTTTTCCCTGCAGTGAGCCCAGACGGCCAGCGGGTGTCCTCGTGCTCAAGATGGTCTTGTATATTGTCATCAAATAAAGTTTTGGGAAAAAAGACACCCTGTGACTCTTCATTTATGTTGTCTCTTCACAGTTATGTGATTAAGTTTTTTATTTATTTATGTATTTTTTATGTAAAATAACAAAAAAAAAAGTTACACTTGTTTCATAACATTTCTTGGAATTCAGGAGTAGCATTGTTGTAAAAACTTGTGTATATCACTTTAAGAAAGTGGATTTATCAAATGTTTCTGACTTTCAAACCATTCCCAAACATGACAGTTTCCCCACTTCTGATGTTCATGAAATATCCATGCTGTTGGACAAACTGTCCACAGCCGAGCCTCATAACTGAGAGGGATGTGCGCTCAGGGTGCTAAACAGTCACAGACTGCTGGGAAAAGAAAGTAGTAAAGAAGCTTTTATTATGACTTGAAACCAGATTATTGCTGTTGCACGATTTCCTATCTGTAGCCCCACAGTGGAGCGGCACAACCCGAACATTTTTCAAGTCATTCCAGTACTTTTTCTAGCATCTGATTGAAAGCTTGTTAATCTAAAAACTGTTGAATTATCAGAAAATATTCAGTTTTTATTACTGTGACTTTTATATATATATATATAATTTTCTAAAAGAAAATTGCAGTCCATAAGAAAAGTACTGACCAGTGTACTGAAATTTAATGTGTATCAGTGTTTCTCTGTTGAGCTGCTGTTTGACTTAGAAGTTAGAACATGAATGTTTTTATTTAAGATGGCACACAGTCCAAAATTAGTTTGCCGAGTTAAAGTCTACATTTTTAACTTTTCAAATCATTTTACTAAATTACAACAGAAAACTGCAAACATGTTTAAAAAATATGTTTTTCACAATACAGCTGTACAAAACTTGCTTTTTTTGCATTTCTGCAATGACACTACTCCCATTTGCTTCTGATCTAAAACTTAAAGCGCTTGAATAGACAAGAACATCACAGGCTAATTTTGTAATATCAGAAATAACCACATGAGGACTCCCTACACTGAAAGCTTTGAATTAACTCAGACCTTGAACAGGAAAAATTCAGTAGAAGGCCGAAGGAATCATGTAATTCACTTAAATGTTCTGCGGCTTGTCCTGAATATTAAGCTACAGCTGGGTCAGAGAGTCTAGACTTTATTTTTTTAAATTTATGAATTAAGAACATGGGAAGCACAACGCGTGTCCCTTTGCGCAACGTGACCTTTCAAATAATTTGCATTGAAATAACCTGAGATTGTAAATAGAGTGATTAAAATGTCAGAAAATTGTCCTAGGGGTAGCCCCCTACTCCACACCTGTCTCTGTGTGATGCCCATTCTTTGATTTCAGAGCGAGTGGAGAGCTGAAGTTTTTGGATTTGAAATAAATCTTCACATTCACCAAAAAATTATATATTTTTTCCAAGTGACAATCCTCTGTTTTTAATATTTTAACACTATACTTAACCTTGTAACATATTTCCATATCTTGTAATGGCTTTGAATGTTTCAATGTAGGCCAGGCATGTCTCCTCTTTGCTTACATCACCAGGACGAAAAGGGAAACAGTTGCTTAAAGGCACGTCCATTGACACATTTTGAGTTAGGGGTGTGGAGTGTCTTTCCCAGTTTGGAGGTCTATTTATAGACTCCCAGCATCCCCTGTGGATATTATTCCATTAGAGCCAATAGGCAAAGATTAAACACTGAAGGTCAATCAGAATAGTTACTGTGATTGTCCTATAACTACGCCAACATTATTCAAACCCATTGAACTTCTTCCCATTTAATCAGCATGTCAAAATTGGATCTATTTTAGGGCTTTAGGGCCGTCCTGCTGGGAACCATCAGTGTCAATCTTTGCAACCTCCATGTTGACTTTTGTCCAGAATTCTCCTGTATTAAGCTCCATCCATATCCAAATTAATTTCCATTAAAGACCAACTTCCTTCCTGTGAAGAAAAAAAGCATCATAGAAGCATAATGTAGCCACCACTACGTTTCACCATTTTACCATTGGGTGTTGTGTTCAGGGTGATAAGCTTTGCGGATTTTCAGCCAGTCTTAAATGTCTTAAATGTAGGTCAAAAAGTTCTGTTTTGGTGTCCTACCACATGCTTTCTGTAAACAAGGTTTGTGGAAAACTACAAGTGTGACTTCTTTTGACTTCCTTTCAATAATGGATCTCTTTTTCATACTCGCCAGACATTTTGGGGTGCGCAGTTGAAACATTTTCCCACTTGAGTTGTGTTTCCAGTTGCCATGGGGCTCTCGGGTCACTATGCTAATAAGCTGACTTCTAAATTGAGGTTTATGTTGTTTACGGACATCAGATTTAAAGGAGGCTGAATAGAAATTCACTCCACACTTTTCATATTTTGATTTGTGAAACAAATTTAAAAGCAAGGTTGTGGTTGTAACTTGTAAAACCGTGGAAAAACTTGGGGTGTGAATACAGGCCAAGCTATGTGAAAAGAGTTAAAAACAGAGCAAAAGTGAACCAAAGCAAGACACGCAAAATCCAAAGCCACTCTGACTTAGAGCATACCCTTCACAGTTCCCCAGTAGCATGAAGCATGAGAACTGGAGGGTCGACTGGTTCCAATGGTGTGGATATGAAGCCACTCCCAGGGACAAACAACTAAAAAGGCTGCAGCGCCTCTCGCAGCTCAGTGGCGCTTTGCTGGCTGTGAGGCTGTGGAGGTTTGACATAAGTGGAGCTTTCAACCCAGGGACTGGTAACAGATGGTAGAGGGAAATTAAGCTTGTCTCTCCACAGCCCCATTGGTCCGTCCCAAGAGCCCCTGCCTCTCTGTCTTTGTCTCTGCTCCTTGTAACAGCCCCTGTTTCCCGGCATCCCTCTCTATTTTTTTAAATGTTTTTTTCTTCTTCTTAATTTGGTTGCTTCTCTTCTGTCTGCCTTCCTTTGTCTCAGTATCGGAGAAGTAAAATTAGTTTAATTTCACATTATTCCAGGAACGGAGGATGTCATAAGCTGGGAATTTTATACACCTAACTCAATAAAAAACGATTTGAGCGAGTCTAAAAAGAAAAAAAGTTTGACAAGGAGCGATGAGAGAAGGCGTTGATGAATGAGATGAGCAGTTTTTAGCTCCAAACCAACTGTGACGCAGGATGCTTATTCGGTAAATGCCGCCTCAGAAATGAGCGAACCGTAGAAGAGACACCCAAATTCAAAACAGCAGACACCTGCACTCTCCTACAGGTCAGGAAGGGGCGTGTAATGAGGACGTTCTTCTGTCTTCTGCATCTACAACAAAGGTGTGTGTTCATGCTGGTGTATGCTGAATGCTTATGAAGAGCATATGTTTATACACTCACTACAGGTGTCGTTTTAATGACCCGTCTCCCTCCATGGAGTGTGTTGGTTGACCACAATGGACAGAATATCAAATGAGCAACTATCGATTTATTTTTTTGCCACTCGTCTCCTGCTTTAAATCACATTAGATTCTCTGTGTTTAGAGCAAACAATTTTATTTTTTACTTATTTTTTTTTTTTGCAGAGGGGCAACTTGCTGCTGCAGAGCGTGGCAAGGCATTCGAGGATGTGCTGCATCTTAATGAGGTATGTCTCCCTTGTTGGCCTCAGCAGGGGAATCATCACAGCTCATTTTGCAGTCCTGCAGTGTCCTATCAGCTTTGGCAGCCTGCTCCAAGTTCACTCCATCTGCCAGTTGCTAGGTGCTGATATATAAAATGATCTGTGCCTCTGTAGCCCCTGAGCACCAGGGAAGTGATTTGCTTTTGAGGACAAACTGTGTTTCGTGAATCCTAATTATCCTCTTTGCATCACCAGCCTGACATGGTTTTGTCATTTATCCCCCTCTGGAAGCAGTGGAAGGAAGGAATTTATTTCTATTTTTTCATGCGGAGACTGCAGCAAATCACATCTGCCCAAACAAAAACCCAGCTCCCAAGATTATACTGTATACAAGCCAAATTGCTGTGTTGGTGTTTTTCCATGACTGCATTTTTACAGGCTCACATATGAGAGAAGCATGATATCTGACAGTTGTGGCCCACTTCTCAGTCTAAGCCGTGTGTGTGGTATTCGGAAGCATCGCTGCGGCCCGCTAACATCCCGTCTGAGGCTCAAAGGACCCAGGACTGGCACAAAATGCGTCCTCCCCAGTTGTGCTACTGCTAAAACTGGCTGCTTACGTGTATGCTACGCAGAAAAACAGGAACAAGAAGTTGGGGACGACAGTGGATGTTGTGGTGGAGAGCAGAAATAAATATGAAAAGGTTTAGACAGAAGGAGAGCTAAAGGAGAGAGGCAAAATCAGGGGAGAGCTGTAATGGGGAAGGGCAGCAGATGAGAGTGACAGTATGATGGAATGCTCTGTGAGATGGTTGTGCTCTCTGGGCCAGGAGGTGTGTGTGTGTGTGTGTGTGTGTGTGTGGTGTGTGTGTGTGTGTGTGTGTGTGTGTACACACATGTGAGCGCCGTTATCGAGGACTTGTGTGGGCATGTGTGTGTCCTTGGGCTGTAGAGGAAGGGCACTTCATGTATGCTTAAAAATATAGGTTACAGTTTCACCTAAAATGATGCAAGCCCCACTGCAGATTGGGTTTACTGGCAAAATTTGGAATTATTCGTGTACAGATCAGATGTGGTCAAAAACAATCAGCTGATTGAAAAAGATCTGCGTAAAACTTTAAAGTTTAAACTTTCACAATCACACACATACTTAATACTGAAGAGTGTTATGCTTCCTGACCAAAGGCCACAAGAAGGAAGTATTTTTTTTAAGGATCCCATGCCTGCAGTAAAGCATGGTGGTGGCTTAGTGATACTCTGGTGTTGTTCTGCTTCCTCTGGCTCAGGAAACCTTCAGCGGGAGAGATAAAGTCATTCAAGCATCGGGAACCCCAAAGAGAAAATGTTATGCTGTTTGAGAGGAAGGTGTGCTTGGACCTTCAAGCAACAAAGCTTGGTTTCAGGGGACACATTGGAAGATACTAGAAAGACCATCTTAGTTGCCTGACTAAAGTTCTATTTAAAATCCCTGATGGGATTTGAAAACTGTGGTTGTAGCTTGAGGAGTGAGTTGATAGTCATCCGCTCTGAACCGCATTTGCTGCAGGGCATGACAGCGAAAGTGCTGAAGATGCTTGACATGAAGGTTTAAAAAATATTTAAACTGCAGCAGTCATTAAAGGTGTATTTTTGTGCCTGATATGGGGAAGCAACTTAAATTAGCAATATATTTTATGATGAGCTGTTTGATTGTTTATTGCAAAACATATTCCATTGTACCTCCAGCTGGTTAGGCTTTTAGAGACCCTCCTGGACCCTCACCCAACTTCCCATCAACTCTGACCAACTTTCCTGAGTTGTCTCTTGGTTCCTCGGTGGTTGCGTAACTCTCTCCTTCCCCAGCCTGTAAGTTTATGTAGATCACCACATCTTGGTAGGTTGTAGTTCTTCTGTACCCTGCCCCTTTTCTTTTAAAGGATTGAAACAATTCCTGCTTTGGGAGTTGAATGACATAATTGTGTTAGACCATGAAGTAAACATGCTTAGCAGGGACGTCAAATCAACCAGTAAACTCTGCCGTCCAGTAATGGATCAGTCCGGGTGTCACGTCTTCCAATCTTGCATACAAAGTGGCATTTACATTCCTCTGTCCAAAATGTCATCAATGCTTACTGTACTCGTTGAGTTTTTATTCGTGAATGGGACGAAGCATACAATGTGAAATGAAATCGATGCAGCTCATAATGTTTTTCAGGAACATTAGCAGGGCATTGACAAACGCAAGGATCCTTCAAAGAGAAGCCATTTCTTTCGTTTTTTTAATCAGCAAATGTATGCTACAGGAAATGCATCACATGGCTTTTAAATTGCCAGCACTAATGGGGTAAAGTCTAAATGGTATTGTTTTAGAAACAGAACGGTTAGATGTAATCTATTGTGGAAAACCGTCAGATTGTATTAGACTTTGTTCTAAGTAAGGATGTAAAAAGGCTGTGTTTAAGCTGCATAAAGCACTTGGCTGCCTGCACATTTGCACATTCTTCCACTCATTGGTATTCCTCTTCATAACATTCTTCTCATCAAGCAAGCCGAGTAGCTTCGATTAATGGCAACAGTGAGAGCAATCTCCTTGTGAGTCATTAAACAGGACTGGGATGAATAAAAAGGAAGATTTGCTCAGATTGCAATTTGGATCCCATAATATGTTCTTTTGCTGGACACATATATAATTCATGGTGTTGTTAGTGATGCTCAGCATAAGTAAAAGAAAGAAAAGTTAAATTACCAATCAAGAATATTACAGTTCGATGCTTGAATAATTAATGCTCCTTGTTTGAGTGTGAGATAAGATATTTTCTCATGAATTTTAATCGTTTCCCAAATAGTTAGTGTGTCGACCACCTTGTTAGAGCTTTATGAATGATCACGTCACACATCTAGCCTCCTGAAATCAAACTGTTAAATTAAAGGCGCATACCAAACCTCAGAAAGAGAAAATACTGGTGGAACGTGAAAAGTACATTTCAAATATATGTCTTACCTAATACACAAATTATTTGCACCACTAACAGAGAAGTGTAAAAAGCCTAAAATAAGACTAAACTGAACATTTAGAAAAATTCCATGTTTAATTTGAGCTGTGAATGAAAAAGAAACTGTTGTTTGACAAAAGTAAATTTTAACTCCCCCCCACACACATTGTCAATAGTTTGCACAGCCTGGCTTTTGCTAATAGGAGACAGCACATATTTCTGTAAAGTTTTCACAAGATTGGAACACAAAATGAGACCTTTGACCTTTGACAGCTGCAGTACATGAAAGTCTTCCAGTAGGAAGTCACTAAAGATATAAACAGATTTATAAGGCAACAATTTAGATTAAAGATTCCTGCACTTTCAATTGTGAGACTATGGTCTTAAGCTGAAAAAGAATTGAGTGTGCTCCCTGCCAGGGAGCAGGATTGAGTGCCAGGACAAGTGGATGAGTTTAAGTAACTCAGGGTCTTGTTTGCGAATGAGGGGAAAATGGAGAAGGAGATCAATAGGTGGACTGGTGCAGCAATTGCAGTGACAGCCATTGCATCACTGTTTCTGTAGTTTCTGCTTTGTGGTTCTACATGTGTGAAGAGCTGAGCTGAAAAGTGAAGTTCTTGATTTTCCAGTGAATCTATGTTCCCTACATTTACAATCACAACTCAGGACAGTGACCAAAAGAACAATATTGCAGATACAACAGACGAATTGAGCTGTACCTGTACGCCATCATGCCATTTCTTTTTGAAGATGACCTGATTTTAGAACCTGTGATCCAAATGGGACTGAGCCTGTTAAAACCCATCTCTAGAACATATTTTCTCCCTTCTAACACATTACCGCAGATTGGTAATCTAAGGTATCAACCACCCTCCCTATAAATGTGTGCAAACAGGGGCCATGAAGTGATTGTCATTACTACTGCTCATTTACAAGGTAAGAGGTGATTAAATGTGACAGTTGTGGAATTAGGTTTTTGTTGGCTCCCCGTCACTTTCATCATAAACGGCTGCATGGTGGGAGGAGGGTGTGATTAAAAAGGATACATAATTCTCCCTTGCACATTAAAGACTCCCTGCCCCACTTTTTGTCTTCCATACATACTGCAGAGCACTCAAAGGCCTCACTGCGCTTTGCACCAAGCTGCCGCAGGGACAAACCTCCACATTCCTGCTGCCTTTTCCTCTAAGCTGATTGCTGATCTGAGTGATAAAATGGATGAAAGCATCCAGGTGGAAAGCCAATCATATAGAGATACCCCATATTGCTTTTTCATTATAACCCACCTACATGAAATGGATGTTGCAGATGGTGTAACCGAACCGAGGCCATGTTTCTTCACTCTCACTCCAGAGTGTTATCTTCTGCTCCGAGCTGCCTGCTCCCTTATTGAGCAGTGTTAAAATCAATAGGCTCTGACCTTACCTCTGTCAGAGGCTTTGTTGGAGACCCCCAACCCACAGAGCAGGACAGTATGTCTCCCACTGTCTCAACTCAACCTCTAGTTGTACTAAAGAGATCTACTGGGCATCAGTTGAACGTTTGTGGAAACTCTGATTCTAGTCAGTATCAGATAGACCCAATCAAAAATTGAGAATATTCTATTCATTGGTGGTCCTCTGGTGAAAACCCTGAAATGAGCACGTGTGTCACCACATCTCTGGTGACTATTCAGCTTTCCGCTACGTTAATGCTTACTATTGCATGAGTTTTTAAGTATTTTGCAAACCCTGACTTTGATTTGCCACGTCTGAAAATATAAGGAGTCCAAATGTTTTTAACTGAACAACTGCAAAACAAATCTTTACCGATTGCTTCAGTGCAAAGCTTTTCAGATATTTTGAGTTTTTTTACAATAAGGAGATGGTGAAGAATGAATGTTGACACAGGATGACAAAGCTTCTAAAAACAAATTTTAAGCCATTGTTATATTTGTTTATCACTATATTGCCATTTAATACATATATAAAACTACAACTTAAAGCATATTTTTTTCTAAAAGTTACTAACTGGGTAAATATAACTACTAACTACCCACCACCATAATTTAGTTCAAACACAGCTGGCAAAAGTCTGGATTTTTTTTTTAATGTATTTTCTGGCTGTTTATAGAAATTACAGAAAAGCACACTACCTCTCAACACAAATGTAATGAAAGTTTGTGAAACAAATTCAAAATCAGAATCTCTATGGGCCGTAGCTATCTGTTCTTCTAGGATTCAAAATACACTCTCTATTCTTCTACTTCAACCTTTGGAATTCAAATGAATCTTCCAGAATGAAATAAGCGAATGTGCACCCTTTCAGAAAAGATTTTCTACTAATATCCAGAATTTGCATACAAAAAAAGTGAAAACTAACAGTGTTTATCGTCCTGGTAACTGTTGATTTTACAGATTAACACTTTAACAACTTTGTCGTAGCCAATTGACTCTTTGCAGCTTTTCTAGTGGATAACAAGCGCATACTTCTGTAAAAAACCTGGAGAAACTGGATCAGTGTCTGATATTATGCGAGGAAGGTTGGACCCTTGAGAGAGCAGTTTCTCCCTGTGTCAGTACTTCGAGTTGTGTGGCTGGATCAGACTGCGTGTTGAGAAGCAGATTAATAATTAAGGAGAACCTAGAATATAAGCTCTTCCCTGTTGTGCAGTCAGCTGCACCGGGATATAAAAAGAGCAAAGAAGGACAGAATGGTAGGACTGGTAAGATGTGTTTATGAAATATAGATTCCAAGATGGGAGATGTCCAGCAAAGCTGACAAAGGAAAATATTGTTTTCTTAATGCTTTAAAAATGGACTCATTTTTAAAGCATTTTTAAAACCATCATCTGATTTTGCAAAATCTGCAGGACAGGCAGAAAACCCCATGTTTACTGTATTCTATCCAAAGAAAATATAGTGTCAGTCACTAATGTTTTTGTATATAGAGCCAAGCAGAATGATTCACAACCTCACATTTTTAGATTATAACTGCAAACCTGATATATCAGCCCAACATTTTCCATAATTGTGACATGAAAGAAAAAGAATACATGGTTTCCAGATTCCTTTTAAACAAACAAATCTGAAAAAAAAAAAAAAAAAAGTATCTGATGTGCTCTCTTACCCAACAGGGGTCATCACTCCAAAAACACAAACCTCAGAGTGAAACATGGTGATGGCAGCATCTTGCTATGGGAACACTTTCTTCATCAGTGGCAGAGAATCCTGTCAGAGTGGATGGGGAAATGGGTGGAGCTAAAATGCAGTAAATAAGAGGCTGCATAAGACTTGAGACTGAGACATAAATATATGAGACGAACGACACTGGAATAGTTTAGTTCAACATACATTCAAGAATGGTGTAGTCGGAAGTGCAGAGCTTCCAACCGATCTGACTGAACTTGAGTTATTCACACAAACACAAACAAGCAAAAGTTCCAGTCTCTTGATCCGCAAAGCTGGTAGAGACATACCCCAAAGGACCTGCAACTGTTGTTGCAGCAAAAGGTGTTTGAGAAGTATTGATTCAAGGAGCATTGATACAAATGCCTGACACACTTTTTAGAGTATTTGTTGTAAAAAAATATATATATATATCAACCAAAGAATAAAGCCAAGTATTATTTTCCTTCCACTTTGCAGTTAAGTGCTGTTTTTGTGTTGCTCTATTACATACAATCTGAACAAAATAAACCAAAGCATGTGCTTTTAAAGTGACAAATTGATGCCTTTGGAAGGCTCTTCATTCCTGCAGGAGAATAGCTATGATACAAATGCCTGGTGAGGTTTATTTCAGCAAGGTGCAACCAAAAAGGCAAGAAATCATGCCAGAGATGAAACCTGATCAAAGTAAAGGACAGGGAGCTGTACCAGGATAGTGGTATTGTCACAGTGGGGTTTAAGTGGGGTAACAGACCAGTCACTGAACAAACAGCATGATGCACCTGGCTGCTTTGAGTTGTAGCCGCTTTTTCACGTGTTTTGTACCCTCAGGAAAAAAAATAATAAAATAGAGAAAGAAGCTGGAGCACGTGGAATGTTAACTTGTGCCATCATGAATATTTCCTCAGTACTACTGAGGTCTTAAGGCACTCAGATATTCTTTGACATTGGTTATATTAACTCGAAATGAGTGCATTGTGAGCTGCTTGAGTTGCTTGATACCAAATGTTACATGCTCGGCTGAGCAAACGACTGCAAGATTTTCATCGGCCTCTGCTGCAGCACGGGCTGTGATATTAAGATTTAACATTTCTGCTGACAAGGATTGGAGGAAGAGGCTGCTTTGTATTCCCTTTAGCCCGACTGAAAACCATCCAGCATCATACAAACTAGTGGGGGAGAGTAGCATGCCATCAACAGGGCCGACTGGCCTGACTGGCTCCGCCGTTCAGCTTCAAAGACCCGCCTGCAGGCATCGTTTCTAATATTGTCTCAGAGTCTGTTTTTCACAGAAGTACTGATGCATGACTGGCCTGAAAGAAGCAGAGGGGAAACATCAAAAGTGCTTTTGAAGTGTTGGGGGCTTTGTCAGACCACCGCTAAATGTTTCCACCTGAGTCCTGATTGGTATACAGCACAAGCAGAAGGAGATGAACAGTCTCGCTGGGGTTGTTGTTGCACCCAGATAAAAACTCAAATTGCGGCGAAACATAAGGATTGTGTTTTTTATTCTTGGACTAGCAGGATTAAAAGCAGAGCTTCAGGACTAACAGCTGCGTGCGCCTGTGTCCCATTCATGTCTGGGATGGGGTTATACAGAGCTAAACCGCTGGATCAGAGTGGCAGGTGACGATCTAAAACTCCATCGTCAGTTTTCAGTTTACATGGGAAAAACATTATGCTATCCAGATGACTGGTGTCACAAGCAGAGTAGATGTGGAGTATCTATGATACTATTATAAGTGGAAGCAGTGTAGATGGGAGTACTGCATTGAAAATAAAATTATGTTTTATGAGTTCTTGGCTTTTCTCATGATTGATTTGTTAGCACAATGATTTTAAGACGAGACTGGTGCAAATAGCCAGCTTTTATGCATTTATTCTGTAATCTTTGCAGTCTGGAAACTCTGGTGAAAGACCGAGTCAGTATAGCAAAATATTGGCATTTATTCCCTATCACACTGTCGTAATGTTGTGCCCCTTTTTTGGCTTCCCTGATTTTTCCTTCCTTCCTTTGTTCCTTTTTTCAATTGCTTCTTCCTTCCTAGACATAAGGATTGTGTTTTTTATTCTTGGACTAGCAGGATTAAAAGCAGAGCTTCAAATCCTGCCTTTCTTCCCACCTTCTTTCCTACATTCTCTCTCTCTTCCTTCCTTCCAGGTTTTTCCAGGTTTTTCCAGGTTCCTCATTGCCTACTGTAGAAACATCTGCTATAATTTCACATTGACCTTCATTGCTTTTTTACGACAATCTTAAAGACCAGAGCACTCTGGAACACTGAGTCTGGAACAGTATTGAATTTTATGCGTGAAAGTTTGTTGGAACCCCGCAGGAACCCTATAACTCTGAGTGAGAGTGAGAGTCAGGGCTGTGCACTGGGAAATGACTGGTCTGTCACGCTCCGGCTGACTTCCGTCGTTTATCCCCCTCAGTCCCCACCATGTTGTTTTCTGACTGTCACTTCAGATTGGCCTCGCAGTACAGTAAGCCTCCACTCATATCTAATTGGAGAGACGAGAGACCCATCTTAAGCCCTGTGGTGTCTCTGAATGCGGCCACTCAAGCACTCAGAAACTCATTAAACTTGCAAACGTGGCCCTTTCCTGCGCCTGACATTTTTGTATCAAGTATCCCTGATGACATTCATCAGCACAGGCCAGCCTAATGAAACCTGCTGAGCTTCACTGTTTTGAATATGTTTGTTTCACTCAAGAGAAGTCTTATGTGTCCCAATAAAACATGAGTCAGAAATAACAGTTTGGTGAGGTTGTACTCAAAGTAGAGAGTGAGAGCGGACGGACCCTGATTTAACCTGGGATTGTTTTTTGTTTGGTTTTTTTTACCATTTTGTCTTGTTATTCCAAAAACAATAAGAGTTCATTTAAAAACTGGACATTAACATACTCTAAAACTGGACCAAAATTTTAACATATCTGTCAATAACAGACGACCATTTCTCCATGGGACTTTTTCTGACATATTGAATACATCATTTTGTAAGCCCAGCTGTGGGCCTGTTATAACCAGATTATTTTTATTATGATGTTTTTCTTAAAAAAGGACAAATGTACAGACCCATTTGATATATTAGATTACTGAATTGTTTATTTACAACAGCAAGTCAATCAAATGAGTGAAATACCTTATATATTATCCATTTCCACACAAACTGATGTTTTTTTCTAACCGTTTATTTCTATTAATGGCGATTATTCCACTTACATCTAATGAAAACATATTTAAGACTAGAATATTATTGGACCAATAATAGAAAAACCTCTTTAAATCTGAATTGCAAAGAAAAAATAAAAAAATGTTTAATTAATAAAGGTTATTTTCAAAAGGTACTTTTAATCTGATAAACCAATCTATTTATAATGTACATGCAAATGTTTTTAATATGACGGTAAAAGATCTCAATTTAACCTGCAGCTGTTGCTATGCACATCTTAATCTTATACCTTTTCTTTTGAGCTGGAATGCCAGCTGTGGGCCTGTTTTGAACACATGTAAAAAAAAAAAAAAAAAAAAACTAAAAAAAAAACTTGGCTTGCATTAAACTTGGCGACTGAAGCAGAAACATGTGTGAGCTGTCTTGAAAATATATTACAGATTTTGTTTCTTTTGTTTTTTGTCACTCTTAAACACTCTTAAACATAAAGCCAATTTAAATATCAAACAAAGACAATCTAGCTAAAACCAAAAAGCTCTTCTTAGGCAACGATTCCATGTATTAAGGGAACATATACTGAGAATCTGATGGTGTGCTTTGGATTGCTGTGTTGATGATCCACATGTGCTTGGTCTTTTTCTTTTTTTCTTGAATATTTATTTGTAGAATAGTTTCTCTGGGTCACCTGATCGACTTGAGCGAGATGTTTTCTTCCCTTACATGGTTCACAAGATTTCACACATGTGCTGTGCCTTGGCCTAAAGAATTTCACCTGTATTTGTTCTGTTCCCCTGCATCACGTTTATATTTTGCATCTAAATGTGGACTAAAATCAGCTTATTCTTTTAAGCAGCGCTCGTAAGCACACATCCTGCATATAAACTCAGACACTTGTGCACACCGCTCAAACAAAAGGAGAATCTTAGTGGGGGCTCTCAGCACATTTGTCACTCTGGCAGGAAAGCCTCCCATCCTGCGGATTGGTGGCCTGTTTTTTTTTGCACGGGAGCTGCATGTCTCCCTGCCTGTGCTGCCTAGTAACTGTCAGATCTAGACTGCGATTTATGCAAATTGTCAGGCAAGGGCTTGCGGGTCAGCCGCGATACGTGGTAAGACAATCATTGGAATAGTGTTCAAAGACAAGTCAAGAGTAGCAGTCATGATGCATATCCAACATGATCTGACTGCCAGCTAAAAGACAATAACAGAAATTAGGTTGTTATAAAACCTACTTGTATTAATATGTTACATAACGATTAACATATAAAAACGTGAGTTCCACACCGCCAGATAGAACACGTAAAAAAACAAAACAAAAGCCTGTTACTTAGAAAATATGCATTTTCCAAGTAACAGGTCCAACAGGAAAACCCAGTTAAAGCTGCAGTGAGCAACTTTTATATATATAAAAAAAAAAAATTATGCAGAAGTACACAGCTCCCACTCAGAAATAATCAATCAACAATACTTGTGTATGCGTTCCTCACACCCTGTCCCCACACAGCACAGACACGCTCAAGATTGCCATCCTGCTGCAGTTATGCGAATGTTGGAGAAACAACCTAACATTCAAGGATGTGATTCCAAGTTATTCAAATTCAGCACAAAGTAGGTCTTTTTAAAAATCATCCATCTGTTGACGTATGTCCAGGTTTACAGTAGTAAATCAATTTGAAGTATAAGACAAAAAAAGTATAATTCACACTCCATTTTTTTCTCCTATGTTGACTTCTCCTTTGGTCTTGTGTTGTTTCAAAAATCTAATTAAGGTAGAATCCCAGCGGTGGATCCTTTTCAAAGTAAATGTTTGTCCATATTTAAACTCATCCTGAGTCCAGGTGATGCAGGTGGCATTGGGCGCGAGTCCATGACATTGCCATCCTTTGATACAAACAGTTGGCCTTTCTATTCCTGTAACAGCTGGGCTCTTGTGGCGCCTGGCACGCTTTAATTAGAGTGAATACATTAGGTCTGTGTGAGATCTTGCTACCTGGTGGGGGGTTGGAGCTGGACAGGGACAGTAGAGGAGCAGGCTGCACCAGCGGCACACCCGGGCCTGGCTGTAATGACCCTGCCAGGCTGACACAACGCTCCCACCTGGGGGAGCGCTGCAGCTTCCAATGACAGATGGAGGGCTGCAAATACAGAGGAACTCTGCTGGATCACTGCAGTTTCACAGAGCGACTATTAGAGCTGATTGTCTGCCAAGCGCGCCAACAAGTCTTTGTGTTGGCCCCACCTTTGCCTGGTATGTAACACAACGGTGTAACTGGACCCACCACCAACACAGGTAGATGTGTTTGGAGAAGATTATGAGGTTCTTTTCTGGCCTTTGCTTGATTTTATTCATTGAAACAATTTATTTTTTATGTCTGAGAATACAATGAGCTACAGGGGCTTTTGACTTGATTGGGCATTATTCTCAATGGAAAGGAATCTAATGTAATCTAGTCATTTCCAAACCATAAATGGAAGTTTGGGGACATCCATGTGTTTTTCGACAGTGTCAGTGAGAAAATAATTTCGGAATGAATTTGGAATGTTAAAAAAAATATATAGCATCGCCATTTCAGCACTCATGGAAAGGATTAAAACACAATTTTCAAATCAGTTGAGCCAGTGAGAGTGTATTCACAAGCAAAGTGATGGCTGTGTGATGAGTGGGACTTCCACAGTGGTAACAGGAGTGGAGTTACCTTGCAACTGAAACTGGTGAAATAATTATCCGCATTCACACTTTTGCTTTCACAGACAAACTTCCCCGTGTGTCACGTCGGAGTGTGTTTGCATAAGCTTAATTGTAATTCATTTTCTCTGATATATATTTTTATGATTTGCATATGAAATTTTAAAAATGAGTATTTCTTTATTATTACTATTTCTATATGGTCTTGCAGAGCAAGTAAGTCTTGACAAGTCACTGCTGCTCGTTAAGATTATTGCTCTGAGTGCTGAGCAGTAAATGAATGGGACTCAGATGAGCTCATTAACAAAGTGATCACTTCCTCTTTGCTCTCATTTACATTTTATTTAATGAAAATGAACTGACTTAAACACCAAGGTAACTCTGACATTTAAACAAAAACCATAACAGCAATGACCAAAACATAGCCCATCTATTCACCTGCTGTACTTATTTTACCCTTCTATTTATGTCCTTTATGCTTCTTATTCTATACCATCAACAAAGTGCTCCTTCAGCAGGTGGCCCAACTATCACAGGACAGCACAAGGACACGCAGGACAAAACACATGTAAAATTGCACCTAATTGCAATCACCATTTAATCTATTGTGTATGTTTTTTTGTTTTTTTTCATGTTAGAAGCAAAAACCCATGTATGTATTAAAATTTCCCAGGCTAATTTGTTAGATTTTTTTTTTCTACAACTGTGTCATTTCATTAAGTTTTATTGTTACGATATCACTGTCATTTTTCTTGAAAACCAATGGGTCTTAGTGTGTGTGCCTCTGAATGTATTGTGGTTTTCAAGACAGCAAGGATCCTCGCAGTTGCGTTGATCCCCAACTTGTTTCCAAAAAAGCAGTGAGGATGACTCTAGCCATTACCATAGAAGAAGAAATGTGTCATAGAGAAATAAAGTAACCAAAGAGGAGGAAAGAGGGAACAGATGCTGGCTTTAATTTGCACAGTCCATGTGGCGTCCAGAAAATGCTCACATCTAATTGGGGACATGCATGCAACAACCTCCTGAAGGTTGTACAGACAATCATAGCGCTTTGAAATCTTCAACAGGCAAGGTCGTATTGGCAAACAGACAAGAGGAGCATTATAATGTAACGCTCCGTATTCTGCAACGCTGACCCTTTTATATGCGACAGCATCAATCTTCTCAGAGTCACTCATCACATTGTCTCCACAGTGAAGTAAAACCCTCCATGATCCCACTTGTGACAATAATAATAGTTAAAAAAAAAAGAAGCCATTTCTACTCCCACTGTTTATAATGCACGTTTTACTGCTGTTGTACTCTCCCTCCATCACACCAGCTCTCGTTTTATATTTCCCCCCCGAGGATGTGAAAAAGAACAACAGATGATGAGACTTTTCACTCAAAGCCAGAGCCAGGCAGAGGAGAGGTGCTCCTTTGAGCTGATAGCAAAAGCAGATGTGAAGGAAAGGCTTTGCCAGAAAGGGTTGATGTAACAATTTTCTGAGTGTTTCTGGTGTTCATTTTATTTACTCCTTACAAGCTGCGCGGCATTGTCAGAGGAGCCGTTAGCTGGGGCGTGTGAGAGGAACATTGAGCACCTGAGCTCCATGGAGCTGCAAAAAAAAAAAACAACATAGTTACCATGGACATGGGGTAATATCACAGGATGCACTAAAGGGTTTGGAAAGTACTAATTCAACATGACTGGATAACATTAAATATACCTTCTTTTTTCCAGGAAGATTTTAAAATTTATTTTCTTTGTAATTCAAAAGGTGTGTCACTGGTTTTGTTTGACTTTTGAGCTAGTCTCTTGCAGAATATATATATATATATATTATATATATATATATATATATATATATATATATATATATATATATATATATATTAAACTTGACACATATAGAACTCTAATCTTCATGCATTTTGTTAGGATCTCAATCTTCAATGCATTTTGTTAGGATCTCATCTGAGGGACCAACAAAAAAACTCGAACAGAAAATGATGCATCATTTTTAACATTTTGTTCACATAAACACAAAAAGCATAATCTTCAGTTGCCTTTTTGCTCCAATTGGTCTGCCCAATAAATATCTATAATAACCAATCACAGAGTTTGCTATTTCTTTGTAGCTCTGACCACATTTTTATATTCTTTTACAGATTTAAACACTATTTTAAGCATTTTATTGCCAACCAAGTTCCAATCAGCAGTGACTTGAAAAGTCTTTGTGAAAAATATTTGATGTGGTCTCATTTGACTAACGCATCATCTCCCTCACATTTAAAAAGCCATGTCATGGTTTTCTTCCTCTTCACATTCCGACACCACTTTGTTGAGCTCTGTCTCCTACGTATATGATCACAAATGCCTAGAAAGTTTGTGGCTATAATGAGACAAAATGTGAAAGTTTGCAAAGGGTGTGAATACTTGTGTAATATATCTGTCATATGTGATTTGGTTTGTCTCATCACTTGAGACAAGTATTGTCTTATTGCTCTATCACAAGACTATAAAACTATTCGCAATTTGCTCAAACTAAGTCTTGATACAGGTAAAAAACACATTTTTCCCTAGTAAAAAGTAATTTTTACTAGGGAAAAATTACTTTCCCTAGGAAAAGATTGAAAAGTATAGATAGAAGAAAATGAAGAACAAACGAATCTGGGAGCTTCACAAAGACACTATTTGTCTTTGTGAAGCGATAGTGTCCAATCTGAAATGCAGGTATATAAGCGATTCTGATAGCTTCCCCATCTTTGAATAAGACTTGAAATCTTTTTTATTATTCAAAGTTGATTAATACATTTACTTTAATAACCAACCTTCCAACATTGAACAATGTTTGCTCTTTACTTTTTGTGTTGGTTGAAGAGCCAAACACCCATCCAGTTACATAACCAAAGGCATATTTGGCTAATTCTCACCAGCAGGAGACAAAATTTTGCAAGGAATTTTATATTTAAGGAAATTAAACAACTTTTGTAAACATATCCTGGGCTAACAGGAGAAATGCATTTCCAATCTAGAATTCTCTACAAACATCCCTCAGTTAAATTTAAACATGTTTTAAATTAATTTATTTCAGTGATATAAAATTGATATTTCAATTTGAAAAAGGGAAAATATAGCTCCGCATTTTTTCCCCTTTTTTTTCAGTTCAAATGTAACTTTTGAAATTTTCCTTTTAAGTTAAGTTATTATTTTGTAAAACAGTTGGCGATAAATCCAAACAGGCGCGGATCCACTAAGGACAGACGGAAGATTATGAACAGAAATTCACAGTCAAATCAGATAATGAAGCATCTCTGCAGCATGTGGTTAGGTTGTTCTCTCAGGAAACACTTTCAAAGTCTTTTTGGCTGGTGCCTTTTAAATTCAGCTTCAAATGTTAAAAAAGCACATAAATCATATGTGGATCCAGATTACACTGTGTATTCTGACGCTGTATTAAAGGTAGTGTTGTCAAATCTAGAGCCTTTTCATATTGATATGGGCCATTTACACATTCTAGAAAGTTCCTAGTGAGTTCGTTTAGAGGATGTTTATCTGGGGTCTGAAGATGAAGAAGTCAGTTATGTAATGCAATTCTTAGGACTATTGAACATTCCTGAATATAAGCTCCACCCACTAACTTTGAAAAAAAAAAAAAAAAACAACTTACAATTTGAGGCTCTACTTATCCCTAAGTTGCTGGTGACAACGTTGTGACATTTACACAGAAAGGATTTGTATTTGTACGTATTTGTACTACTTCTCATTTATCATTCATTGGATTGCATTATTTTATTGATGGCTCCGTATCTTGTGTCAAAATGTAACAGTCTTGTTTGAGTGTCTCTGTTCTCACGAAGAGTCAGGGCTCACGTCTAACTTCAAGCCTGCTGCAGCTGAGGCTGAAGGACAAGTTGTTTAATATATATTCTTCTGGGATTTCTCCAGCCTGCTGGGCTCTCCGCCTTCCGACTCGTCCTCTTGTTTCCCCGCCCTCGAGACGTCCTTGGTTGAAAACAGTCCGCTCCAGGGTGGGTGTAATTCTGGAGATACATGGTAAACTCTTGACCTGTCTGCGTCGAGGCCTCTCTGTTAGATGCTATTACGTGGGCCTCTAATTGTGGCTGACATTCATTTGCCCACTAAGGCTATCACCTTCTCCATTACAGCACTGACTTAAGTCTCTGTTTCTGAACTTGTGTCACAGAAGGATGTGCATTTGTGTGCTTGTCTGTTCAGCAGAATCTGGGGTGAGGTAACTGTTCGCACTGGTAAAATAACAAATAATCCTGCAGGAAAAGTGCTGGGGCTCTGTCTCTTGTGTGCCATAAAAAATACACGTTCTTTGAAGGAAGACTGCCAGAAACACCAGAATGTGGACTTAGTTCAGAGGCCTCACAGCTGGATTATTCATTGTTACCCGAGCCGTCGATCGCTACAGCTCCTCCAAAGTGGATTAAATTAACTAATGAGATTATTTCTGAAGGCAAGTTGGTTGGACTGAGTTTCATTTAGGGATTTTTGATTGAAGGGGGCTAATAGCAAATGTGCATCTTGCTGTTCAGATTTTCCTTTGCAAAATGAAAAAGAAGTAGTATTTTCCTTTCGCTTTGCAACTTTGCAGTCATGTTCTGGTGTCTAAAGGAACATTCTAATAAAAAACACCAAAGTTTGTGGGTATTATTTGGCAAAAATGTGAAGACGTTAAAGGTTTGTATTCTTTTTTTGATGCAATATTGTCTTTGTAGCCCTCTATCATGATCCATGTACAGATCTGTTCTTTTAATTCATGAGGTGTACCCCATAAATGCATCATTTGATCTCTGACCTCCTGGTAAATGGCTGCAGTCCATTTATAAAAGAGGCAAAAATCAATATTTTTGTACTAACAGTGGATGAAATAATTAACCCGTTTATCTCCACAGAGACTTTCTGCTCCTCTAAGCTTTTTCCCCACCACACCCACTGCTGCTTTGTTCGGAGATGCAGCCTATTTATTCCTGTGATTCCTGTTTCACCTTTGCAAGCTAAATCTGGCAATGTCTGAGAAAATATCACATAAATACCAAAGACCCAAACACATAATGTGCAGCTTAACAGACACAAAAGATATAACACAACAGCAAAGAGAATGAAAACAATATCACTCGAAAGTGATACCAGTTTCATTGCTTCTCGATATACTTCTCGAACATTTGGTGGTGTTTCTGTCTTTCCTGCGAGAAACAACAACTTTACATCTGAATCAGCCAGGGTTACGAATCCTTTGGGGATTAGCTATATTAATGCAGGTACCACGTTTGGCTATGAAAACTACGTAAACTGCAAAAGGCTTATAATGGTGAACAGCTGTCTCATTTCCTAAAATGTTTATTTGGTTTGTGTTCTGGTTCTGTTGGTGTGCACAGCCTAGTCTTTCTCTGTTTTGTGTCTTCTTGGAAGCTTATTAAGTGCAACAGATGGACACAATCATCCTGTTCCAACTGCTGCTGCCAGGTCTAATACAACTGCTTCTTAAAATTTCAGCTGACCAGAAACAGTTTTTTTGTGGCTTAACTAGAAACATTTGATCAGTGATGTGAGATCTCTACATAATTAAATTGTGCCTTTGTGTGTCTGTGCGTGTTTGTTTATTTAAGCACTGCAAAACTTACTTAATTTAACTCCAATTAAACATTTTCCTTTAGAAAGTATTAAAGTTAAGCAAAGAGCCCCAAGTTAAGTAAGTTATATATATTTAAAAAAAATATAATACTTAAACAAACCTGTGCAATTGTCTGACAAAGCTCTGTCTTATGAGTCATAGTTTGATGCAATGCTCAAAGAACATGGTCTTATATAGCCACAGTTTCCTGAGAGAGCCATTTAACGAGGTCAATACGCATTCACAGAGTGAACATTTCCCTGAATGCTTCAGCACTCTGTAGAGCCTGGGTGCTGCTTTCCAACATATTCCATTCACGGTATAAATTTTTCCCCACAAAAAAAAAAAAAAAAAAAAGAGTCACTATCCGCTCTGTGAGAGGACACTCATATACTGACACACACAGAAGAGGCCTTGCACAGACACACATTTTCACAGCTTCAGTGGCAGAAAATCCATAGCCCTTTCTGGGAGGAGGAATTCCATTAGATAATAGATATGGAATCCATCTCGATTCCCCCGCCTTATCTTCTCCCGGGGTGAGGGATCAATACTGGGGCTTCAGCTCAACTGCCAACAATAACAGGAAATTGATGAGACAGGGTATAAGCAACATGGAGGTCCAGTAAATGACACTTTCTTGGCCATAATTGTAATGTAAATTAGAGAGGGAGTTAATTGGTGAAAGGCTTCTTGTAGTAATGAGGAGGAATGAGAGCCAATACTGGGAGTTCATGAGCAAACATTCAGAAAAGATTAGCTGAGGATGAAAAAAAAGAAAAAAAAATCAGAGTTCTTGTCGTGAAACATACAAAAACAAAAGAGAAACAGGTTGACACAGTTCGACTCCTGCAAAGATACCCAGTTATCCGAGCAAAACGGGTGTGTTTGCAGTAATGGCATCTAATTTTCCACAGAGCTCATGGTGGTTTCCTGCTGGAGCTGCCAGGTGCTGTGTTTACGGAGACCACTGCCTGGCAACGTAGTCCAAACAGCCAGAGGAGGACGGAGCCGTGGCGAGGTTAGCTTGGGGTCAGGTGCTGTGGTGTTACGGAAAACTGTCCTTGCCAATGCTGCGCACAGATTAACCTGGGCGGCTCCTTCACCACAAAACCATGAGTTTTTGTTGGGTTTTTTTTGTACAGCAGGTCCTGAATGTGGCAACGTGTGGGTGAGGTGGCGGTTTACAGCGCACTGGAGATAAAGGTCCGGAGTCCATTCTCAGCTGAGATGTTTGCACAGTGTTATGTGCTGCGTCATGCCGCAGAGGGACGTTAACAACAGATCGTGGAGAGCAGGAATGACCTCAGAAAGATAGATAACATCTTTGTCAGAGATAACAGGAGCAACCTGGTGTTTTTTTATTTATTTATTTTTTGACATTGATACAGCTTTACAATATGTATCATTTACAACCACCAGCTCAGAGAGTGTTATTGAAATTTGATGTGAAAGAACATCACAGAGGAAATATTGGTGGTTGGGTCAGATGAAAATGTGTGACATGGACATGTTTTCAAACTCTTGTAGCGTGAGGTCGGGTAACTCTGAAGGACCTGCAGAGACCCACAGCTCGGGTGGGGGGATCTGTTACCATGACACCCATTAATTGGGCACTCTACAGTTCTTCATGGAAGATTGATGAGAACAACGTCATTGCTGACAGAAATGTATGGTTTCAAAGTTTGCCAAAGGCTAAATCTCCCCAATTTTGACCCACGAACAGACACTGAATATCACCATATACGCACCATCTTCATGATTTAAAAAAAAAGCAGTTAAACCAGTTTCAATCTATTTAAAACTATTTTTGTGAGCAGGGACAGCTGATTGGAGGAAGGGTGGATCTTACTATTGGGAATAAAACACAATCAAAGCTGCAAAACAATGAATATATAGTCAGAGCTACCATGAGATGGTTTACAATAAAGCAAGTTTCTGTGTTAGAAAGGCCTAGTCAAAGTCCAGACTTAGATCTAATTTGTTTCCAAATATCCCAAAAGACACACTCACACCTGTAACTGCAATAAAAGTCTTGTAAGGAGCTTAATACTAATGTATGCTACTCTCGTATTTCTTTTTGTAAAACCTTTTGTACCACCGAATGTTTTCCTTTCAAATTAAAATTATTAACTACATAAAATCCCAAAAAAATAATAAAAAGTGTGAAAGGGTTCAAAAGGCATTTCGTAAGGCACTGGGCCCGACCATTCCCCAATTACCCAAACTTTATTAAATGTGGGGATTTAACTGACATTTTACAACCTGGCATTTTAGCATCAAAAGCACGGCAGCTGGCCTTGATGTGTGCAGCAGCTCAATCAGTCCCTCGCGGGTCTGCTATGCAGGAACAGTCATAGATGTGCTCATCTCAGTGACATCTGTGGGCTCCAATCAACCTTCCCGCCCCAGTTCATTTCCCAGACTCAACCAGCAGGTGGTGCTGTCTTCTGTTGTATTCTTCTTGTTTTGGTTTACATATTTAGACTTTTCTATGCGTCCATCAGCTAGACACATCACTGTGCTCCAGCGTTTTAAAGCTCTGCAAGCTCCCGTGGCTCTGCAGAGGGAGAATCTGGTGATTCCGATGAAACAGATTGAGCTTGCTTCAGATTACTAAGATATACATGATTACAATTTGTGAGCCACACACTTTTCCCTCTGATCTCTCTGTGGTTTTCAGCCAGCGCATTATCAGCAGTAATAGAGTCGGATCTTCACGGACAAATCCCTTTAATGTCATCCACAGAGCCCAGGGGAGACCACCCTCACTGGTAGCACGGCGGTCGGAGCTAATTTCAACCCACACAATAGACTCGTGTCTAAGGCTGGCTTGTAAGATCACATTGTTTCTTTATGTGTGTGCGTGCGTGTGTCTGTGAGTGAGTGCAAATATTAAATCAAGAACTTCACTGTGTGAGAGGTGACACTCTCGGACTCCCGAATGCTAACAATTGTAGAGTGTAGCTTTCCATAGACTAACAAGCTTCCTGAAAAATCAGCAATCAAACCGAAACCTTCGACAGTTTCCACAGTTCTCTCACCAGATCAAGTCATGTGCTCAGACGTCTTTGCTGGAAAACATCAAATCGTGTGCTTCTTTTGGTTGAGCAGAAAGGTTTTTTTTTTTTGTTTTTTTTTTTAATGCTGCAGCCATCCCAGGAATGATGTCATGTGTGGGATGGTATTCCTCTCAGACACAACCTGTCTGCTCCTCTCCGGGGGCCACAGTAACTCGAGCTGCCTTGAAAGTCTGGGAGCGAGCACCGGTCACTTTGCAGACAAGGGCGTTATTTATTTTTTCTGGAGGAGACTCAATCTCTCCTCCTGCTGCTCCGAGGCACCGTCCTGAACTCTCTGGCACAAAGCACTTTCTTTTTCACCCCCTCCAGAGACACACAAGAGTCTGGGAGCTGAGTCGCACGGCCCCATTGGAGAGCTGGAGAAGTGGCAGGTTGTATAACATGATTAGTCATTGTTAATGTATATAATCACAGAGATTTGGGATACTAAAGCTCTTAAGAAGGCCACAGCCTGTGTGCCTGTTGTTAAGATGCTTAGCAGATATTGAGTGTTCCCAATCAGCGTTTAAACATCACAAATGCTTTCTTCTACTCCAGTCCACTTCAAAGTCATAATATCCATATGAAAGAAGCCTCTTAAAATCATACACTGCGTGCTCTAAATTGTACATGCAGAATATGATTATGTGATCATTTGGGGCCCTGAATAACAGATATATATACTAAAATAAGCATTAAACAGATATGAAGTGCTTTCCTAAAGTTTTGACACCCTTTGACCTTTTCAATATACAAACACATTGGATTAGCACAAAATAGTGCACAATTGTCAGATCAACAGAGCACAGCTATTTAGTCGAATTGAGGTAATACTTTTCTTGTGCTGCAATCATAATCTTCTGTCTGTACTAGCTTTTACACATCCAGACACTGATGTTTTTGGTCATACTTGTAAAAACAGCAAAAACAGCTCGAGCATTGTCAAATTTGAGGAGGAGCATCTGCAAACATCAGTTTCCTGGGGCTGCCACATATTCTCATTTGCACAAACGTCTGGACTTTGACTGGGCCATTCTAAGACGTGGGAATGGTTTGATCTAAACTGTTTTGGCTGTAAGTTTGAGTAGTTTCATTTTGCTGTCCTCTCACCAGAGCACCTTCTTCCATGCAAAACTTAGGGTGAACTTTTGGTGTGATTTGTCATTGCTTTTTTTTTTTTTTTTTCAAACAAAGTCTTTTTCCTTCATGAGTTTCATAAAAGTCAGTTTTGTGATAAAGATTTATTTTTTGTCAAATTCTCCCACATAAGCTATAAATCTCAGCAGCTCCTGTAGAACTTTTAGGGACTTTCTGACTGCTTTTCTGCTTAAGGTCTAACATGTCAGTTTAGGTGGATGGACATGTCTTGGTAAGTTTGCAGTTTGAATTCTGTTTTTGAAAATGGGTCAAACAGAGCTGCAAGCATGAAATATATATTTTTTTAAGCCTAAGCTTGCTTTAGACTTCTCCGTAACTTTATCCCTCGCCTGTTTGGTGTGTTCCTTGGTCTTCAGGAGATGATTGTTTGCTAATGTTCTCCAACAAACCTCTGAGCAGCTCAAAGTGCAGCTGTATTTATATAGAGACTAAATTCTATTGTTACTAATACCAGAATTTTGAGGTGTCAGGAAAAAGGGGGATGGATGCAAATGCGTGCCACACCTTTCAGATTTTTATTTGTAAAAATCGTTCTTCTCTTCCTCTTAACACATAGCTGCCGTTATATTACTTTGTGTTGCTCTATGAAATAAAATAACACTAAAATACAATGAAGTTTGTGTACATGAAAATGTAAAATAAATAAATAAATAAATAAATAAAAAAAGTTGAAAGATATGAGCAATTTGATTTACCATTTTTATTCCCTGCAGGAATTTATAATATCTGAAATATGCTTCACTGCCATTTTCCAGAAGAAATGACAGTGAGGCTTGTTTACTGTAAGCAATGTACTCGGCTCCTCATTCAGCTTTTGAGCCAAATTCATGTTCAGTTGCTGCTGGATGAATCCAAAGAGTCTGTCTTTGAGGACGATCTGTATGCGGATGAGCAATCATCCCACTGAGGATCATGACTCAGCAAACCAGCTGTAAATGCACATTACAACAGGACAAGACAAGCTTATCATCACTGAGGTTATTGTTGACCTACTTCTTTTTATTTTTACATGAAAGGCACAGCTTGCATGAAGACGTCACAGGAAAATGTCTGCCAGACAGCAATGCAACAAATCCTTGCTTGAAAACATTGAAACGCTGCAGCGTTCTGAGTTAGAGTGCTGCAATCGACTGGCTTAAAAGGTTATGCGAATCAATACAAAGTTGTTTTGGGCACCAGCCCTATTATATTAATGTCATCCTGAGAAATAGGCGCTAGCTTAGGTGGATTCTCTGGCAGCCTGTTTTCCATTTTAACTCTGGTTACAGGCTCTTTGATGCAACATAAAGATCGGTGCTGAGAGCCGTTTTGGAGTAGGCCTTTGGCATTAATTGTCGTTTCAAGCAAAAGAAAAAGCCCTCCATTCTGTCATTCAACTCTTGCATTGCGATTTGGTGTTAATTTAATACGTACAAGCGGGCAAATTGAGTGAATAATACTCCGAGTCCTCACGAGAGTCGCTCTGTGACTACAGAGGCAGCTAGTTGTGCAGCCAAGGATGACACAGAGGTTGAAGTGGTCACACATTTACTCAACTCTCTCTCTCTCTCTCTCTCTGTCCCTCTGGCACATGTTCTTCCCAAGGTCATATACTGCATTGCATAATAATGTAACAAAAAAACGGGATCGCACCACACACATGCATGCAGAAAGTAAACTGTGTAACAATAAAGAAAAGAACAAGAAGACTAAAAATAGCGTTGCGTTCATCGCTCTCCGGGCGTCGGACCACCACTCTCGACTTCACATCCCATAAGTCGAGTGTCAAGCTTCGGACGCAGCTGAGCGTTTGCTTCCTGAACTGTGTGTGAACCCTTAAGATGCACATGCCTTAGTGGACATGAACACCCATGAACAAACTCTGTGCTTCTGTGTTTCAAATGGGTTTTTTCTTTATAATCACTGATGGCCAGAAAACAAACTATGGCAGACTTGTAATAAAGCAAAAGAAAAAAAAAAAACACCCACCTTATTCAACCTTCCTCTACCTTTTTCTCTGTTCTCCCCCCCCTCTCTCCTTTCTTCTATCATTCCATTCTTCTTCTCCACCACCTCTCTCGCGTGGCCTCGGGGAGCTGTTAGCTGTCTGGATGCTGGCACTCTATCGTGAGCGCTCATTGATTTCCCCTCTGCTCCCCGCAGCCAGTCAGGCCAGTCAGCATGGGGCCCCATGCTGTCTTGCGACCACCTGGTCAACATTCACAGAAACGCAGAAGAGAAATGGAGAAAAGGACTGAGCACAGACACTAAGACAGTGGCGTCGTCTATAAAAACTGTTCAAGCTTCCAGAGGCCGGCAGTCATATTATCTGCTTTCTCTCCTCCCCTGTTTCTGTCGCTCAGCTCCTCGTTCTTCTCACAGCCAGAAGAGATCAATGGTGTACTCAACCAGACTTCACTTGTCTTGTTTTAAAATAGTGCTTCTCTGTTTTTTCTCCGCAGGAAAGGATCCATTTACTGACCCCACAGCTCCTCAACACATTGAGAAAATTAACCCTTGTTTCACCTCCTCCAATAAAGCCGATTTTTGCTGAAATTTTCCAAGTGTTCTTATGTCACTTTTATAAAATCAGACACTCGAGATGTGCACCCTCTCTTCTCACTCTGTTGATTTTAAAAATACACTAGGCCTATAAAACAAACAAACAACAATGTTCCAAAGAGACAGAACAAATAACAAACCTCCCCCCCCACAAATCTAAAAATAAACACAAACAAAAATTAAACACAAATGGAAAGCTGCAAAACTCAAATTCAATGTCATAAAACTTAACAAACAGAACGCAGAACTTCAATTGAGAAGATACATTTGTCTTTGCAAAAAGTAACAAAAAACAATGGATTTCAGAAAACATGTTAACATTTCATGCAAACAACTAAAAAAAAACAGCATTCCAAAAACTTAAAAAAAAAAAAATAACAGTAACAAAAAACCCAATCCCTGTAGTGTGTAATCGTAGCTTTTGACATTGTGTTTTTGGTTTTTGTCTTTTGATGTCTATTGACCTCATAGAAATCCTCCTGGATATTACATGATTGTTGCATAAATTTCCACTGGCTTTAGTTTGGGTAGAGAAAAACTATTTTAAGACTTGGCGTTAGAGAACTGTAATCTGTTTGCATTTTTACATATTGAAGAAACAATCATGATAAAAAAAATTAAAAAAAAGAAATATGCAACAGACGACTTTGGATTTGTGCTGTTGTACCCAACAACTTCCTTTGATACTGTGGATCACAAGCTCCTTATCTCTGCACTGGAGTAATTGCTAGTTTCATTCCCACACTGTAAATCTTTTTTGTCAGCATCAGTGTGTTTTCTATCAGCTTCTACTTGCGTTCCATGAGGAATACATCAAGGCTTCAGTCTTGGTCCTCATCTTTTTTGTTCTATTTGTTTTGTTGTTGCTGTTGGCAAAAAGCCAAACATTTTCTTTAGTTTTTATGAAAATGGCTGCCAGTTTATTTTTTGCAGAAGAACATTGATAACCACTCTGAGTCAACTCTGACCGGTTATTGCTCAATGAAAGCAACCGTGAAGCACCTGCAGGATATCTTGTGTTGACCTTTGCTCTTCAGTCCTTGTAGGAGAGAAGTAATGTCATAAATTTGCGTGTTAAATTGACCTTTCATTTCAGAAACAAAAAACACAGTTGCTGTGAACACAGTTGGCAAAATACGCTTTTTTTTCAGTTCAGGTCACAAGACATTAACGTATTATTACATTTCCTTTGTGTTTTGTTTTTTTCTCAAATTTTTATTTTTTTTACTACTTAAATTTGTTCTGTTCACCTGCGCTCCACATCCTGCTGCCAGATCTCGATGTGCTCCTCGGTGAGGTACTTAGCCCTAAATTGCTTACAGGTCTTTGTATGGGTGTATGATGGTGCCCTGCATAACTGAGTGTGACTTGCTGAATGTGGCTGCCGCAATAAAGCGCTTTGAGTGGTCGGTATGATTAGAAAAGTGCAACATAAATTAAATCCATTTACAACATCTTCACCTTGAAAGCATGCATACATTTGAATCTGCATTTTAAACATGAGACCCACCAGCTGGAACTGTTCTGATTAAACCTAAAGGATTTAGCAAGTTTCTATAAAAAAAGAATTAACTTTTTTAAATGGTTGCGCAAATTTTTACAACTAAACCCTAGACACATTTCTTCTTCACCTTCTGTTTTCGGTTAATTTGAGCTTGTCTTTTTGTTCAGAACATTCTGACACGAATGCATTTTTAAAATTAACTTGGGAATCTTGTGTCTTTTAGCAGCTTGCATTTTTTAACCTTGAATAATTTTTCAGTAGTTTGTTCAGCCTTGTTTTTAAAGTGATGTAGAAACAAAGTGGTACAATATGTCGTGGTAGAGTGTTTTGGATTGACGCCCCTATGACAGTCATAGTTAAGAGTTACCGTAGTCTACTGTAACAGACTTTAGAAAGAGTTTTGTTCCCAAGACAGTACTGCAAGTCTAACCAGAGACTGTTTTACTGGTGTCTGTCACTCCTGACAATGTGACTTGTTTCATTGTAGGGGTTCTCAGTTGCTGCAGAAATTTGTTGGTGTGCAGTACACCACCGTCACACCTTCATGTGAACAAGAGAGCTTCAGCGCTACTAAATTTCTCCTTCCATCGTGTAACTACAAGAAGCATCCATCGCTCCCCCCATTGCTTCAGCGCAGAGAAGCAAAGTCAGGAGCAGAAAGATGACAGAGAGAAATTAGGATAATTTAATATTTAAACAAAGTCAGAAAACGAGTCTGGCTTGATTGTCATTAACGTGTTGAAGACAAAGTTGTTTTCATATGGTAATTTGATCCACTAAAACACACTATGGGTTAACCTTGTCAAAGTTTATTTCTTCCGGTTGAAGTTGGCGCACTCGCTTAACGTTTAAAATGCAGCACACGTGAAATTATACGTAATTCAGACTGAACCCTTATGTATTAAAATCCATCCATCTTCTTGGCAGCCATTTGACTAAATTATTTGGAGAGGCTGAAGTGCACGCCATGCAATGGCAACAAAAAGCTCGGCAACAAGACATTTTTTTCTGAACGGCAGGATGACCTGACCATCTGCAGGCCCTTAACACCCATAGCATGCCCTATTGCCTTTAGTTAGTTTTAAACAAAAACTTGATGGATGAACCAGAACATGAGATAGTATTATAAGACTGAAAGCTAAGTGGAAAAAGTCACCAACAGATATGTCATTTGCTGATTCCAAGTCAGCAAAAATGATTCTATTTTAGAATCGGAGAAATTAGCTCAAACTTAAAGGATGTTTCATTGTTTTTTAAGTTGTCTAAGTAGCATTTTATTAAATCTGGATCAAAAATGAATGTACTTATATTGACAAAACCTGAAATACATATTCTACAGGTTCTTTAGTTTAGTGAACTAAACTGTTATAAAGACCAAATTATTCAATAGTAATCACATATTGTGAATAGCAAAAACCTTTACAAAAATGGGTGCTCGTGGTTTTACCCAAGTTTTCTCAAGACGTTTTTCAAGAGACTGTTAAAATCTTTCCTCCTCTCTTTCTCATGACCATAGCGCCATGGCTGCTCTGCAGAAGGAGAGGCTTGCAAAGAGTGAGGACACATTGGCATAAGTCATCTTCAGAGGCCACTTAAAGGTAGAAAAAACATGAGCTCCCAGATACAGCATGTGACATTGACTGCTAACCTCATTTCCATTGTAGAAATACGCTTCCCTGAAATAAAAATGAGAAACTGCCCAAGCAGCTGATGTCACTGGTTGCATTTGTCCCCATCAGTGATCATGGCTGCTTTGACCAGAGGGCTGGGGTGTCCTTGAGACACATTGATACAGACCCCCCCACACGCACACACCAAACCCACACGGCCACCCGGCTGCCTCCCTCCTTTCACTGCTGATAGCTTGCTCAGGCTGTACACTGCATCAGTGTCAGGAACCTTGCAGGCAGGAAGCTAAAAGGATGGCAGACACTTCCTTCCCTTCAAAGAGAGGTACCCGAGCCAAGAACTGCTAACAGGAATCTGACCCTTGGACTTGTGACACACTGTGAAACGAAATCGTAAACTGAGCACAGCAATTGTCATCACGTTTGTTGGTGGTTTTCTATCCAAAAGTTTCAGCCAAAAGGAAGTATGGTTCCCGTCTGGTGCACAATGCACGTGCAAGACCAGTTTTCCCGTTCGTTTATTTGTTTTTCTTCTTTCTTTTTATGGTTTATGTGGTATACGTTATCTATGAGTCCATTGATTGTTTACTCCCACTCCAACGCGCACGCACACTACAGAAATCCTGCGTGTACGCGCCGCACGATGAGTGAATGATTCTATCTGATGCGCTGCGAGCGGAGCGGCCCTCCCTCTGGGGCAGTTCAGCCTCGCCTGACTGGGAACACAGGGGAAGTAAAGAGATTGCGTGCAGACGTGCGTGCCCGTGTGTGCGAGGGTGCGTGCGTGCGTGCGCGTCGGGAGGAGAGACATTGTTCCTTGACGTCAGCGATCAGCCCAGCCTGCCGCTGCTCTCAAACACGTCTTTGTTATTCCGAGGCTTCCACAGGCAGACGGCCGCCAGCAAAACACGGAAACCGGCGTACGGAGCTGCTGGAGCGGGGCCCAGTGTGCAAAGATATATATACGCCAAAACAACTTTCGCCCCCCGTCCACATTTCTTGTGGGCGTATTTATAATAATGCATGTACTGCTGTTTCTCGACATACTATCACGCTTAATAAAGACTTTATTTTAACAGTATTGAGTATACAAATGCCTCTACCATCAGCTATAAACTAATATATATTTCAAATGTAATGTAATACCAAATGTAGTTAAAAAGACACAAAAAACAAAACAAAACAAAAAAATACACGAAATGTTGGTATCTTCACAGGAGTGATTCAGACTTTGAACAAATAAAATACAACACAAAACAAAAAATAAAAGCAATTAAACGCAACATTTACCAGACAACTGAACTCTGTTGTAAATTTCCATTGCTCATTTTTGCTACATTTTTGTATTCATGTCCAAAATAGAAAAAAAAGTACTTAGCTTTTATTTAATCAGATGAACCTGAAAACTTAAATAAACACGGCTCTTTAAAATGACTAAATAAACAATTACAAGTAAACAATATTCAGGCAAAAACCAAGATATGACGATATAAAGAAATACATATATTTATAAATACATATAACTAACAAATGTTATGCCTATAATAATAATAATAATAATAATAATAATAATAATAATAATAATAATAATAATAATAACAACAATAAGTGCATAAAGAAACAGCCCACAGAAGTTAATTACTGCATATTTCCAGCAGAAGTATTGTTATAATGTTACTATTACACCAGTCTCACCACTGGTGTCCTTCCGCAGGAAATCTAGGCCGCCTTTTTCCTTCCACCACCGCGCACGGCTTTCTCTGGTAACTGAATAGCCAGTGAAATCTGACACTTCAACTTGCCGTGCTCTACGGTAGTTGATTCAGTCAGTCAGTCAGTCAGTCAGTCACACCGTCTTCGGGGCTCTCTCACGTCGTCTTTGTGAAGCGAAGAGAGCGAAGGAGCGGAGCGCCGTAAACACGCGGCGTGGAGGAACAATACGCGGCTTGGCCACTGAGCTTCGAGCAGAAAGTAAGTTTCGCGCCTGGTTATTTTCTCCTGAATTACTGTTGCAAAGCGAGGTTTGAATGCTGAATGTGGGGCTTCTGCCTCCCGCCGGACAGCCACTACCTGCTAACAATAGGCTGACCTCTGGGAAACCTTTTAACAGCCGCTGGTGAACTGGTGTCAAGGGGGCAAATTCTGGTTGCGTGAGCCGCGACGGAGCGCTTTAATAGCCAGACCGCTTGCTCCATTGTATGTAAACACCGTGCGAACGAGTTGAGCTGAAGCGGCAACGTTTATTGGGATTGTTTTTTTAAAAAAGGAGGCGGCTGCATTCAGACAGCGCCGTGGAAATATGTTCGGAAGAGAGTGGCTGCGGGTTTATTCTATGTGTGTGTGGGGGGTTAATGTGTCTTCTCGGTCGATCAGCTGATGGCTCGGTTGAATGTGTGTCACTTAGCTTACAGTCAGCCGTGTGTCTGGGCTTGTTGACTCCCATCAAGGCTATTATCGGCTACCTGTTGTAATGCAATTAGCTGGCATGTCCAAGTGTTCTCCGCTGTGTTATACGACACCTGTCATGCAGCTTCTGTGATGTTTGGCACTTCGGTTTGAATGCATGACACTATTTACTGAATGAATTTCAGAATCTCACTGGCTCCCAGTGGGAGGTCAATTAGGACATTTGGGATCAAAGTCCTTCTTGCAACATTTTTCAAATAATTAAAAAAAATATATTTATGCAAGCTGATAAATAATAAGGAGTATTTACTGCACCCTTAATATTATAGTTAGACAGTGTCCAGATGGCCATAAAGCTGGTGCCCACTCTGAAATCTTGCAGCGAACACCCACCCTTGATCCTTCTCCACAGACTGATCTGCACATCCTGTTTGCTCTGCACAAAACCCAAAATCAGTATCTGTGTTGGTAACCAGCAGTGCCTCATTTGGTCTCAGCCTGCAGCCCTGTGTCTTAAGTCTGGCAGACCCTCCCCGTTAAATTCCTGCCGTCTGGATGTGAGGCCAGCCAGGGCAGAGCGCAGCACAGAGAGAGAGAGAGAGAGAGAGAGAGGGGGGAAGCTCAGGATGGGAGGAGGGATAGCAAGAGGGAGGAGGAGGTGGAGACTGCTGCTCTTTCATTACCCTGCAGCCTGCTACAGGACAGCTGAAGTTTAGGACAGGGTGATGTAGAGCTTGTATTCTTAGCCTGACTCCCGCTTCCTACGGTTAGCCCCTACTCCTTTGCACTTGATAATTCCTGTAAAAAAACAAAACAAAATCCCCCAAAACAAGAGGAAAAGAAAACAGCATCCATCCTGCAGCAGACATCAACATGCATCCATTGTAATTCTTGTTAAATGATACAAAAATATATTTCCAAATCCATCTTATTGATAAATAAGTGCACTTACAGATATTTAAAATACACTTTTTTTTAGTTAACCAGTATACTCACAATAAATATACAATATGTACATACTTGTTCTATTTTAATTAATTATATCCTTATAATCTCATGCCCACCCATTTTTTTGTTGTGCTTATAAGAATTTACTGGATGATTTATTGGAAATTACTCACATTATGTATGCAGATGATCCTGTGGGTTTTGGTTCTTCAAGTGCAGGTTGTCAGCAGCTGCTATACTCTGTAAAATGTAGGACATCATTTTAACTACAATGCTTGTAAGAGTGCTGTTACCATCTGTTGAACAAAAGAAGGCAAATATTCTTCTTTCAAACTGTCAGATAATATAAGAAGTGTCAGTGAGAAAACTGAAATAGCTTGGAGTCTTGAAAAGACCAAGTTGGGGCAGTGCAAGTGAACTGTTTGTGACAGCCGGAGTCAGCACTCTGCAGGCTCTGCTCGGAAACGTGATGGATAAGTTTATATGCCGTTTAACTGAATCTGAAAGTAAAGCTATCATGGCTGTCGTTAACCTCATTGTTGTGCTACATACCATGCCATTCACAGCTGTAGAGAAACATGTCTTGTGTCAAATTTTATGGAATTGTTTTCGGTGAGTTTAGATATGTATTTCTGCTGTTGGGTGGTTTGTTATCCTCTTTTTTTCTATCTACACACAAAAGATCAGGGCAGCGGAGAGTGCAGAAGTCTAAAAACTAGATGGCAGTTTAATGTCTTATAGTATTTTACAAATGAAGACTTTCATTACATTTTCTTTTTTTTTTTAACATTCATTGCTACTGTTTCCTCTCTTAAGACTCTGTTTAATCTGTTTTGTAGTTTACATGGCATTTATTTTAGTTGTCTTTTAATCATTAGTTTATTTGTGTCAACAGTTTTGATATGATTGTTGTTTGCATTCTCATTTCTTTGTTCGAACAATTGCAAGGCGCTTTGTGATTAGTGATCTATGAAGAAAATCATATTGATCTTCTTGATTAATTCAAATTTTTGTGTTTTGTTGTGACAATTTCTTTTTTTTTCCTTAAAAAAAAGAACACATTCCTTTCTGTTTCCTGTTTTTGTTTAAAAAAATAACACATTTTAAAAGTAATTCTGGTGGTTAAATGTTGCAAAGTGAAACATTTTATCTGCTATTTTTATGGTAAATAATAATAATTAACTGTGAAACCAAATGTACTATATTGGACCACTAGCTAAACATTACAGTGGTTATTGTGCCTTCAGACTGAAAACTATTTACATTTGTGAGTGGATCTGGAAGCATCTGCCTTTTTTTGTTTTCAATTACAAACTCCTCAGTTTGTAGGAGCTACAGAGGTGTGAAACTCACATCACACCTTTGTGCTAGTGCTCTGATATACAAAATAAATAAATAAATAAAATTGGTATACCCCACCCTTTAGCATTGCTAATAATGAGTGGCAAAGAGTAAAACAAGTCAGCCTATATTTTTATAGTGAGCGGTCTAAAAGTGTTTTTCAAATTCATAAAACGTGACGAAGACGTTTTTATCTTCATTTTAAAAATGCAAGTTATAAAGCTCTGAACATTTCACCAACAAGCCTCTAATTCTGATCGCAGACTTGAATTTGGCATTATATTCATTGCAAAAGTGTTGCATTGGATTGCAGGTGTTCATGTCATTACGTCCACTCCCTCTTTGTGTCTGTCTAAGAAAGTGTGTAAACACACTAAGAACGAGCGCACCCTCCAGTGTCTCCTTCCTCTGTAATTTAAATTGGTGATGTAATGAAATTGTTTTAGCAGCAACACTTGTCAGGCGCACCACATTAATTAGTGCTGCTGTTCAGATATTGTTTTTCTTTCCTATTTAAAAACCTCTTTCTGAAAAACCAAAAGGAGTTGTAACTCATTCCAGAAAAACTTGAAAACTGAAGACGCATCCATTCAAAGTGGGTTACCAAATAAATTGGCAACAAAGGAGAAGGAGGAATTAAAGTCATCTGCAAGTGTTTGAAATGTGTGTGTGTGTGTGTGTTTATGTGCGTGTGTAACTTTTCTTTCCGTCTGTTGTCCCTCTTGGGGCCTCTCTGCAACCAGCCAGGCAGGCAGGCAAGCAGGCAAGCAGGCAGGCAAGCAGGCAGGCAGGCAAGCAGGCAGGCAAGCAGGCAGGCAAGCAGGCAGGCAAGCAGGCAGGCAAGCAGGCAGGCAAGCAGGCAGGCAGTCTGTGAGACAAGACAGAGAAGCGTCTGATTCAGTAAACAGGCTAAAGGCTCCTGTAGACTCACTCTGAAATCAAATTTGGATGTTTTCAGAAGCTCAGAGGATGGGAGCAAATACAAGCAGACTCTGTGAGGCTGGATTCTCTGGCTCTCCAGAGTGCCAGACTGTGAAGAGGTCACGCTGGAAATACGACGGGAAAATGCTCGCGTCTTTAACACGCAGGGCTTGGAAAGTCTAGGAAAGTCTGGGATACAATTTGATCTTTTTCCAAGTCTGGATAAGTATGGAAAAATGTAATTATGTGTGGAAAAGAAAAACTTAGGAGCCTCCAGTCTTTTTGTCCCCTATTAAATTTACAAAAATATAGTAATCTGATTATTTTTCTAAAAAAAAAAAAAAACTTTGTTTTTTCTGAAAAAAACAAAAACAAGAAGCCTTTCTTTGACTGATCATTAATTATTTATATTACTGTCACCATCACATTGTGTGTCAGAGAGCAGTCTGTGTTACACAGCAGTGCAACACAGACTCAGTAGTAAAACACAATTTCAGTACAACAGAGATGATTACAGAGTTGCCATTTTGAGCTGTCTTTAGCATTTAGCATAATTAGCATTACTAACAGCAGTCCCTGTTTATTTTTCCTGCAGAGTTTATTCAAAAGACTCCCAATATTTACTAATCCAATATTTTCTATGCCTGTTTCCAGGAAACAGGCATCCTAAGTTGCTCTAATTCAGAGCAACTTTGGTGTCTGCAGAAATGTAATTCCCCGACCTAAAATTCAGGTGTCTTTCTAGAAGATTTGTACATCTTTTTTGCTTCATAAAAAATTCATTTATAAACATTTTTCTGACACTGAAAGGAGCCGAGGTTCAGTATTCCTGCAGTAAAAACTTCCACACTGAAGTCTGTTGAGCTCAAAATAATCTGAAAGTGCCTTGTGGTGCATTCAATTATAGAAAAAAAAAAGATTTTCTATTTCCGTCCAGGTGATGTTTTAAATAGTGTTTTATCATACTCTGATAAACTGGAAGCCAAAAAGATTTGTGTTATTTTGTAGTCTGCAAAGAGTACAAATGATTAAATCAAACAAGGTAGTGTAAGGTTTACACAAAAGTCCAGATTGTTACTAAAAACCCTGAAATTTCAGTCTGAAAAATTAATAGAAACCTGAGATAAAAACACAACAGAACTACAAGTTGTAACTAAGTATGAGGAAGATAAAGGTTTACTTGCAATCATATACTTGTTTCCTCACCAAACAAGTAGACAAATAGAAAATATTTCCTACTAAGCACCAATTTGGTAAACATCAAAGGTAAGAAATATTAGATATTTGTGTCAAGAAATATGTCAGATTGCTACAAGATGCAGCACATAAATCGCCTGCACAATTCATCAGGCATGTCTGCTCCCTGTGCACAGAGGCACTACGGCAGCGAGTGCATCCTGAACACCGGCTTTTGAGCCCTCTGCGAAGCAGTGAGGTGGTAATTTGGATTCAAGGAAAACAACTAATTGCACATGTTGCAGTAATTAGCTTTTTGTTGCTCAGCAGTTCACTGAAGTCACACACGGCCCTCGCTGCTCTCTGTGCGGCTGCAGCCTGCTGAACGTGCTAAAAACCTGCCGATTGCTAATCAATGTTTTGACAGCCCGATTTCATCTGACTGTTTGAGCCGTTTTAAAGGAGTGTTGTGAAACTGCTTACAGAGTTTTTTTTTTTATTCTTGACACAGATTCTTGATAGTCTTGTGTCTCGCCTTCAGCATGAACCCACCCACTTGTGTCCAGCGGGGAAGCCAGACGTTGCGTCTGTCTCTCTTTTTGTCTGAAATCTCGCTTTATTTTCGTTTTAGGTCGGATCTTTTTAGTACCATTTTCCAAAAAATTTTTTATTGGGAAAATTGTGTTGTGTTTTTAAATACAGGCATTTTATGAGCCTGTTCCCTTGCGTTAGACCTTGGAATTTTTCCCAATCGCAATAAGCCTCCGGTGAGCTCTCTCGTCCAGTTAAAATGTGGTAATACACCAGAAACGTATTGCCCAGAAGAGAAGTCAGAATAAGTCATCCCGCTGACTGACTGTGATGACATCAGCGTTGTACAGGAAGCCAAAATGGACCAAGATTAGAAGTCGGGATAAGAAAACCTGAGCCTCGGTGGCGGGCTCCTCACCACCGTCTTCTGCTCATGGATCAGGCAGGACTGGTTTGAACTCGCAAGGTAGTGGGAGGAGGGCGGCAGAGTCATTGTGAATAATGCTGAGTCCCTTGGAAAGGCATTTAACCTCATGGAGAGATGGGCGGCATTGTTTGGCTACCTACTGTAGAGGAGTCCCAGGAGTGCTGAGTGGGGTGCTGCTGCTGTTAAAGCTCATTGTAAGAAGTAGATTATACCAGCTGCAGGCTCTGAATTGTGTTTTAAGCACGACTATATGACGGTAACTTGCCGTTGCCTTGAAATTAGTCGTTGCTGTTTAACGCAGACAAAACATTAAATTGAAATGTTCCCGAGGAGACGCTGCTTCAGCCTTGAGCGGTGCCAACATCAGGGAAATGAGACCTTTTTAGTGATTTTTATTTTTCTTCTAAAAAAAAAAAAAAGAACATACAGTGCTTTGCAAAAGTATTCATACCCTTCTGAATTCTTCATGTTTTGTCACGTGACAATAACAAACTTAAGTGTATATTTTTGGGTTAAGTCTGTCACAGCTTTCTACACATAGATGCTGAAGTTTTTAGCCATTCTTTGAACTGTTAGTATGATAGATCAAGCTCAGAAGGATTGAATGAAGAGTGCCTGTTTCAAGTCTTACAGAAGAATCTCACTTGGATTTAAATCCTGACTTTGACTGAGCCATTCTATCATTCATTTCCTTTCACTTTACCATCGTCAGCTACTTTGTGTTGGTCTACAATAGGGTTTGCAATCTTTATAGGTTGCTGACCCTATTGTAGGGTCCGCTAAAATGAATTTTATGCAGAGCCATACAACTGATTGAATTTTTCTAAAACTTTTATACATAGATATCATACAATTACTGTGTTTTGTTTTGAGGTTTTAACTAACAGCAATTAGTTTTGTAGCTTTTGGAACAGAGAAAAACATAAAATCTAAAATAAAAGTAAAAAGTGCTCTTTCTTTAAGTTCTGTATATTTAAAAAAAATATTGGTTTGTATTGAATTTAATATAATTTTTATGTGTCTATTCAGACAGAAAAATTGCTAAAACCAGCCTTTTTTAAGCCAAACTTGTTAAGAGCTGATGTGAGAGGGGCTAAAGATCCACATACGGCTCTGGAGCCACAGATTGTTCTATCACATAAAACTTTAATAAAGTTCCCTGAAGTTTGTGGTTGTTATGGGGCATATTTTAAAAGGCTCAGAAAATATTCAGAGTCTTGCAAAGTACTGTAGCAGAGCACAGGGAAGGGGAGAGAAAGGTTTCTGGTCCACCCTGTCTCTGTCTCCTGTATGTTTGTTCTTTGATGACAAATTCAGAAAATGTCACAGTGGCCATGTCCCATTCTCCCCCTCTCCGGAGAGAGACCGGGGTCCTTGAATCATAACTGACAGTCGGCCTCAATGGGAACAGTCTGAGAGTCAAAGAACACACAGGAGGAACAAAATGTTCCCTCTATCTATCCGGTCGCCCACCAGAACCGCCTGCACTCAGGACTTCTCACCATCACAAGGAATTTCCCTCACTTTTTTGGGAGGACTATTAATGAAATCTGCACAGAGCAAGGCTGAGCTAGTATGTGCTGGTTTGACACAGAGAGAAAAGGGCCGTGTCACAAAAGCAATATTATGTGTCTGAGTGAGTGGCGTTGGTGTGTGTCTGTTTGGCTTGTAAATCCCGTTTAAGCTTAGCAAACTCATTGTCCTCATCCTCCAACTGTCTGCTGGGTGTATGTGTGAGCGTGTGTTTTGTTTGTGTATCCCCTCCTTCTCCTTTCTCCTCATCCCCCTTTCTTTGAATTGTAAGTACAGTCACTAATTAGTCCCTGCTCACGCTGGGTTGGTGGGTTTACTGTTTCGTCTGTATTTGCCTTTTCTCTTTAGTTACAGATGCATTCCTGCAAGCCGCTGCAGCTTCTTCCAAGAGGCGCTCACGCCTTAAACAGTATCCCACATGGCTCCGTTTGTCCGACAGCCCCACAAGGCTGAGCTCCTGCCTCCCGCTTGCGCAGCAAACCGACCAGTCTGGCAGAAAAACCTCTGCACCTGCAGGATTCAGGAGTCAATAACCTGCTGTGCTTTAAACCAGCACCAGCAATAGATTTTTATGGATTTTTTTTTCTAGCATTTGAATTAATTTCAGTTACCTCCTTTCCATAGCATTTTGCAGTTTTTGTCTAGCTCAAAGACTGTAATGAATCATTTTTCTAAAATAAAACACCCAATGCTGTGGTTACAATTTGTGCTATAAACAGTCTACTTGTCTGGTCGGCAGGAGTGCGCGCTGATGCAGATTTTTCTGCTGGAGGATGCGCGGGTGACGCACAGGGATGGCTGATATTCTGTAAAGGCGGTCAGATTGTCTCCAATGTGCCCTCCAGGGAGACATGCGTCTTTGCTTTCTGACAAAGTAAATTAACAAAGGTTTACTAATGGAAATTATTGTTTGCCTGCTAAAAGGAGAATCCAGTCTGGTCTCACATGGATCTCCATGGAGGACAGAACAGGTCATAGCTACTAGTTTATAACAACTACAAACTTAATTGTATTTGGTTTCTTCCTAAATTGAAGGAAAGATGTACGTATCAATAGTTTTCAAACATTATCACAAACAATGTTCTTGATAAGTGTGTAGTTTTGTTTTTAGTTAGTCCATTTACTCTAAGGTATCTTAGGGTAAATGGGCAATTCAATGCAATCAGTTGCCTTCTTAATTAACCCAATTTGTCATTGAAACAATATAGCAATTTCTGGACATTAAGCATCCAAGAGGCCCATGGCAACGCTGGAGGACCTGTAGAGATAATTAGTATATGGGACAACTATTGTTTTTTTGTGCTATTAAAAGAAACCTTTCAGAAGTCCTATTTAAATTTTATCAAAAGTCAAATGAAGTAGCCACTGAAAACATATGAAAGAAGTTGCTCTTGTCAGATGAAACTAGGAGCACAAAAGCTGATCTGTTTTGATGTAGAGATGAACAGCTTGGAGGAAAACCTTTTCTGGGCTACAAACGACTTGAGATTGTAGCAAAAGAAAGATCAGAAACATACATCCAGAGATATAATAAATGGTTGAGGTTCAATTACATTGTTTTTTAGGCTCAGTCCAAGTCCAGATCTTATTCCAACTGAGAATATGTGGTAAGACTTGAAACTGCCTCAGTTTGAGTTTTTTTTGCAAAAAATGTCAGTCTCTAGACAATAGAATCAGCTACAGGCGTACTGTAAAATATTTACTAAGTGGAACGTAAGGTGCTTCTACAAGTGATTCACTTAGGAGGGTTGAATAGAAATGAACACCACATTTGAGACTCATTAAAAAATAGATTTATTTGTAGAAAAAATAAATAAAAACGATCACTCTCCTTCTATTTGACAACTATTCACTACTCTGGTGGTCTACCACTTCAGATATCCTCAAAATAAATTGAAGTTTGTGGTTGTAATGTGTCAGAATGAGACAAAATTTGAAGGGGATTTAAGGCCCTGTAGTCTTGGAAAGCCAGGAGAAGGATGTACACTAGCTGTTGAATTTCCCCATCCAGTCATAGTTGTTATGGGGAGCCTCTTAAATCATATTGGCATATAATCATAAGCCTCACTGCCTTACTAAGACTATTTTTCTTCCCAATTTCTCTTTTCGGTGGCAGAAAAGTGTGTTACTATGTGTGGTGTGTTTGCCCGCTCAGTGCCCTCCCCTCGGTTTCGACACTGGCAACTGAGCCAGCCACTTTCTCAGGGTTCTAAGGACTGCCATCCCTTTCATTTTCCCGCCTGGGCAGCTCAGATAAACGGGCATATTTAAACCTCTGTGTGGATACACCAACCGTAAGAAAATAATAATAAAAAAAAAAAAAAATAGAAAGAAAGATGGGTTGGTGGGCAACGGAATTGACTTTACACAGACAGAAAGGGAGAGGGATGAGGAAGCCATGGGGTGATGAAGTATAAATAAAAAGTGAATTAATAAGCAGTGAAAGCTGGAATTCATCATATATGTTTGAATTCTACCAGTTCTGTTATGAGATGTGCAAAGAACATCTACAGCACAACACAGATAACCCCGCTCTCTGCTGCAGGGGCAGTGGGTTTCACTTCTTTTTTTTTTTGTTTGTTTTTTTCTAGCCTCCCCTTGTTTTATGTCCTCTCAGCAATCCAAAGACACGTCACAATCCGTCGTTTATCATATCAGTAATGAGAGCGGGGTAATCGTGTGTTTTCCGGAGACAGCGATGATACAAAGCTTGGCGCTTGCCAGGGATCAGCCCTCTGTAAACAATGTTTATCATTGTCTCCCAAGGCTGTTTAATTATCTGGCAAATATTATTGACAAACCAGCATCGCTCCCTGTATCTACAACATTCTTAGTTACTATTCACAAAATCTATCCACTTGATTGTACTAGCAAATAATATCCAGCTGTCTTTATTGCTTACACTTTGTGGGAATGATGGATTATGGGAGACGATTAAGGAACGCAGGGTGAGGTCGATCCAGATCTGATCAAATCTTTAATTCACATAAACTCTCTTCATTGTCGCACAGACAGAAGAAAGATAATCTAACTCTATTCTAAATATTTCTGAGGCTCTCTGGTACAAACTAAACACAACAACAATAAGATAACTTATGATATTGATATTTTATGGCATTAGCTGTTTATCACTCCCCAGATTCATTGTCCAATGGGGCAGAAAGTTCAGGCTTCAGATACAGCTTTCAATTTAAAATTAACTTAAATTTGACAAGGTAGTCAAGGTGGTAATTTATTCAGGCTAACGTTTAGATTAACGTGTGAAGACGAGCATTAAGAAGATCATATGGAGTACTCAAAGTTGTCCTACTCTTGGTTTAAGACACTATCTGTGATTGGTGTTGCAAGATCTCGTGAGAGAAACAAGCAACCAGCTCTAAGAAAATAAGCCCCAGAAAAGTTCACTACCAGTTTTGTTCAAGTTATATTAAAAAGTAATTAGTTATAGTTACTAGTTACTTTCTCAAATAAGTAACTGGTTTACTATATTGTAAAAAAAAAACAAAAACAAAAAAAACTACTTACCAGAGAACTTTAATAAAAACGACAATAACAACAAAAAATGTATTTAAATATTTAAAACTATTTTACAAGAATTTCAGAATATAGATTCAAATGTTTATTATAAAACTGAATCAATAAATGGACACTCAACAGATTGATTTAAAACCAGGATGCTGTGCTCTAAGGGTAAGGCTCCAGGTGTCAGTGAAATCATGCTTCGACGGGTTGGACATCGTCGCCCCATTTGGTTTATTTGCTGTGCTTATTTTAACCTCTGCTGGGTTTAGGGTGCAACTGCTAGCATCAACGTTATTCTCAGTGACTAGTTTTGCTCAAGCTTGTGATGTTGAGAGGTGCTTCATGACATCCAAAATACTTATAGCTGAAATGAAGAACAACATTGCTATCGGGGCAAAAATTACTTTTCACATATAGATTTGAGACAAAAATTAAAATTGCTACATTAGATTATCTGGGCTCAGTCGGGGGGTACTCTCTGTCTGTCTGCCTTGTTTATGTGTGCTGAGTTCTTCATTGGTTGTGTCTAAACACTCAGCCAAGTCTACCTATGATTGGTTTACAGTGACTATGTTACTCTTCCTCATCCAACACGCAGCACATTTTCAATTCTTTTTGCCCCCTTAGCTCCGCATTTTACTGTCACGTTAATTACTTGGTAAGGAAAACGTAATCTGTCTGATTACTTGAAAAAGTAACACCATTAGTAATAACATTTATTTTAATGCAGTTATTCCCATCACTGCCCTCCATACTGTGTAAAAGCGAGGCCACTTGTAGACAGCATAAATGTATAAATTTATTATGGCATTTTATATAAGCAACAACAAAATTACGCTAGACTCTTATACCATAAACATTTTTGAATAACTTGTGCTTTTAAAACTCTAAACAAAAGAAAATGCATTTTGCATACAAAACAGCAAAATGAGAGTAAACGCAATTAAAAAATCCTTAATCTTTAAACTGTTTAAAAGAAAAGACCCTTTCTTTGGCAAACCCCACTTGGTTTGACGAGTTCAACTTAAGCGGGCGCGATAACCAGGAAATGGGGAGGCGTGGAAAGAACGGACTACATCTTCCACTCGTGTTCTACTTTATTGTGGGCAGCTGCGAGATAATCAAGGGGTTTCACTGGGATAGAAAGCCAAGCCCAAACAAGCAACTTCACGTTCAAAAACAAGCCCAAAAGAAACGCAAACCACAACTCACAAGATTTGTGAGCGACTTTAAAGAAAAACAAGCCCAATGTTGCTTGTAATAAGCGGACTTTGCAACACTGTGTGTGATTTGTGAAAACTTTATTTGGAAAACTGAAATTTTATTTTGCCTCCTGAACCCCATTGTCTCTTGGCAGCAGGATACGACACCCAAACTACAGCTTATTATTCCAGGTCATACCTAGCAGCCACTGTTGTTACACACCTCTAATGTATCGCTTCCACAGACATACTGCGACCTTTACATGTCGGTTCCCGCCGAGTGGAAGCTGAACAGTGTGTGTTGACATTGTTAAAGGCCCATGTGAGGACATCACACACTCACGTGGAGGGCGTTGTGGGACGATTGGGGGGGGTGGGGAGGGTTTCAGTTTGCCATTCTGCGTCTAACCTCATCCTCAGTCCTAAAGGGTGTTACTTAATAAAGAAATAAGTGTCTGTTGCTAACCAGCAAGTCTGTGCTGGTTAGCAACAATAACAGGAACCGATATTAGACTCTAAAGTATCGCCTAACAGTACATTACGTATGCACACACATTCACAAACACACACCTCTGTGTGTTATGTCTCTGCAACCACATCACCCTGAATATCAAATTAACATGATTGTTTAACAAGAGAGGAGGGGTGCCTCATTGATGTTGGCATGAAATCACCTTTGTCGTGCCGTGTGTTTATGTGAAATTGTGCGTTTGACTGTGTGCGTGTCTGTGTGTGTGAGAGAGAGAGAGAAACAGGGAGTAAGAGGGGTGTAGGAGAAGCAGTGGTTGCTTGGGGTGAGGTCCTGCCCTGATTTTCTCAGGAATTCCTTTGTTTTTGGAGCCAGAATGGTGGAAACTGAATATGCGTAGCCTCGGGGGGCTCTGCAGCTTGAGAAGTCCCCTGCTCACCTCGTTCTAACGCCATCTCTGATGGCTGTAAGGGGATGCTCTGTTTTCAAAGCTCGACGCTGCAAAGGTGCTTTTAAGCTTCCAGACAGAAGGGAGGGTGACTTGCACCCTCACACCCAGAGGAGCCGACGGTACTCAAAACATCAATGTTCTACAAGTCAAATGTTGATTCTTTCAGTCACGACGCATTTGGATTAGAGGCGCACCAATCAGGCTTTTTCCAATTTTCATTGAGACCTGGCAATTCCTATTTTTACACAAGAACCATAACACAGAAAAGGCTTTAGCTTTAAGTCGAACAGAAAAATTAAACTATGAGATTATCAAAGCAATTGTGTCTAACCTCTATCTGATTTTTTTTTTTTTTATTAGAGTCAAAAAAAAGTGCATCTAAGTTTTCCGAATGTTTTGGTTCAAACATTCGGAAACAAAAATTTCTTACTTCATTCATTTAATGGATATAAACACAAATTTGATTTTTAAAATTTGACAAACCTATAGTGGAGGACAGTTTCAAACTTCAGATGATTGATTAGTGTTTGTTTAAGTTGGATAAAAACATCTTGGAATAGGGTGAAATAAATAACTGGCTATTCTCCACTGTAACTGCTCTGCTTGGTAAATAAATTCCTCTTTTAATCACGTTTCAAGGCTACTGAAAGGCCAACAGCAGCAGCCGAAAAGTTGTCAGCGTCTGGTTAAAGCTGTACAATCTCACTTTCCGATCATGGCTCGTTAAAGCTGATAAACTGTGGGTGATGGTGTTTTAAGTTGTACAGAGATATCTCCATTTATCCCGAGCCACCAGTTTTCCATCTCCAGATCGTTATCTGGTGGCCTGTCGCTTTAAGTAACTAACGTCCACAGAGCGGAGTGTTTCCCTCTCATTTGAGAGGGACTTGTGTTGAGCGAGTGGGTGGGGGACTGGGTAGAGGGGAGGGGGGTCAAATAGGCTTGTTGCCGGTCTCTTTTGAACCAGCCTCATTCTTCTCTCGAACCGTGGGTGGGTTGGAGGTGCTCGAGAGACGAGAGGGGAGGATGCAGGGGAGAGGCGAGGAGGTCCGATCACGTGAGAGGTAATGGTGCTCATGCCACTTCCTTTCAGGCTGTCACCGTAAATCTGTTTGACTTGTCACTTTTGAAATCATTACGAGGGCTAAAAGCCCCTCTATTGGATTGTGGCGGGTGGGGGTGGCAGCAGCAGGTTTCCCTTTGTGTCTTCTTGACGATGATGATAATCAAGTTTGTTTCTGGACATCCCGCTGTGATGCTATAATTAGCTCTCTTCTTTTCTATTCTCATTTGGATTTTGTCTGAGCTTTTGCTCCTCGGAGTGGAAACAAAGTATTGTGATCGGAATGATCACAATACTTTGTTTTTTCATGCTCTGTAACTTGCGGGGTTAACATGCAGTCTGGAAAACCGGGAGAAATATGGAAAGAGAAAATAGTATCCATCCATCCACTAGATACACTAGACTTTGCATTGATACATTAAAATGGACTGAAAGGAGAGGTAATTATTACAGTTCAAGTTGGGAAAAGTATGGAACTCTGAAGACAGTTTATTGTGTATTTTTGATTTATTTTATTGTCTTAATTTGCTAGTGATTAGGCTTGGGCTGTGATGAGATTCTCACATTATGATAACCTTGAGCAGAGACACGTTAGTATTGCGATTATTAACGCGAGATAAAAACAGTATGATGGAGAGTTCTTTAGATGGTGAAACCACGACTCTTCCTTGATTCCAATAACTGTGTCTGGTTGTGATTTAGTGCATGTGAGGTCTTCCGTTTCTCCTCCAAGTCAGTCAGAGTGACAGGAACTGCTTGAGATATGTCTAAACCTGTCGTGTCACTTTCTGACCCGACTCGTTGCTGAGTGATGGAAACATGACAGAGCAGATCTCATTCCAGCGATAAAGTCTGCAGGATGTGATGTCTGAATTCTGTTTTCCAGCTCCCTCCACCGCCCTTTCTCCACCCTCATCCTGCTCCTCATTCCTTGTTTCTTCTTGCATTTCCCTCCTTTTCTCTCTCTTTTTTTTCTTTTTTTTTGAATGCAATCCAGGTTCTCCTCTATGTTGACCCTCTTCTCGCTTTCTTTGGTTTGTTTGCCAGCCGTGCTCGTGCCTGGAACAGAGCACCAGGGTGGACATCTGTCACGCAGCGTCTCTGATCTGATCTGCTCTAAGCTTCGGGGTCATGAGGAGTAGCAGCCGCCATTCAGGCAACTGCTGCAGGGAAGCAGTGAGGCCTCCTTGTTTTTATTTAATCTATTTTTTTTTGTTCATTTTTATAAGTTTCTCATTAAAATTCATGTTGCTTGCAGTAACAAACACTCACCACAGTATTAAGACGTTGGCTGTCTTCATGCCGAGCGTCTGCCCTTTGGACTGTGACTAAAACTGGGCTGGCACTGTCATTTCTTCCTCATAAAGCTCCGCCTTGGACACCCAGCTGCAGCGAAGGAATTTTATCAGGCTGTCCATCAACCGTTACGACGATCAGAGAGAGACAATTTTGACAGTTAAACTGGATCTCTGTGCCTGGGGCAATGTCATTAATGACAAAACCAGAGAGAAGAGCAAACAAAAGGGTTTTAATTGTGACTGTTTGCTTTTTCTTAAGGAATATGAAACAATAGATTGAAGCCTTCTGAAGCAGCCAAGTTTGATACTCTGCATACTTCCTTGAAAAGGTTATGGCTGCATACGGGACAGCGCTCTCTGTTTTGACATATATTGGTGTTTCAGTTGTAGGTAGTTTGTCAAAACAGTTGATCTGATGAGTGACAAGACTGACAAAATGTTTGAAGGAAAATATTGACATCTTTTCTCAGCAATGCTGCCAGTACCATCATAGCAGTGTTGTTTTTTTAGAAATGGGCCATCTTTTCAGGGGCATCATATGGGCACTTGCCCAGGGCGGCATCAGAAATGGGTTTCTCACAATTACCGGATCAGAAAATTTAACTTATTTGTCTGCTGTGTCTTGAACAAGACTTTGTTATGTGCTTTATGAGGTATTACAATGCATTCGACCCTTTCAAAGAATTTTGATGATTTCCTGCATTCCCCCTGCATTATCTGACGCAATGCTGCAAGGACAAACGTTTTCAGATAATGGATGGATATATCACTTTTTATTATTAAGGCAGAGTGTCTAAAAGAGCAGGAACTTCTCAAAAAGAAATCAAGTGTTTTACATGTACGCTGAAAAATATCTGACACTGTTTTACCTTCTCAGGAAGATTTTATTCGTGTACATGTAGCATGCCAAGATTGTAGTAAGCCTTTGGGTGTGTTAGTTCTACAGTTAACAGCAGGAAGAACAGCGCAATGAAGTTTTCAAATACGCAATAGGGATTTCTCCCCATGCAAATGGCAGAGGAGTATCCTGAACATGAATTTCCCTCGTTTCCCCCCACACATGACTGTGCAGGACAGCAGCGGCAAGTATGCCTGGGTTTGTTTTGCCAGTAGGTTCCACATCCTGCTGCTCCATGGTTTGTTGCTGGAAACTTTAAAAAAAAAAAAAAAAAGTTCTGAATTGCAGTTTTAGTGTCAAACAAGTAGAAAGAATGGTTGAACTTTAACTTAAGCATCCAGTTCTTAAATGTAAAAGCGATACAACCGTAATTTTTTTTAATTTTTTATATCTTAACGTTATTGGAAAAACAATGCAAGATGTGTCTTTGAAATAATAATTGGGGATACATGGCTCAGGCTGTTTGGGACCAATATGGATTTCCAGTTTTTTTTTTTTGTAGAATTTTTTTCTTCTTTTTTTTCACTTCTGGTTAATCTGACTATGTTTTATTTTATCTAAACAAATTAATGTACTGAAAAATAAACATACAGCAAATAGAGGTGACCCTTTTAATTTCAACAGAAAATAAAGGTATTAAAAAATAATATCAGTTTTAAAATCAAATATTCCTAGCCACTTTTTGATGTAAGCTAAACTCATAACCAAGTCACTGAAAATCACATTGTTTTTCCATTTGCAGAGCAAAAAAAGTGGTTGTTTTCAGTTTTGATACGTTTCAAGGAATTTTGATGATTTTCTGCATCTTCTGATAAGCAGAGGAAAATTTGATTTTCCATTGTTTGACCAGCAGATTACCATTGGGGGGAAAACTGCTACCAGTTGATAAGCCATTAATAATAGTTATAATAATAACTTTGGCATGTGCTTTGAGTTTGGGAGGGGAAGAAAAGTTATGGAAGCTGTTCATTTTTAACTTGATAAAAAACTGCACAATCATAATATCTGTAAATTACATTTGTGACCAGTTGTTCTGCTCACTCTTTCAGTGAGATTTTGATGCCATATGCTGCATTGCCGGTCTGTTTGCGGGGCACCCATAAAAGGACCAAACACTTTTAAATTGCTGAAAACGGCAGAAGATTTGGCAAATGGCTGAAAGATGTACAAACTACAGGATTTTATCTTTCTTTCTGATAAATCAGCCAACCCATTTGATCAGTTCAGAGCCTCTGTAAAAACTCCGCCTGCCAAATCTCCAGAGTCACTGAATCTGAAGCTGCTTTGATTCAGCTCATCCAACCTGAGTCAGCAGAGCCACACAATAAAAGCCAAACATGTGTGACATGTAGATTAGTCCCTATTATTACACCTATTTCCCTTCAAAGTAAATCTTGTTCACTTGGTACGAATCAATGCAAACGAAATTACAATCACAATAAGAGAAAGAGACGTTGGTTGTTATCTTTTGAAAGATAATTGACCTGTGACGCATTGCTGGCAGAAGCCCAAGTCCACAAACTGGTTCACAATTTGAATGTAAATGATTTTTCAGGTCAAACCAAAGATAAATGTGTGTGTTGACATTATGTAGACAGAAGGCTAACACATAGCACAGCCTCTGTGGTGTGTGGTGTCATTTTCCTCTGCTGATTAGATTAATTTGCCTCCCATAAAACTTACAAAGTCTGCAGGAAACTCATCACGCTGCAGATTTTACATAAAATATTGACTGGTTGATTCAACACTCAGTCACTATTTGATGAGTATATATAATACTCCCCTATTAATAAGACACATATGGACACCATCTACACAGTTATAGTTATTTGTGCTTACTTGTTGATAAGGTTTGTGTGTCCCTGCCACATGACAGTCTCTGTGGGAAAAACGATTCATTCTCACTGCAGTAACTTACTCCAGGTTGAAACAATTTGCAGCCCGATCCCAAACCTGGGACATTCACTGCAGGTGTATTGGGTTGTGTGGAATTCCAAAAATGACGTACAAACACTAGTGTAACCAGTTTATTTCAATAACGATGACAACAATCTGCAGGGAGCAATTAGACGCGCTAAAAATACGAAACCTGCATTTAGAAACAACAAGATCTTGTTGTTTCATCTTAAGATTTATTAAAACTTTTTGGGACAAAGTATGGACTGAGTCTGTTCTGTTTTGCAGAACCGAGAATAGTTTAAGCATCACACAGCTAACCAGTGAGCCGACTAGCTGCAATCTGTAAAATAGCTAAATAAAACAGGCAAAAATAATCACATTACAGGCAAAAATAATCACATTTACAAAGATTTATCTACAGATACATCTAGAAATCAACTGGTGGCCAGAATCTAATTTTCTGCAAATTTTCGAAATTGCATATTTTTCTATTCAGATAATGCACCACAACTGAGCATCAAAAAGGTTAAGTTGGCAACAGTCTCAGCTGATCAGCAGGGAACTGGAAAGCTGAACAAAGCACGGTAAAGTTGCTTTGCTTAGCCCTTTTCACGTTTTTACTTTCATCTGTCAGGAAACATGCAGGATTTAGAAATGAGAGTTAATGTAAGGATATAGGCTCTCTTGGAGATAAAGACAAGAGATTACAGTTCACAGTTTACAATCAATAACATAGAATGCCAGAGACAGCTTAAAAGGCCAATTCTGCAATAATTTTGCCTTTGTTTGAAAACAATAGTAAAATCCTGTTTAACGGTACCTTCTTTAAAACACATTGCCTCCTCTGCTAAAATAAAGAATATTTATTTGGAATGCTACTTTTTTCTTAATGGGATTGGATTTTGGTCACTAATATCCAATCATTACATTTTTAGTTTCTTTACACTACCAACCTAAATACTGAACTGATTCTCTTAGCTTTATATTCACGATTTCTTGAAAATGTTTATTTCTAATCTTCTCTGCTTTGTCCTTTGACTGCTTTCAGAAAGATAATAACATGTTTGTGTGCACTGTTTAGGATGTAGTGCTATGATTGTGGACCCCATTACCTGTTCTCAGGCAGTGCTAATTAAGAAACCATAAAACGCTGATGTGATGAACTGTTACGGCAGATATGATTAACGTTATGACTCAATTATCATTTTGAGAGATGCTGCGGTTTGCATATAGCTCAAAGGTCTGCTGTGCCAGATCCGCTTGCATGTCTGCAGCCTGGTTGGTTGAAAACGACTTTGATGCAATTATATCTTTTACCCAGTTTAAAGAAGAGCATTTACAATTTTAAATCCCCCTCTACTTTAAAACTTGAAAGCCTCAAGCTCATATTTGCCATCAGAATTCTCACTGCGGCCCTTTTCTTTGGGCTGTGCAGCAGCTTCGGGAAGCCTGGTAAATACTGATGACAAGCAAGGTCGGGGCGGTGATGCAGGACAGCCCGAGTGCTGCACCGCTGAGGGTTGTTGCGAGAGGAAAGGAAAAAAAAAAGGGTGGGATGAAGGATGGAGAAAAGAGATGAGGGGACAGGGATGAAAGTGTGTGGCATTGCAGCTCCGGCGGTGTACCACCCGCTACTCAGCTGCAGCTACAAATCACACAGAACCGAGTCGCTGCTGGCGCCGTGCCACGACACTGATCGCTGGCACACAGAACACTGTCAAAACCATCTTGATGGGTAATTAGAGATACTCTATCATTACAGCTGTAGCTATAGCAGCAGTGCTTATGTCGTCTAGTGTGTGCATGATGTGCAAGTGACATCCGAGGGCGTCAGGAAGCTGAAAATACATTTTATTCATTTTAACCCATGCTGATCCTTTAAATTACGCCGTAAACTCCACTATGAACCGAAGCCTATGTCTGTGTATCTTTCCAAACGTACAGGGGGCTGTGTGTAAGTAACAGGGACGTCGTTTTAAAGGTTAGCAGTGTAATTTATTAGTGTTGCCGAAGCACATCATGTCCTGTGTGACTTTGACCAGACGGGCCCTGCTGGTTTAAAGAGTGAGCAAGATAAACAGAGGAGGCTTTAAACAGTTCTGCATACACACATCAAAGAGCAAAAGAAAGCAAAGCGCCAGGTTGGCCGGCTGTTTCCCCCGCCGCCATTTAAACATTTAGTATTTTCCCATTAACCCTCATCACTCACACGTGGACCTCGGCTAAAATATCCACTTTTACGCTCGCACCGTGAACAATTTGGCAATTTGCGACGTTATTATCCTAATTTGCCCAAGCGAAAATTAAGGGGAGAAACGCAGAGCACATTGTATGCCCTTCGATTAAGTGGGATGTTTTGAATGTGGCTCCTCCACCTTCATGAGAGATTTGATACTTGAGGGGCTGAAGTGTTTTTGATGGAAACTCCATTAATGATTGATAACAGGAGGAGAGCGGTTATCTTCCTGCTCCAGCGCCATCAATTATTAAAAGTCCTCTTACATTTTGGTGGCACATAAAAAAATAAAAAAAAATCAGTCACTATCTTAAAATCTTGAGTCTATAATATCTGTCAAAGGAATGTAGGATGCTGCATTGATTAAAAAAAAAAAAAAAACTCTCCTTCTAAGGGTTGCTTGTTCTGCATTTTAACATGGATTCATTTGTTTTAGTGATAACATCAGTGATGCTTTATTTGTCACGTAAAGGAAAAGTTTCCAGACCTTTACTCCAACAATCCTGAAATCAGGGATGTCTGGATGTGATTCCAGGCATCAGGAATGATCCTCATCACTGTGTTGGCTAGAAACAGGAAAAGAGTAGAGGGAATGATCAACCCAAAAAGTGAGAAAAAAAGTTATTAAAGGTAATTTTATGCATCTTTATTTGTCCTTCTGTAACTGCCTACTTATAGACAAACTTTATGCATTAGAGAAGAGCTTAATTTTTTTAAACATGTGTTAAGTCTGTTAAGATAGTTTGGAAAAGGACTTTAGTAATGAACATCAGTCTGAATTAAATCAAATTCCCACCAACATAAAACGCACAAAATTTGTTTTTTGTCATCATTGCTAGCATTAGCCTAGAAGTTTGGAGAACTATTCAAATTTGAAACAGTATCTGTAGGAAAAAGCTAGTGTGTTATGTATCAACTCCTGTTAGAACAAAAATATCTGTTGCTGTCAAGAAAAAAAAAAAGGATCCCACATGTTGCTGAAAACCATTTGTGACTGGTGTAAGTGGGCAGAAAATATTGCTAAACTAGACCATGAAATATTGTATGTGCTGTTTTACTGCACTTTAAAGCGGAGGTGTTGTCAAGCGCATATGGCATTAATTTGAACAAAGCACCTGAACTGAAATTTTGAATTTTCAAAAACATCCTTATGGAGAACCAACAATCCTGATTGGGTCATCCCTACCTGAAATTTCCCACTCTCTATGTGCACCAGAATATTTAATATGTAAGCCAGACTGACTCAGTCTGTGTTTACGTTGAACTTTCTGACATGAGCTCATGATGTTGAAGTACTAAGTACTTGAAGTGATGCTGGAGAGTCGTGTCAGCCTGCGTTTCAGCGCGAGTCTGTGCGGCACTGGAAATTCTCCAGAGCCGACTGCAGATTCAAGCAGGCTAAAGACGAGCTGACAGGCCCGCAGGGTGCGCTGTGTCATCGCCAAGGTTCCCATCAGGCCTTTGCACGGGGAATCTTCCCAGAAAACGGCGTCGTAGGTTCACACGGGACTCCAGATCAAGTCCTTGTACTGCTTGTGGCAGCCACCGAGCAAAGCATCCAGCCTCTTCTGCTGCAAATACTTCGAGACAAGGCAAGAGTCGATGTTTTTACGTCTCTCATCTTCGAGTGGCTGTGGAGGCTTTCTTAAGCCAAGGTAATGATTATGCCTTGCATAGACACAGAGAATGCCTTGAAGCACTTCTGTAGGAACGCTGCTTTGTTTTTGCATCATCTGAGTGACACCCTCACTTACTGGTGTCAATACTGGAGTTATTTATTGACTACAAATGAAGCCCTGTAGCACTCTGGTTGCTTTTTTTGTCCTTTTCACAGACTGCAGCCTCTTAAGAGGAGCTAAGAAAAATAACCCTGGAGATATGACACAACTATCAAGATCCAGGCATGCAAAGATAGCAATAAGCGGTGATTGTCAATGAAAAGAAACAACAGAAATGTGGCTCTTCTTATCTGACCTCTTGTGGTTGTGTCTTGTCAGAGAAGCGAGGCAGCACTTGTTACCCGTCTTATGTCAACATTTGGTGTATTGACATAAGCTGCCTCACATAGGCTTCTGTCCTGAAAGCTCCGGGCATTGCAACCATGAAGCAGAGTGATTAGATTTACAGATGGAGATTAATGTGAACACAGCTTATACACAAAAGCATAAATCACAAAGAAGAGCCTGGGAGCTGTCTGATTGACCTTTTTGTACATCGGTGATGAAACTGGAGACAGATACTTTCTTTGTGGGGGAGTTGAGCAGCAACCCTTGGGTTTTGGACAACAATGTCACATATATGGAAAAAAGTGCACACTTGTGGAGTCGGTTGTCGAGATACTTGGATCAAATATTTGTTGACAATTACGAATATGTGGTTTATGTCAAGCTTTGGGTTGCCAATGCAAGTTTGAATCAAATCTGATTCCTCTCTAAAGCCTGTAACATAAGAAGGTAAACGAACTATGTTTGAAATATATTTTCTAACTTTTCTGATGCTATGTACAGTGGTGTAAAAAAAAAAAAAAAATGTCCTTCTCACCCACCGCGGGTGGTTCTTATCCTCTGAGCTCGGGTCCTCTACCAGAGGCCTGGGAGCTTGAGGGTTCTGCGCAGAATCTTTGCTGTGCCTAGAACTGCACATTTCTGGACTGAGATGTCTGATGTTGTTCCTGGGATCTGTTGTAGCCACTGTTCCAGTTTGGGGGTGACTGCCCCGAGGGCCCCGATGACCACAGGCACCACTGTGGTCTTCACCTTCCAGGCCCTCTCCAGTTCCTCCCTGAAGCCCTGGTATTTCTCCAGTTTCTCGCGCTCCTTTTTCCTGATGTTGCAGTCACTTGGTATTGCTACATCCACCACAACGGCTTTCCTCTGTTGTTTATCCACTACGACAATGTCCGGTTGGTTCGACCTTACCATTTTGTCTGTCTGGATCTGGAAGTCCCACAGGATCTTAGCTCGGCCATTCTCCACCACCTTTGGGGGTGTTCCCCACTTTGATCTCGGGGCTTCCAGTCCATATTCTGCACAGATGTTTCTGTACACTATGCCTGCCACTTGGTTATGTCGTTCCATGTACTCTTTCCCTGCCAGTATCTTGCACCCTGTTGTTATGTGCTGGACTGTCTCAGGGGCCTCCTTGCACAACCTACACCTTGGGTCTTGTCTGGTGTGGTAGATCTGGGCCTCTATTGCTCTGGTGTTTATGGCCTGTTCCTGGGCGGCCAGGATGAGGGCCTCTGTGCTGTCCTTGAGTCCAGCTTTTTCCAGCCATTGGTAGGACTTTCTGATATCATATATATATATATATATATATATATATATATATATATATATATATATATATATATATATATATATTGCCCCCCTCCTGGTTTCCTATTCTTTTGGATGTTTGTCACAGTTCTGTGCTTCAGAACATCTGAAATTCTAGCTTGGACATCATTAGCTTGGACATCACTAGGTTGGATATCACTTGTGTGGCAGTAATGAAGCTCAGGTGTGGCTAGAGACAACGTTTCTGCTGTAGAGTTGTTTGAGAAAGGTCTGACAGGGATCATCTGTCCAACAGTGTAAGGAAATCAAGATCATAATTATGACTCTGCTCACCAACGTCATTCCTGGTGCATCTCTGTGTTACCTTTGCAGTACCTTTTAGATGAAATTGTCAGCATGTCAGAATGACGTGAGAAAACGCACACAGTGACCGGCCAACACCTGGTTCTCAGGCCCATCTTTTCCCAGGTAGGGTCCTCCTGTCTGTCCGCTTGTCGCCCTGTCTGTCCCAGCAGCTCAGAGCCTCAGCAGGGTTATTAGAATAGCCCAGTGGCTGTCACTGATAAGGCCTGTATGGGCGCAGCGGCTGACAGTGTTGCCTGTCTGCGTGGCAAACACAAGTGGCCCAGGCCAGGGGATTACTGCCTGCTGCCGTTTCTGCTGATGCCTTTCTTTATGTTATCCTCTTCAGTCAGATGTGCTGCATTTGAATAACTTGGCTGATGTTGTAGAAATGGAACTCCTTGAAATCTCCACCTGCATACAAATGAAGGCACATGCACGATTTCACACGGCCCATTCATTTCTCTCTCTCTGTCCCTCTCTCTCTCTTTCTCTTCCTCTTTCTATATTAGTCTCACTTTCTCCATCTTCTCTCTTTTTTCTCCTGCTGGTGGCCATAACTGGTTATTTACATGCTCTGTCACTTACTGGGCGGAGTGATGCTGATGGGCTAGGAGGCTCGCTAATCCACTCTGCTGCTGTCATTAGAGAGAAGCAAACAGACTATTACCACCTCCTCCTCTTTCTGCTCATCATAAGCTGGCCCGAACCTCACACATGCACACGCACACACAGAAACAGTTGCACAGCTGTGATGGAGAGTGCCTCTTGTTTCTTCAGCGCTGCTGAGTGGAGCCCTGCTTTGGTAATTGATCCTGTTTGGTACACGAGGAAGGAGGGAGGGAGGCCCTAAGTGTTGTCAGTTTGCTGCATTAATTTTTCAACCGTGGCCAGTGAGGCTGGAGGGACAAGGAGGGGCCCGTCGCAGAGCTCACCCAGAGCAAAAACACCGTTCCCTGTGCTGAACGCACCGCTGTTCATCGCTGCTCATTCTAAAATAAGTTCTTCTCTCTGAGACTCAATTATGATTCAGCAGACTGGTGGACTCACTCACTGCCTCCTGCAGATGACAAATTTGTTTTGCTCTGTCTTCCTTTCTTGTGCAGCTCATAAATAACCCTGTAGTGGTTAAGTGACTTGTGCCTCTTTGTGTGGGTGTTTTTTTTAACCCTCTCATGTTGTACAGAGAGTTCCCTATGATACTGGACAGACCTCATCCTGTGCTTTCTGATCCCTCGTGAGAAGGGCTCTGGTCTTTTGACTCACTAATGATGTCATCTTGAGCTGAAGCAAGGCACAAACACCCAATTTCTGCCTTGGTAGTAGGAACCGCTATTATTGGTTCTGTGTTCCTCGCAACTCCCACTCATGGACAGTGTGAAAAACACTCACTGCCTATAATTAGCAGGAGCTCCGTGGCTGTGCCGGTCAGCACGCCCGGACGGAGCGACGGTGATGTCCGTCAGAGCCACGTTAGCCAACGCGTCCCTGAGTCATTAGCAGGTTCTCACCGCCACGGTGGACGTCACAGCTGACATTTGTGCAGATATGAGTCACAATTTCTTTCTTATGCTTTTCTTGCTTTCATTTAATACTTTTACAAGTAATTTGGATATGACACAGCTGATCAAAAACATTGATGCTTGTTCTCCAGAAAGATAAATGAGCATAAACACAGGGTGTTTGGAGATGTTTTGCAGGGATGTAAAGCATAAAGTAGGATACAGGGACCTGGAGGCTAAAGAAGAGTGATGAAGTCACTATCACTGGAGTTACAGCATACAAGTCCGACACTGACAGAACAAGTTGACCATAAAAGACAACTCTCGCCTTAACATAATAGCACACTTACAACTAGATTAACACGAGTTATATTTTCTATGTTGACACTTTTGGGTCTAGACATTAAAAGTCTAGACCCAAAGATTTAGTAATAATTAAGTGTAAATTTTATCAATGTTTTTAGTTTCTATATTGTTGATATCTCAGTGTCTATTTTGTCAGAAAACTATCTGCAGCAGCTTAAAGTACAGGCTTTCTGTTGATATAAAGTAGAAATTGGGTTTGGACCACTATCACATGCTAAAAGCCGTAAGCATTTTTGTACGAAGATCTAAAACAAAAACTAAAGAATAAAAAGCCTACAATGATCGAATTACTCCAATTTAAATCAGAAAAACAAAAAATATTCTAGATGCAGCAAGTAGGAAAGGATTTTCTCTTCTCTCCTAACTTGATGATGATTAGTTGCTGAGATGCCTCTGTCTGGAATCTAGTATCCTTTTGTTTTACTTTAGGAAAAAAATAAACTTTTTTTTATTTTTTAAATAAAAAAAATCTTGTTAATCTATCCTTTTTGGCTAAGAATGTAAAAGTTATTCCCACTCAGCAGATTTTTCTTTCCTGAGATCAAAGAAGAAAAAAACATTGCAAGTTAACAAATTTGAATCTGACTGGATAGGAAGCAACTGACTGATCAAAACAGTCTTGGTTGAGTGTTTAACATCAAAGTTTCAACTTGCAAACAATGGAAGAGGCAGAACCTGGTCGCAGACGGGTTTAGTGATTTACAGCCTGTGGCAGGTCACACAGGTGAGCGTCTTGTCTGCTTTGTCCCATCTAGCAGGTGTGTTTTCTCTGCAGGTCTGATTATTCTCTACCACCACCTCCACCCTTTCCTGTCCTCTCACCCTCCTGCCAGCTTAGCCAGCCAGGACAGGCCTTCTTCCACTCCAAAACCATGATTGCATTCTTCAGCTATTCCACCCCCTCCTTCAGAACAAGGACCCACTGCATTTCTCTCCCTTTCAAGTAGAGGCTGGCGGGTGCATTTCCCCTTTGAAGATGTAATCTTGGAAAACACAGAGACATCTCTGGGATTATCTTAAATGTCTTCAGTATGTCAACAGCCCAGATCTGTTACAGAGCAGCTTCGGCTGTTTTAAGGAGGTCGGCTGCGATGACAAGCGGAGGAAAATGTCGCGTCGCGGAGGTAATCACAGGGTCAATTCTGGCCGACTCGTTTCAGGGCCGGATTCCCGTCGGTGAACCTGGATGTTGAGGCACAATGAAAGGACGAGTTTTCCCCCCACGTGGCACACGCTGTGTTTACAATCAGAGGCGGCAGCGCTCTCAGCAACATATGGGGTTTGTAGGTGAGGCCTGTTGATGTCATGACATTCTCCAGAAATAATGCGACAATCCAAACTTTGCGACATCTTAACTAAGCATACAAAACGAGACCAGAAACATCACAGAGTAGTCACGAGAGGGAAGGTTAGCATACACCAAATTAGAGGCACATAAGTGGGCGCTCCTTGAAAAGGATCTCGACTTTGTAATCATATCAGATGTTATCGAGGGGAGATTTTAGGAAGGGTAAGTGCCTGGAAACTAAATCAGAGAGAGGCTGCCTAGGGAACACGTTGTTATCATAATTACCTGCTGAGCGATGACTGCAGAAGCGGTGTTGATGTTGACGCCGTGCTGCCCTCCTCCCTCTCTCTCCCGACAAGGCTGTCTTGTGTGGGCCACTGCCTGCTTTGACATCACTTTGTGCTCTGTTCTTTGTGTGCTTTCTTTTTCTTTGATTTTTTCCCCCCTTTCCCCTCCTCTCTTTTCAGCCACTAACAAAGACTGCAGGCCAAAAATTCAAATATTGTTTTGGTGAGATCAGGCTCACAGATTGAGGACAGACTTGCGTCAGTGCATACGTGCGGGTACTGGGAGGCCGCGGGGTCAATCCCTGGAGCCAAGGCAAAAGAGAGACCTCATCCTCTATGTTTCAAACAACAAATTGTTACTGCTCATACCGAATGGATGCCTGTACTCTTTATTACAGTGCCTCGGAAAAGTATTCTTTTTTTTTGTTTGTTTTACAAACACAGTGTAGATTTTTAAGCATTTTGTATGCTAGTCCAACACAACCTTTTGTGTTGTTGTGTATATCTCTGCCAGATTTCCATGTCTATTGGCTGAGTTTTAATTTTTTTTTAAACAACTCAGTTTAAGTCATATTAGATGGATAACACCCGTCTTTCCTTATCTTCTTTCTGTTTTCACATGTCAGACTAAATATTTCTCCATGAGAAGTTCAAAGTTTGGAAAAAGCCTGAAGGCAGTTGGTTGCACTGGGATTATTCGACTAAAAGTGGCTAAACACAAGTATGTGCTGCTTTTGGATTATTTTTTGTACAAAATATTAAAAACTAGAAACATTCATTTCTAGCCATTTCATAATAAAGCACCACTGTAAAGCTTGTGGAATATGAATGCTATGCTCAAGTGTTTTCTTCACTAATCATCGTCATGCAGGAGAGAATGAGGAATTTTGGGTGTGAGTGAAAGAAATGAAACACTGGGAGAAACACTTGACCTGCTTGTTTGGGGAAAATGGCATTCCTTTGCTAATTTCCTCCTGATAAGTATCTGACAGCTCATAGCAAAGTGTTTTATCTTGGCTGGAGGAAAATGGCTTCTCTCTTGGCTTCGATCGATTTCAAAGCCTCTGCTGCTGCTGCTGAAAATTGCATTCTCCGGTTGCCTTGTTCTTTTATTTGCATAAAGGTAATCAATCCCGGGCAGCGCTCTCGCCCATTGCTTTTAACTTAACATGGACTTTATCCTCGCCTTCCTCCTTTTCCTTCTGTTTGCTTCTTGTCAATTGCAAATTCTTGCTCTTTCCTCCTCCACCAAGCATAATTGATGGGCGTTTGCTGTGCTGGGGGCATTGATTTTTACTGCTCAGCCTTTCTCTCTCTGGTTTAACAGTTGATGAGTTGTGTTAAGACACCCAGGGACAGTGAGGCCTGTTTTTAAGGAGATGAGGTCGGCCTTTATAGCCCTCCTGCTTCCTCAGTCCCGGATGATAAGGTGTGTTTATGTACACATGTGCACACATTAGTGAGCTTGTCAATGAGTAGCCACTAGAGAGGAGGATTCCCCGCAGAAAGCTAAAGTAAACGTCACAGCGTTAAGGGCTTTTCTCAGACAAACTTTGGCTTTACCATGCGCATCACTTTAAAGACTTTGCACAGAAAATTTGTTAATCTTACCTAACCCTGGTCAAGTGTTAAAACCCAATTGGTGTCGTAAAATAGAGATCTCCTGGCTTTTGCAGAGTTAGCTCAGATTTTAAGGGGTGACGAAAAATTGTAGTCTCTGTTACAACCCCCAGCCGACGTTGCTGCACACAGGCTCAGAAGTCACGGCTAGACACAAACCTCATTTAACACGATTAGTCTCTTTGAGGATTTCTTACTGCAGACTCTTACATCCAGGATGAAAGAGTTTGCATTTCTGACAGGAGGGGTGAGGAAAAAAAAAAGAAAAGAGTTTGAGTATGCAGAAGCTACCGCGGAGCCTTTCACTGCGACATTCACCACGTTATTAAGGAACGTATTGCTTTGTGCCATGTTGCTCTCAACACCATCTGTAGCGAGCTGCTCAAGTGGTAGCAATTTTCCTCTAGTCTGGTTGTCTCTCATGCAGCATTACAAGTGAAATTCGATTGCGAATCTCGATGTTCTAGCGCATTTAGTTTCTCATAAATGTTTGCATTCCAGGGTGATTGCTCCCTGGCAGTTTCCAATATGCAAAAAAGAAAAAAAAAGGGTCGCAGTCGAAGCATTCACTTCTCAGTTTGCTTTTTAAAAGACTTTTAGGGTATGAGAACAAAACATTAATTTACTCCTTCAATTCTATCTGACTTGCAATAAAACGAGATTATGTTTCACTGCTACTGACTAAGATGATCTTAAATAAAAAGGAAAAACAAAACAAAACAATAAGGAAGTTAACGTACGGCTGCCTTAACAACTCGACATAATCTCTCTTTAACAGGTCACCCTTGCACACCGAGTACACAAATGCTTTTAAAAGGGTCCGCTGGTGTGTGTGTTATAGCTGTGTAATATCAACCTAATAGGCTTACCTGTCAGCAGTGTATGAGACTTAGAAGCTGTAAATCACATTTGTCTGCAACACCTGCTCGCCTCCCTGCGTATTTATGGTTTTCTCCTCCCCCCCGTCCTCTTGGTTTTTTGGCCTCCGTCCAAAGTCAACCCCCTCTTCCCACATTATGTTCTTCAGTGTGTTGCCTTCTCGTGGATTAAATGAGCAAGCAGGTGTTGTGTTGTACGAAGAGGGTGTTCGGTTTTCTCCGCACGCTCCTTCTTTCTAAACAATATCTTTGTTCTTTTCTGAATATCAGCAGATGAGAGAGAGATATAGTTCCAAGAACAAAGCAAATTACATCATTTTTGATCATTTTGTCTGTGCATTTCACAGAATTTTGGCTTACAGCGAATTTCTACCCTCTTGATTTCTTCCACCGGGTTCAATTAGACAAATTATTAACTTTTTTTATTGCTCAGTGCTGTAAACTCTGATAAGAAGTCAGCCTGAGCAAAAAAAAGTTTGTTTCCTACATTGTAGGTGAAACAGAAAGATGAATGTTGCATCCTCCGGCGGGACTTGTTGCTGTCAGTTGCTATAACCTTCAGAACATAAAGGAACATTTTGTCTTGCCAGCCCAATAACAAGACAAAACACCAATTTCTATCTTGGTTTAGCTTTGTGGTGTATGTGGAGCTTAGGTTGCATAATTCTAAAACTTTTAATTATAATCCGTTTCATTTATAATATTGTACTCCTTCATAAATTTCTCACAACCATGCAGATGTACCTAATTTATCTTACAGTTTCTATATTAAACACAAATATTATCGACATGCACAGTGTCGATTGTGAAATGTTTGCAGATTTTAATGTCTCCACTTGGTTCCTGAGGAGGAAGGATTGGTGCAGTTGGCTGGATTGTCTTACATACACAACTCTTACCATAATGGCTCTATAATCTAAATTACACACATTTAGGATCAGATTAGAATGGACCATGAAATCTAATCCATCTATGTGATTGTGTTTTATTCATGTGACTTTGATTTATTGTTAATTTTACGAAATTAGAAGTTGTTGGACTTGTTTTTTTTTTTTAAAAAAGCATACATTTATAACACTTGAAGTATAGCAGCCGACAAATATGGCATTATAGGTTTTGCAATAAATCTTAGTTCAGTGTATAGTGATTTAATTATTTCACAGATATGACCAAAGGATTTTAGGTTTTTGGGAAATAAGTGATTACTTATGTTCTAGATTTCTTAAAAAGCAGCTAAATTGCCCTTGAGTTTATCACCAATAGGAAGCTGTGAAGTGGTTGATAACTTCAGCAGCATTTATAGTTGTGGTATGGTAAAGTTAATTTACATCTTGTTTGTCGCCAGACCCCAAATATTATTTTTTAAAATCCTCATGTAACAAAGTGTTGTCAGTCAGTGCAATATTTACAGCTGTTTAGTGTGATTTTGGCCTGTTTTAGAATTTTAAAAGCATTATTTGGGAATTAAATCGCTGTTGCAAGGTAAATCTAACAAACATAATGAAATGAAACAGAGGGAGCCAGGCTTCTTTGGAAATTGATTTTCAAATAAATAAATAAATAATATTTCACATGGTGGTGCCCAAAGGCATTGCATGCAATTGATACTATAAGTGGGTGTCACTGCAACATTAACAAATTCTGTAGTGAGAGGGACTTATGAGGACTTCTGCACTTTATTTCTTCTGAAGCATGAAATGACGGGCAGAATGGAGCAAGAGCCAACTTCAAGAAAAAAAACAAAAAACATTCTTTCTCAGAGTACATACAGACCCATTTAGGAAATTTAAATATTATTGAAAGTTCATTATTTTCATTAAGTCAATTTACTAAGTGAAACACATTATGTAGCTTAATTACACACAGACTCATGTTTTAAAGCCATTATGTCTGTTAATTATGGAGATTGTCTGCTTACACTAATAAAAACATGGCATTTAGGATTAGAATTTTAGATCAGACAAAAAAAAAAAACCAAAACATTTATTGGGCTTCATGGAAAGTATGTTTAATACTTTCTTAAAGGTTATTTTCAAAATGTGCTTTTAACCTAACAAATGATTCCAGTTGGACATATATTCAGATTTTTTAACACACCTGTACAAATCATTACCTTCCTGTTCTCCTCATCTTTTTGGAAACTTGTATTTTATTTATTGTGCATTGTTAAATAAATGAATTAGATGTGTAATAATCGAGCCAAATGCTGTCATTTTTACAGCAAAGCTGAGATACATACAAATGTGCAGAAAATGCTCTGATTGGCTAATCCCAAAAACCAGTGTGGGTGTGTGTTCTTGGCCTATGCTGGATTTGTATGAGGAGTTAAAGGAGGCAGTGAAGCAGTGAGAAGAGACTAAGAGAGGTGTATTAAGGCAGGGAATCTCACCACTCTGTGTGTGTAATGGACTCAGGATGAGGGGCTGACCAAGCACCAGACTGCTGATAACCTTTGGGAAGGACATTGTTCCTGTGCATTGGGGGGGATTGGGGTGTTGGAACAGGTTTGCTGCAGTATATAGGCTGCACAGGGCGTGTGATTGGTGGCGCAGTTGTTCTTTGGTTCATTGACTCTCCAGCAGGGTTAGGAGGTAGAGTAAATGGGGCAGTATAGCAAACTCCCTCATGGCTTCCTGCATACATTTTTCAACACCGTGGTGTGTTTCTCTGTGATACATTTGTCCTCTGTCTGAACCAGGTTCTCCCCAGCATTCCATTAAGGGGAAATTTAACAACCTTCTCCTCTGTCTTCCTCTTCTCTCAGATCTCCTCTTAAGGAGAGGTCAGCATCAGACCGCGCGGGAGAATACATGAAGGGCGGGGCGGGGGAAGGGGTGCCAGCTGCAGCACGAGCGCCTCTGAGGTCACACAGGTAAAAGGATATTTCTTTTATTCCGCGGATCTTTGATTGTGGACGTTTCTTGTTTCAGTCCTGCACTCTGTGAAAGCAGCGCGAGGGAGCACCAAGGCTGGTTTTGATTGGGCCATCCAGTGCTGGTGGCTTTGGAGGAACTGGAAACTGAGTAGCAGACTGCAGCTGCTGTTTATGAGGAGCTGGGCAGGATCCTGTTTGGCTCTGCAGGGAAAGAAATTCAGCCAGACCCTACTGAGAATCCTGTGGCCAGTGTCAATACTAGGAAAAATCAACTGAAACATGATGGAATGATTCAGAGTTTCTTTCCACTTTGTCCAGATATGGGAAAGAAAATAAATCCAGACTATTGTGGCTGTCAGATTTATGTGACAGTATTTTAGTCTTCGACTACATAATGTTTTATGTTAATGTAGGTTTCAATGATAACTTTGCTTAGTTTTCCTTGATTAAAAAGGTTTTTGTTTTAAGTTGGCCACTGTAGTGCCAACTTTGCCAAATAGCTGCAGCTGTACTTTTTTTTATTTGTTTTTAGTCTTTTGTTATTACTCTCAGGTGTTACAAAAAGGACGACGAAGATAATTGATAAAGGTGCCGGGTAATGTAGCTTAATTCCGACTTGGAGAACTTCTTCCCCCCACAATCATACAGAGTATGTGTGTGTATGAGCAAATACCAATGATGTAAACAAATCTGAGATAAGGAAGGACCAGGCTGGCAAATAGATACAGCCAGACCATTTTCATTGAAGCACATAAAGGAGTTGCAAAATGTTACATCAAATGATTTATTAGGGATGTCTCATTCTGAGTTTTTTTTTTCTTTTTTGTCTCAGATAGCGATCTGAGTAGTTTAAAATCAGGCATTTGCTGATACAGAGTTCCAATCTGAGTAGTAGCATCAGAACTTTACCATAAATTACAGCAGAATAACACACTTCATTTTAGTAGTAGTGGTCTACATTAGCACTGTCACTCATCTGTGGCGCTCCGGACATTGCAGTCTCTCTTATTCATTTTTCAGCGATAGACAGGGTAAAGAATACGATCATTAGGGAAACCAAAATTTATTAGCTCTCTAAAATTGTCTGTACAGCCTAAGTACAGTTCTGAAAGCCAAGGACACACAAAACAGATCCGAACAAATCATCTTCTTAAATGCGACCACAAGGCTTACTTTAGTTGCGGCCAACATAAAATTGCAGCTATTGGGCAAAAAATAGGCTTTGGTAGTTGGATTTAGACTGAAGTCAGGTTCACAAAAGATTTCAAAGTGAGAATAAGAAGCCTTTTGGCCGTCTCCATGTGACTGAGTTGCCAAGTGAGGTAGTTGCAGCACTGCATCAGCTGACTTGTATATGGTGATCAGCGACCATCCAGCCTTATCTAACAACTTAAACAACCCTCAGAAATCATTTCGACAAAAATGTAAGAAGAAAAGACTAGAAAATAGATCAAAGAACATCTGAGGTTATGAGTGCTTGTATTTCAAAACATCAGTTTACATCCAAGCAGCTCTTCAAACCTCAACACTGTGTCTTGCAAAGATTTTCAGTATGGCAGAGATATTAGTCGGCGTGATTTTTCCCCTAGGTTTTGGCCTTGGATATTTGGTTACCACGGGTATGAAGAAGATTTGTGACAAACTATTTCCTAGTGGCGATACAGAAAGAAGAAGCTCTGAGGATGAGAGCACTGCCTTTGCATACAATCGTTTCAAAGCTTTTCTTTTTTTCAAAAGATTCTTTTTGAACCTTCCCTGGCTGGGAAGCAAGCTTCCTTGACTGGGGAAGTTCTAGCTAAAATTAGCCAAAATGCTAATGTTAGTGTGAATGCTATCAGTAGCACGTGGGGCATCACTAGCATGTTGTCTGTCATTGACTTTGTTCATTCAGTATGCAAAACATGGTTAATAAGTAAGAAAAGTAGCTAAAAGCTTGTTTTTAGGGAAAAGGCTAATGCTAATGTTAGAGGAGCAGTGAAATGCTAATGTTTGTGCTAATGTTAATGCACTGCCTTGCTGTGCATTAACCTGAGAGAAAAAGATAATAAAGGCTAATATTATTGCACCGCCTATGGCGATGCACTAACCTGAGAGGAATATTGAGGCTTTTATTTTGAAATTTTCAGTAGACTTAATTTTAAATGGCCAAACTAATCCCATGTGTAACAGTGGTTTGGTTTCGCAAGGCAGTCACTGCCCTTCCTTATGTAATGCTATGGCAGGCCCCAATAACTGAATTTTGAAGCTGTGCGCAGTGTGTTTATTGTTGTGAAAAGAACGATATGGTGAGGCAAAGGTTTAATGTGCTAACACCCACGCTGCACCACATCTCCTGTCCCACACTGCCGACATCATTTCTGAAAGCCCACAGCTGCGCAGGATATCGCTGCCACCTCTTGTGATTTATGAAAGGCCAGAGGTAGCTCAGAGGCAGATTGTCTTTTTGAGTTTATAAGGGAAATGTTTGGTGAAAGAGACAAGAGAGTGTCAATCATTTAAAAATGACTTGACCGGGATCCTAATTTTCAGCCTTTTCACTTGTCATTAGACTGAATTCTCTTAATATTTATAACAGTAACTTTATTAGCCAAACTAGACTAAAATATAGCCGCTCTTGAAACTGAACAAGTTTTGTAATCAATGTAGTTTATATTGTTTCTGATTAGTAGAAAGCTGGATTTGTTTAAGCTAATCTGAAGACACAAGGCCTGTTCACATAAATACCTGTCAATTATTGTGCTGTCATTATTTTTCTGACAGTAAACCAGATCCAGACATAAATGAATACAAGTGTTTTAAAATGTTCGCATGATCAAACATATGATTCTCTTAGGTGTCCTATCTCCACCTTCGGGAAACAGCAAGAATGTTCAAAAGGCAAAGATGTGTATTTTTATCCCTGCTGGATTCATTCTGGTTTTCATCTAGCAGCCCATTTTTCACTTTCATAAACCGGCCATTTTTCGGGGGGATTGTGTGCTGCAAAGGATTTCTCACAAACAACCAGAGGTAAAAAAGCTGTGTGGAGTGGGAGGATGAGAAAGAACATTGTCTTTTCCTTTCCAGCTCAGGGACAGAGCAGAACAGGTTGTGTGAGGATACTTTCCTTTTTTAACAATGTCTCACCCTGCCTTGAGGTCACCCCTGCCGCTTTGATGCAGTTGTCTAGTTAAAAACTAAACGTTTCTCTGCATTGTGTTGTCTCTGCAGAACTCTGAAGCTGCTAAAGTCTCGCTTTGACTTTTTTTTTTTTTTTTTTACCCATGTGCATAATTATTGCATAAACTCAAATCAATTTATCTCAAAGATTTATTCAGAAAGTGACTTAAGCTAATGTGATGCATTCATTATAGGTTAGGGACAATTTATTGCAAAGCAATGACTACTGCAGTAGTTAGGAGACAAATAATGATAATATACTGTGTTAGAGATGCTGGTTTAGTTCTGTCAAGACCAAGCTTTGGCTCAGACTAACACTGATATTTTCATCTTGAATCTTAATGTAGTTGTCTCTGATATTTTTTATATATATATAAATCTGGTAAACGCATATTGTTTCAGGCTGTTGGCTTAACCATGAGAATGGCATTCCTTTTTGTTTAGCTTCATTCTTCTTAAGCAACTTTATATTCATCCCACATGATCTCAAAAAGTATTCTTCTTGCCCATGTTTGATATGCTTTTTGAAGTCTTTCATGGGAAAAGCGTGTCCATCCTGTTCTGCTTCCAGAGAGAGATTAGACTGACAATACTTCCCTGGCATGATGGTACCAGGAATATTAAAATACAACAACCTTGCAAACGTCTTTGGAAGGAGGAGTGGATTCCATCTGCAAAGAAAACCTGGCCTTCGGCAACACTGGACAGCAACAGAGTCACATTCAGAGTCTCTGCCAAAGTATTCATATGAATCCCACCAAGAAAGGACAGAGTTAGCTGAAGACTAGAATGATGCAATGAGCCCTTTCAACATAAAAAATATTCTTTTCACAGAAATGGAGTTGTCCATCATTGCACAGGAGAGCGTTACCGGCATAAAGATTTCCAAAGATTGATAGTTGAGGTTTCAAAACAAAACAACTTATACCATTCATATGAATAGAGGTACTTTTATGGGAAGCCAGAAAAGGTGGTGGACTGGAAAGTGTTAACTTTATGGACTGTCCCACACCTGTTGCTGAGCACAGATGGTTAGCTGGCTGAACACACACTTTTCTTACTTGCAGAAACGACTATCTCTGTCGTTGGGAAGTTCATCTTTCCGTCCGTCTGTTCCTTTGGACGGATGGTTTGCCATTGATTCATTCATCCCTTGTCACCTGATTATCCAAGATCTTATCAGAGGGCTAACAGCACTCTCCAGCTCAGTCGTGGAATACCCAAATCAAGAGCTTCACTTCTTGGCTTTGCTTTTTCTGTACTATGACAGACTGGAGGAGCCCCAGTCCATCTATCCATCTTCTCCACAATCCTACTACATTTTTTTAAGCAAGACATGGAGAGCCTTGAAATGTTTTGCTTGAGCAGACCCTCCCTTGGAGGGAGCAACCCACTTTTTACAACCTGTGAATCCATGGCATCAGAGGAGCTGACTCTCATTTGGACTTCTGAACGGTTCCAGTGAGCGTTGCATCCAACAGAACTGCATTGTCTGCAAAAGGAAGAATGACACCCTGTGGTTTCTTAACCAAAAGTTTTCTCTTTTCCCATAACTATCCATAAAGTTTCTGTCCGGAAAAAGAACAGGGTCAGGGACAAAAGGGAGCCTTTTGGAGGGTAACATGCACCATCAACAAGCCAAACTTTGTTCCAGAAAAGCAAACCCACAATGATGGGATAGCCCAATGGTAAAAATGGTAAAAAAAAAAAAAAAATGCCAAAAACATCAGAATATTACAGTAAGTGTGGTTGTTATAAAGACAAAAATGGCAAAAATATAATATAATATTCTACTGATGCAGAAGTAATAGTTTTTTTTTAGTTCCTTACAAACCCTTTGTTGGAAAGCAAATAACCTGAACTAGAATAATATGAGGGTTAATGCGAGGTACAAAGTCATCCTAATAAATGTTACCTAAAAGAAAGAAAAAAAGACTGAGTCATAAATCCTGAATGTTTCTAAATGCTTGTATATTTGAAGATGACATCATTCTAGTCGGCCGCCATCTTTGTGTGCCAGTGGGTCCATTATGTTATCCATCACTGGGTCTCTATGTCTGGCATTGTCAATTACCCAGAGGAAAACAACATTAGAGGCCTGAATGGGACACGGAGCCGTGGCAGGCCTGACATGGCTGTGTTATATGATTACACAACCTGTTGGCTGTCCGCCTGTCAAGTGTCTCCTGACTCTGATGAATGGCTGTAATATGCCGCGCATCACAACATGCCACGCCAAACACTCATTAATGGCTTCTCATAATGCTGAGGACGTTCCTCCAATGCCGAAGCAGGACTCCCTGAGAGAGAAAAACGGGAGGTTGAGGAAAGGAAGGAGTGGTAGCTGTAGTGTGAGGTTGAAAAATAACGTTCATGAACGCTCCGACCCGGTAGCAGTAAACAAAAGAAACAGTGTCATCATCTGCATAATTTCACAAATTGTACAGAAAAATGCCGCCATCGGTCTCCTGCAACTCGTAGTGAATGAATGATGAGAACTGAATAAAAAGACACACATGTTGGAATTATTATTCTCTGTAAGTGTGATGCATATGTTTCTCAATTAGACATGTTTTTGGCCATCTGTGACATATTTAAATTATCAGAAATGCGTGCAACACATCACTAGTGTGTGGGAGCGCCACAATAACGGTGCTTGAAGAAAGGAGCTCAAATCTGTTGGATGCCATCTGAAGATTTGCTGATTGCTCTTTCTTTCCCTGATTTGGGAGAGATAGTACCCATGATCCTTCACACCACTCCACTCTCATCTGTAACAAATAGATCTGATTCTCTCAGAGACATTATTGTGAGAGCTTATGAATTAAAATGGTGAAAATTTCTCTGTATGAGCTGCTTATTGAGGAGTCTGTGTTGGGAATATAATTGCATGAAGGCATCCTTTTACTCCAGTCCAATGTCCTGCCTTGAAGGCTTCAGGAATATGTAGGCTCTATGTGCTTCATGGCTCATTTGATGCATATCTAGATACATCACCAGGAATCTTAGTTGTTAAAGATGCATGAACAGAAAACACCCATATATGTTCTTTCTCACAGCTTGAGTTTCTTTGCTTGAAATGCAATACCTGCAGATGTGCCTTGTAAACTGCAGCCGCCAGCTTCTACAGCATGCAGGGGGAACCATTGAAACAAAGCCATTAAAGCAGCTCTCTCTCTCATTGGGTGCAGATTTTGGTGCATGGGTGCGCCTGACTGATCAGGAGAGATTTTTTATTGTTTCAATACCTTATATTTTCAGATGAATGTCTATAAACTGCACTTTTACATCGATCTCAACATAAGCAGGTTTGTCATAATCCCATGTTGTAAAACATGGATGTCAGACTCTCCTCACAACCTGTTGCCACAGTGCAGATTTATGCACACAGATGCACATGCAAACACAGTCCGTGCACAAGTTTTAGACCTGGCAGTTTTATAGCAGAAGTTTCTTATTGCTGTGGATCTTCCAAAGTCAGATACCAGTGAATGAGTTATTCCGCTCTCTGACCCTCCTAATTGGGAACGGCTGTTCCTGAGAACGAAAAGGCTAAACAGCCGGAGAAATTGAGAACAGACTCTCCTGAAAGGAGAGATGAATAAAGTCAGAGATGAATAAACAAATGAAAGCAGCAAAGATGTTGATTAGCTGCAGGATGGCTCGTATGTTCAAATGTCGGGGTCATGACACTGAAAGTCAGACCAAACTCTCTCCAGCCATAAGATAAACCATGTTCGGCGCTGTCTCGTAAATGTAGGAGTGGAAAATCAATACAACAGGAAGAAGAATGACTAAAACTGTGTTCGGTGTTGAGAGAAGAGTTAAAATAAGAAATAAAAAATCAAGCGAGAAGAGATGCAGTACGCTCTGTGACAGCTGCATGCATGTCTTACTGGGTGACGGTCTGTCCGTCTGTCAGAACAGATATTTCTGTCTGTTTAGTGCTGCCTTACAGGCTGCCAGAGACACTCCTCGTGTCATCGCTGGGTGCCTGCTGTCACTGGCTAAAAAGGAGAGAGGGAGTTCAGGGTGTGTGGGTGTGTGTGTGTGTGTTTGAGCGAGAGTGACATAGAAAGAAACTCAAGCAGCTGTCTTGAAAGCTCTTCCCCTCTGTCAGTACATCTAGAATCTGCTTTCCCCCTGATATCTGCTCAGTGCTGTTTTACTCAGCTGTTTAGTCAAAAGATGAAGTGTTTCTGCTGAAAAATTTGCACTTTGGGGGAATCAGGATGTTGCACAGCTTACTTGTGATATAAACATGTGCCATGTTGTTTTCGTGTCAAACTTACTTATCTGACTGTAGCCAAACTTTTACTGTGGTTTCATCAGACTATAACTTGTTCGCCCACAAAGAGAGGCATGTTTTCTTTGAAGGAAAAATCTTCTGTCTTTCAAGCCACTTCGTTATCTAGATATACAGAGAGTTCAGTGGACTGTTTTTACATGTCCGATTATACACAATATTCTACAGTTTCTTTAGCAGTAGTATTAACCTCTTTGTAAGACCCTGTCTTGGAAAAATTCTCTATTTATTTTGGTGTTTGATTTTTTTTATTTATTTATTTATTTTTTGCATCACAAGAACATTATGACAGGATTCTATAGACTATTTACATCCACTAATTAGAACTCTCTAAAATACTGTAAAAAAAAAAAAAAAAAAAAAAAAGGTCATAGGAAACTTAATTTGAAACAGACAATCTGACACAGTTCAATCAGCTGTTAGATGTTTAACAAGTAGCAGCTGATAACCACAATTCATCACCCTCAAACATTAGATCCTTTCATCCCAGGACTCTCACACCCACCCCCTTCCCACTCTCTGATAACCACAGGGGCTGGTATAATGACAATCCTTGTTAGGTAGGGCAGGAACGAAACAACCTGCTGAGCACATTTGAGTCAAGGAATACTTATCTGCAACTCTGGCCTCAAGCAGTGCCCTGATAATGACTAATCTTCATCTTGGTGTCACCTAACAGGCTGATTGGTACTGCACAGCCAAACAAAATCTGCAATTACACAGCACTACATCAGTATTTACCACAGATTGATATAAATATGTGCAATATCGATGTCCTATAAAGGATGGCGCTGATCTCCAGACTCACTTTGGCTGCATCTTTCTTAGTAGCCACTGCTAAGAACGAGGTGGTGTGTTTGTGCTTTGCTGGATCTTTGCCTTTTGCGAAGTGCTTTGTCTTGTTCAGACTTAAAACAGCCAGAGTAATGCAGCATTTACACCTACACAGACACACACACACAAAAAGAGACTTCATAAATTGTGCAAAATGTAGCCCTAGAAGCCTTTTGTTGTCAAAGCGGCTCAACCCCTGCATGACTTCCTGTCTGGAAACTTTTTTTCCCATGATTTTTCTCAAATTTTTACTGATATGTTCAAACTTTCAAGTATGTGTTGGAGATTCTGAAATAGGCTGTACATTTGACTTCCACACAGAGTTTAGAAGTAGGATTTTTCCCAACAAACATGTAGTAGCCGTACTGAAAAGATAGTGTAGCTGCTCAGATTTATGTAGGAGGTGCAATCGACATGAAGTTTTTGATGAAAATAGCAAGTCGTTTTTAATTTCCTGGGTCAATGGAACACGAGCGTAGGTAGCAAAGTGAGACTGCAAAGCTAAAAATCCATCTGTGTTAAGAGTTGGGCTGAAATACTTCCAAAAATGTGTCTTTTCAACACTTAACATCTTTACCTCCACAGATGACCAAATTTTTCTGTCTCCTGCTTGTAGGTTTGGAAATCTTACTAAATATGGCGTATATTTGCCTTAAGTGCAGATCGTTAAGTCTTTGATTTTTAGTCATCAGTGGAGAATGCTGTCGTCTGATTACAAGCACGTGTTTTTCGCTTGTATGGATGTCCATGGAGTGAGGTAATGGAATATGAAAAGAGAAAAGCGTGGTACTGGGCTGCGCCGTGGTGAAGTTGGGTACAGTGAAGGTTCTTTTGGACTCAATGTATGTTTTTTCTGGCGTCCCAGTTTTGTTGAGGTTGGGTGAATGTGTGCGCCCCAGTGTTGGATGAATTAGTAGCAGAGTCCCCAAGTACATGCAGCTTAGTGTGATTTACTATTCCTGAAACATCTCGATTTCTGCTGACCTTTTCTTGAACTCTTTTACCAAATTCTGGCAAGAAGTCAGTGAATCTAAGTAAAGTCGCCGAGTTCTTCCCAGGCTAATTTCTTAGCAGTGACGTTAATAGTGATTTTGCAGCCTCCTTGACAGCATTAGTCCAGCTTCAGTTTCTGCTCTGTCAGTGTTGGCTCTTCTAGTCCCCCGATAGCCCTGTAACTACACCCCAGTGTTTATGTTCTTTAGGTTAACACGGTTATCTCCTTGCGTAACTGGAGCTCCGAGCCTACACAGGCACTTGGCATGCATTCGCGATGTGAGTGATCTTGCAGCTGCAGGACCAACCTTGCTGCCCGTGTTTCGCTCCAGAAAGAGCTGCAGGAACTTGCCAGTATTTTCATTCCCTCTGGAGGTATTTCCGCACACCAACAAAGCCCAGCCTGCGTGATGAAACAAAGAGGAAGCAGCTTTTGTGTGAGGAGAGCAGCCAGTTTCTCAGTACATGTGTGTGTGTGTGTGTGCACTACTGACCCCAGCTAACAGTTTGTTGCATGCAAATATACTCTTGAGCTCGCAATTCAGGTTGCTCCGGGCTCTTGTTTGCTCACAAGCCAAATGTACCATGAGAACAAGCCGACGCTGTGTCCCATTCACAAAACAAAGTTGCCTCCTGTTTGCCTCTAATTAACAGGTATAATGCCTACCTTGTTGTGTTGGTTAGTGATTTTTACAGGCCTTGTTAACCACTGGCTGTTCCCAGTCTTCGCTTCCTCATAAAACGTTGCCAAAAAGGAAATGTGTGCTGTAGTCTGGATCCCAATTCACAAGGGAATCTCTTACTGGGGGTGGGGGGGGATTGAACTGAACTTCTGATAGTAAAAAAAAAAAAAGAAAATTAATGTCCTTTTTAGAGTTCATTCCAGCCAACATAAACATGTGCTCTTTGCTCTCACGACTGCAGGAACTAAAGAGTTTACATAAACTGCCTTGCAAGACGATTCACTCCTCTTCAAGATGTTCAAATTTTTTATGTTAAAGTCACAAATATTCCAGTCAGTAGATGTGTAAAGCTGGTGGCTGGTGAAGTGTGGTGTGCATTGGTAGTTAATCTGACACCCCAAAATAAAATGCATAGCGAACCATTGAAATCAAAAGTTTATTAATCACAGTGGATATCAGATATCTGTAATTTATTCTTAGTAGAAATAAATCTGTTCTTTTCCTGGTCTTCAAGGTGTCCTTTAGGTGACTCCTAAAGGCATTTATTTAGTTATACTGGTTTATTTGAGTGCATCAGAGGGAAGTGGGGTCAAATACAAATTGTGAGCATAAATATGAGTTCTGTTATAAAAATCTTTGAAAACCATCTAGTATTTTTCTCTCCGTATTGGTTTGCCTCATAAAAACCTCCCATAATGCCTTACATTTGTTCAGCTGCAACGTGATGAAATGTGGAAAGTTTGAAGTCCATGAATGCTTTTGCAAGGCATAGTATATAAAATCTGTTTATTACAGTTAATTTTTTTAAAATGCTGTCAAAGGATTTATATCCCCCATTCTGAGCCAATATCTTTTCATTAGTCGAGGGTTTTCAAGGATAAATCCAAGGTTTGAGGCTCTTTAGGAACATCAGTTTTGATGTCTTAGTTGAGGTCATAGCACAACGACCGAGAATTGCAAATGTTTTCTTTTAGTGTGTGTGTGCAAAATGAAAAAAAGAAGCAGCTCCGTTGTGTGAGAAGTGGAGATTTCTCTCCAGGGCTTGTCCACTAGAGTCAGCGTCCTGTGGGGTTGACAGCCAAGGCCCTGGTGACACACGCTTATGCCCATAAACAGGGATTTGGTCCTCTGGAGAAAATAACCTTGATAATTACTGGGTTCATATGGACCTACCCACAGTGAGAGGGGGGAGGAGGGCTGACTGAGAAGTTAAGGAGAGAGAGAGAGCGAACCACATCCGCTGGTGCATTCCTGCATGCTGTGTCATACTGGTGCCGAGTTTCCCTTCGGTTTGCACGGAGATTTCCACAAGGCGGAGAGCGCGCAGAGGCACTGATGCAGCGCCTGAGGCCGTGGACTCCTACATTTAAAGTTTAACAAGGCACAAGTCATTCGTATACTCTCCACAGAAACAGAACGAGCGTACGTAAGAGAGCTGGCAAACGATGGTGAAAAACTGGTGCCGTATGAAGGGTGGGATACATGGAAAACAAGATTAAAAAAAAAAAAAAAAAAAAATATATATATATATATATATATATATATATATATATATATATATATATATATATATACACAGTGTGGTGACCTAACAGTGGAGACACTTAGATACTTAGTCTGTCCTTTCCCAGTCTCTTTCACTTGCATCATGTGGTGGAACTGATTTGGCACCGGCGCAGCAGCCAGAGCTGCATGTCTGTGTCTGGCTGGCCGCCCGTCTGGTTGCCTGTCATTCTGCTGGTTAAAGAGGCCTTGTTGAACCGCTGCGCTGTGCCTGCCCGCTGCAGGGCCATTCATGCCTGCTAGGCCAGAAACAGCCAAGTCTTGTCAACCGGCGCTAGCTAGCTCACACCAATTGACTCCTCCAGGGGCAGTTTGCTTGCTAAGCACACCGACTCAAGCTACTCAATAATCCATTTTTTAAAGTTTCGATTACATTTCAGAGGACGTCCACAGTCCATACCCTCCGTCCCAATACGTGTGCGTCTCCCGGATTGAGTGCGCGGCGGAATAGACTGATCCTTTCCCAGAGGAGTTGTATAACACCGGCACAAAACAAAGCAGATCCCTCGAGCCGCGTCGAAGGCTGCAGATTTTAGCTACAGTTTGTCACTCAGATAGAGTTCTCCCCCTGCTTGTCTGGTTAATGGCAGTTCATTCTGTCACAGTTGACCTGAGCCTCCGTGAACTGTTCTGTGTCCTTTTCTCAGTCCCTTTGTGACACACATCACGAGGACAGGCATAAGAGCCATGGCTTCATTTTGCGCTCTCCCACTTTTACCTCCTCCTCTCATGCTCTCATTCCCAACTCCTCCATCTTCCCTTCTGTCCTTCCCTTTTCTGTCCCCTCCCTCGCTCTTCGCTTTGGCGTCTGCATTCCTAACATCCTCCTGCTATGATTAGCTATAGTGTTTTTTCCCCCCTCATCCAGTGTAATTTCTAGATCCTCCTGTGTCCTTGGAAAGCTCGTCTAATAAGCTCAGACACACTGATGTCTCCATGCACCACGGGCCTTATTCTCCAGTGTCACCGAGCATGTAAACAAAGGCAGACAAAAAAAAAAAGAAAAGGGAAAAAAAACACATGCGGTGCCTCTTCCTAGCGTGCTAATAGACCCGGCCTACCAACCCCACTGAGGGCAGCACCAACAGCACGAGATTGCGAACGGTGACCTTCCGCATGCCAATCACAACAAATCTGCTTCCTGATTCGAATATGGGGAGGAAAACGGTGTAAATTGAAAGCAGAAATCCCCCCGGTGCGAGACAAGATGAGCCTCGGAATAAATTATTCAGATGGCAGTCTCTCCCGCTCTCTCTCTCTCTTGAATGATTCTCGCCTTCTGCTACATTTAATGGCATCTGTGATGACGCCCATTGGAGATTAATCCAGATGCGAGACGTTTGTGTTAGCGTGCCCACATTTGCGCTTGCGGCCCGCTCGCCCCTCTTCTCATGCATCCCGTCGTGTCGTGTGATGGGGAAACAGAGCCTCAACAGGGGAATTTATCTCTTCTCCAGAGAGGCTTGTAAATAAACAAGCAGTGAATCAATGGCTCCATTTGTTTTTTTTTTCCTTTCTTATAATTCTGCCTTTTCTCTTTAGGCGGTGTGACAGCATTTTTTTTTTCTGCGGCGCTGTAGATCTCAGCAGCCGTATTTTTTCTCGGTGAGAGTGAGGAAACATGCCTGGCTGGCTTCGTGTTTCATTACAGAGGATCAGTAAATTACCGTGTATGTAAGTGTGTGTGTGTGCATGTTTTCTCTTTTCTTTCATATCACCCACTGCAGCTCATTTAGCACCATGATGGAGCCTTTGTATGAATGGGGAAATAATACCAGCATTGGAAATTGTGCTTTAGAACTTCTCAGTCAAACAAAGACACAGTAGAAATTACTTGGCTCAGATGAATACAAGAACACACAGTTGGTCCTGTGGTTAATGCATTTCAGTCTTGGTGAGCATTATTGATTCACTGCAGCAGGATGACCCTTCCTTAGATAAGTGCCTACAATATTTTACTGTTTGGAATATTTTTCTCAAGCATGTATTCATTATTTTTAAACTGAGCAGAAGCTTTTTAATAAGCCATTTTTCTTAGAGGCCCAACAGACCATCATGTTCACCTTGTTTTTGCCATAAACGTGTGAATTTTTTAGTTTTGTTTCTTATTTGTCCTTGTTTTTGTTTCTATTTTAATCCTCTGAGCTTCACTTCTGTTGCTTTTAGTAGCAATAATTAGCTGGTTCCAGAAAATATAAAGGGTGTTACCTGTATTAGTTAGGGTTCAGTGACTGACACCAGCAGTGAATAATGATGTGAGAGGAGTGTTCCTGTTTCTTCACACATAAAGGTAACCTCCCAGTGTGTAAACCCTGATTAGGAGCATCCTGAGTCATTCAGGTAATGTCGCTTTTAGTAATATTTGTGGCGCGCCAAAGGTGCCACAATGTAAGAGAATAAATCAACATACGTTTTTGTTTACAACATAGCTAAAATGAAACTGTGAATAAATAAATGAAATATTTTTTTTGCTGGATCTGTAAATAGATTATAGGAATAATTTTTTTCCTGCACAAATACACCAAATACACTATTACCCATGAATCATATACCTTTTTCTCATAAGATTTCTGATTAAATATAATTGATAAAGTGTATATCATCTCAAAATGTTATTGCACAGTCATTTTTAATAAAATCACAGTACAAATTAAGCCACAGTAGCAAGAAGGATGTGCCTAAAACAGAATAATCTCAGCTCTACTTTTATTTCTTTCTTTTATTGGCTCTTAGGCTTCAGTGCATCATAAAATAATGTATGCTGGCAATGTGCCTCCTCATATTGACCTTAATGTCTGATCAGCTCCAAGTGAAGTCATCTTCAGACCAATTATATATTACTATTGCTATAGCAATTGTTATGCTTACACAGTAATGTGAATGGAGAGAGTTGGCAGATAAAATTAATTACATTCTGCAGCAAATGGCCATAAAATAATTATTAAAAAAATACATGTGCTATTGTTTTCAAAATGGCCTTAAATATTTAACTGTATGTACATAAGTAATAAATTATATCAACAATTAACCCCTGAAAACTTCTAACTGAAGTTTTCAGTTAGAAGTTAGCAGGTTCTGCACTTCCTCGAGAACCTGCTGCGCCGAATAAATATGTTTGCAAAAGTGCCTATTTGCTAAAAGAGTAAATATTGTTGTTTATTATAATGACAAGACTGAAAATTATAATGCAAAGGAAAAAAAACATCGTTTGTTTTGTTAAAAGTATCTGTTTTTTTTTGTTTTTTTTAATAATCTGGCAAGTGTTACTTCTTTCAGGCTTGAAGGTTAAGTAATCATTTAAGGATTTATCTGTTCATCAAACTGTGGTAGTCTTCAACTTCCAAGCCTACCACTACACAGGATCATACCAACTAGAGGTTTGCCATCCTTTCTTTCTCCCTATTCAAGCACCGTCCTCTGTTCCCCATAACCAAGTGTGAAATTGCAGCATCAGATTGTATTTCATTAATTAAACTCACATGACTAATTTAATTTGATTCAGATATGGGGAAAATCGTGGATACACTTTTAGCTTGCAAACTGGTGTTAATAGTAATTAAATGTTGGGTAATGTTCTTTTTTAATTCAATTTTTTTCTTCTGTTCACATGCTGAAAAACCGTGTCATCAAGTTTAAAACAGGCTTAGGTGAGCTAAGGATGCAGCTCTGTGAAGTATGCAGTGGTGTGTTAATAGGTCCCGTAAGAAAATCTACACATCTCTGTTACAAAATAGCCAGAAGCAAAAGAAAAGAATAGTTGCTCCTTGATTAGAGCCTGGAGAGTTCAAAGACAGCTGCTTCTGCAAGGAATCGTCTTGTGTTTGTCGTTTAGGTATTTTATGTTTAACACCTGACAGGATTGTGAATACATATTCTCTTTAGCTCCCCAGTTCTCTGCCTCCAATTTGTCAGATGAACAGCAGGGTGCTCTATTTCATCCTAATGAATGACGCCAGCTATCCCGTGTATTCCTATTACTTAAAAACCACATTTTGCATCGTAACACTCGCTAACCTTTGTTGCATTGTGTTTTGTTTTGGTTTCAGACTCGCTCTGTGATTGATGAAGTTTAAGAAGCCGATTTTGCCTAACAGCAAATACAGGAACCTCCTCATCCGAATCGGTAAGACTCCTGATTCATTCCCTCTGTCTTTGTCCAAGTGCCTTGGTGTGAGCTGCGATGTCGATATGACTGCTTGGTCTCAAATGCACGATAAGAAGCAGCAGTTTTGATTTAGATTTTTGTTGTGTCACTCTTGCCTCTTTAAATATGTAGCAGTTTTTTTCCCCAGGAAAACATTGTTCACTTTGTTCAGGTTATACAGTAAAGCAGAGGAGAGCGTGAAAACAGGCTTTGTTTCTGATGAGCAAAATAACAAAGAGTTTTATCTGAATATCCAGTCATTTGCAAAGAAAAGCATTTGTGTCTGCACCAACCATTGTGCAACCATTGACGATTTTCATCATATTATACTACTGTAAATATGGATATGTGTGTATTTATGTCATTGTGTTTCTAACCGTAAGTTGTCTAACCGTGTGTTGGACGGTTAGACAACTTGCGCCTGTCACTTGGACAGTTTCAGTCTCTGAGAATAGCAAACAGTTCTTACTGCTGATGTGGTTTTTGTGGCTTATGTCTATAGAAAGACCCCGATCTTATGCAGTGACTTGCACAAACATTGATTCCCCTTAAGCTACTTCACTGTTTGTCACATTACAACCACAAACTTCTGTCCCTTATAATGGGCATTGTATGTGACAACCTAAAGAAGAGGAGTGCTTAATTGTGAATGGGTTTTTGCTTGAATAATATCTCGTGCCTTGTTAGTACATCGAGCATGCTTGTGTGTTGATTAATCTCAAGATAATTACAGCTCTGTGATGACCTCAGAAGTTTTTTAGAGAACAGTTGTAAACAAACATCATGAATCAGACACAACGGGGAGGTTTAAAGCAGGGTTGGGTTGTAAAACAATCTCCACGAGTTTTGAACATCTCAGAGCTGAATGTTACATTAGATCGCTGTACTTATTGAAATGTCAATGTGTGCAACATCACAGATTCCATGGATTGCATTGATGCAATACAATTTCAGATGGAAAAAATTGAAACTCTGCTTTCTAATAATCTATTTGGTCACCGAGGCAGACTTATACTGTCCTTTTTGCAAACAACTGATATAGATTCTCCTGATCCTAATCAGAAAGCTCAGGGTGAGTGATGGAGACATTGTGATGATAGAACAGAATGAGACTATTGAGGGAAATGAGGGTTACCGATGCAAAATTCAACATTCTTATAAAATTTTTAGCTTTGTCTAAAATTGCACAACTGCAAACTGACCTAGACTTACCAAGTCATCTACCTAAGCTGATAATCAAGGATAGGTTTAGAGATGCAGAAATCAACACCTCAGGTTGGAGAATCTGTCAAAAGAGGAGCTGATATGTGTAATGCACAAATTTTCCTCATATAGAAGTAAAAAATATTGCTGAAGGAAAGCTTTGCAGTTTGCATCAGACAATGTAGGACACACAACAAACTTGTGGATGGAAGGTTTTTGGTCAGACAAGACCTAAACTGAACTTTTTGACTTGCTGCAAAGCTGAATGAAGCTAAATACAAGGTTTCCTAGTAAGAAAATCTTTTAAGTTTACCGTCCGGTAGCACAAACTCTAATCAAATTAATCAAGGCTGCAGTAATGGCTTGAATGCATGCATTAGAATGGCCCAGTCAAAGTCAAGAAGAAAACCAAGAATCTGTGGCATGACTTGAACATTGGTGTTCACAGAATATCACCCAATTTGACTGCATTTATTCTACTTTGCACAGACAAAATGGATCATGTGCATCAAAGGGTGGTTGCAAGCACTCGCTAACAAGGACTGAGTAAAAATTGACTTCACACCTTTCAGATTTTTATTTGTAAGCGAATTTGAAATCCACATGTTTTTTTTCTATCCACTTCACAAGCATCTACTGATTTGTAGTGGTCTGTCACATAAAATGCTACTAAAACACTTTGAGGTTTGTGGTTTCAACATTACCAAATGCAAAAAAAGATTCAAAGGGTATGAATACTTTTGCACTGTAAGCTGCAATGAGCCAAGCAGTGTTGAGCCAATGTGAACTTAGCACATATTACCATTGACCTGCCTTCATCAGCAAAATTATTTGAAAGAAGGACAAATGTTTATCTCGATTTCACCAGCAGCTTCGTGCTCCACAATTTGCCGGATCAATTTCATGCAAAAACATGCATGAATATTGTGTTCAATTAGCCTTTGAACAGCATTAGCATTATGCATTTGCCTATCCCTTGGACTCCATAAATTCTAAGTGTCTATTTAAACCCATGGCAGTCATCATCGCAGTGTCGAAAACCTTTGACCACCATGATGGATGATGTAATTGGGTTGAATGAGGCTGCAAGGAAACAACAGACAGCAGACCAAAGGATCCCATATTATTTCTCAGACACATTAAAGAAAAGGAGATCTAATCTCGTCGCCTTTGTTGGGGATAGTTGTGCAAAATGTCGACGGTGTAGTTTGTGTACATGTGAAACAGCATCAGAGCGCTGGAAGGTGAATAATTTTTGGTGGCATCTGCACATTTTGCAGTATGCTAATGAGCAAAGCTGCAAAAGCCAGATTGCCAGGAGAGAGAAGGGGAGATGGAGAGGAAAGAAAAACAGGGAGGGAGCCGCGTGGAAGAGAGAGAAACAGACGGAGGCTGGTGTAAATTATGGATGCAACCTGCGATTTCCAAGAGGGAAAGAAAGGCAGAGAGAAACCTCCAGTCATGCATATCAGATTATACATTTACCACATTTTCTTATCATGGTCCATGAGCAAAACTCGAATGCAATCTGGGCTCTTTGTGAATGCGTGCGTGTCGGTGTATGAGACAGAGAGGGTGAGCACTTACATATTCATCCATGTCAAGTTTCGTGGAGTTGTGTTGTGCCGTCAAGCGTTCTCTAAACTTCGTACAATGTGTTCACTTTTATCACTCTTACTGTTTTTATTTTCGTATATATATATATATATATATATATATATATATATATTATATATATATATATATATATATATATATATATATACATCTGTGCACTGTTTACAATAGAGATGCACAAATCAACCAGCAAGAGATCGGAATTGGCCCTTGATTGGTCAAAACAGAAAAATCAAATTTATTTCTCCCCACTTTTTCATTTAGTACATCCGACCAAAAACTAATTTCCGATCATATGAGAACATATACTCACATACATAACTCTTAATTTCTTAATTTAATTAAGATATTTTTTGCTCTTTTATGGTGTTATCACTCTTTGGAAAACAGAGGAATTGGTCAGATTTGGGGAAACTCAGAAATCGACCCGATCGGTGCATTTCTACTTCACGTTTCATTCACGGAGAAGCAAATCTATTCTGCTCCAGGCTGTTTCAGTTACTCTGTGTTCTCAAATCACAGAGGGTACGCCTGACATTTTTAATGGCACAAAAAGCTGAGTAGTGCGTTGTTTAAAAACACCAAACAAACAAACAAACTCGAATCTCATTATGTGACTTGCTGGGGCATTTTAGTTAAGTGAAGTTAAGTAAAAGGGAGCATTCGTTCAGCGCTACCACATCCCAGCCTTGTGTGCCAGTCCCCTGAGTATGGTATGTGTGTCTGTGTGAATAATGGATCCATTCTTGAGTCATGTCTGTGACTTGGGCCTGAGCAGTGGTGTGGTTTCCCCCACCAGAGGTTGGAGGTACAGGGACGGGAGGGGCTGCTGGTCTGGAAATAGCTCTGCCTGAGCTGAGAGCACCTTAGGTGGGCCTCTGTCTCAGCTTCATCTCCCTTTAACGCACTTGCACGACAAAAAGTACAGTTCTGCTCGCGAGCGTTCTGCACATTATGAGCACGTTTTCCCTACTGTGGCTTAACAGAACTCCAGTCAGCTTTGCTGTCTCTGTGATCTCCTCAAACATGACAGGAGGCTTCTAAAAATGCCGCAGCTTCTAAGAATTGAACAAGAGTCATATTGCACTTTAAAGCTAGACAGAAAATATGAAGCTCCCTTGGATCTCACTGTCATGTAAATGTGTGTTAATGTGTAAAGTAGGTCATTTATGTGGAGCAGGGACAGCCGTGTTGTACTTCTCTTCAACAGAATATAGTTTGCACGCAGACACATAGCAGGATTTGGCAAACACAGCGAGGGATTTATGTTTACCCCCATTTTGTTTATATGTCCCGCTAAAACATCAACATAGAAGGGGAGGAGGAGGGAACCTGGGTAGAAGTGGAGGGAGCACTGAAGGTGAAAATCGCTGTGGTCAGTCCAGGGACAGCATCAGTAACCACAACCAGAGATGGAAGCAGAAAAATCTGACTAAATCAGATTACCAAACAAAGAGTAAAGAGGATTAATTCTGATCTATCTCGCTGCCTCCCCACCTCTCCCTTCCCCCCAATCTGCAATCTATAAAATCCTCTGACAATTTTCTGATTTACTTTGTGCTTCTTTTTCTTTGCATGTTTCTGAAGGTAAAACTCTTTCAGCTTGCTTGTAAAACTTGCTGTTTTGTTTTGACTAAAGACATCTAGAAATCTGGACAAACTCCCCCCCCCCAAAAAAAAAAAAAAAAAAAAACTAAACAAATAATCTTCTTAAGTCATGAACCGAGGAATCGACTGATGGCTGTAATCTGACATTTTTCAGCCCGATCTGCCCTAACTGGAGAGTGGCCAGTCAGAAACTCAACAATTCTGATCAGTAAAGATCAGCAAATTCAGCATAGCTAAACAGTAGCAGCTGCAACACTCCTCAGTGTTGTAGTTGTGACTCCAGGTAGACATTTGGAAATGTTGGGAGCATTTGAAAATCCAAGAGGAAAGGTTTCTTTAGGTAATACAAATGGAAGCTGCTGTTTTGATACACCATGCCACTCTAATCTTAAATAGAAGATGCTAAAGACAGTTTAAAATGTCAGATGTTAAACTCTGCTGGTTTTCATTTTAATGTAAATTATCTACAGAAGGGAGGTTAGTACACAGTATTTTAATTAAGGCTGTACAACGCCCAGGAAAATGTGTAATTGCATTCCTGTATCATAATTTTGTAAATATTAAGATTAACCCATATCGTTGTGGCTCTTATTTTTTTCTTTTTGTTCATGACAATGTCATGCATCTCTTTACTATCACAGTCACTATGACTGGGCATGAAAAAAAGCCCAAGTACATTGTTACTTTCCATAATTAGCATCTTAGTATAGCCCTTACGGAGAATCGTGTAAAATCTGTGTCCATAGTTTAAAGCTTCACAAAAGCTGTCAACACATGTCAGATCACAGCTTCTCTAGTGTTCAGATGCCGTTTCACAGGGTGCAACACAGACCTGACCTGCATTAGGTCTCACAGAGAGTCATAATTACATGTTCTGCTAGGCACACTCGATGTTGGCTATACGGCCTGCGTTCAGACGGGCATCTGTGTCTCTGCTGCTGTCAATTAAACGATCATAGCAAGGTTCAGTGGCATACGTCCAATTAATGGAAAGCACAATACACAGAAGGGAATAATTATACCTCGTCTCAGGCTTTCACAGATCAAATGCTTTACTGCTTTTCTGTGAAATAATCTCAGGAGTTTCTGTCGATTTACAGGGAATCAGTAACTGCACGGCAGGTTCTTGGAGTAAAAAAATGAAGCTAAATTGATTTGGTTAACATTTTATAAAGCTTACAAAGGCAAAAGGTCTTTGAGGCTTTACATATTGTTTGTTCTTAGCTAACGTTGCACACCAGAGGTAAGCTGCTGCATCTCTGCAGTCCCCCAGTGCAACACTGAGGGAAAAGGCACTTGGTTTTTGAAAAGCCCAGTTCAGGCATGCTTTTCCTTTTCCTTATTGCCGCCATTTAATTCAAAGGAGCTCGTACACGCACGCACTCAGATGTATGGCCCTGCCGAGTGTTCATAGCTGCTAAAAGATTTGTATTAATACCCTCTCTGGTACTCTTTGATCTAAACTGATTCATTTTGAGCGTCTCGCCTACACACAAACACCTCAGAAGCACGATACAGTATCGCTCCTGACAGCTTGACAAACTGACATTCCCACTCTCAATCACTCCTGCTCCTGCCCTCTTGCTCTCCCCGACAGAACTGTATATTGTAACCAACAAGACTGTAATCAGCGCAAAACCCTAATCAAATCATCGCTTCAACAACAAGCCCCGGCTGCCGTGCTTCCAAGAAACGCATCTCAGATCAAGAGTTTACTGTAAGCAGCCTCCGCTGCGTGAAATGTCAAGAGAACGAGGATTGCTTTCAAAAAATGTCACTGACAAAATAATAGCAGTAGTAGCAGAATGTCTCGTGTTATGTTTGTATCTCGTGTCAGCAGGTGTGATACGTAACCTGCTTATAAAAGAAGCTACACAGAAAATCAACAATCTGTGGACTAAAACTGGTGTGCGATAGGCAGTGTGTGCAAGCCATCCAGTTAGCTATTAAAGGGTGTCTTTTGGATCTGCTCAAACAAATGCACATCTCCAAACCTCCTCATTATTGGCAGCAGGATTCCTGCCTGGGCATTGGGACAACTTTTTGTCAGTGTGTGTCTCTCTGTGTTTGTAGGCGTGCATGTGTGTGTGTGTGTGTGTGTTTGAGTGGCGCACGCCTGGTTTCAGCGGCTCATTCCAAGATTTGGTTAACCGAGTTGGCTCGCCCTATCACATAGCCGCAGAGTGTGCAGTTGCTTCAGCCTCTGTTTCATTTAGTGGCACCCACGCTCTTATCCTCCTGCCACGAAAACACACAGGACTCCTTTCCTTTTTATCTGCTGCAACAGACACAAGCGCATCTGAGTTCTCGTGCACGCACACAGCCGAATGAGAGAGTGACAGAGTTGGAGGGTGAGAAAGAGGGAAAAAAATAAGAAAGTACCAATTAGGCTCCTGAGACAGATCTGCCAACAGACATCAGAGGGTTGGAGGCGGAGAGTGTTGTGTGCATGTGTCTGTGTGTACATGTTAGATAAGGGGGGGTTAGGGGGCGTTTCACCACAGCCGCTGTGTCAAACTTTATATTTTTTTTAGGAGTTTTGTACTTTCATAACCTGCTGAGGAGGCTGGCAATTATTAAGAGGTTGTTGCCTTTCATATTTATCTGTTGACAGTTTTGTGCTCAGTCGCTGAAGTACAAGTGGGCTGTATGTTTGTTCCCTTGATTTTTACCTCGTATGGCATCGCTTCATACACACAGATTCATCTATAAGAAGAAACTGATTTCTAGGTAATACCTTGGTTTCACTGGGAAATGTGCCATGCGATGAACTTGTGATCTGTCCTGAGTTGACTCTGGCAAGATAGACCACTGAATTAAGTAGGTGCAGTAGACGGATGAAATCGGCCTTTAATTTTGGACCAAATATAATTATTATTATGTTATGGGAACATACTATTTTATACGTGCACTGAATCATTTTAATCTTAAATACTTCTACTCCAATCAGGCATAACATTATTACCACCATCTTGCTCCCATAGCTGCACTGACCCTTTGAGGCATGGACACCACACCCCTGAAGTTGGGCTGTGGTATCTGTGGCGTAAGTTGTGAAATGGATTACACTTATTTGTCCAACAGATGCTTGCTGGATTTCACTGGTGAGGAATTTGGATCTTTTTTTTCCCTCCTTAAACCATTGTTGAACCAGGCCAGAGTCACACGAGTCAATGAAAGGGACTATATGGTCTCAGAATATTTAGGTAGGGGATACATTAAAAAGACCTAAAGATATCATTTTAGGCACCCAAAACATTCTCACTGCATTCTTCTCATTGTGGATCCAGGTGTCCTGTGTTCCCCAGGTAAGCAACACACAACCACCTGGCCAGACCAGTCCACTTTTTTCCACTATAATGGTGGAAAGAGTCAACATGGCCACTTGATGCTGCTGCAGATGCAACAGACAGTGATTTGCTCTGTTCTAACATCTTTCTATTAGAATCACCATTAACTTAAGCAATTTAGAGTCCAGTAAATCATCTGAGCAGACCACAGAGCAAGCCTTCTTCTCTTGTGGATCAATGAGCATCTGCACAAATTTGGCATGGACAAATTTGCACCTATATTTACTTTTGCCCATATATCCTGCTTCTAACACATCGACTTTGAGGACAAAATAGTTACCTGCCGGTTAATGTTAACCCGCCTAAGAACATGATAGGAGAAAATTATTAGTGGCATAACTTTTACCTGTTAATGAACACAACGTAATGTCAAAAAAGTACATTGAAAAATGAACAATAAAATAAACTAGATGAACCGAAGCTGGTCTCTCATAACTCAGTAATGATATTCTCCTCCACTGCTCATCAAACATGTCCGTTGCACATCATTTCCTATGGTTAAATAATTGTTGTACTTCCCAGTGGGAGCAATGAAACCATTGATGGATGTCAACAGTTACATCTGCCTTTAATATTCATGCTTGAATCTCAGTGCATCCTGATTAATTTCACACTCATTCCAACAGCTGTCCTGTGTTGACTTTGATGGGCTCCTTAACGTGCGTCTTAATTTCAAGTGTTTGTGTTGCACTTCTGTTGCTAAAACTGACCAATAGCCCAGTTTTGAAAGGTACAGTGAACTTCAAGGTTTCCATTTTAAATCCTGAAGGAAAGGTCTGTTTTGTGTTGAGGCTTTCCAGTCAGCAACCAGTAGCTCAGCCCTAATCCAAACAGTCTTAGGGATAGAAAATACTCCCGCTTCACTGCCAAATGAAGCCTCCTCTTCTGCTCTGCGTTCATGCTGCGAAACAAAAGGCTAGTTTGGCCAAATCAGGACTGACATCATTGGCAACAGCTGCGGGCTGCATGCACAGTGTGTCTGTGCATGTGTGTTACTGTTGCCGTGTGTTTATGTCTGTGTGGGTTTGTGTTTTTGTGTCTGTCAAGACGAGGTGACCTGATTGCTCAGCTGAGCAGTGAGGAAGGACCCAGCCTCATGTTGTCAGAGCTGCGCTATTGGAAAACACAAGAAACGGGCCACAGCACTCCTTGCTTGGTAGCCCCTCCCATCTTCTGTCACTGTCTGTGGGGTTTTTGTTTATGTCTCATAGTCTCCCACTACACCCCCACCATGCCCACACTCACATATTCACTCTGTGGCATGAGTGAAAATGGCAACGCTTGGTTTAAAAAATTCAAAAACACTCGCTGCACTGCAGCACCAACTTCCAGTTTCTAGCCAGTGCATGTTTTATTTTTCCTATTGTGAATATAGAACTAGTTACAACTAGATTCGTAAAAGGCAATGTATAAGTCACGTGACTCCACTAACAGTTTCTGTGTGGACTGTGCACATTGTTGTGTTTGACAAATCCAACAGCTTTATGCACAATGTATTTATAGTTAACCAACTGCAGAGTCTGGGAGTAACAGACTGTGATAAAGCAGGTCTCGCTCAGATTACATCGTCTTCCAAGTTGCAGTTTAGGCGTGTCATGGATTATAACTACATGATAACCTCAAGGGAGTATATTGCGGCTTGTCAAAATTTAGACAAAATTAAAATCAATAATTATGTTCTTATAGTTGCTCAGTTTTAGTGCAAATTTAAAAGAAAAAAAGAATCAGTCGATAAATTATATAGATACAAATATGTAAATACATTACAATACAAAATAGGTTTAGTCTCCTTCAGTAAGACAGTGTATAGCATGAATGTCTGTGTTTTGCAACTAGAAATATTCCTAAACAGACAAATTGTTTTTTTTTGGTATGAATTAAAAGCTAATTCTTCAGTCAGTTGAGCAGCACGGTGCAGCAACACATAGGAAATATTGCAGCACCTCGACTTTTTGCCTCTTTTACAAAATAGTCCCATTCAAAATCCACCATAAGCAGAATTATCAATTGAGGTGACTTTATCCAGTATCTGCACATATGAGCATTCAAAGAAGCTAGCTGGAGTGAGGGATTTATTGTTTCTCAGACACACATGCAGTCTGTGAAGTTATTTGTGTTCATTGCACCAGAATTGTCTGTCAATGATGCAATATAACACTGCTGTGAAAATGGCTAACCCTTAAAGAAGTTCACAGCAGTGGGTTGACTTCAACCCCACTTTGCAGCCTCAGCCCTTTTGGAAAATTCACAAAGACAAGATAAGGGTGTCTAAGTTGCAACCTGAATGTTACGAAAACCTTTAAAACTGCAGAAATGTATTGCCAGATAAGCTCTGACAATTTCCCATCCTTGCTGTTTGCTTGACACTCTGATAAAGGTAACTGATACAGGCAAATGCTGGCTTGCAATTGCATGCTTAACCAGCTTTCAAGAAAACACATTTTGGTCAGTCTGATCATCATTCAATTGAACTCTCTGGCAGCACAGAACAGCTCCAGTTGTGAGACTCAGTAAAAGGTGTGTGGTCTCATCATTTGCCCCCCTCAGAGCATGAACACATAAAATGCTTTTTCAACACACACACACTCATATCAGCAGAAATGGCCCCCGACCTCATGGGGCTTCACCTCAGTCACCATGTGAGCAACTGTGTGTTTGAGCGTGAGCCCTAATAACCTTAGTAGAGCTAAACCACCCCTGCTGCTCTGTCTTATTACTCCCCACAACCTGCCTGTTTTGTCCAGAGGAAAGGATAAATAAAAGGATGGATTTCAAGCAGACTAGGAGGGGGAACAAGGCTGAAGGGAGAGATGCAAGGGTAAGGTAAAAGGAAGGACACAGGGAGAATACGGAGAGAATGAAGCACAGTATGGTGGGGGGCCAAGCAGGAGTATTGACGTTGTGCAGATAAGTGAAGGATTAGTGGATCTACAATGAGCCTGGAGCTGCTGCTCCCCCATTCAGCTCATGCTGAAGTGGCTGCTCTTAATTAACTGGTAAAATTAAAAAGACATGCTTGCATACAAGCGCACACAAGGACAGGCCTTTTATAATGTAGCTCAACTCTGTTTATACAAATAAAGAACCGCCGCAAGTTTTAACACCTTACTTAGTACAGAGTAATATTAACATGTAATTATAATCCGTACACACTCCTACTGTCAATAGATCCCAGAAAAACCCATGGAACAGAAATATCTTTGCATAATATTGCTCCTTTTATTTGTATGAAATGGGAATTGATGACAGTAATAACAATAAAGTCTGCAATAGCAGGGTTACATCTGCTATTATTTTAAACAGCAGATGGTTTTGGTAAGAATTGAAGACACTAGGATGTAAATGATTAGAAATTAGATCAGAGGAACAGCTTAATTTGGTGGTTTGGAGTGAAGTTAGAGAGGCAATGCTGAGATAGTTCAGAAATGTTCTGAGGAGAGACGATGGCTACGTAGTAAGGAGGATGTTGGAGCTGCCTGACTGGAGGAACAGAGGAAGACCCCAAAGAAGACTGATGGATGCAACTGGAGCGCTTGGAGATTGTTGGTGTAACAGTTGAAGAGGATAGAGGTGAGACACCCCTCAAAAGAGCAGCTGAAATAAGAAGATGTAAAACTTTCAATCAGATCATTAATGTCTGCTTGCTCTTACATTGAATTTTTGAATTTGTTAATAATACATGGTTTTCACATGATCTTGAAAAAGTTTCAGTATTTTCCTAGGAAACCTGAGTTTGGAGAACGTGTATTTCCAGAGTTGCTATATCTTTAATTCCTTCCTTCCTTTGTTCATAAAATACATATTAACATTTTGTTTTGTTTTTTTAAAAGGAAACTGAAGGAACACCAGTGAAAAACCAATAAATCAAGATAATTAGCGAGTCCTTTAGCTATTGTATTCTATAAAAAAAAGTTGAAATGGAAAGTAACAGAATCGTTCAGAGCACAACTAATTGTTCCAGTTTCATTTGTTTTCAGCTTTGCTTGCTAATTACCAGACTTTACTTCTTGGAAAAATGTTTTCTGCTTCTTTTTTTCCCCAAATCTTCTCAGAAACATGCTTTCTTCTCTGAAACACAAATACAGTAGATACCTTCACACCTTCTTCAAGTGAGATCTTGAAGCACAAGGACAGTGATTCACGAGACTTGTCTGAGCGCAGATTATGTGGAATATTACAAAAATCTCTTGAGTAAAAGGTTGAACTATTATTTTTATTTATATTATGTTTTGCATTATTAGATGGCCGGGTGTTATTGATGGTGGGTTTTATGTATGGAGCTGAGTCCACATTCCCCTGCAGGGCTCAGGTGTCTGTTTTTGTGTCTAAGAGGAAACCCAGAAGATCAGATTTCAACGTGGCTCTCCCATCTTGCTCCTTTGGCCTCAGAGGTTAAAGTTTATTCTGCTCAGGCACAGAAGAATGGACTGCTTTAGAAGCATAGACACATTTGGTTCATCTGAATTATTTCTTTTCCTGTGAGATATTTCACTGAACTTTAGGTTTGCTTGTAGGGAAATGTGCATGATGTGTGTGCCACTTTTTCTTGGCGTGTTTTGTAAAATTTTTATTCCATAAGTCCTAAAATAATCAACTTTGAATATTTCTGTTTTCCAACCCTTTCTTCCCCATCTTTTCTCTTTGTTTCCTGTTCACCATAGGAACCGACAAAGTTTCTGAGCCTGCTTTTCTAATTTCCTTTTCATGTATCTTTTACATGCATTTGTTTCTGGACTCCTGTGTGTGCGTGTTTGTTGTCCCCTGTCTCAGACTTGCTCTCGGCTAATAGCTTAAAATGTCACAACAGTTTAATTTCACAAGAGCAAGCTGGTTTGAAGAGATGCCTCAGTGAGCTCTGTGTTGTTTTACTTAATTTTTGACATTTTTCGTCCGATGTGCTCATTAAAATGTCTTGTTTGGATGCTGTGTAATCGACGGTGAATAATGGCATTTTATGTGTATGGTTATAGAAATACAATTGTTTTAACTGGGTTATTTATTCCATGAGTTAATTGTTTTAATTCATGTAATAAATAACACACAACCATCTGTTATATTTGTTTTTTTTTATCACTGTGCCTGTAAGAGTCACAAAATTGGCATACGAACAGATAAAGAACAGAGATTCATTGATCGGCTTTTCTATGCTTATTCTAATGTTCAGTTTTGTTTGAAGATTTAGATTTTGACCAATCTGGAGTGTAAGGACTAAAACACAGAATAGGAAAAGTGCTGCAGATTCTAGACTACCTATAGAGTCATGATTTGAATCATCTTGCTACTTAGAAGAGTTAGGAAGAATCACTTAGCTGAGTTTTCAACTCATGTCAGGGTTGAGTTGTCCCTGATCTGGTTCTGTCACCAACCGGTTCCTGTTGTGTAACCTTATTTCTGCAGTTGCACCAAAAAAGCAAAATTCCACTATATTTTCTATATGCAGTCACAAACAGTGTAGAAAAAGGTATTGTGCTTTGAATGCAGGCACTTTGCTTTATTGGATTGAAAAAGTGAAAAATTAAAGAAAATGTTGAATTTCACTCTAGAAAAGTGAGAGTTGCCAAATGTGGTATATTATTACCCTGATCTATGGGTGACAGTAGACTTATACCAACAAAACTGATGGAAAAACTGAGCAGCATGAGACCCCCCTCCCCTATTTACCCCCCAAAAGATCAGTGAAATACAGCTGACAACCAATGAAAACCAATTTTCAGGTCGGACAGTTATTTTCTTGCTAGACCTTTTTGGTTTAAATAGGATTGCTTCCTTTTAAGAAAAACTAGCAGTGGGAGTAAAACTACAACACAGGGCTTTAAAAACTGCAATTCACAAAGCAGTTACTGAACTGACTGTGGCAATCTATCACTATGCTCTGGCATGCAAGTATGAGCACACAGATTTGGCTTAATGGCAGCATATGAGTCAGTACTTAAGGAACTGTAATTATGATTGCTAGTAACACCCAACATTAATGCAGCACCCTCACTGACACCTAGTAATCCCTGTAACTATTAATTACCTGGCTAATGGTCACCAAAAATATCACCACATGCAAAGTCATTATGAGTAATTCTTAGTTTTGACGTAACAGCTAATAGGTTCTAGGGCTAGCGAGGCTGCAGTGCTAATGCTCGCCAGCACACAAAAAGGGAAGAGAATTAATATCTTGAGCAATACATTCTAAACTTCATTGTTGTCTCTCTTTTTAAGTTTGAGTGAAGTTTAAATGTCAGTGAAGGGGTTCTTAGCACTTTCTGTGCTTGTTAATGACACTGTTTTTGTATTTTCACCAACATCTTCCTTGTTTTGGGCCTTATTTCACAGTTGAGAGACTTGTTTATGTTATAAGATCTTGAAACTCTGGGACAGATAGGCAGCAGGATAATAGGATGATGTAGTTTGAGATTCAAGGACATTTCACATTAATGTTCTTTGAAGCATATGGATAAAATGGAAGCCTAGATGGACACCACATTTTGGTTTGGAGTACATTGACTCAGAACTGTGCTCTCTAACATGTAAATGGGAATATTGGCTGAACTAAGTATTTGCAAACATAATATACATTTGCATGCATGTAAAAAATTCAGATAGTAGTGTTGATGTGTTATCATTCATGCAATCAAGCTTTTGATTTTAATAGTTTTCCATACATACTCAATTTGTTTTCAGCTGCGTCTATCCAAATGGACTACTTTGCTTATTATTTTTGCTTCTTGTCAAAACCTTCTTTTCCTGTTTCTGTCAAGATACCGTTTTGCGTTGACAGGTTGACAGCTTTGTTTTTCTCTTTTCTTTCATCACATAAGAAGGACCTGATGAAAAGTTTGAGCAGGTAGGAGTTCGAACTCTTTACTCTTTAGATCAGTGAAGACTTGATTTCTGTCATATTTTGAAGTGCTGATATTCAAATGGCACAACATGGGCAGGAATAGCCCCTCCCCCGAAATAAAAACAAGAAAAAAAAACAAAACAAACAGCATATTTTTTTCATGTCATTGAACATTAATGTGAATTGAAGTGCCAATTTTGTCACTGTGCCCCTCTGATGGCCACTTTGTCCTGGTGAGGCTGCTCATTTCTGATCAAAGCTGCCACGCTTTGGCTCCAAATCAAATCCAGCCACACAGAGAATGGCTCTCCAAATGTTTTTTTTCTCCCCCCTTTTTTTCTTCCAGTTCAGATTTTCAGCTATTTTACTATTCAACAGGAAATTCATTTAGTGGCTGCTGTCGCTGTGCCCTCGCTGTTGTGTGTATGTGGTCTGCGGTGCCTTGGTTAATGAGGGAGGTCCGTGCTGCCCTCCGGCATGGTGCCTCATGGAAATCAGCATTTGATTTGCTGGCTACTTGATAAAGGGTTTGATGCTGCAACATGCCCCCCACCTTATTGCAGTTAAAAAAAAATTATCCTCATTCAATCCCCTTTGTTCTTCTAGCTTCCACCAAGCTCTTTATGTTTGCAAAGTGGTGGTATTTGCCTCTGTTTGTACATGTCCTGCATCTGTTTGGGAACGTGTTGGCAGGTAATAAGGTCGGCGTGATTACCTGGTGGCCCTTATGTCCACTTGTCGCTGACTGTTGATGTTTGTCAGTGCTAGTATGCATTGTCCGGTGCGGTGCATTACCACTCCAGCTCTCCCTGCCCTCAGTGTATGTATCGACCAGACTCTGGACCGGAGAAAAGCCTGGCCAGCTCACAAAATCAATGCCCGTTGCCCCCACTCCAATGGCCTCCTGTTATCTGCAATGAATACAAAGCACATACTGTGGTGCAAAAACACACTTTTTTTTTTTTTCTGGCTCCTTACTTGCTCACCACAGTGGTAGGGGTCACATAAAAAGCAACAGGATATCGCAGCTAAATTACCAGTCAGTTTTGTTTTACTGGAAGAAAGATGGCTCTCATCTGTTTGGCATCGCGTCTTCGGTTGGCTAACTAGCCTTAAGTGAGAGGCACACAGCTGCACCGCGCACTGGACGATAAAGTTTATTATTTTTTCCTGGTATATAAACTGTGTTCTGTGAGCAAATCAAACAGGGCAGCCAAAACTGTGATTGAAACATCATTTGTCTTCCATTGTGTTGAGTAGTATTAGCAAAGTTGCCTGCAAGTGTTTAGCCAATCGGGGTAGAGCGTTTCATTCCATGGGGATAAGATCAAGCCTATTTTCACCAGCATGCACATGTTCATACCTCTGTCTCTCTGCTTTATTCTGTCCTAAACTCTGTCTTTCTCACTCTCTGTGTCCCCTGCAGGGATTATAGGTGGCGAAGGGAGGAGGGAGGAGGGGTGGTGGCAGATTAGCGCCGGCCATCTAGCGGGTCCGTCTGTCTGCTGTCAGAAAATAGAATTCATTTGTGTGATCCAGATGCTTATGCTGAGCTCTGTCCATGTGTTTTTGTGTGGAGTTGTTGCTCAGACGGAGGAGAGGATTGGCTGTCTGGCCGAAGGGGGGGGGGGGGCGGGGCGGGGATGTGCGGTGGCGGAGGCGCGGGGAAAGCTCACATCCGCTGTGGAGCTTTTGTACTCACATCAAAGAGAACAGCCACAACCTGATGACAGCATGCTCTGTTTAACCACCCTGACACGGTATAGTCTAAACAGAAACCTGAACGGACTATATGTACAGAGCACATAGGTCGTGCACACCCCTTATATGGTCACAGGAAGCCATTTGTTGTCCTTATTATATAACAAGTTCAAAAAGATGCCGCTCTGAAGTGTTAAATGTAAATCTATTGAAAGCTATTCTTAGACTATTTGACGTGATCATTGCTCTCAGAGGTGGGAAGACAGACGGTGAGATGGGGGAGGGGGTCAGTATGGGGGGGGGTCTTCATTTGTGGCAGAATTAGGGCTTCAGCACAAGGGAGTCAGGAAGGCTAATGTGGCTGGCTCTATCATTGATGGATGGACCCATACTGGAGATTTCGTGGAGGGCTTCAGAGCGGGAAGCTGAGGGAGGTCTGTGGGGTCTCTGAAGGAAGTACCAAAGGGTTTGGAGAGGGAACACGTCATTAATCAAACTCCTTCCACCTGCCATCTTTCCCTTCTGTCTTCCTTTTCTTTATCCCTCCGACTGCCTCTTTTGAACTCCTAACCTTTTTGTTTCTCTTTGGGTCAGATTGCTTTCTTTTGAGGTTACTTTGCCGTGTTTTATATGTTGTTATGATGCAGTAATTCAGGTAGTATTCCCTTTTAAAAGGAAAAAATAAGATAAACGAAATCATCTTTGGGTTGCACGTGTCCAGCCGCATTTGGCCTTATGATAATGTTCTCTGGCCCTGTTTGTTTTTGCATTGAGCAGAGTGTCCCCTCTGAAGTGGCGGGGAATTGCAGTTTCAAAAACGAACTTCCTGGAGCCTTCAGGGTTCCAGAGAGTGGGTTGTAACTGGGCCCTGAGGGCTTATGCAAAAACACCCAGTCCAGGTTTAAAACCAGGCCAGGCTGGGCCCTTCAGGGCAAAAGGCTTACAGATGTCTTAATTTAGATGCACTTCTCTCTTTTCTTGCTGTCAGCACATTTAGTCTCCGAACTTTTGTGGTTGGTTTCCTCTGATGCTCACTTGAGACTTCTGCCATGTAAAACATTACTCAGTCTGAACATTATGGGATGCTTTGACAGATCAGAGGACCTGGTTCCTGCTGGTCAGTGCTTTATTTGCTAAGGTTCCTGCTACAGAGTATGAATAACAGAGCTGATCTTATTGACTGAGCACCTACTGTATTTTATTCAGGCTTTTTCCGACTGGTTCCGATTTTGATTGTGACTGACTCAAAACTTATAACTTTTTTATCGCAGTATAACTGATACTTTTTAAAAAAAAATGTGCTAAAGAGTTTTGGTAATAAGTCCATTAAAAAATGAGAGAATAGCAAAAATTCCTAACCTCTTCCTAAGTTTTAGTAAGCCACAAACTGTGTACAGAGGTACATTCTTCTGCTTACTATATATATAGATATATCTGGCTGATAGATCCCTTACATGTAATTAGGAAAGCTCAGTAGTTGCTCGTGTGATTCGGCCACCACCAGAAAATTTTTATGTTCTTATAATAATAACAACAAAATTTAATAGTTTAAAATTAAACATTATTTCTTTATTGATTTAAAGTACTTTTGTTAAATTTATTTAAATACATTTTTTACATTGCTAAGCGATAATTGCTGAAATCTTATTTTCACTATGGATGACTTGAATACAATAGTTAGCATATCGCCAAATAAGTGTATGTAATATGATATCCTGTACTGAATAATTCATTTCAAAGACATTCTTTGTGGAAAATGGAAATTGAACTCTTCGAGCGCAAATTCTCCTGATTTGTTCTCCTAATTGTGTCTTTCCCAGAGCCACTTATTTTAATAGCTGTTAATTATAACCTATTGACGCAGGGGAAAATAATGAATAGTGTAGGAACACAACACAAATGGAGAGCTACTAACCAGAGTTGACAAATTGACCTCAGATTTCTGTGACTCTTAACTGGTTGACTTTAAAGAATAAGCCCCAGGGTTTATGCTGTAGGCACACTAAGACAAAAAAACATCTCAACTTCTGATACATAAATGCTGACTTGCTGTTGTAGTAAGAGTCAGATAAAAATTCTATCCATTAAGAGTAAAACAAATATACAGCTTTCAAAGTTACGTTGTTCCTATAGTCTATTTTTTGTTTTGGGATTTTTTTCTTTAGAATTTCTGTTAAAGGAATATAATTCTTTAGTTTGAGAGGTTTTAATTTAAGATAATGCAATCATTAATAAAACTCAACAGAACAATTGCTTTCTACTCAAATGTCATTAATCTCGTAATAAACCAGTGGAAAAGAGTAGCAAACTGAGTCAAAATGTATGATAGCCTTTATAATTAGAAGAATAGTCAATGAGTTGCAAGCAATTTAGTGTGAAATGAAACAAATTGAATAAAATAAATAAAAGTAAATATTACCCTCTGTAGCTCTTACTTTCTGTAATTGATAAGATGAATATTTAAAGATTAATTCCTGCTTCTAATCTTCTGCTATGGCTCATGTATGGCTAAAAAATTAACCATAATATGCCAATGAAAAGTGCATGTTCCTTGTTAATCTCTGACCAACTCAGCAATCCCATGTAATGATGAACCCACTCCTCACCTCTCCATTCTTTTCTCACTCCATCTCCCTGTTTGTCTTCACCCTGGATCATCACTAACTAGGTTTTTCACAGGATGAGATGGAGTGCTGTGTTTTTGTGTTTGTCTGGGCAGAATGTGGACACCTTCAGTGCAGGTGGCAGCGAAGAGGGTGATGCTACAGTGGAAAGACAGAGACTGAGTACACATGTAAGCATTTTACCACTGTGTCTTTAGAAGATCAGAGGGCGTTCCCCGACCTCACGCCATATTGACAGAAGAAACTGCATGACTGGAGCATTTTAGGGCCTCCCAATAAAAGCAGCTTGGTCATTACATTGCTGCCATTACTGAATGCATATGGAACTGCATTATGTGCAACCTTCCACCTTGTGTTTGATCATGCGTTTTCATGAGAATCGATGGCAGTGTACTCTTTAGAGATCCGGCATAAAAAGTTGCACACCATTGCAGGCAAGTAAACAGTGTGAGGAAAACAAAAAAATGTGATCTGAAAATGTTTCACAAGGATTTTTCACCTCCCAGAATCTTCGCTTTTCAAACAACCATTATGGACATTGGATCTTTGGTTTCTGGATAATAAGGGATTTTCATTAATTTTCTGTTTGAGTATGTGGGATTTATAAACATTTTATTGGTACATTTCCCGTGGGAGTTTTCCACCAATTTGATTTCAGTGAGAAACTTTGTGTAACTGAGCAAAATTACCCTTTGTATCGTCTGAGACTAAACAACAAATTCCAACCCTCAAAATTGTGTAAAACAAAACTGCAACAAAAACACCAAAAAATTGTGACACAATGATGAATTTGTTGCTTCTGTTGTTATAGGAGAGTCATGAAAATATGAAAAAAAAATCTATATATTTTTTTAAGGAAGACATTGTGGACAGAAATTTGAAACTGTGTTCAAGCTTTTTGGTCAGAAGCATTCATGATTTACTACTGTTTCTATATGATCAGCTTTATATGTTTTTAAATCTTGTTGTTGAAACCAGTTATCTTGATTCCTGATAAAGATGTAAATATTTGGGGTTATTCCTAAAATAATAACACAAATGTGTGGTTATAAAGTTTTCTACAGAACATTAATTAAGACCCTGGTGTAGTATTTTTTTTTATCTGCTTCAGTGGTGAAGGAAGATACAAAGCTTTAAGTACACAAAACATTTAGACATCTCAAAAAATATTAAATTTATGCAATAATAACATCTTCAACTTGTGCTACAATCTGTAGACACTTAGTCTACACTCAGAAGATTATTAAATCCAATGCATGCCAGTTACTTAGACTGGCTGCAGCTGGCTGAAGCCTGACTTACTTTGGGATTAATTTAGCTAATAATTACTACTGTTACTTAGTACTGTTCTACACATATTTTTGAATTATTCTTTTGAGTTTAAACATAATCAACCAATAGCTTGATTTGACATGTCCTGGAGGTGTTGTTTAAATAAAATTGACTAAGTTCATTGTCTGATCTAAGCGTAATTAAGTCAGTAGGGGATGGTTGGCTTGGAGAGAGAAAAACAAGGAACAGGGAAGAGCCTTTTAATTTGTATGTTTGATCTCACAGGCGTTGACGGCGCAGTGAAGGTAAGGCTTGCAGAATAGATGGGTGGAGGTCAGGGGAGTGGGATTTCAGTGAAGCTTCACCTTCCTATTTTTTATGTTCCTGCAGCACCATTCTCGAAGACGAATTATTACCAAAGCTGGTAAACACTGCGTGAGAAGTTTTGGCTCATTTGTCCGTGATTAGTCTGCTTGTATGCCTTTGTTTTGTGCGCCCAGATTATCTGAAAGTGCCTCCGTGCGCCAGTTTCTCCGTCCACGTGTTTACGCTGCAACTGGGTGGAAAGCACAAATTGGAGACAGAGCGTTCCCCGTCTGAGCAGCTTGGAATGGGGTTTGGACTCGGAAAGCTGGCTTTCCTCTCAGGAAGTGTTGTTCTTCACCGCTCTCCATAAACACTGGAAAAGAGACCCAAAAAAAAAAAAAGTTCCAGACTCACTATTTCCACTGTAAACAGACAGACATACAAATATTATACTGCTCCCGCCTCTGTTTCTCTCATATGTTTCTCAGGGAGAAAGCTGTATATCTGTGCACGATGTGGCAGATGGTGAGCTCCAGAAAACCAGTTACTGATTTGGCAGATTTTCTACCTCTACTTTTAAGGTAATATAATTATCTAAAAGCTGCTTATTGGCAAATAAACATTTTTTAAAGTGAACTTTAATTAATTGGACACAAAATCTGTGTTATATCGTCACATCCCAAGCTCCTTTTATGACACAGCTGTCATTATAGATTGCTCTGAAGCGCTAGGCAAACGACAGCATGATTAGCTTGTTTACTTTGAATCCCAGTGTGGAAAATACCTGCGTGTTTCAAGTGAATTACATCTTGAAAGAGCAGCATAAATGTTGCTTTTTAGCTCTAACAAGTGGTTGTATTGCAGTTCCCCTTTCGCTCGCTCCTCAAGTTAATAAATCCAGCATCCGAGACATTGAAAGGAAAGCTCCCTCCATCAGTTTAGGTTGTCATGGCATTTCTTCTAGTGGTGGAGTATTATCCTGTGAAAATATCATCAGGGTGATCCCAAAAAAAAAAAAAAGATGTGAAATGTTCACCGTTTATCATTGTCACAGCTACAATGTGACAGCTCAGAGCAGGATGCTGTGATATATCTGAAAACAAGTTGGTTTGTAGTTTTATTATTCTTCTGAAACTACGCGTAAATCTTTTGTTCAATTAGAGGTAACAATTTGGCCGCATTCGCCGCTTGTTGCTGGATTTTTGTACAAAAATGACTGAGCTTACTTTAGCTCCCAGCAGGCTTCCTGCGCCCTCACCTGTGTGCGCAGCGCTCTGTAGAGACGACGACGAAGCAAAAGCGAAGGAGAGTCCGGGGAGACAGAGGTTAGAAACCCCTTTTTTTTTATTACATTTCCTCCGCAGAGAAAGAGGAGGCAAGATGGACACTCCATATCTCCCTGCTGCACTAGAAAACTCATCTAAATGGAAAACACATTGTCTTCATTATTTTGTGAGCGCTGAAAGAACAGGGTTGTCATGGTAACAGCCATCTGAGCGAGCTCAAGCGGGCGGCCAAGGGGTTGGTTTTAGGGCCAGAGGAATGAAGAGGAAAAAAAAGGGAAGGAGGAAGAGGAGGTGGAAGGAAGAGAGAGAGAGAGAAGGAGAAATTGAGGGAGGGAGGGAGGGAACAAGGAGTCAGAAGAGGAGGGGTAAGTTGGTGTGAAGAGATGAAGGAAAGACAATACACATGGAGGGAAAATGTAGGAAGTGTAAAGGGTGTAAGGGGGGTGACACAGAAAGGAAAGGGCATGATGGAGAGAAGAAGAGAGGAATTCCAGAGGTCCTTTTTCTGTGAAGGCAGGCGGTACAAACGACTAGTTAGTGGCTCAGAGAGGAGTTCAGGGGTCCTTATTAATATCAAGGGGCCTCATGATGGTAGATTTAACATCTCAGGGATTCTCCACCCAACGTCACCTCTCTGCAGCCAACCTATGCACATTTAGGGGCTTATGGCTGCAAAGCATTGCAGTTCTTCAACCAGAAGAAGCACTTACTGAACTGACGCCGGATTGGCGACTGCTTTAGCTCAGTAGAACGAAGATTTATGTGAACATATTTTTGGTGAAAATTGCATACAAAAACCCATGATTATGTGTAAAAGTTATTTAAAATCATAACGCCCTTTATGCACATAGTGAGGTCAGAACATTTTTAAAAGTCATCCATTCACTCATTTGAAGTCCAAATTACAAAATGTAGCACTTGATTCTCTTTGTGCTGTTGAAATGGAATTTCAAAGAAATATTTTTCACGGTGAACAAATGTAGAAATGAAAGTTTCTTTCCTAGATGATGGTGCGACAGACTCCTCTTCGCTCTTCAGGTCTTTCTCAGGTACTTCTTGGCAAAATGCCACCCAACAGTCTTCATCAAATATTTACCCCTTCTCAATCTGCAAAGCACCCTGCAAACACACCAAAATGTTAAGGCGGCATCTAATCCAGTCCAATTCCTCTCTTCTATTCTCCATTATTTTCCAGTCTGGCTGGACTTTAGCAGCAGAGCTGTCAGTTCAACGTCAGCCAGAGGATTATGGTTGTTTCCACAGCGAGCGAGAACTAAATGCTTGTTTATTTAAGTTCCTTCCTGCGTTTCTGTTGCATCGCCAGGGGCATTGATATGACTGAGGCCTGACACAACATCATTATGGCAGCCATCAGCCGATTAACGAAATTAAACTAATTGCTAAAGTCTTTGTCGTGTAAATACTTAGCCTGGAGTGTTTGGCAAGGCGTTAGCATCCATTAGGATCTGACATCCAACCTAGTGTCTTCAGAGTCATTGTTATCATTGTTATTCTGGACTTACAGATTGGATGGAACTAAGGAATCAGAACGATTAGATTTATTTATCCGGCGCTGAAACCATCGAAGTTGCCGGGAAGCTAACGGTGGATTCAGCATTGGTGTGAGTAAACAACGTTTCCCGCAGAAGTCAGTGGAAAACAATTAAAGAGCCGTCAGAGCTGCTCAGCTTCTTCCAGATGTCTGGTCGTGGTCACAGGAGGGACAAACAGTGCTTCTCGTGATTGACCAGCACTTAGGGTAAGAGGCAGCCTGCTCATGTGTTCTGGCTGGCCGGCCAGCTGTGTGGCTGCCTGTAGGTCTTAGTGATTCATGTCACACTGTAATTGGTTTACCTGCTCCCCGTGTGTCTGCGCTCTGAGAGGACCAAAACAAATTACCCAAGGATGACCTCTCGCCATCTCCCTCTTGCTCTGCAGCCTATCCTCCCCTATCTCTCACTGCTTGACTCACCCCCACCTCCTCCTGCATGTAATATGTCGCATGACTGTCATTTTTTCTGTTCTTTTTTTCCCCCCTCCATCCGTACACCTTGACGCTTCCAAGTTCAGCCAGAGGAGAAATATTTAACAGTAAATGCGCGTTGGAGCTCAGTGACACACATTAAAGCCTCTCGCGGTTTCAGTGCCTTCCATGTCAAACGTCATGTTACACATGCTTCCATAAAGACAAGTTGATGGAACACATTTAAGATTGCAAATAAACATTTATACAGCAGCACTGTTTTGTAAAAGCTGCAGTGAAACACATTATCCTTTCAGCACTGTTTCATCCGCTCACTGTGCTAGATAATACCAACATGAATTGTTCCTTCAGTGAATGAATCTGGAGCCTCTGTGTACGCCATTAGGCCCGTTTCTTTTTTTTTTTTTTTTTTTGCAGCGAGCAGATGTTTTGTCGTCTTTGCTGCTGAGGCTCTTACTCTCGCGCAGCGGTGAACAAAAACTCAACAGAGCAAGATGAATGAGTGCAGCATTCTCCCATGTACCTGCGTAGGAAGGTCTCTCAAAGGTTATTTTGCTGTTTGTGTAAAGCTACCCTGTCAGTAGATTTCATGATTTTGTTTGTGTTGTTGCATAGCTGGGTTTTGCAGGCTGTTTTTGTAACAGAGAGCAAGGTACATGAACTATTAAATATCCGCTTTGTTGCGGTGTCCTTGAATAAACCTTTTTTTTTCTGTTAAAACATTTCAGGTCTTCTGCCTAAAAGGTCAGGAGGTTTTCGGTTGTGTCTTTTAAATGCACCTTTGAATATCTTAATCTGTTTTATAATTTTTTCTGTAGAGACATCAAATTTACTTTTCAGTTCCATTTTTTATGTCATACCATTTCACAACAAATATCACCTCAATGCAGTTTGCAAGACATCCAGTTCATATTTACATAAAAAGAACAAATTTAAGTCTGAGATCTTTTCAAATACATCACATATTTCCAAGATTAGCCATAGTCATTTAGCTCTAATTTAATTTGGCCTAAATTATGTTGTTTTCTCACTGAATGTGGTTGCTCATTTTATGCCAGGTGGTGAAAGGAAGCTCAGCTTGTATTGAGCTCTTGACTTTGTGGCAATCCTTCACCATGAGCAAGCATGTGGAGACAGTAGAAAGGAATCACTCCCTTTTAACTGAAAGACTAATATATCATCAAACATTGTACAGCTGCTTTGGATAAATAAAAGAGCCTTGAACGAAAAATTTCAACCATTACAGGCGAACAGAACAAAAATGGACACGTTCTTTTGTTTATGTCAAATGAATAGAATAGGATTTGTAGCATAAATTCAGGCTTCAATGGAAAAAAATTGAAATAGTAAAATAGACGTTGTCCGTGTTTGAAAAGAAAAGAACCTTTGATTCTGTATATCCTCAGTGCAAACTTCAGCAACCTTCAAAGATAGAAATGGATAAAATAGGCATTATCTTTACTCAGAATGTGAAAAAACTAATTCTATTTTGGGGATTTTTGCAATACATACTGACATCATTTGCCGTCCAGCTCTCGCACTAAGCCATAATTAATTTTTATGATAAAAAAGCAATGAGATACAGTTCTCGAAGTAGGAGTACTTTATATGGGAAACAAAAACAGTGTACACACAGTGTTAATAATAACAGGAGCTCTCAGTTCCAGGAAGACATAGCTAAATAGAGAAAAAAAAAAAAGATCTGGCACACCTTCTATGCGAAGAACAGAGAGAGTTAATTGACACAGTACTTGCACATAATTTAGAAATGGGGAGTGACAGGAGGAAAGAGCAGAGGGAGGACAAAATAGGCATTACATTCTCTGTAGAAATAGCTCAGATACCCAAAGCTACTATACATACATTTTATGAGACTTGAAAAAAAAAGTATGTGTAGATTCAAATGTAGTGTCTAAATAACTACTTTGTTTTTAATGGAAAATTAACTCTAGAAACAACAAAACTCCTGTCTATTCTTGTCTACTTGTTGACTTACACACTGTTTGCTCTCATTGTTTAAATTTTCACAGGCATCCTTCTCAATCTGGAAAGGTTTCTGCCTGAACAATATGCGTGAACCCTGTATTCAGTGCAGCTCCTAAGATAGCTGTGATCCAATCAGCAACTGACCTACCAATAAAACCGTCCAAATGGCGGCCCTGTGTTTGTGTTCAGGAAGAATAATTGAACAAACTGGTATGCAGGCATTTTATTTCTCCTCTTTAAGATTGAAACAAAAAGACCAAATCTGTCTGTTATCAGATGAAAGCACTAGAAGTTGTTTCATTGACATTTAATTCTCAAACTCAGTGTTGATTTGACTTTTTTAATCATGTATTCTTGATGCTTTGTACTCCTGAGTTGTCAAGTCACAAGACATTCGTTGTCTTCATCAGTGTGATTAAATTACTTTTGTTGATCAGTTTTGTGATAGCTGAAAGCTTAAGGTCATGTTGTTGCTTTTTTTAATCTCATTTAAGACTGAAAAAGTGTTATTTTTGAAAACAGTCCTTGAGCCGCCTAATAATTACTTTGCTGCCAGACTTCCAGGTAAAGGTATGTTTTCTTTTGCAGTTTTTTCCCAATGTTTTCAGCATTGCTTCTAATTGGAAATGACTAAGAACTGATAAGATTCATCCAATAAAACCTTAGCTGCAGTGCAGGCTGTTTAGTCCCACCAAGTGCAGAAAGGTTGAACCTTTTGCTGTTTTTTTTTTTTTTTTCTATTTAAGGTTTGTGCTTTTAGTGTCACAGGCAAGGAGAGTGGAGGGCAGGCTGGCACAGATATATTTTTGCTCTCCCTAATGACACCAATACCATTTCATGGCTTGGTGAGCAGATTGAATCACACTCGGTCTTTGTAAGTCTCACTCTCTGCCCCTGTCTCTCTGTTTCTCTTTGCTGCACACACTTCATCACTCTGTCCTCTCGCAGAAGACCGCTCATTTGCTGCCGTACGTCCGGTGTGTTGCATTCGCCCCTCGGTGGATGTTGTTTAATTGCATGTGGGTCAGCAGTTTGTCAGTGCTGAAACCGAAGGACATGGAATTTGTCAGTTTACCCATTCAGCAGCCACAGGGGGCGGTGTGTGAGCTAACAGCTCTGCTGGAGCCGGGCCCGTAAGGTTAGCTTTACACGAGCCTGTCAGACCGCCCTGTCAATCATGCTTCTCTCCTCTGATATACTGTCAAATCTTCTTACATTTACTCTAAAATCACAGAAGACTGATGCGATTACACTTAGTAAACCGTGTGCGGTCCGCTGAGGCGGTTGGCATTCTGGACTTTTCCTCGGCAGACCTGGTTCAGCAACTTAAAATATGCACATTCCTGCCTTGAGCTCTCTCCTTATACACTTACTACGTCTTGAGCATCACGAGTGATATAATCTTGTCTTTCGTGACACTGGAAAATTGCATGTGGCAGTCAGGACATACAATCTTCCGCAGCTGGTATTTATAGTCCTCGGCAACTGGAACGTTGTGTGGAATAAGGAGTTCATTCATTCATCATGTGATGCGCGAGTTTTTTACTGTTCACAGATGACCTGATTTTCGATCTCATCAGTAAACAGAAGACCCCTCCCTGTTAGTCCACAGAAGAACGTAAAAAACGAAAACATGATCTGCTAAAGGAGATTACAAACAAAACCCCAGAACTGCATTTGATGTAGGTACGATTTTTATCTTGCGCTGATCTGAGACAGCAGCTGTGAAGGATTTCCTCAAGGTAGAGAAAAACCTGCAGCTCCAGCTGAATAATCCACGTTTATGTAACTTCTTTTTTTTCCCCTTTTTTTTTTTTTACTTCATCTAGCTACTGCTAAGAGTTTGCCATTTACACACACTTATAGAGCACTTATAATACATGTTTGCACTTTATATGTGCAGAGAATTTTACTCTCACACATCTGAGGCAATTGGAGGTTAGTACTCTGCCCAAGGATATTTCAGCACTTCGGAGTGCTCGGGATTAAACCCCCAATGGAAGATGGTTCCTATTCTACAACCAATCCACAGCTACAGTTCATACTTTATATGCTGATTCTTCTTTCTGATGAAACCTTTTGTCGTGTTCATTTATTGGGTTAACTGGACTGACTTTGATTGACTTTGATGAAACAGTTCTAAGTGTCTCATTAGCACCTTACCACCCTTGAGATGTTTATAAAAACAATAAAAGCCCCTGCTTAAGAATGAAACTGTCATATGTTATGCTGCTCTGGTAATAATGCATTTGTTTTGGTATTCCATTACCTTAAATGAAGAATCTCTCAGGAGATCCTCGCTGTTGTCCAGTCGTTGAGCTTTTGGTGCCTTCCACTATCTATTTAGACTGATTTTAAATAGAGGCTCATTTAGATAAAAATGCACAAACAAAAGACAATCATGTATTTTTGTCTGCTTATTATTGGTTTGTCATTGCCATTTCTGATCAATTTTTTGTGAATATTTAGGTTTGGAAGGATCACTCTAGATTGTTGAAAGCTTCGCTTTGTGAATTTTGTGTCATCAAGCATCCCAATTTGCAGATTACAAGGAATCTGCAAATTGGTACAAGCAAAAGGTACAAGCGAAAAGTATCTCTTGAGCCAGCTTACCTAAAACAGGTAATCTGTTGCAGTACATTCATCTGCTATATTATGCATGAACACGAAAGATATACAGAGACATCAACTGGTGAGTCAGACACTCAAAAATCTTCAAATCGAGCCTTATCCTATTTAACACTGTAAGGTAACTCTGTCAACACTACTTGGTGTGGACGCTGTTACACATAAAAAAGGACTCGGTTAACTATTTTTAATTTTAATTTAGCAAATTTAGGCATGTGTGTGGTTCCTTAAGGTTGTAAGAAAGCACAACTTTCAGTGGACAACAGGAAGAACATACTGAACATGCGGTAAAGTTGCTTTGAGTTATCACATGTGTGATCTGGAAATGCTGGTAGCCTTTTGGAAAGTTTCATAATGCTAGCTTTGCTAAACTTGCTAGTTGCTAAAATAAGATTCTAATAGCAAGTTAGAATGTCAACACCGCCATTATCGTTACATTATTTGTTTCAAATTTAAAAACACAGGACATATTATCTTCAAAGCAACCTTGTGTTAGTTGACAGTGGTCCTTGTATTGTATTTATTGCTGTTGTGGTGAGGTTTAAGCCTTTATAGAGTTTAAAATCTCATGCAGAATCTGCTGAACTTTTTTGCTTTCACTTTCTGATCTCACACATTCAGCGGTGAAGTAATCATCAGTTCTCAGGGGGAGGATCTTGTGGCGCATACCTGAAATAGTCCACAACTGAAGGTCCGTATTTATAAGCAGAAACAGAGCGGCTCATGTATCTCCACATCACAGCTGTTTGCATTGCAGTGTTGGGTGTCACATAGCTGCCCGCTGCTCCCGTAGTTGTCACATTAAAACAGAAGATAAACAAACGGGACTATTTGGAGTTTATTTTTTTCCACCCGTGGGACAAGTCATTTCACATTTTATAGAGCCAAGTGGTTGTGAGGGTGTGCAGAGGGCTGAGTTTTATAAAGCCCAGTGGGGGCAATATGACTAATAGTTGGCTTTGCTGAGAGGAAAAAGAAGAGCAAGAGAGATTAAGTGGAGGAGAGGATTAACAGAGTCAAGAAAATAAGCAGGAACAAGGCAAACAGGCAGAGTTGTGAAGGTGGAGGCCGGTTTGGAGGCGATGAAGAACCACCAGCTGCGGACAGGCCAGACTGGATGGCGGGGAAATAAAGGCAGCAAACGGGACTGCCTGACTATGAGAGTTTGCCATTAGAGATAATAGTGTGTATGTGTGTGTGTAAGAGAGGGAGAGATGGCTGGTGGCTTTTTGCAGACATACTTAGAGCGGTGTATGTGGGAGGGAATGAGAGATAGAGGCCAGTGCAGCTGAGTGGTGTTGATTGGCCTGTTTGAAAACACATGAACTGCAGACGGTGAGGGAGAGAAACCCTGTGCACTGGGATAAAGTGTCGCTCTGCGCCGTGCCACGCTGCAGCCCAAACCACATTAGAGCAAATGAATCCATTCCACCTCCTGTTATGGCAGCTCCCACTTGGGGCCACGGGAAGAAGGAGGAGGAGGAGGAGAGCTAAAAGGAGGAAAAGAGGAGGGGGTGCGAGAGTGGCAGGAGTGTTGAGATATGAGGGATGAGGAGAGGAAAATGATCGAACAGAAAATGGAAGGTGGTGTTAGGGAAGTGGCATGCTGGGTGGCTCTAATGATGTCTGAGGGCTACAGAGGAGAAGAGCATAAAGCACACAGAGAGGTAGAGAGGCCAGGGGCTTCAGGGGTGGAGAGGGGGAGGTGTGGTCCTGAAAAGGAGAGGAGGATTTTCTTCTCTGTCAAGGGAGCAGGAGGAATAGTTTCCTCCTCTCCTTAATGAAGTTGATATCATGCCAAACTTAACAGCAATTGCTTTTTTATATTCTGCATCGGTGTCCTCTGCACTTTAGTCTCTCAATAACCAGAGCTTGAGAAGAGAGAGCAGCAGCACCTTCCCTAATATGCCTTTCCTCATTTTTTAGAAGAAGGTGCCATTCAAAGCAGCAAATCTCTTTACGTATTGAATGTACTTTCTTCTCAAGGCCTTTTTGGAATCCATTCAACTCTAAACCTTAAAAATGTCATCAACAGCAATGATATTCCCTTAAAGCTCACTTTGAAACCCACAAGTTTCACCAGGATGCTTAGTTGGTAATAGGACTGATTAGTTTTCTTATTGCTTTGCAATGACGGCATTTTAACCTTGGACTAATCCCATGAAATAAAGTCATTAATTTCTTTTTAAAATATTTGTGCACTTCTGTAAGTGTACTTATGTTGATAAAGGCATTGAATGATGCACAAACCAAACAGGCGACGGATATGAATGTTTGAAGAAACCTTTGAAAAGCAGTCAAAAAGAAAATGGAATAGGACAGTTCTCCATCAATCAAACTATTTTAGAAATGGATAAACATGGCAGCAAACTGTCCCCAGAATGTTGCTACTGGCAAAACGGCTTGTTGTTGACACTTGAAAAAGTAATTGTCCTGCCAAGAATAACACCGAGAGCACAACTGCAGTGGACATCCAAAACAGATATTTTAATATTAATGCCAACCACAGTTCCTCATAACATAAAAAAGACATTTTTACTCATTAGTGGGTAGTTTTAATTTAATTTATTTATAGCTTAGCACATTTTTAAAAAAATCAATCAATGTGGAGTATGTTAAAAAAAATTATAAAGTTCAGAAAATGTACTTCAAATTAAAATCTCAGTTTTCTCTACCAGGATTACCTGATTCTACTATGATGAAAAATAAATAAATAAATAAAAATTCTTTGTTTCTTTATTAGTCAGACTTTCAATAAATATTAAATAAATAAGAAGAACACTGGAAATCGAACAATACAGTAAAATATAGAACATATTTCACTTATGTTTTATAAGTCAGCTAAAGAAGAACTAAAGCATACTTCATTTACAGGTTTACAATGACAGATTTATCTTATTTTAGCAGACAGGTAATGTAATGTACCTGTCTGCATCTTATTGAAGATTTGTGTTTCTTCAATAAGATCTTTTCAAAATAAATACGAACTACAATTCACAATTACCGATAGAGGGAGAGCAGCCTGTGTTACACAGCTCCACAGAAAAACTGAATTTTACAAACTAACGATAATTGTTTTTTTTGTATTAATGCTGCCATGGCAACATGCGATATCAACTTCATATCTATTTCCATTTCTGCTAGTACTGACATCTGCCAGGACCGCCAGCATAGATACTTCCATGTAACCCTCAGTGAGTGATCACTTTCACGCAGCACATTGCACCTGACTAATGTGGTAGTCATTTGTCTGAAATGAGAACTCGCTCATGCTGCGAGTGATCATACAGTAAGTGTGTGTGGACGTGTAACGACGAGATAATTCCAATGCGCTCTTTGTGTTTTCCCCAGCCTCTTTTCCTTGTCAAGCCCAGCCCTTCTTGCTCTCCCCCTGCTTCCATACTCCAGCGCCTTTCGTATTACTGTGCTTTTGTTTCAGAGCACGCATTCCCCACACCGCTTCCCCGGCTTGTTTTGCTCAGAAAACGAAGACATACAGGGAGGGAGGGTAGCAAAGAAAGAGGAAGAGACAGACGCTTCCTCGGATGTTGGTGTTACATGTGGCTTGTGTTACCCTTCTCTGATACACAGCTGCATCCTCCCTCGGTTGTTTAAAGAGGAGGTTGTAATGTGCACTTCATGACTGAATGTGTGATGCTTTTTTGTTTGTTTGTTTGTTTTGCACCTCTATACAGTGGTGGTAAAACGTCTAATTTGTAATAATAACTTTAATATCTGTAACTGATTTCTTCCGGTTGGCTTTTTGTCAGAGATAATTTCGTATAACAATTTTTAATGTCAAAGGTACTTTTAGAAAAATTGTGATTTCATTTATTAAGGGGATATAAGCTGTTCATATAAGCCTTGTCTTATGTGAAAAATCAGCCCCACCCCTCGTTATTTTATGAATTAACTATGATTGAACTGGTTTTTTTTTTTTTTTTTTGAGAAATCAGTTAAATTTCAAAAGCCAACCACTACAAAGTGAAGGTTTTTAAGTGGTCTAGTCAAAGTCTATACTTAACTGAGATGCTATTAGATTAGCTTAAACAGTCCACTCTCACTCAAAAACTTTCCAGTTTTTCTGAATTAAAATAATTATCCAAAGAAGAGTGGGCCAAAAATCCTCCAGAGATTGCAGCCAATTGCTGATTTTCATTATTATTTGAAAAGAAATTAGTGAGATTGCTTAAAAACTGCATTTTGTATATACTTTTATCATCTTGGATATCTAAACTTAAATGTGGATCTGAAACACTGAGTGTGGAAAAAGCATAAGCTGAACACTGTACTCTGGTCGTCTTCGTTGTCAAACTACAGTGGGAGACAAATCTGTACAAACGCTAAATAAGGAGCCTTTTTACGGCCAGTATATATTTTCTGAAAAATGGTGGAAATAGAAGGAGTTCAGCTCTATTTGCAGGGAAACCTAATTGGTCACACAACATCGTTTTGAACAGGGGTGCAGAGCTCGAGCAACAGTCACTAAAAGACCTGTCAGGTGGATTCTCATGTCGGTTACGATGCCTGCTCAGCTGTTTCGACCTCACTCGCCTTTTCCTTTCAGAACCTGAGGGCCTGTCTTTTCATTGACTAACAAAGGTGGTACGATGTTTTCCATCAGAGGTGAGACCACTGTGTAAAATAAACACAGACAGAGAAACATAAAAGAGGCGTGACATCTTTTCTTTTCACTATGTTGGGACGGCCGGGTGTGGAGCTGCAGGAGAACCAATTAATCAATAGCCACAAGGTCAGATGGCCAGCGCCGGGCTGGAGCGTGCTCTGTTAGCGGCAGGCAGAGCCGTCTGCTGCTGAATGGGATTTGTAGCACTTGTCAAAGGCTTTAAAGGAGCCTTTCTGGACGACTTGCTGCAGGTGGAAAGTATAAAAGAGGGAGGTGGTGGTTAGCAGCAGGAGAGGGAGACATCTGCTGGACACTGGGAGGCACAGCAGCTCGGCAGGTTAAGGCCACCCGATGTTATGGTTATGATTTGTGCAGTTAGACCCAGAGGAAAGTGGTTTTGACTGTTTTTATAAACACCACTCAGTAGAAGTTGATAAGAATAAATAAGGTCTTTTGACAAATTCTTTCCTCCAGAATTTCTCTTTATTCATGCAAGCTGTGTGTTTAAGTGCACTCCAGGTAATTCCACCCTGGTAATGCTTAAACCGGAGAGGATTAGCAATACAGTGTCATTCTCAAAGTGATCCTTTGAAGTTTTCCACCGTTTTTTGCTTTTATCAAAGTAAAGAATTCAAGCTTTTTGAGTTCACATGCTCTTAAATGTGTGTGTCTAAGTTAAATGCTGTGCATTTATGCAGCAGTCAATCAAAGATAAGCACTCCAGACTGAAATGAAAACTCCCCGACCGAGCGTCTTGCCTCTCTTATGTTGGTTTCACTCGGTGGGGAATCTTGGGGGACCCTTTATCAGTGCCGAGCAGCTTTCTGGAGCCCTGCCCCCGTACCCCTCCACCTGTGGTTCCTCAGTTGGTCTTTTGTGTGAAGGAATGTGGGAAGGACCAACGCTGACGGAGATAAACACAGAGGGATGGTGAGAGGATGGAGGCCTCATCGGTGAACCAGCACGATACCTATTAATCCCGACTCAATCCTCCACTGTGAGATGGTTGGAGTTGTAGAATATGGGCCCGAGATTGTTGCTTCTCGTTGATCCGAAAAGAATATCACGGTAACCCGTGGCTCCTGTGCATTCAGAAAAACTATGGAAACATGTGGAATTTGATTTCAAGATTTTACAGGTCTAGTAAAAGATTATGTAAAAAAAAGAGATTATGAGATTATAAAATAATGGTTCTGTTGGTCCATTCATCCATGTGATCTTCAGTGAGTCCGTTTGTAAACAGGTTTTTTGTTCAAATGCCTGAAAAGCTGTTTGAACCTCGCAGGCTTAAAACTCCATACACAGTGGTCCTGACAGTTCTAACAGATGTACATCTCCTGTATTTTTTTTCTTTTTGCAGAGTAAAAAGCAAAACAGACTTTTAATGGAGTCCCGGTAGAGACATCAAGATGAACACGTTACCATCAATGGACCGGCATATCCAGCAGACCAACGACAGGCTGCAGTGCATCAAACAGGTGGGCCTAACATGAAACTCCTGCTTTTCCTTTTTTACTGCTCTTTGAAAACGGACTCCAAGTGGGCAAAGACAAAAAAAAAAAAAAAATCCCAGCCTTACTTTCTCCTTTCAGCACCTTATTTAGGCATCAGTGTGTCAGGGCCCTTAGCTTCAGTCAGAAGCAGATCATGTTGCAGAGGGCCACAGAGGGAGGCAATCTGCCTATGAACACAAGAGCAGACTTCAAAGCTGCACAGCAGACTCAGAGTTTGTCTCTCCTCGTTCTGTGTTCTCTGACATCATGCTGCCAGCCCCTGACGTATGCCAGCTCTTGCTGCCGTTTTGCTTAAATGCTTCCCTGACTGTCAGCTTTCAGAAGACTTCTCACAGACACCAACATATCCCAGGGTGTCCGCCTCTGTGTGTGATTAATGGTCTGTAGAGCTCATGGGCTGCTTGACTTGGTGGCTGGCTGATGGCATATTTGTTTATGATACGTGGGTGTGAGCCTTTATATCTTGAAACATCTAAATGATGCCTTGTCTTAATAAAATAAAAAAATAAATGAAGAGGATAGTAACAGAGTAAAATAGGCAAATAATAGCGCTTTCATTTTGAGATTATGAGATGACACATCTCTCCTTCTGTGTCTCTGCTGAACAGAATTAACGGATTCCCTGAGCTGGTCCAAAAGTATTCATACCCTTTAAGCAATAGTGTATAGTTGTAAAATTGTGAGGACTAAGATAACTTGAGCTCTGTCAAATTGGCTTGGGAGTATCTGTTAACAGCAGTTTTAAATAAATGATGCAGTAATTTATCGTCATCGAACAATTGTACTTTGAAGCTGAAAGAGCTTCAGCTAATATGTTGTTGTCACATGTTAACTGCTAATAAATAAAGTCAACAAATGTTGTTTTTTAATGTGCTCCAGTTAATGATTGTTACTGTACACTGCATTATTTTTAATCAGTTATGAGGGGAAAAAGAATTTCAACTAGTTTTGAACCATGCAACAAATTAGACTAAGGTCTAGGCTTTGACTGGGCCGCCATAGCTATTTCATATCTCCTGTTGTGGGGCTGGAAAGTGAACTTCAGTTGTTAATGTTTTGCTGCCTCTGGAAGGTTTTCTACAGTCCACTCATCCTCCCATCAGCTCTGAGCACGGCTGAATAAGATCATTTTTACACCATGATGCTGCCAACACAATGTTTTTCATGGGTGTGGTGCGTTTAAGATGACGGCATTGTAGATTAACTACATCACATGTAGATTTAATTTTACTGTCTTGTGAACAGAACATATTCTTCCACATGTTTGTCTTTGTCTCCTGCACAGGTTGTGGCAAACGGCAAATGTGACTTCTTACATAGCTTTCAGTTAATGCTGGCTTTTATTGCCACTCTTCCATAAATGCCTGATTTGTGGAGCTCATGACTAATAGCTATCCTGTCAAAACAAGTGATGTTTTGTGGTTTGTAAGAATACATTCCCAAGTGGTTTGTAGATTGATTGAAACTGTCAGTGATTTCAAATTAATTTCCGAAAATCAAGTCACCTATGTCATTTTTTTATTGCTACTTTGATTAAGTTAATGAAAGTCAGAACTCTAGTGGAGTTTATGCACACGCCAGCTCATGCTGAAAAATAAGTTATGGTAAAGCCAACTTCAAAGGGTTAGTCACTGAGCGTTGAGCTGCCAGAAGGGTGTTTCTTTGGTTTGGGGAAATCTGGCAGATAGCCGAGCAGTGTGCTTTATTACAAGTAGCCAGGTAGAAACTGAACAGCCAAATTTAAAGCTGCCTGAAGAGAAGGTAAATCATTTCACAGAGGGCACTCTGTCAGTTGTTTGGCTCCTTTCGTGCTGCAGTCGCCACCGGTGGTCATTGCAGTCCTCGTTCTTATTCTTATCCAACCCCTGAACAGCAATAACTACAGGAACAACTGCAAAATATCCCACCGTCACCAGCTCAGAAGAGATATTTATTTACATCATCTTCTTCCCCCCTCATACCAGAACTGAGGTTGTCATTGGTGACCGCCGCATCAGGCGGAGCTGGGTTCAGATCAAGACAAACAGCTCCTGCTGTGCAAGGTCTGATTTTCCTCATGCTGGAGGTTGATACGCCTCCCATCAGGCAGCAGTAATGCCAGATGATATCACTCATCCAGAAGAGGCTCTTGTCCTCTCACTCTTAATGAACAAGAGCATCTCTCACTCTCTCTGACGTGCTGTTCTTGTCTAGCTATCAGTCAAACACCTTTGAGAGTCCAAACCCAACTCTTCAAAGGTCTCTCTTGAAGCCCATGAGCTCACTAAAGAGGGTTTTTCTGCAGGCATCCCCATCATGCTTGCAAGGAAGGTCCTTTTTTGTCATCAAATAGCTGCCCTTTCAGAAACACTCACCTCCGCTGCCCTCTAAGAACAATAGTTTTACCTCCTCTGCAGGAAAACACAAAACAAGATGCTTTAGCTCCAGATAGGAATAAAAAAGCTTTCAAGTGGGCTCCAGTCTCTCCAACTGAGCAAGCTGCAGCTCTGTGCCGTTTCAGAGCTATTAACCTTCTGAGGAGTGAAGAAAGGGAGCTCAATTTTAAAAACCGCTTATTGTGTCCTGCTAGCCTCAGAAGCCCTCGAACAGTGAGAAGAAAAGACTCGACTGTTTCAGGCCTCAGTGAACAAGCGAGAGAGGCAGACAGAGAGTGAAAGAGATTAGACAACACACCAACGGCTCACATTGAGCCTGCACACATAGCTGCCAGGACCAAGGTTGTTTTCTTTGTGCGCAGCCAAGTCAGGCAGTGGACCTCTGGTGTGTTACACTCTGAAAACCGGCAATGAATAAGGCAAAGAGTGAGAGAGAAGATTGGAGGGAACGGTTCGTTTGCTGTGCGGGTCATGGAGGCGAGGGATGGGTGTTGCCAAGAGAGATTAACAAGAAACACTGGCATCATTGTTGATATGGGTGTGATCTTCTTCCCACAATGCAGCAGAGCTCCAAGTGGGCGTAGATTGGAAAGAGTCAAGGTCCTCACAGGGTTGTGCAGAAACACAAGACGTTAAATCAAGGCAGGTTGGAGGCTGCAGAATGATTAGGTTTTCAGTGTTTTTTCAATTTGTGCTAAACGTGAGGAAAGAAAAAACACTTATTCTTTTCACTTCTAATGGGTCTATATGTGTTTGCACAGCACTTACAGAACCCGGCCAACTTCCACTCGGCTGCCACGGAGCTGCTCGACTGGTGCGGAGATCCCCGGGCCTTCCAGCGACCTTTCGAGCAAAGTCTCATGGGATGTCTGACGGTATGCAAACTACAATTATGGTTTTGGTCTATTTTTTTTTTCAGGTACTTTTTAGAAGACAGGAGCAAAACAATAATTAGATGTGCATAGTTTAGTGCAAAAACAGAAGACGAGACAATGTGTCCACATCTTTTATGTTTCAATGTTTGGACTGTGTTTTTGTTTTTCTGCAAATTGCTTTAAAAGCGATTTATAAAAGGTTATCAGCAAGGCATTCTAATTATAACCAGGTCTGAGATTCTCACATTAGAATAACCTTGAGTATTAAAACAATAGTTTTAAACAAATAAAAGGATGCTCAAGGACAACAATTCTAGTACCAAATCACAATATGCAGGAAATGGCTATTAAAAGCGAAAATACAGAGAACAGAGCAAAATTAAACATCTTAAGAAAACTCAGAAAAATGTTTTTTAATACATTTTAAATTGGTTGTGGGAGAGATTTCCTAGGAATGGTTGCTCAGTGTTAAGTCAGTGTTAGCATCGCGAATAATGTGGTATATCAAAGGAAGTAGAAGATGTGGATCTCAAAATCTGTGAAGGAATATCAGTGTGTCCATATACAACAGATATGGACGTGCAACATTATGGGGAGACTTGAAAGTAAGAAGGAGGGGATTAAAATCAATGCAGTATTTAACAGGAAAAAAAAGTTATTGAAGGGCAGAATATCCTCGGCAGAAGGAAGTCTGATAATAACCTTGGCAGCGACATTTGTGACCAGTTGAAGGTCACAAATGCTTAGTACCTTTTGCTTAGTGCAAAAGGTACTAAGCAAATGGTACGAACTGATTATAATCTCTGCTAGAGAACATAATGAGAGATATTATCAAAATCAAAACTCTGATTGATGGTTAACAGCGCAAATTCAGTCAGTTGTGATTTTGACCAGGGCTGCATTTATACAGGTACCGTGTCTATAAACCAGACTGGAACTGTCCAGACGCATTGTTATTGATAAAGTAAGAGAAGGTGCACACCAGCACTATATCTGTCACGCTGTTCCTACAGTCTGCTTTTTGCTACACGAAAAATAGGAACATTTTATTTTTTGGGAAAGGTTTAACAGTCTTCTCTTAGTCAGTGTGCAGCAACAGATGGAAGAGGGGTTCTCAACGGGCCATACATCCGGAGAATTTCAGCCCCTGCAGCACTTTCTCTGGCATCCTGTTCTTTAAATTTGTGGAACAATATAAAGGATTTTTCTAACAACATGCACACATTTAGTTCTACCTGAGCCCTTCCAGCAGGCATAAATATTTAACTTCAAAAAAGCCCAACTCCAAGGTTATTGTTTCCAGCCAATATTCTTGTGAGAGCAAACAGATAAATGATCGTTAACGTCTAAATCAAAATAAAAGCCTCTTAAAGGGTGATAAAGAGCTGTACAATGGAGCCCACTGCCAGAATCCTTCTCAGCATGGGGCTCTTTCCATCAGCTAAATTGTTTCATTAGACTCTGAGAACAAACTGCTGCTTATCTGAAGAATTACTTCTAGCAACAAGTTGGAGCATTCTTATGAGTAACTCTGCAAATCAAACGGATGCCACATGCGAGGCTGCTTGTTCTGTTTGTGATCTTCTGCATGTACAGCTCTTCCACGGTGGCTCCAGAGGCAATGAAAGTGACACAGCGCTGCCATTGCTATCAGCTATTTTTTTCTGAGACGTAATTGTAGCTTTTTGTCTGTATATGTGCATTCTGTGTCAAGTAGGTGTGTAAAGTCAGTGGATTCAGATGTGCTGCGCAATTTATTTCTGTTCAAAAGCAAACCTAAAATTTAATTTACTTGCAGTTATTTTACAATGCCTATCTTCTTGTGTTCTCTGGGTATAGATATTACATAACATGACATGTGGTGTTATCTGCTGTTCAAAAAGGACAAAGAGGCATTCTATTAAAGCTGCAATATGTAACTTTTATGAAAAGTTTTGGCAGTGTAATATGAGACAGATAATCAGTGAAAAGATTGATCTCTTCTGACTTCTCCCTGAGCTCTGATTGGTTGTTTCTAGTTAGCACTGGAGGCAGAGGTGCTCATTTTTTTGCAGATCAAAAAAACTGAGTAAATTGAAACTGCCACGGCATAGTGACAGTTTCACTATATATATATATATATATATATATATATATATATATCACATTTTCATAAAATTAACATACTGCACCTTTAAAGTAGCGTACATGCAATCAAATTCATAGATGAAGAAATGACTACTTGAAAATGATCACATACCTAAGCCTTTGCCTCGCAGCTAAAAGGTCCTGGATGCCGAGGAGTCTCTCTGCATGGAGTTAGCATGTTCTGTTCATGCATGTGTGGTTTCTCCCTAGGCTCTCCGGCTTTCCCCCTACATTCTGAAAACATGACTGTTTGGTTAATTGGTTTCTGACAGTCTGTCCAAGATGTGTCCACTCTCTTGACCTCTAACCACTAGAGATAGGTACCTACTCCCCAATGAAACTAGATGGATAGATGGATGCTTAAACTTGCTTAAATACGCCGTCAGGGTTTATTTAAAAACTCTACAACAACCGGAACTGAAGTGAAAAAGATTGGACAAGATCTCAAGCTTATTTTGAGAAGGTTCAGTAAATATCCCAGAGGCTGACTGTTAGAGAATTGCTGCAAATAGTGGCATCCTGGGGTCACTAAGTCTTTATCTACATGCTATCTCCAACTATCTACATGCCAACTGCTTGTTCTAACAGCTTGAAAGAAGAAAACATATATTTGCCTGGAATGATTGAAAATTCTAGGTCCCAGAACTATCTTGAGAATTGTGCAAAGGGGAATGATCATTGTACCAGGCAACTATATGAAATGAAATGAACTGGCAGTTTACAGAACCGTCTCCTCTGGACCTATCAGAGGTTATTGTCAATCAGAAGCTGACCTGAGGCAAAATAGGATGTCCATTTTCAGCAACAAGCAGGATTAAACCACAAAGCTCTTTCGTTTTATTTTTATTTCTTCTCCAGGAAGGAGAGACAAACACAAATCTGAGCAACCCACTAACCTTGCAGCACTTATTCCAACACTGTTTTCATATTGACAGAACTATGGCACCGCATGTACATCCTCCGAGGGAGATTAGGCTGAAAAAAAGGCTTATGAGGTGAAACACTGTTAAATCCATGTCGAATCTAGGCTGGCCTTCGTAGCTGGCCGCCTGCCTCGTGTAAACCGAGGGGCCAACCCACTTACGAGGGAAATCAAACGATTGACAGCAACTACTTTGACCGTTTTTCAGCAGAGGTTGCATAATAGTTTTTGGCTGGATGGATTATGTTGACGTGCTGATGACGCCTAAACATGTCTAGATAAATGTAATACACTCACTGGAAGTATAAAGTTATTTGTGATGGTTAATTTCTGCCTAATAAATTTAGTTGCTGACACAGGTTTTAAGCACTTTTCATTGATATATTTGCTTTGTAGTTTATGACAAAAGTCTACTGGGGATGTAAAAGGCTCATTAGATGAAAGCCAGTGGGTGTTGAAGTAGTTCCCCTCTTTATATGTCTCTGTAATCTTATTTTACATCCCTCAGGATTTTCTGTAATATCATGTTAAAGTCTAGAGGTTTTACTTATTGTCTCTATAATAATTGACGTCTCCCTGAAGTTATTTCAACCTTTCCTCACTCGGAAATAATCTGAAGTTTCTCTTTATACACAGGGCCTTGCAAAAATTTTCATAACCCTTAATTTTTTTTTTTTGCATGCAATAAGTTATTTGTAATGACAAACTAAAAGCTCACATTTCCTTGAACACATCATGCCCATAGTGAAACATAGTGGTGGCAGCGTCATGACTGGGGATTATACACATCTAACTACAAATGCATACCACATTTATTTATTTATTTTTTGTAGAAAAGATTTCAAAATGATGAATCATTTTTCCTTTCTATTCATCTGGACAAGTTTACAATATTTTAAGTGTATTTGTCGAAGCTTAAAAATGTGAGGGAGGGAATCTAAACCTGAAAACCAACTAAAATGCGTTGATCAGGGCTGAAGGTTTATGTACAGTAAAGAAATCAGATGAGGTTAAAAAATATGGATTGCCGGGTTTTAATACAGCCTAAAAAGACACTTCCTGATTTATGACTCTTTCTGCAGGTGGTGAGCCGCGTTGCCGCCCAGCAGGGGTTCGACTTGGACCTGGGCTACAGGTTGCTTGCTGTGTGTGCTGCCAACCGGGACAAATTCACTCCTAAGTCTGCAGGTAAAGACTCTCCAGCCAAACAAAAAATGCAAGCTGATGCATGTTCATCCATCACGCCATTTAGTACTGCTGACTTAGAAAAACAAAATTATCTCATTAAATCGCTGCTTTTAACTCGTTGTTAATTTACCAGATTATGCAGTGGACCTATAACCGTTAAGTGCTCAAAAGCAAATAAACGCACATGTTAAAGTCCCCATAAATCTGAGATTTGGAAGTGTTTGATTTCTTTTCACCAACAACAACCTCAGACAGCAGACAAAAAGCCCAGAGTATGATAATGTCACGATATTTTTAGATCCTATTAAACATTAATGTGCTATTGAGATGAGTTGTCTGAGTGGAACCCTCAGAAAAACAGTCTACTCAACACTAGCAGGCTGTGTGGCCCTACCTGTGTGAGTGCGCTTGCGTGTGGAGTGTGAGCTGCATGCGTGCGCACACATGTAACGGGGAAGGGAAAGCAGTAATGCTATCCTCAGACATTTATCTATCAAATCCAATTTCCTCCAATCCATACCTCCCCTCCCAGCCTCCTGTGTTTCTCTAGCAGCAGCTGGTTCTTGTGCATTTGTCAGAGCGAAGCATGCCGAGGCAGAATGGAGAAGCGAGGGGAGGGAAATAAAGAGATGGATCGCTGGAGATGTGTTGCTCAGAGGTGCTGGACCCTTCACGAGGCCGTCGGCAGCCACACGAAACACAGATAAACCTTTGCTCAGCTGGTTAGATAAGCAGGAGAGTTAAATATTTTGATTAAATGCTTTGGTTTCATTGTGGTTTTTGACAAGCCAATTATCTCACATGCAGAAAACAGGAACTGCGGTGACTGAGAGTAGCGCTCTGTAATCTTATCCCATTATTCTCCATGCAAGCCCCATTGTGTTGCAGCGTGCCGCTCAAAAGGCAGAAACGTATCAGCCTCGCCGTTTTTCACTCACATTGTCCGCGATAAGTACATTTACTAAAGCTGAATATCTTCTTTCAGTTGTGGCAGACAGCATCTTGTTGGGAGGAACCCTAAGTGCTCTGACAGACATCAGCACACAATATTGATCGCTGTATTTCTCTGACTGTCTGTGTTCTTCTGTCGGGATAATGTGATTGCTGTCCAGGCACTGCCCGGACTGGCTGGCTGGGCCCGGCTGACAGTCGGAATCATCTTCAGGGCTGCTGATGATTCTGGGATCTATTAGGAGGCAATGTGGAGTTTCAGGAAAAGCTGTTTATACATGCTGGACAAATGGGAGAGTTAGTGTAATTATGCAGGGTCAGAGCAGAAGATACGACCCAGGCATTCATCACATGAAGATGGCAGGCGGACTGTGAGTAAAGGGGGATCGCCCATACATGGACGTTTGTCTGGGAAAACAGATGGGATGGAGGAGAAAGTAAACAAAGCAGATTAGGTTTACCTTCACTGTTCTGTTCGTAAGGCATAAACGTTCACATTTTTCCATCCTACATGATACACAAATAAAAATTTGCTCATACTTGGCGATTTGGAAGGAACTCGAACTTAGCATTTTAGCGCAATATTTTGTTTTCCTACTGTTATATTGATAAAGTTTAAATTACTTATTTCTTAAGTAGCTATGTCAGTGACAACAGAGATGTTGTTCTTGAAAAACATTCTTATTTAAAATAGGCTTCTTCAGGATGCCACTTAATTAAACGTATGATTTATGCCACTAAACTGTACACAGTAACTGCATTTATTCATATTTTAGAGTTTAGTTATATTTATTGATGATCTCAAGGAACCAACAGCGGAGAAAAAAAGCAAAAATAACATTTACAACCACGATCAGTTTTGTGTTTTTATAACATTTTTCTTGATAAATATAAATAATATGCCCATAATTCATAATTTTATACTTCTATCATGTTCAAAATAAATAAATAAAAATTTTAATTCAATTTTTTCATTACTAAAAAAAATCTGGAAAGGGTGGCGTGCATTTGTATTCAGCCTGCTTTACTCTGTTACCCTTAAATACAGACTAAGTAAATAATAAATGAGAGTTAGTGGGAAGATGAATGGACCTAAATGTTGTTGAATCCTGGAATTAAACCCACTGGAGGCTGCAAACGACCTCAAACTGACCTTTCAGTCAGACTACAGTCCTCAGTGCAAGACTTGACAAGTGATCTTACCTGATTCTTATTCTGTTTTCCAAATAAAATGAGGAGTTTGATGTCTTTGTCTTAAATGGTTGTTAGACACGTTAACATACTATTTTCAGCTATAATTGCAAGAAAATAGTTCTGTATAGTATTCAAATATAGGACTGAATACCAGTGTCAGTTATAAAAAAACTCTTCTTTCTCCTTCACAGTTGTGCGCTGCTTTGTGTCAGTAAAACTCAACTAGAAAAAAATAACGTTTGCGGTTGTGTTGTGCAAAAGTTGAAGAAGTATTCCTCCTCTTGCAAGACGCACTATCAGTTTGTGCATTCATGGGAAGTGTGGCCAATTGCGCTGCCTCAGCGTAATCTTCTGACAGTCGGCATGGCGACAGAGGCCAGCGGATCTGACACCTGAGAGCACAGAACAGGGCCAATAAGTCTGGGGTGCTGTCTTCAGTCTCCTCGAGGAAATGATTCGTCAAGGAAATATTTACTTTCGAAACATCAATCAAACTTGAAATGCGCTAAGCTATTTTTTCAAGACAGACATGTTTAATAAAAGCTAGGCTTTGTATTGATCCTGTGAGAGAAATTTGATTCAGCAACAAACTAAAATACAACACTTAAAAATGCAGTCAGAGAAGAAAGAAAAGCTGTGCAAGTAAAATAACAAATTACAACTGAAACCGAATTTAAATGGAAATAGATATTACAGCAGTGTACAGTACACATTACAGGAGCCCCAATACTCCTGCAGACCATGATTAGCCCTTAGATTTGGGCTGTTTTCTGTTGATTTGGACTAACCTTTGAAGATAAGTGAAACCAAAACACATGCAAGTCAAGAAAAGATAGGCCAATTTTTCAGGTGGTTGAGTAGGTGTTTGCATTTTCTTTACAAGAAAAACCAGCTTCAGAATAACAAAAACTAGTAAGTATTGACTTGAAACATCTGCTGTCAGTTCGGGCCACAAGAAAAACTTGCATAGGTTAGTATGCAGTAGAAATGACATCTGTTTTGTGTGTCAGCTTTTTGTCATTTGTAGATTTCAGGGAACTGTAAAGGCCTGGTTCTGTGAAAATGAAAAGAAGGCTTCTTCCCTCTGCGACCTGTCCAACCAAGTGGGGAGATTTTCAGCAACAGCAGGCTGCTGCTGATGAGCTGTCTGGAGATTGTGACCCTGCAGTGAAGCCTGGAGGATTATTGTGCTGCTCTAATCTGAAATCAGCCAGTGAAGAGACTTATCTGCTGTTAGGCAATGTAACATTGGCACTGTTAATTCTTGGAGTAAAGACACTCGGCTATAATGCTGTTTATATTCTTGTACCTGTGGCTGGAAGCTTTCGGTCTCTGATCGGTGGTTACTGAGGTTTGGGCTTGTGTCGTCATTCTGTGCTCTACAAAGCTGTCTCTTTAACGTCCTTCACAAATCCTTTCGTACTCGATAATCTGTAGTCTGTTACCAGCAGACTCGCAGCTCATTAGAGGTTTGTCATAAACTAGGTGTGCAGCTGCCCTACAAATACAACCCAACCCAACAGACTGAGCTGTTGGGATACTGTGAAGTTCAGCAGACAGCAAATCAGATTATCGCCGTAATCCCTCCAGGGTTTTGCTGTTTCCATCCTCGGTGAATATGCCAGTCTGTCATCAAGCCCGTAGCCGTTCTCTTTATGAAGATAAACTCGGATTAAATGTCAAAACTGTTACATTTTCAAATGAGTTGTATCTTGAGCTTGAATAGACATTCTCCCAGTTGCAGATAATTTGTCTTTGGCATGATATTTATTCTCTTTTTCTTTTTTTAAATGATTCAATCAGATATAGTAGCTGCTCGTTGGTTCTCTGTGTTGTTAAAGAAATATTTATTTATTTTCAATTGCTGACCCGTTTGACTATCCTAAGTATTCTTGGCTGAGAAATTTACACAGCACTAAAACATTTGTTTCAGTATTAGTCATGTGTTGGCTTTAGCTGATGAAGAATGAAAGTTTGGTGGGAAACAACACTAAGAACAAAGCTTCTTTTTTGTCTTCTTCTTCTTCCGACTTCTTGCATCCTTCCCACACGCTCACATATGCATCACTAGAGTTACCTTTGCAGACAGAAGCTGTCAGAGCTCAGTCAGTGGACAGAGTGAGACCTGCTGCAGTCATCAGCAGGACAGCCGTTCTGACAGAAAACTTCCCGGGTGTGGCTGCAGCTGACCTCATGTCCTCTGACCGACACACAACCCTAAAACAGACAAGTCAACGCAGGAACTTCCATTAAACTAAGAGTGTCCTCACTTTTTCTGCTTTTAGGTGAGAACGATGTTAGACTTACATATGCCAAAGTAAAATTTCTTTTTTCTTTTTTTTTTACATTTTGTCACTGTTTCTGGCAATGGACAATGTGACTAAAGCTATTTATTCCAACCTGAAAAAAACGTGATTAGAAAAAAGATTTAAAGGTTTATTACCACTACATGTAACCAAATACTGCTCTAAAAATAAAACTTCTTTGGCACACAAGTTATATAGGGTGGTGGTAAAGTACTGAGATGTTCTTGTGAAACAAAAAGTGGATAAAAATAGTCAAAACCTGGGATTATTATCATTCCAAAGTGTCAGTTTTCATGAGAAATAGTCATAATCATCATGATTATTTTTTTTAAACAAAGACATTAAATGCATTAGGGCATAGTTGTAAAGTTGATAGAGATGTTTGGTGAGTTTTTTCTTAGGTTTGTAAAAGGAAAGGTCTATAAAATGTTGCCTACAGCCCCTCTAGGATTGCTACTATTACAGCTGCAGCTATTTTGGTGCGTTTCCCTCACAGCAATGCAGATCTAGATTGTGGAAAACTGCTTTCAGCGATTGGTTTCTTCTTACTCTTCCGCTGTAAAGAATGCATTTATCGAATACACAACTAAATGTCTTGTCTAAAGTTGCTCCCACCTGAGATGTGGATCTCTGTAGCTCCTCCAGAGTAAACACAAACCTTTTGTCTGTTTCTCTGAGTAATGCTACCTGTTTGGGTAGATGGCCATGTGTCGGTATGTTTGCATCTGAACCGTACTTTTTCAATTTTTAATTAATGGATCCAGCAGAGTTCTGTGTTATATTCAGATCTTGAGGAAATATTTCTGTTGCACAACCCGGCTTCTTCCACAACTTTCTCCCAGATCTGTCTGGTGTTCTTTCATCCTTGTGATGCAGTTTCTTCACTGATGTTTCCTAAGAAACAGAGGCCTTCACAGAACAGCTTTATTTATACTGCCGTTGAATTACACACAGATGGAGTTTATATACTAATTGGATAACTTCTAAAGCCAATTGGTTGCACTGGATTGTGTTTAGGTGTATGAGGGTAGATGGAGCTGATTATTATTGCACAGTACTTTTTTTTTAAAACTAAAAATGAAGTTACATCATTGGTGTTTGTCCATTATAACACATTCAAGTTTGAGGTGAAACATAACATTAAGAAAAGTCAAAAGGATGAGAAAACTTTTCTGAACGGAGTATATCCATTTTGATAATCTTCTCCCTGAATGATTAAAACTATGGAGGGATATATACCCTTTATCACTGACCCAATCAACCCAACAGACTTTTATATTTAATTACTGCTGAGTAAGAGCAGTGCGCTGAATTATTAAGAAGAAACGGGAGTTATTTTTAGCATGCAGGCCTCTCCTCTGACACTCTCTAGCGGTTGCGCTTCAGATGATGAAACCCCTTCGCAATCCCAAATCCACCCTCAGAACTTTTCCTCTGGAGTTTACAGAAGTGAAGCCCGCATGGTGGGAGGAGGACGCTTTAGAGCTGATCAGGTCCTCCCGTCACTTTCTGCCTAATTGGTTCGGTTTGCACAATTGCAGGCAAATTCTTTTCGCCGGTTGAATCCCAAGCTGTGCCTGCACTTCGTAATCCAAACACAGAGGACTTTGTTCTCGTACAAAACCGGATGAGCAAATCATTTAAATCCTCTTTTTGTTCTTGCTTGACTGATCCGGCACCCACACCTCAGGACTCAATTCCCCCGCCCCAGCTCTGCCCGTCCACCTCCATGGGTGGGGGTCCGGGGGCTTTTGACACGCCCTGTAAAGTTATATTTCCATGTATGTGGGTGTTTTTCAGTGCACCATGGAGTATTTGTGAAAACCACTGATGACAGAGTGTTCTGCACAAAAAGCCACACAAACGAAAACTTCCCTCTGCTGTCACAAGGCCACTTCATTTCCCCCAACCCCCTCTCCTTCTCCTCTCCTCTCTCTTTCTCGGCCTGCTTCTCTACATTTAGGTGACAGCTCGGTTGTTTCTTCTTGTCGGGTTGAACTCCAATTTATTGACCTGCTTCTCCTCGTTTTCTCTCAGACATTCTGCTCACTTCTGATGTGCTTGTTAGATCCACTGATAAAGACAAAGGGGGACATGATCAGATTATATTCTCCTCCAGGCAGGGAACCCCTCCGCCCCCCTTTCTCTTTCTGATAAGACAAATAAATTACTACTTGTCTGCCTCTAAATAGATTGATTTTTCTTCCTCTTCCACTTCCTCTCTTGCGCTTTGCCTCCCAGCCAGCCCGCATCACAAACTAAGCTCCGCCCTTTTATGCAAGTTTGCAAACTGAGCTTGCAAGGTTTTTTTTTTTTTTTTCATTCTGATGTTCTTTGCCCTTCTTTGACAAATGGCAGTTGCGGAGGTTGTGTTATGCATGTGTGCTTCCCTGTGCACTCTTTTAAAAAAACAAGGAAATGGAGAGCTAGACTGAACACATCCATTACGACAAAGGTGAGAAGCACTCGAACATCTTGGCTCCTTAATCTCTTCTCCTGTTTGTCTGCGTTGGCTTGCTGTCTTTATCACTTCCTCTCATCCTCTGCTCCTCCTCGACTGTCTCCACTGCTCCCTCTGTCTTGTTTTTTTTTTCCTCTCGATTCCTTCCCTCCCTCCGTCCTTCCCACTCTTCCTCCCCCAACCCAATGTCTCGAGAGTGTGTTGGAGCCGGTAGCAGGTACAGCAGGAGCCCATTAGCGCTGAGCCTCACTCTGATTGGATAAGTTGAAGAAACTGGGAGACTGCTGCTGAATAATTGATGTATATTGTGCAGACGCCGGACAAGGGGAAGAGACAGATCAGAGAGCAAGGGTGGAGGAAAAAAGAAAGATAGAAGAAGGAGGAGGAGTATGAGGAGAGGGGGGAGTAAGAAGGAAAGAAAGAAAGAAAGAGAGAGAACAGAGTAAAGGATATGTGCGAGGGGGGAGAGTGAGAAGGTGCTGGCAGGAGGCTTGAAAGCAGCGAAAGCTTCGAGAGTTGCCACTGGCCTCTGCGGGATCGCCAGCATCTGTGACAATTGAGTCTTTTGCTCTGCACTATGGAGGAAATTAGATGAGATGTGCAGCATTGCTCAGCTTTCGGTAAGTGTGAGAGTGCGTTGTTTTCTTTGCATGTGTCCTGACAGACGAGGCAGGATCAAAGGTGAGCCGGGGAACGGACAGCTGATCTAAGGCTAAGTTTTGTTCGCGTTGAAAATGAGTCGTAAATGAAGCAGAACTATTTTGGTTTTCTCTTGACCAGTCGAAAAGCAGAAGTGCTCGTTTTAGACTCGAAAATCTTTCTCTCGAGAGAGAGAGAGACATGTGTTGGTGTTACTTTGGTTCAAAGCACCGGCCACTCACTCACACAGAGACAGGATCAGTCCAAATCAGCTGACCACAGGTTGACCTACATGCTGTTCTGCCCTCTGGTTATTCTGTGTGGGTTTTTGTCTTTGTGCAAGCATGCACTCATGGTTCAGAATGCTGCTTAATTTCTGGCACTGGTAACGAGGCAGATGAAAGCTTGGCAGATTTATAAATCAGTCTTTGAATTATAGTCATGATTTTATTTTATTTTATTTTTTTACTTTGCATTTAGATTGAACATGAAAAGAATTCAATTTAAAATGAAGTTAGATTAAAATGTCCATCCATTCAAGGTAGTGAACAAGAAACACATGCCGGAGCAACAACTGTTTACTTTCAAACAGTTGTTGAAAGTAAACAACTTATCCAGCATAAGCATTTATCTAAATGCTGGACATTGAGATTTATCTTTAAAAAAATATTATTCCACACAGATTGTGTATGCTTTCAGTAGACCTAAAACAGAAAGAAAAAAAAAGTGTTTATCTCTTGCCTCTGTTGTCATTGAAACTTGCAGTGATATTCACATGTTGGTGGTTTTCCTGATGCCATGTAGCCCAGCTATCAATACCTATTAATGTTTCTCAAATGAATTATGAAAAGATAATCGAAAAGTTCAGAAGGCTTTAATCCATACAATAATCAGTTATTGGGCCATGATTAGTTAATTGTAAATAATACGTTAACCTTAAAACATGTTTTAATTAGTTAATATCTGAATATGAACTTGTCTCTTTATTCCAACGTCCCTTGAATCTCAACACAGCTTCAGTCAGGAGTTTTTATTTACATCACAATGTCTTTTTCACATCTAACATAATGAATCTCTTTGCATTATTCCATGTCTATTTCCAATTGGTTTATTAGAACCCTGTGATGACTCTTTCCCCAAAGCTCTTTCTGCTGAGCAGAACAGTGTTCCAACTCAGTCATGAGAAACAAAGACAATTAGAACCAATTTGGGTGTTTTTCCATGCCTTTAAACCCTGATCAGTTTGTTGTGATTTTGCTGGAATAAACGTTTCTGTTTTTATACGTTTATAGTTTTTGCAACATACATTTCACCTCATTTCCTTAGATTTTATGTGTTGTACAGTATTTTCCTTCATGTCATCAAATTTCAAACCCAAAGAGAGAAACCAAGCCAACATCCAATTAACTGAGCCAGGAAACCAAGTACCACTTAGCGTTTCTGAGTGACCTGTGAGAGACCGAGATGGCAGAAATGCGAATGGGTCCGTCTGACTCACGCTGGCACTTCCTTTTCCTGTTCAATCATGGCCGATCTGACGTTGAACCTGATGGATCAAAGATGGTTTTTAAACCTCGGATTTCTTTATTTTCCCTCTTATACTTGTTTGTTAAGAGCTCAAAATTTGTCTTCAAGACATTTTTTTAGTTCCTGAGATGAAACTTTAGAGCTATTGCCGTTCAGTTGACGTTGAAAATATTTTAAACATTAAAGTTTGTTTTAGAAAAATGTACCTTATATTTGAAATATTAGATTGCAGAGTGTTGGCATATTTGCTTTTTAAAATTTCCTTTCATATTTCCTTTTACTCAATTAAATAATTAGGAATCTTGTTTACGCTTACAGTTTTTTCTCAACTGAAGTGTATATTATTTGAATTTTGCTTGCTTCTTTAAATCCATGATGGTATTCCTTCATTTGGAATGAAAGATGTCATCCTTCAGACAGATATTTGATAGACAATGAGGCTGATTGTGAGACTGATTTATCGATGTAAATTATCAAGCCCCTACCTCAATAACTACTTCCAATTTATGACACCTTAATGAGCGTGTTGGTGTTAAGAGTGCAGGCTTTACACTTTGTTTTATTTCTGTCCGGAGAAGATGACCCACTTCCTACTGTGGATTCTTTTTTGAAAAGCACCACTCTGCTAGAAGCCAGAGCTTGTCTGCTCATTACTTATAACGGAGCCTTAAAATGAGCCATGCTTTCCATTTGAGCTCTCCAGTTCTGATGGAATCCTTATTGTCAACTGTGTCTCATGGAGGAAAACAGTTTGAATGTGTAAAAGGGCATTCAGGCTATAAAAACTAAAATGGCCCTCTGCGAGCTTCTCAATCAGTGTTTAACCTTAAAACTGACAACTTAATTAGTCAAACGTCTCCTGCGTCCAACACCTCACTCCTCAGCTGACCCATGAAGCAAACGTGATAACGCGTCGGTGCTTCCAGCGAGCTGCGCCAGCTAACTTCCTGTTAGCCTGCACAGGGTGAAAAACCACTGAAACCATTTGCATCCTGAAGCCGACAGCCACACACTACAAACTCTTCAACCGCCTCTTTCCCTTCCCTTCAACGCTTTGTTCGTATCACTGACTCCACGTACTGTAGTGACCTCCTTTGACAGCTCGCTGAGCACTTCCCATCAGACTGTTTAGTGACTCATTGGTGACATTTGGCGTTGGAGTGTGTGAGTGCGCCTACGTTTGTTTTTGCAGCTTGTTTCTGCTTTTTTTCTCTCTCTCTTTTTCTTCTGTGAATCATTGTCGTGCCTGGCAGCCGCCTCCTTCTTCCCACTAACAGCAAGTGGCCATATTAAGTTGTGCTACATGAGCTTGGCTGACAGTTGGGGAAGGAATGTGTAGTAGTGCAAGCTGATGGCTCGCCTTGATAACGGCGAGGGAGGAGCTCGCAGACAGCTCCTGGCTATGCAGCAGGATCGATTCATATAGTCAGCAGATCTCTTTTAAGAAATGTTGAAAACTTCCTAATTTTCAACTGATATTTCTAAGGAATGAAAAGAAATCTCAAAACCCTTCTCTCTCTCTCTCTCTCTCTTGCTCTCTCTCTCTTTTTCACTCTCACGCTTTCATTGAAGCAGCAGCAGAGCGAGATGAAAACGTCATTGTGAAAACTGAGACAAGTAGCTGTCTGGTTATAATTAAGCATGTGATATTTACTAGTTCCCCTCCAGTGATGGGGAACTGCACGTGGCTGATAAGAGCAGTTCATTCACAGCCTGCTGTTCTCTGATGTTCCTCGCAGCCAGCGAGAGGCGCCTTTCCGCATAAGCTCATCTTCACAAAGCCCAGACGCTGAATTTGTTTGTTTACTCATTAATGCACACTTAGGTTTCCACATTTGCTTATTTATTTATTTTTTCTATCTTAGCATGCATGCTTGTGTCCTCACAGCTGCTCATTAGCTGGATTTGTAACTATTTTTGAGTTGGATATTTTCTGTTTTCTCATCGATGTAAGCGTGATGATGGCTGGGATTGTGACATGTCACATACAGATGTAAAAGGCTGAGCAGGACGGTCATCAAACTTCTGACACTGCAAGTCCAGTCACCTGAATTTCACATCCCATTATGTCCGTCATGCCTGTAGGTTAAAGTCATGGGCTTAAGAAATACAGTGTCTTGTGGAAATAGTCAAACACTTTTACTTTGATTCTCTTAAATAAAGTCCAGCGTAACAAACTGCCTTCAGGTGTCTCATCATTAGTAAATGGCATCCACCTACATCTAATTTATTCATTTATTTATTTATAAATCTAATAGATTTATAAATATCTGCTAGATTTAAATAACCTCAGCGGTTTCTTGGAGAACAGCAATTAACAAACAGAATCATTACAAAAAATTGATCAGGGACAGGGCTACAATTGTGGCAAGGCTTAAAGCTGGCGTAAGTCATAAAAGCTTTATAAGTCTCATGAAGCACTATTATCCACTAACTAAAGATGGAACCAGTATGGGATAACTGCAAACCTCCAACACACGGGCCTCCACCTAAACTGACATATCGGGCAAGCAGAGCATTAATCATAAGAGCAGCCGAGAGGGAGAGAAGCTAACTCTAAGCAGCCAAGGGACAGCTTAAAATCCAAAGCTTAGGTGGGAAAATCTAACATACTGTAGCAAAAGGGGATTTCACAAAGTGTTGATGGAGGGACTCTGACTAGAAAATGAGCCCATGCTATTCACATATTGTATAAAATTCCTGAAGAGTTTTGGGGTTAGGTGTTCTGTTGGAAGTGACTTACCTAGGTAGAGGTACTTACCTAAGTGCGTCAGTATGCGTCTTACTTAGGAGTTTGTAAGATCATAGAACTTAAATGAAATTAAGAAAATTAAACTTTGAAACTTTGTTGCAAATCCTTGACTTGTCGGAACTGCCACAGTTCCTCAAGCTCCTTCCATCTCTCAACATCACCATTCTTTGTTTTCTATGATTTTGCCAGTTTTCTATTGCATCCTGTTTCTGGTTTTTATTTTGGGAGGTATTTTTTTTCTTTTATTTCCCCAGATGAACCAGTGAAATCAGCTCAGATTGTTTGTAGTGATTTTTTTTTTTTTGGTAACTTGTATTTGAAGTACTTTGGTCACTTAAAAGCTGGCCGACCATTTTTTCTGATCTAGATGTATTTTTGGATTCTGATATGCCTTAAATTGAAAAAATAAACAAAGCAACAAACAAAAAGTAACTTTGATTCTTGTACTTTTCTCTTTTACAGCAAACATCTTGAAGGTAGATAACTCATTGCAAGAACTTTTCGAAATCCCCTAAAGAAAAACTGTACACATCTTCACATTGATTCTCAGCAAATGTCTTAGTAAACCAGTATACCGTAAGAAGAAAATAAACAAATATTTTGTTATTTAGTGGCTAAATGTGACTAAAATAGCCCTGCATTCGCTTTCTGGTCAGATCACATTGCATTATTGTTTGGTGTCTATGCTTCTTCTTCTTCTACCATTGACCCAATTTAAAAATCTGTAATTTGAACCCCACAGAAACCAGCACCTGCAGGAGATGTCAGAGTGATTCAGGTAGAGCTACCCTCCCTTCTGGGCTGCAGCATCATTTATTTGGCTTTTGTGAAACCACACACGCATCGCCGGGGAGGCGGGAATCTGCCCACTCCCTTCATCTCCACTTGTTCTCAGTCTTTTCATTCATCATCTCCTGCTCCTCTTCCCCCGCCCACTGTCTGGTCTCAGATCTGGTGCACCACCAGAGGCTGTGGAGGGGATACTGTCAAATTAGACAGATTTGAAAACAACTTTGTTTTTCTCTTTCAGTTCAGATTCTTAAAAGCAGGACAGAAAACTGTTGGAAAAACAAATTTCCAAAATAGCCTGTCTGTGTCAGGAGCTTTAGATTTGAAATATTCTGACTGTGAACTAGGTTTGGCTAAGTATGATTTCTGACAGAGCTGTCTCTCTGCAGGGCATGTTTAGGTTGTTCCGCCTCCGAGCTGTTGAGACTAAAGCCCATTTGATATGCTTCTCTCTTAAAAGAAGTTGGCTTTTACAGAGAGGGGGCAGGAAGGGGGATATCATCGACCACATAAATGGCTTCCATTACACTTCAGCAAAAAGCATGACTTTATTTTTTTTATTTATAATTCAAAGGATTTATTTTACCCGCCCCCTCCATATTCTTCCTCTGCATAATATCGTGTGCCCACACAGTACAGGCCTACCTGCCGGTGTTTTACGGAGTTTTGCTTTTTAATATCTATCATGAATCGCTGCTTTATCATCCCACACATTGTCTCTGAAGGCTTCTTTGTCTAGTGCTGCTTTGTTTCTCGCTCAGAAAATGTAATTTTTCATTTAGTAATTCCTTCATTTATATAACCTATGACAAAGCTGATGTAGACTTTGAATTCACGATGTTCAGTTTTTTCATTTAACCTTCGAAGTTGTGCTTTAAATTTGCCAGTGCCTGCTTTAAAGGCAGTGGGTCCCATTCAGTTTTAAAACATTCTGAACAACTGAACTTGTACTGTTGATGTCTTATGACTTGTGACTCATACAGTCCTTTCTTTTATCTCAGATTCATTTAACTTAGTTGAAGTATTTAGTTGCTATTTTTAATTTTAATTATATCATTCTGGTAAATGCTGTATTTTGAAGGATGAATTCTGTAACATATCTTATCATATTCAAGATTTTATCATGTTCCTAAAATAGTAGTTTCTCTTTATCATCAAAGAATGTAAACTAAAAGTAATAAATTATGTAATTGTTTTGTTTTTTTTTAAACATACTACTGATACCGAAATTACATAATCACTACAGCTGTGCTACAGCTTTCTAGGATATTTGTTTCAATTTCAATACATACTCATGCAATGCAAACTAGAGAGCAAGCACCTGCTAAATACAGGGTGGGCCATAAGTTTCCATACATAGAAGAAATAAACATTTTACATTGGACAACCGTTTTTATTTTTGTGGGATTCTGTGTAATCGCTGCACATCGTGGTTGATCTGCAACATTTCCAGTTTTCTGAAATTTGCAAGTAAGTTTTGCCACAGTGTCGTGTGTGATACTTGTTTTATGTTTTCTGTTGAAGTTTTGTGCAACCATGCGATTGCTTCCTGATCCAGCCATCAGGATAATTTCAATTCCTTGCTCTTTTGTCAAATACATCTTCTTGGGCATCTGAAATAAAAAAAGAAATATACATTTTACATTCTCCTATGTATGAAAACTTATGGCCCACCCTGTATAATAGTAGTTTTCAAATGTGCAGATTATAACACCTTTTAGATATTTTTGCTGTTTTTACAGATAGCACCCCTATACTAGCTGGCTAATTAGTCAGGCTGTCATCTCAGGTACAGCTTGCACCACTTGTTGCTTGGATAAATGCAGCTGCACAACAGTCACACCTTTCACACATCATGTAAGCTCTATATATTCACCACAGCAGCAAATTTGAAATATCTCACTAGCAATATTAATTCATGTCAGCCTAGTTTATGCAAATGTTTCACTTACACCGACATGTTTGATGCTGGAAGCTGAAAGTAATACAGATGCCATGACCTACTTTCTGATTAATTCTGCTAATAATTAAATGACAAGACGACAGCATTTATGGAATGCTTTATGCTTCCATAAAGCATTGAAGTTTAATTCCTAAAGGGTCATTTAATAATATTAAAATGAGACAGTTGATGGGACGGCAAAACTAATATGCCTAGTCCTGTATTAAACATGGCAAGTTCCAAGTTGGTGTTGTGCAACTTGGAAATTCATAATTTCAAAATAGAGCTCAAAAACACTTGGACATGATAGAATTTTGTGCTTTACAAAATCAATTTCCTCAATTGTGACGGCAGCTGAAACTCAGGCAGCAATTCCAGTTTCCACATTACCCTAAAGAATAGTGGTGGTTTGTTCTGTTTTACTTTCACCGCCATGTCACCTATTTTTTTCTCTATTTTTGTTTTCCTCTTGTTGTTTATGGGGAAATTTGAAACAACCTGGAAACATTTTTAAACAGGCAAATTTATCTGATATGCAAAGAAAGTAGTGGCCTTATTTTTATGCCAGCTGACTAGAAGTGCACTGCAACAAGTGGGAGAAGGGAATTGTTACATTGCTCCAAAACCCCAGAGAAAAACGATGACACTGACTCATTAAAAGGACCAAAACCTAACCATTTGAAACTTTGTTATGCTTCAGTACCAGTAGTCTGCATTATTTTTAGCCTTTATAAGATTGATCATAAAGTGTGTTTGTGCTGATGAACTCACTGCTGTAGAAATCCAGTGGCAAACCAGCGATTGCAGCACCAAGTTTTATTGTTGTTGATTATCTCAAGATTAAACCATATTTCAAGATTAAGCTCTTCTAGTTGTGGAATAAGTGACAACAGTCCTGCTTGGTTTCATGAAAGAGAATATAACACACTGAAGTCAATCATAGATGTTTGAGAAATTGACATAAATTGGATTTTTCATCAGTTTTTACACAGCAGTTTACATCTGGGAAATATGCAAGTTATTAACACTTTTCTGTTGCTGCTTCTGCATCAGCGTAGTGTTGGTGTATGTAGGCGTGTGTGTGTGTGTGTGTATTTGATTATGTAGCAGATCAACATCTTTATTTTTAAAACACAATAGATGCTCATTAAGAAAGTGAGATCGAGCATCGAGCAGCTTTATGTTAGAGTAGACATGTTTTAAATACATCCAGAAGTTTGTGATTTCTTTGACAAACTATTTGCAGAGAAAAGGCAAATCCCAAACACAACCGCATATGCTTGTGCACGCTCAGCACCCTCACAGTTCATAGCAATTAGCATTCGGGTTCCCTTGTAAAAAGGTCTTGTACTACCACTCTGTCATTAGTTAATGGGCCTGGCTCGCTTTCTGCGTCTCTCCTGGCTGCTCCCAGGAGGAGCGGTCGAGTTGAGGTGAGAACGTGCCAGAGCTCCCGCTATCTATCAGTCAGCTGCACGACGTTAAATACAGCTTGAGTGTGGAGGACCCATATGTCCCATGTGTCATTACCGGGCATTACTCAATTAAAACTCCTCAGCTTCTAAGAAACGGAGCTTCCTGGGAGCTCCGGCTTAAGTCCTGATGTCACTGCTGGACAGAAGAACAGAGCACTTGTTACAGAGTCGCTCTGTTAAAGAAGCGTCTTTCAGTGTCCTTAAAAGTGCTATGAAAATTTGGTATATTATTATTGCTGTTACAGAAGCTGATGAGAACACATTGGTTTTTCGGTAAATCAGAGCTTTAGATGAGCTGCAGAGACATTTTTCCACACAAAACAGTAGATAAGAATTTAAAAGATTAGTTTTGGGCGGATCTCGTAAACATTTAGTTGTTCTACTAATATTTGTATTACTAAGTTTGGAGTTTACCTGATATTAGCTTAACACCATAGAGAATAGAGCCCAAAATATTCACAAGTAGGGATAAGTTTTTAGTATTCATCCATTTTTATATAGATTAGTGCCTTAAAGGTTCTTAACAAAGTTTAAAAACAAGGCTTTTTTTTTCTTTTTTTCTTTTAAAGAGGGTATTAACTTGCATTTTTTTGGAAGAACATATGTGCTCGACTTCATCATAAACATTTTGATCTTCATACATATTTTAGTTGCCTGTAATGTTTTATTTTATTTTATTTTTTACCAAAAAATAAAATAAATACCTTAAATTATAAATACCTTGATATTCTGTGGTAGAATGCGTGCGCTAATCAAGGAAATGCACTGTTTAATCCACAGTGGAGCCATTGTTCCATTTACATATTTTACAATTCACCACAGTTGTGTAACTGCTACCTAACTTCTCTGTAGAGGCTGCTGAAGACTGAAACACTCATGTTAGAGTTGTTGTTAAGCGTTTCAATGCGCAGCAGCAACAAACATCCCTTCAGTTCAGGAAGATAAGCCCTCGGGGACCAATGTAGCATGTTTCTAAATAAGCTTTGTGTTTCACAGTGCAGCAACGTTGGGTTTTTGTTCATAGCTCTGGAGTGTTGAGACATTTTCAAATTTCAGCTACGCTCTGCGGGGCTGTTACCATCTGTAGACCTCAGGTTTTAAGAAAACTAGAGTTTTATGGTTAGACTGCATGTAAAGACTTGGAAGACAATGAAAGAAAACCTTGACTTTATCCCACTTTAGTGTGACAAAAATGTAATTATCCTTTCTATCCTTCGGGTGTATCATCAGCACAGTGACAGCAAAATGGAAGCACAGAGATACACATAAAGATAAGCAATATTAATAAAACGATTGTACAGTAAGGTCAAATATAGAGGAATATTGCTCAATGTCTAAATCCACCATTTGGGTTAAAATAATAACCTAAAATTGTTTTCCATTCATGTAATTTAAAAAAAATTCTATAGTGTGTTGATTTCTCCAGTGAAGCTCTATATGAGTGTGGTTGTGGGGGAAAAGGCTTCAACAAAAAGTCAGTGAGCAGTTAACCTTGACTCATCTTCATCAGGCTGCTGTTAGCGTCTTCATTATAAAGTATGCAATTAAACCGTAAAGACTTTAGTGTAAATGAAATCGGAATAAGTGAAAAGATGAAAGAGAGGCATAATTAGACAGAGACCTTGGCTTTTTCATTCCCGTTTTTGTTGGCCGATTGTCTCCACTCTTGGCATCAGGTGCTTTATCTTTTCTGCCGATGACATTAACAAACTTTTTAATGAGGAAGATTTCAGAAAGGCTACTTCATACTGTTAGTATTTAAAGTTGTTTAGTAAATAAAAGAGACAAACTGTAAAGCGGTGACAATGTAGTCCCAAACTTTGATGGTGTTTTCAAGGGAGTTTGTCACGAACAAAGGACTGTGAGGTTAGATAAAGGTCAAATGAATAAACTTGTTAGGATATTTCAGAATCTCCAGACCCAACATTCCTGTGATTCTGCAATTTGCTTCTATTCTGATTTGGCTAACACTTTCCAGTTCTCTCTATCTGTATTTTAAGGCGATTTTGCCACTCATTTTCAGAGTTTGGTTTCTGAATGGTGGGTTGCTAGTTAAAGAGACAGTCACACTGTGTGGAGGTGGTGATTTAGTGTGGAGATAAGCTCTGTTTAATGTCAGGGTGGAATAATTCCACTTTAACAAGGAGGCTTGGCTCTCTCCACCCTACAGAAGAAAACACTGCTGCTCCTCTTCTTTGCGCTTTATTCTTTCTATTTTTATACTGAGAGTAAGCAGTCGGTTGTCCAACAAACCATTTATCTTTCAGAAAAAAGTATAAATATTTTGTTAGTATGCTATATATTATATGTAAAAAGTTAAAGACTGAACAAATTTTGTTTATTTCACAGCATTTTATCTGAGGAGATAAAAATGAAATTTAAATGGGCCACAAAGACAGATTAAAAAGATATTTTTAAAAAAGTTCAATCAGCACGAATGCCTCAAGAAGAAATGTCTTGCTTTCTTGCTGAGACAGTCTGATTACACCTGGGAGATCTGAGAAGATGCTTCTTGGCGTAGAGTGGCAGTGCTGAACACAGGAAGTGAAGGACAGTGGAGATATCACTTTTTCTTACTTCCTACATTGATCTTATCTGTAACCCCAGCCGCTCTGTCTCTCTCTTCGTCTCTCTCACCACATTTCTGCCTCTCGCTAGAGAGAGAGCCAGGAGGTCCCTTTTGTACTGCAGATTGATTTCACACTGCAGGTAGATATGATGGGATAGAGAAAATATAAAAGCGGCAAATAATCCGAGTCAGTTGTGCTGCATTAGGCTGCCCTCTGGAGGCTTTGGAAGCAAGCATGCATTTTAGTGCAGCACTGACCCAATAGGCCAGCTCTGCTGAGATAATTCCTTCCAATAAAGAGCATAAATGTAAACTGAAGCAGTTTCATAAAAAACTTATCATTATGAAATTTAAAAGGAGCGGGAAAAAACAAAAACACTGCAATTACATAAGTTAATAGAAATATTAGAGTCCAAACAACCTAAAATCCAATAAAATTACTTAATAATAAAAGGCCAGTTGAAACAGTTGCTTGTTTCATTCATTTTACAGAGATCTCCGAAAACATGAAGTGCCTCTTTTTTGTGTACTCTGAGTATATAGGAGTGCTGTATTGATGTCTTATGCTTTTGTGTTACATTTTAATAGTTTTTATTTAAATTTTTTCCTACATTGTAGGTAGTTGGTATGGATGTAGACGACGTAAATACAGTAATAACAAAGCTGCGATGCATTCATTTGAATGCATGGTTCTGCAGGTTTGTCATCTTCATTCTCCTGCTCTGGGTCAGAATCTTGATTCCAACGTTTCTCTGCTGATAGATAAATGTATTGATGCTATTGAACAAATGGGGTGGAGTGGAATGCTCTGTGACATGAAGTAGGCGGGGCTTCAAACGTCTCATTCACATTTAAAAGGGCCGAGGTAAACGAGGGGTCTGTGGAGCTACAATAACGAGGAATTGCAATGCTTCTCTATGTAAAGGAGAAGCATTACAGTTCTCCTTGATATAGGCCAAAGGTGAATGATTTATATTTGAAAAGAAGGATTTAAAAGCGCCATATGTCCACTTTAAAATTTAAAAACTTTCAGTATTTCAGAAATGTGGAGCAAAAGAAAGAGCTGTTTTTCCAAACTTTGTTTTCATTCTTGATGTCAAAAATACCAAGAATACTAAGAATATGACCAGTTTAAAACCATGCGTATACGCAATACATGCAACGATATTCTAACACAGAAAGAAGAGAGTTGAACAAGTTTTTTGTTGTGGTTGTAAATAGGTTAAAACAAAACAAAAAAAAAATATAATTTCATACAATATTTTAAAAAAAACCAAATATTGTCATTCATTTTAACAAATTATCTTTGTTAGATTTAAAGAATAATTTTTATTTAGCTAGATTGCTAATATTTATATGAAGTGAGCTTTACTGTATTTATATGAGCTTTTGTGAAGGATCACCTGTGTTAGCATAAAAATTAGCTGAATTTATTAGTCTCTGAGTTTAGAACCTGTTGGAACAAACATTTGTTTCAGCAGTGGCTCTACTCTGGACCCTTCACAAATGACCAAATTATACTAAATTAAAACAATGGGGAAAAACAGAACTTTGTGCAGTGTTAGAAATTGGGAACTAAAATTGATTCTTGTAGTTAACCTTAAATATGATAATCCGAGTAGATGTCTTGTTACATAAACATGCAGAGTTGACTAATGTGTTTATACGTGTGTTCTTTTTATACAGCTCTGCTGTCGTCGTGGTGTGAGGAGCTGGGCCGTCTCCTCCTGCTGCGTCATCAGAAGAACAGGCAGAACGAACCACAGGGAAAAGTTCCCATGCAGCCCAGCATGAACAGCATGAAGCCTGGCCTCACACACAGGTCAGTTACATGTGTGAGAATGTTTTTTCTGTCATAAGAACAAAGAAGAATGGTTTTAAAAAAAAATCAGCAAAGGAGAAAAACGTCGCCACTAAGACATTCTATCAACTATGAAGTAAAGGGGGAAAAAAAAATCCTGTTGCTCTGCCAAGAGCCAGAATCACTGAGAAAGGAGCAAAAGGGGATTTACTTGGGGTGGAGAGGTAAACCAGCAGTGATGTGAAGTAATATTTCTGAAGAACATTGTGTGCTCTTGCTTTTCTTTTCCTCTAAGAGAAAATCCTGGAATTAGCTAAGAGTGCTGTTTGCCTCCGCTGAGGATCTTTGGGGGAATATTGTGCCTTTTATGAGGAAATATTGAACATGTCGTCCATTCCAAGAACTAACCTCGGAGAGAAAACAAACTGCTTTCCAAAAACAGCATTTCACTCCCCTCTGCACAGACCACTTGTCTCTACCCAAGAGGCTTTAGTTTATTTATTAGATGTACCAGACTGTCTTATTTGTTTAGTTCAAAATTACTTAAATTCCTGCTCACTTCTTCTTATTTATATCCAAGGATTTTGTTCCCCAGCTGTAACAATTGCTCATATTTAGTTCCTTTTCTGTGTCTAATAAAAAAAACTCATTATCAGGTCAATTAAAATGTTTTATTCTCCATTCTTTTGTCTGCCATCTTGCCTCAAACACCACAATAATAATGTTTTTATCTGTTTTCCAGTGATGGATCATTTCCGTATGACTCTGTCCCCTGGCAACAGAACACCAACCAGCCCCCAGGGTCACTGTCCGTGGTTACAACAGTGTGGGGTGTGACTAATACGTCACAAAGTCAGGTATCCATCCATATTAAAACAGCCTCTCTGTTTTTTTGTGTTTTATTCTGCAGACTTGAGCTATAAATTCACTTTTTATAAGCATGATTTTTGTGAAACTAGTTAACTTCTGTTGGTAGGTGCTGTGTAATCCTATGGCGAACAGCAACAACCACATGAATCCCGGGGGAAACCACATGGGATCGGGTATGTCGGCCAGCGCAGCAGGGCTCAGTTCGCCGCAGTTCAGCGCTCAGCAGCAGCAGTTCCCAAGCAAAGGAGGATCCGGCCAGTCGTACATGCAGCAGGGCATGTATGGCAGGCCTGGCTACCCCGGTGGTCCTGGGGGCTACAGTGGAAGGTGAGGCACTCAGTCCAGCCAATATTTATTTGGCAGTGGGTCAGAAGCCAACGCTACTATTAGCAGGATGTAGTTGTGTTAAGGTTTGATTGGAAGAGAAAGATTTGTATGTGTAATTTAACACACCTTTTAAATCTACTCGCTAAAACAGTGTTTCTCTGAGGGGCTTTAATGAGTGGCAGGGGGGCATTTTTCGGGGTGCGCCGATTGATAGCCGAGATTTCCTTAATTTTGGGTGATTCACGATTGTCGAAACAGATCTTATCCACGGATTGGTGGACAACAGAGCGAGAATAACAGGCATTAAAATAAAATTTGGCAAAAAAAACTTGCGTATCCTTGCCTGCTTTGCAGGTTTTTGCAGCTGTTTTTCTGTGCTCTGCTGGTGGGAGCCCCCCAGGTGTAACTAAGCAAAACTCACTCCATCCAGCCATCCATCCGTTTTCTGTTCACCCTTATCCCTAGTGGGGTCGGGAGGTGCCAGTGCATATCTCCAGCTATGTTCCGGGCGAGAGGCGGGCTACACCCTGGACAGGTCGCCAGCCTGTCGCAGCTAAAACTCACTCTGTACTCAGATTTCCATAATGTCATAGAGTGTCAATACAACTGAAGTTGAAGTAGATTTGTAGGAAACCTGACTAGAGCTGTGAGAAGTGAGGTCAGGTGATAATGCTCAAACAGAAAACAGGTCTGATTAAACTCTAGCATCATAATTGATTCTTTTATTTTATTTTTTTAGTTACTCTGGAGGCCCCAACGCCCCTCCTGGGGGTATGGGAATGACAACCCACACACGGCCCCCTAGTGACTTCACTCCCCCTGCTGCTGCAGCTGCTGCTGCAGCCGTTGCTGCAGCTGCTGCCACAGCTACGGCCACAGCGACTGCCACTGTGGCTGCTCTGCAGGAAACACAGAATAAAGAGATGAACCAGTACGGACAGGTACAGAACCCACTTGAGAACATCCATCCATCTGCCTGCCCGTGACCCAAATAAAGTCTGTTTAACACTTCAACCTTTTATTACCCGCCAGATGTGCCCGTCGTTCCAGATGGGCCCTGCACCAGCCTACAACAGCCAGTTCATGAACCAGCCAGGCCCCCGAGGGCCTCCTGGAGGTATGAACCCAGCCGCCATGGGCTCAGGCATGAGCAACCCCAACATGAGTGGCCCTCCAATGGGCATGAGCCAGGCTCGAACACCAGGCATGGGGCCTTTTGGAGGTCCCAGTCAGAGGATGCCTCAGCAAGGTTACCCTGGTGGGCCACGACAAGGCATTCCCATGCAGGGGATGAAGAGGCCGTATCCTGGGGAGGTCAGTGAAACGTTCAAGAAACTGCACTACTTTCAGAATAATGCCACCTGTTGTTTCCAACTTGAATGTCTTTGATTTTCATTACTCAGGGGAGTTACGGGAGTCAGCAGTATGGGCCAAACAGCCAGTTCCAGCCTCAGCAGGGTCAATACCCCTCATCATCAAATCCCTCCAGGCCGCTGCCTTCCCCTAACTACCCCAGCCAGCGGATGCCAGTGCAACAGGGTCAAGGCCAGTACCCCCCTGGTATGCCCATGAGCCAGTACTACAAGGTCAGTTTTCCCACATTAGCTTTACTCTCCACACTTCCTGCCACAGTTAGTGTCAAACTATTTTGTAGCTGCCTGGAAACTTAACAATCATTGGTTTTTATTTACACCCACAGCAAGAACCATTCAATGGTCAGAACACTAGCTTCACTGGAGGCGGATACTCCTATAACCAAGGCAGTGGGGTGTGTTTTAACTTCCTTTCAGACCATTCAATTTCAGCTGTCCCCTGAACAAATTATAATTTATTATTCGTAATTTATTATTGCACTTTCCTGTCTTTCACAGCCCCCGAGGCCTGGTAACTACCCACACTCTCCAGTCCCAGGAAACCCAACTCCTCCTATGACCCCAGGAAGCAGTATTCCCCCTTATCTGTCGCCAAACCAGGATGTGAAGCCCCCCTTCCCACCCGACATGAAACCAAATATGACAGCACTTCCGCCCCCTCCGGGTGAGTTAGGCAGCAGGTCTATAACAAAGGGGTTCACATATTATGAGGTTTTTGGGGTTTTTTTTTATTATTTTTCCCCTGCTAGTCTTCGCGTGCAAGGATTAAAGAGTTTTTTTCCATTTTAGGGAACCCAAACGAAGAGCTGCGGCTGACGTTCCCAGTTAGGGACGGGGTGGTGCTGGAACCATTCCGCCTGGAGCACAACCTGGCTGTCAGTAACCACGTCTTCCATCTGCGACCGTCTGTCCACCAGACACTCATGTGGAGGTTAGAGAAACTAGTCATGAGCTTAGTTCACTTCACCTACATGCAGTGTGTGTTTCTTCCTTACTTCGCATTTTGTTACATAAAAGTTTCATATACTGCTGTGGATTTTTTTTTTCTCTAGACTTAACACAATGTAATGCATAACTGGTAGGCAAATGAAAAAGGGTGTATAGTTTTTCAGAAGTTTTTACTGAAAAGAAAAGATATGAAAACTCTGTTGCACTTTTATGTTTAATCTTTGACTTGACCAAAATTCTATCAAACCAATTGATTGATTAATACTAGTTGTGTAAAACAAACACTGCACCTACCTAAGAACATGCATTCCCCACTTTAAAACATGATGGCGGCAGCCTCATGCAGTGCTGTTCTTCTACACGAATTGGAAAGTTTTGTGACTTCGGAGCAGAAGTTTGTCTCCTACCAGAAAACAGCCTTAACCAGGCAACCTGAGTTACGACGATTCACATCAAACTGTATTCATGTGTTAGACTGGCCCAGTCAAAGTTCAGACTGGAATTAAAAAATATGTTATCTGATCCTCTCCATATAATCTGAATTTGAGCTGTTTTGCAAAGAAATGTGGGAAAAAATTACAGCGTCTAGTTTGCAGAGACACCGCCCAAAAGAAGTGTGTCTGTAAATTTCAGATTTTTACTCTGGGGAAAAAAAAACGTTTATCGTGTTTGTGTCAGTCTGTCACTGCAGTGATGTCTATGGTTGCAAACTCACAAAATGTAAAAAATGAATAAAAGTTAAATAATTCTCAATACATTATCAAGTCATCCAAACACTATACATAACTGTCATATTATTGCTCCTCTTGTAGGTCAGATCTTGAACTCCAATTTAAGTGCTACCATCATGAAGACAGACAAATGAACACCAACTGGCCGGCCTCGGTCCAGGTCAGCGTGAACGCCACGCCGCTCACCATCGAAAGAGGCGACAACAAAACCTCCCACAAGCCACTGCACCTGAAGCACGTCTGCCAGCCGGGGAGGAACACCATCCAGATCACGGTCACCGCCTGCTGTTGTGTGAGTGTTCACCGCGAGCACAATGAGACGCATCTCTTCCATTCAGCAAGAAGTTTGTGTACTATACAGAAGAAGCAGGTGGCTAACTCTGTCTCTTGTTACGTTTCAGTCCCACCTGTTTGTGCTGCAGCTGGTCCATAGGCCATCTGTGCGCTCCGTCCTCCAGGGGCTCCTGAAGAAGAGGCTCCTTCCTGCAGAACACTGCATCACCAAGAGTATGACTCATTACTGCAGCTCGGATCTCTTTATGTTCATTTTCTAAAACAGCCGTCAACAAACACCTGCCACTGTCCACAAACCAAATTTCCCTCTGAAACACGTCTCGTCTGCAGTTAAGAGGAACTTCAGCAGCGTAGCGGCGTCGGCGGGCAACACCACTCTCAACGGAGAGGACGGCGTGGAGCAGACGGCCATCAAAGTATCGCTAAAATGTCCCATTACCTTTCGACGCATCCAGCTCCCAGCGCGGGGCCACGACTGCAAACACGTGCAGGTTTGTTTTGACCTTGGAGAGCAGATAAAAACAATGACAGAAGGTTTTTCTAACAGCTGCTTGTTGCCCTCTTCAGTGCTTCGATTTGGAGTCCTACTTGCAGCTCAACTGTGAGAGAGGGACATGGAGGTGTCCTGTGTGCAAGTAGGTGAAAATCTGGTCTTTTCTGAAAGTAAAATTTGGAGTTGAGATTTACTCTAATGGTTGTTGTTTTTTCTCCCATTAGTAAAACAGCATTATTAGAAGGTCTGGAGGTTGACCAGTATATGTGGGGTATTCTTAATGCCATCCAAAAGTAAGTTTTTCTTCTTAAAAGGTTAATTATTCTTCATTTAATTTGTGTGTTTCAAACCAACACGGTCTGCTGTCTCTTCCAACAGTTCAGACTTTGAAGAGGTCACTATAGACCCCACATGTAGCTGGAGACCAGTTCCCATCAAGTCTGAGCTGCACATTAAGGAGGATCCAGACGGACCGCTGGCAAAGCGCTTTAAGACTATGAGTCCGAGTCAGATGACCATGCCCAATGTGATGGACATGATCGCTCAGTTGGGGCCCGGTCCAGGACACGGACCAGGATCCGGGCAGGGGCCAGGTCCTGGTCCGAGTTCCTACCCCCACCATCCTGGACAGCATCCCAGCGGGAACGGAGATTACCCCGGACCAGGTACCAACAAACAGTCAGGGGACCAAAGGTTTATTCGGAGTGGAAAGAAAACAACTGTTTTCATTTCCACACTTTGTTCCATCATCAACTCTCTACATATTGTATATGTCTGTCATGGATCCCTCCATCTTCTGCTCTGTCACTGTCTGTCAATCCATCTTCACATTCCTTCCACTGTTCCTCCCACATCTGTCCATGTCAGTGGTAAATTTATAGTGAATTTTTTATGTCTGCTTAAAAAATGTATCTGAAACTGGGTCAGGAACTCTTATCACTTTGAGTCTGGAATAATATGAAGTTATAAAGTCTCAAAAATATAGCAGAATCTTGTTTTTTTTTGGTTTTTTTTTCATTTTGTCTTCAGCTGAAATGACAGATGTGTCTCCTGTGTTTTAAACAAACGAACAGCCAGAAGGAAAAGCCGCTTTAATTTGTTTCTCCTCTGATACTTGTTTCTCTGCAGTAATAAAGTAAAAATTGTTACACATTCTGTTTTTGTAAAGCCCTCAGGCACGTGTTCTCTGTTACAAACAAGCTTTTTCTCTCTCTCTTTTTCTTTTTTTTCTCCTGAAGGCAACAGCTACCACAATCAAGGTAGCTTTGACTTCCCTAACGGGAACCCATCCGCTGGCGGTGGCGTTGGAGGAGGAGGCGGTCCTCCCATGAATGATTTCATCCATGGCCCACAGCTCTCCCATCCCCCCGACGGACCCGGTGGTCTTCTCCCCCAGGACAAGCCGCTTAGCCACGGCATGAACGATCCAGTGAGTACATCGCTATAACTTGGGAAAAAGAAGATTATTGCACTCAAGTCCTGAAATAAGCAAAGCCTTGAAAGAGTAGGTTGACATTTTGCCATGTTACAACCACAAACTTATGAGTTAGTTGGATTTTATGTACATAATTATGGCTTGTTGAGTCATTTTATTAAACCATTTTAGCTGCAAGAACAGCTGAAAGCCATCCCTGCTACTGCTGAAGAAAAGCAGCACCACACCATCATTCTGCTAAATAATATTTTGAACTATGGTTGTTATTTTTTTTTGTTTTGTTTTCTTTGTCATAATCTTTTCTGTACCCCCCTTATAATCTATGACAAGCTTACCTCTTTTTTGTAATTATTTTCCTGGGGAACTTAAATAAAGCTGAGTGTAGACTGCTCAGATTTTGCTAAGTAAAATATTGTAGAACAATTTGTATCTCATTTTCTTTGCATCTTACAAATATGCCCTATTTTGTGGCAGTCATTCTCGTAAAATTCAAGTAAAACGTGTAGTTATAACGTGACAAAATAAGAAATAGAAAAAATGTCAGGGTTATAAATCCTGCTGTTGTATCGTGTAAACGTATATTTGTGTCACATTTTATGAGAAGACACTCTGCAGATGTCATGCTAAAATGAAACCACAGTCTTGTTATCTGAACAAGGTGCAGCCTGTCCCTGTAAACCAGCATGTGTGCTCAGTCATGCTCACATGCTCATGCTTCCATCTTAAAGGCCTGTTCCACATTATTCATGCTCATTTAGTCTCCCCTCCTCCTCCTGCCTTAACACGTTATCCTCCTCCTCCTCTGTGTCTTCCCGATCTTGTACCTTATTCTTCTTTTTCACTCTCTGGCTTTCTGTTTGCATTTTGCACCTGCAGATGTCCCATTCAGATCAGTCCCATAACTCCATGCAGCCGAGCATGCATGCGTCCCCGCACACTGGCAGCCAATCAGGGCCGCCCTTACATCACAGCGGCCAGTCAGGGCAGCCCCTGCATCACAGCGCCCAATCATCACAGCCGCCTCGCCAGTCGCAGCCGCAGCCTCAGCCACAGCCGCAGCAGCAGCACCCTGTCCAGAACAGCCATCCCCACGGCGACCTGAGCTTTAACCCCTCCTCAGACACGCAGATGGCTCAGGGAGCTCAGGACATGCCCGAACCCTCCCTGGATGTAAGTGAGCCTTGCTCTGGGTGCCGTAAGCTACCTGTTTTAACAGCTAACAATGTCTGCTACAGCTGCTCTCATCTCTCTTTGCTGTCTGCTTTGATTACCACAAATCGCTTATGAAGACAACTGAACTGAAACTAGATGCTGAAGGCGACTTGTCGTCACTGATTTTTTTTTTTTTTTTTTTCTGCTTTTCCCTCTCAGCTGCTTCCAGAGCTAGCCAACCCGGAAGAGTTACTCTCCTACCTGGACCCCCCCGACCTTCCCTCCAACAGCAACGACGACCTACTCTCCCTTTTTGAGAACAACTAGCCCCTCCTCGCCCTCTTCCTGTGAACACTTGGAGCAGCTACCTGTTTCCACGCACGCGGACTTGCTCGAACTGTTCCCGTGTTGACGACGGGCGTGCGGCACAGGAGCACGGCTGTGAAGGAAGTCTGTCGGGACGTCAACACTCGATCCCTGCACTCCCCCATTTTTACTCGGCTTGTGTAAAGATTCCACACACCAGTTCCACCTCCTCTGGCTCCACCATTTGTAGCCATGTTGGTGGGCACTAAATTGATATAAAAATATTTATATATTATATACACATACATTACATGTGTATACGAGCATATATAGATATATGTGACTTTTCAACTGAAAACTGTGCAGCTATAACCATATATTACAACACGGAGGAGACAGAAGCCTTGTGTTGTAGCTTTCTTTTCTATATATATATATATATATATATATATATATATATATATATAATTTTCCTCTTGACACAAGAGGAGTCAGAGGGAATTGTGTTGTAAAAGTGTCTTTTTGAACCCAAACTAAATTTGTTCTTCCAAATCTTCTACACACACAACCCCAGACTTCCCGGTATGTGTGTGTGACAGCTGAGTAACTCTTCTGACTCAGAGCACTGATATCTGTGTCTGCGGAGGAAGTGAGCGCATGTTGTGCAGCGTTGCATGTTTGTCTGTATACAGGTGCATGTCAATAAATTAGGATATCATTGAAAGGTTAATTTATTAAACTCTCCCTAAAATAGGGAAGCTCAATTCGATTTATATCATTTATTAGCTTCTAGCTACTATTGACAACATATGGCAATTTCATTTGCAGCAAATTCTAAAATAAAATTTGAATGCAAAACAAAATCACAAGTACCTATGTTTGACCCAGTGCACTTACTAGCATAAAAGTAAAAAAATAAACAGACTTTTTGTTAAAAGTAATGTTAACTAGGTTTAAATGTAGTTCTGAAAATACCACAAAAGTAGCAAGCTATGCTAGGATTATCCTACGAGTTCTTTCTTGATTTCTGTTCTTGTTTTTGTGCGGACCAAAGCAAAACCGTTTATCTCATAAAGAAATGCAAAAACATCTCACATTACATGGAAGCATTAAACTCTGAGTAAAATATTTCAAACGTTTTGTGTTAATTTTGATGATCATGTCCTATTGGTGAATGAAAACCCAGAATTTAGAATCTTAGAAAATTAGAATGTTACATGAAACCAAAAACCTTGTTTTTGTAAATATAGACATTTTTTATTATGGCCTGCACAATAATTGGGAAAACTGCTGATTTGACACCATCAACAATGAAGGTAAGTCATAACTGAAGAATCTTGCTGTTCACTGAGTTCAGAATCCAGGCATTTAAATGGAAAGTTGAGTGGAAGAAAAAAGTATACTGCCTAACAGTATTTTTTAAAGCACTTCACACTTCCCTGACAAGCTTCCTTTGCTGACAAGCTTTATGGAGATCCTGATACATTTTCTTAAGCAGGACTTGGCAACTGCCAACAGTGTCAAAAGAACCAGTACCTGGTGTAGTGACCATAGTACCACTACACCTGTTTGGCCAGGAAACAGGAAGATGAGAGAGAAGAGTCATCAATGCAGATGCAACCTGGGTTTTCTCAGCACTATCATTCTCACAAATGCAGTAATACATGCAACAAAAAAAACCCAACAAAGCATTGAGAGCTTACGTAAACATATTTTAAATTTATATTATATAATATAATTTTTTGAGACAGTGTTTTGTAGCCTTTCATCAACTGTATCATCATCAAAATTAACAGAAATAGATGTGAGAATCACATTAGTTTGTGTAATGAATTTATACAGCGAGTTTCACTTTTAGCATTACCGAAACAAATCCACTTTTTTTTATGGTTTTCTGATTCATTGAGATGCACTTGAACACGTCCAGTTTTTTTCTTTGCTTACGAGTTCATGTGAAAGGCAGAGAGCAGGAGAAAAAAGCAGCAGCCCAAAAGCAGAAGAGCGATCGTGGCGTTATTGTACCCCGCACTCCCCGTGATGATTTGCCCTTCCTCGTCAAGTTTTGCACCATTTTCATCACAAGTGCACGTGTGCCAACACCCCTTGTTGTCTTCGTCCAGCCCAAACGTGCTCAAGCGATCATGTTTTCATTCGTGGGCCTTCATTTAAATCTCATGGTCTCGTTGTCCTTGTCAATGTTTGATCGTCACCGCTCATTGTAATTAATCCGATCCGACCTTTTTAAATCGCCGTGTTTTCCAACACGGCGATGTGTAGGTGTACATGATTTTCTTTTGTCATGCTTTAACCTTTGAACACCATACTTTCAGGTAAAGAAAAAGAACATTGTGCATGATGACCCAGCAGACTTGTCGTGTGTATTATAACCCCTTGTGACTGTACAGTGCTGTACCTAAAACTATTAGAGGCTACGTCATGGTACTGTGTGTCTGTCTAGGCCTGCACATGCTCACACACACATACACAACCCCTGATAACAACCTAATATTGTAAGAAATCTATCCCTATGCACTGTCACTGGCCTTGTACTGAGTGTATTGTGTATTTTAACCCCAAACCTGTTACAATGCATCAGCAGAAAGAATATTTAAAACTGTCCTGCAGGCTATTCTGAGGTATTTTTCTTATTTTTATATTCTGTATGTATGTAAAATCAGATCAGCTTTAACTGAGCTCTGTGTTTCTTTCTAAAGGTTTGTTAATGTAGCTTCAAGGTCCAAATTTGTCTGAAAAAAATGTATTTTCTTTACTGTCGTAACACGCGACCTCATCCTCTTTTATTTAAAGTGAGAATGTGCAAAACGAGGCCTGATATATCTCCCCACTTAGCAGAATTTGTGCATTTTCATTGTATTGTCTGTTGTTTTAAATTATTCTTGTCCAATGTCTTTTTTTTCTTTTTTTTTTTTTTACAGCCAGTCTGATTTGGTTTATGCAGTTGTAATGCAGTAAAAAAAAAACAAAAAAAACAATTTGTTTAGCAAAAAGAAGCTTCCCGATTTCAGTTCAGATCACCTTCCAGAATCAAATTGTGTTTTGATACGATGCACTGCCGCGTTGGGAGATTTTACACCCCCTGCACAGTGTGTGATGATACATATAAGCTCCCACAGAATCATGTCTTGTAATTTTGCGATCCGATTTGTATTTTCTGATGGCGGACGTTGAAAATGAAGCAGAGGGATCTCAAAGAGAGGATGGCTGATATTGTAAAATGAACTCTGGGGAGGATTCTCCATACAGGGGGGATTTTTGGGTGGGGCTTGGGGATGTAAGGGATATTTGTACATAATGTAAATGACAAAATAGAGACACATTAACAGAAATGTATTCATTTTTCTCCAGTGGGAGTGTGCATAGTGTATTTAGAATTTGTAAAGCTTGCATCCTCCTGTCAGACGTTGCATTGGGAAAACCAGTCTGTGTTTGATTGCCTCTGTGCAGACCTCTCTAACCACGCCTGTTCAATGTAAGATACTTAATGCCACCTTCCTCACGGGATTCAGTAACAGAAAAAAAAGAGGGTTTTGCTTTGAGTAATGTTAAACCTCTGTGTTTTTCACTCTTACTTGTGTACTTTTTAAAGGTGCTACAAAATTATTAAAGAAAAAAAAAAAAAAAGCTTTTGAGGAATAACTGAGTCTCGGGTGGCTCCCGAGTGTGACATCCAAACATTTACAGTTTGTAGAAACAAAATTTTGTCAAATTTGTAACTTTTCTGAAATTTGGCAAATGTGCTGTAAGGGTACAATCTGAAGCGATTGGCACAAGTGGCAATTGTCTTATTTGGTTTTTGTACATTCTGTGTACAATCATTTCATATTCTAAACTGGTCAGAAGAACATTGTGATTTTTAGTCTTGCAAATCTGTATGTAGTTAGATGATGTGACATCCTAATATTTATCTAATAAATATGTATTCAGATGAAACACACTGAACTGATTATGGGCTTTTGTTTTAACATGCTATCTGTACAAACTGGAAAATATTTACAAATGCTAAAACTACAATCATTAGAGTAACATAATTAATGGAATTGAATTTGATCACATTCATTTGTTGTGAGAAAAAACTATCACAAATTAAAAAGAGTACAGAAATATAACAACCCTTATAATATAAATGAGAAATAAAACATGTTCGTCGAGTTTTTTTTTAAATAAGATAAAACAGAATGAATGAAACGAAGGAAAAGAAGCTAGAAAAATTAAAGTTTGGAGACATGCTTGTCAAAACATTGAGATCATATTTAAAGGCACATTTCAGATTCACTGAAGCAATGCTCTGTTTAAACATCATAAACAGTAAAATCTTACAATTACCAAATGTCTTGGTGTCTTCATGTTGTATGAATCAATGTTAGCTGGTCATGCATGGTGAAGCTAACTGGTAGTTCAAGAAGGCCCAACTGGAATGTTATGACCCCTACTTTTTTATTTTTATTTTTTCCATAAAAAGTTAATGTCTATTAACTGACTATTACAGCAGATGTATGAAGTAATGCGCCATTCATGGTTTTCACATACGAATCAGGCACATATATGTTCTGAGGACAGAACATGAAAAGCATTAAACATATTAAATCGATGCCTTATTGGTTTTATCTGCCGATGCATGTAGAATACAAAGCCTAAACAAAAAACAACACAAAACCAAGAGGGGTACACTGAGTCCACAATTAGGTCACAGAAACCAGAAGCAGCAAGAGACTATTGCAGCACTTTCCTAAGTGTAGCATTTGAATCAGTGCCTGATTTAAAGTCACTAGTGAGAAAGGCAAAAAATATATTGTAATTAAGGTGAAGGCTATTGTTTTTCTTTCTCTTTTTGACACAGCCTCACCTTTCTTTTAAGCAGTTCCTTTGAGCGGAAATGCTTTACATGACCCATTCTCAGACACAGGAAGATCATTGGTGGTGCACCACCTCCTACTTCTATTTCCTATGTAAATCATCATTGGCTTAAATAGCTATGAATGCAAACATGATGAATGGTTAGCAAAATGGAGTTAGCATAAACTTTAAAGGTGGGATGGGGGGGTACGTTTTTGCCCCTGGCTCCCTTCAGGTTAGTTTTTGGCTTCCAGGATCGACTGATCTGGATTAATATTAATTGAAGAAACCAAGTAAAAACAATGTGCTTGGATGGCACACAAAATTTGCACAGCATTGTATATGTTCATTGCTTCAAAGAAAAAAAGTCCTTCTTGAAAATACACATGAATATTAATGACATTTTTATTTCATTAAAGTTCCTTTATTTTAATGTTAGTTGTAGAATCTTGCCGACATCTAGGGCCAAATAAAGTGTTGCAAAGTAAAAACCCTACTCTTTGTTTTAGCACGAATAGCGGAAATCATTAACATAACTGAACTGCTTTGAAGTCAGCTAGAAATAGCCAAACATTTGGAGCAAACAGGTAACAAAATAAAGTTTGGTCGTGTCGCTTTACTTCCCTCCTCACGGTGTCGCTGTTTCACTCTGCGGCAGGTCTGCCTCCTTTGTGTGACGTCACATGTAAACAGCGCCAAGGGCCAAAGAGACGCTGGTAGTTCCTGTGCGTTCAGTCGGCTAAATATATGTTACAAATTAAAAACCGCCTGCGGTACGGCCCGCTGGGTCTCGCTGCTGCCAGGCTGGTCTCCTCAGGCCCCGTCAAGAACCCCGTCGTGTTTCTGGACATTGAGGCCGACGGCGAACCTCTGGGAAAAGTAATCATTGAGGTAGCAGCGCCAGCTAACACACTAGCCTCTCTCATAGACGTCGGTTCCACTCTCATAACTCATATTAACTCATTTGTCTGTGTTATCTGGCAGCTGAACGCGGATGTAGTGCCAAAGACTGCAGGTATAATTTTAAAGAAACATGCAAAAAAGAAAAAAGAGAGAGAGATATTTCTTATAGCTGTAATGTAAATTTAATTGTGAATAGAAAATTTCAGATCCCTGTGCACAGGAGAACATGGCTTTGGATACAGAGGCTGCAGGTTTCACAGGATCATCCCTGACTTCATGTGTCAGGTGAGTTTTTTTGTTTTTTTTAAGAGACAAAATAATGTAAAGTGATGTATTTTTTTGTAATTTTTTTTTTTTTTAAGTTGCAGAGTGGTGACCATTCTTTAGTGTTTTCTGTCACAGGGAGGAGATATCACCAACAACAATGGCACAGGAGGCAAGTCTATATATGGAAAAACATTCAAAGATGAGAACTTCAAGTTAAAACACACCGGTCCAGGTATATAATCACGTTTTTATTTCACTTCATCAATATACACATTGCAACTGATTATTCTGCGGATAAAAAAAAAGAAATCCTGAAGTGGCAAACCTGATTCTCTGCCCATCAGTTGGAAGTACATTTTCTTAATCCTCTGAATCCCTCAGGTTTCTCATGCCTGTGTTTTGGTTTTATGGTCAATATCAACCAACTAAAGAAATAAAGGTGTTCATTTAACTAGTCAATTAAAGAAGACAATAAAATGTAGCTGATATAAAAATAAAAAATAAAAACAGATATATAAAAAGTCATGTCATCGATTTATGCCCAAGCTGAAAGACAGAGACCAGAAAAGGCAAGCTGCTTCACAACATAGGAATAGTAACAGAAGAGGTGCGATCAACTATAAACGGGGTGTAAAACTCCAGGCCTCAATGGACACTGTCCTGCAACTTTTAGATGTTCCACTGCTCCAACACACCTGAATCATATGACTGAATTAGCTTCTCAGTGCCGTCCAGTTCCCCAGAGTCCTGCTAATGACATGAGAGACGCATCTAAAAGTGGCAGGACAGAAGCCCTCGAGGCCTGGAGTTTGACATCCGTGACCTATACTGTTAAAAAAAAAAAAATCTTAAAGTGTTGTTGTTGTCAGAACTCAGTGTTCTAGATGAAAGTTGGCGATGTAAAAGATCTCGCGTATCTGACACAGCCAGACCGTTAGGAGCTTTACAAGTTAAAATTAAAATCTTAAGCAATTCCACACTGAATAGGAAGCCAGTGGAGTGAAGCCAACTCTAGAGTTGTACGCCCCGCTCTCACATTCCTGTGATAAGTTGAGATGACGCCACTTAAAAACACTTAAAAAGTAGCTTATCATCAGATTTATATGTAAATAGATGTGAATATCACCAGCAAAGAAGTTTCTAAAGATGAAACCAGAAGGCAACAAAATAATGAAATACAGTGGACTTGGCAGAATCAACAATTATAAGGCAGACATTTAAAATTCTTAAGTGTCATTTTACTGCTGCAATGTTGTTTAAAATTAGACTGACACTTTCCATAAATGCAATTATTATTCACCAGTGATTCTGTTAAATGAAAACTATTTTGTTCAGAAAAGACAAGACAGTTTGGAAATTGGCCTGAAGCCTGACAGACTTAACCAGACAGAATGTTGTGATTTATTTAAAACTCAATAAAACCCAGTAAGTTCCCCCAGTGATGAGCTTACTCTTCTTCTCCACTAGATGGCAGTTCTTAAGCCCATGAAGCCATACAAACTTCGGGTCATATAGATTTTGCAATCCTGATGTGAATGACCTACTTTTCAATGAGCCAACATGCACAAATCAAAATAATTTCTTTTCTCAAATCAACTTTTTTTTTTTTTTTTTTTTCACATTGAGTTTATTTTTTTCAGGGCTCATTCTGTTGTGTGATCAGAGATTGCGTAAGTCATGGAGGAAGAAAAACAGGCCTCTTTTTCCCTCACACATTTCTTGACTTTTATTATGAGCTTCAGTGAGGCCTTAATGTCCCTGGATCAGGGGCAAAGTAAAAGGGGACACAAAGGTGTTCTGGAGTGCGACGGCGCTCTGACTGGTGTTTCGATCTCCGCAGGGACGCTTTCGATGGCAAACTCGGGGCCTCACACGAACGGCTCGCAGTTCTTCATCTGTACAGCAAAGACCGAGTGGTAGGCACTCGTCCGTCTTCACATGATCTCATCGCATCCAGGTGTGTCTCTTTACTCACTGTTGTGTCCCAACTGGCAGGCTGGATGGAAAACACGTGGTCTTCGGGCAGGTGACGGACGGTATAGATGCAGTCATGAAGATGCAGTCCTTTGGTCTACATGACGGAGGAGTGCTCAAGACAATAGTCATCACTGACTGTGGAGAGATCAAATAAAAACCACAGACTACTCTTGAATGCAGCAGTTATGCTTTTCTGTATTTTTGATCACTATAATTAAGATTATATATAACACTTATTTTTATCTTAATATTAAATTATTAAGATATTGGTCAAAACAGTAACAATATGATTAATCTCAAGTCAGGAACATTTAGAAATGTGTAAAATATTTTATTGATATAATAATGCAATAAGTACTATTGAGACATATTCCTGTTGTTGAGAATTCTGCTCAGTAAAATACACTAATAATACACTTTGTACATTTTGACTTATCTATGCAATCCATTGAATAAAATCTGATGGGTTTTTCCACATCCTCTGTGTTTTTAAACCCTGTTTCTATCAAATGTTTTGCAGTTGTCTCTTGGTATGGGGTTTCTGTTGCCTAAGAGTCCAGCTATCTGCTTATGTTGTTTTGTTTGTGGTGAGGCAGATGTTTCAGTGTGTTGGGACCAAATGAAGGAAGCTTGTTCAGCTACTCAAGGTCTTCTCCTCATGGATACTTTCGATGCAGGTTCTGCTAAAACGTAACCTTCCCAAACATGTCGCCTGCGTGGCAACGTTGACTGTGTCGATCCAAAACGTGTACATGGGATATAGCTTAGCATTAGTGTGTGGGGAGGAGGGAACTTCACAGATGTGCAGCTAACCCAAGGACCCATGCACCCACTCACACACACACACACACACACACACAGTCACAGCTGGGTTCTCAGACACTGAAGGACTCCAGCCTGCAGCTCAGCTTTTAAGTCCAGCACCCAGATTTGCCAGAGTGAAATACAATTTCCGATTCTTTATACAGTTTTACATTTTTTCCTACTCAGTCTCTGTCAAACTGTAATGCCATAGGCTTACACTTTTTTGTGTGAGCAGTAATGATTTGTGTTCACTGAGCTGAACCTTCCCTCTGCTTTTAGACACCTGAAGACCATACAGAGAAATACAGCTTTTATTAACTTTCCTTACTGTGTGATAAGAAGGATCAAATATATTTTGTTGTTACTACATACAAAATACTCAAGCTTGACTTCTGCAGTACCTTCAAAAGCTAATTAAGAGCAGTGGATGTTCTACAGTTTCTCATGACAAATTTTTATTAGAATTTACTGTGACAGTCCAACACTAAGTGCTGCATAATTGTGAAATGAAAGAAAAATCAGGCATGGATAATCATGTTTTTTTTGGGGGGGGGAGGTTTCACAAATAAAAATGCAAAAAGCGTGCCATGCATCTGTATGGGACAGTATTTGTGGAACCAACTTTCTCCAGCAAAAACAGTTGCCCATTTTTTAGGATATGTGCCTTTGCAACTTTCCACATCCAGAGACTGAAAATTCTGCTCAAATTTCTTTGCAAATGAGCTCAAGCTCAGCCAGGTCAGATGGAGATCGACTACAAATGTCATTTTTCATTTCTTGCCACAGATTCTCACTGTGATTTAGGTCTGGACTGTGACTCGTTCTATTGCTCTTGTCTGCATGTTTAGTAATGTTCTTTTTTTTATTTTTACAACTATATTGAGACTCTAAATACTAAATTAGGCTGTTGCACTGGATTTTAGTTAAGGATGTCAAAGTAAAAGGAACTGAAAACAAATGCATACCACAAATGTCTGGTTTTCATTAGTAAAAAAACAATGGGTGAAAGATGTTTTTTTCTACCACTTCACAGCTGTATACTAATGTGTGTTTCCTCTATCATATAACATACAATAGAATCCATAAAGTTAGTGGTTGTGACGTGAAAAGGTTTTCTGAAGGGCTTTGCCTTTTGTTTGCAAAACCTTGTAAATAACTGAATTGCTACACACATACACACCATGCACTTCTTTATACTCATTCAGCTCTGCTGCTGTGTTATTTAAATAACATTTTACAACATCTTATTTTTAGAGATGAGATTTTAAAAGTGTAACAGCAGGACGTACTCTGTACTTTCATGCACAACTAAGAAGCTGTTTTACAGATTGTTACAAGCTGCGGTCTGATTACAGGACATGTGCTCCCTTGTGCCACCGACCCTGCTGGTTTTAAAGCTTCCCGAGGAGAGAAAAAACAAAAAAAAACAAAAACGTTCCCCTTTCTTTTTTTAGACTCACACTTCAGCACAACCGACTTCCTGTCCTTTGGAGCAGGATGTGACATCCCCCCGATTTGAATACAGTTACCAGATGATGAACATGTGAACTACGGTATATGTGCTCCGGGTTCAGTCGGTGCAAATGATTTGGTTTTCTGGAACCACAGAGGAACCTGAGGATGTGTTTAGATTTGCACGTAGGATCTTTATTTGAAAGGCAGAAGGAAGAGGGGAGGAGGCCCGGGCCGACCCGAAAGCCTGAGAGTGGGTGGTGCTGCTCATCAACCTAATACTTCATGAAAGTAAATAATGAAGAGACGTGAAAAGGCAAGCTTTCGCCCCTAAATGAAAGCACATGTGTCCTGACCTTCCATCGTTTGTTTGAATTCTCAGATTACATTGTTGCCATAGTGACTTTTTTTTTTTCCTGCTCACGCTCTGTTTGGGCTAAAAGATGTAACAAACTTGGTAAAATTTGGGTCTCCACCCTCTCTTAGTTTGTAGCCATTTGGAATGCATGTTCAATATTGTGATTAAGAAAGCTCGGCCTGGAGGAGAGTGGCGCTGTCCTCGACACAAGTGCAAGACAATGACGTCTTGACAGTTGGGACTGGCCGCCTTCTCGGCGAAACGACTCACATTTATCACCCAGCACCCGTGTCAGCGAGTGTCCTTTTTTTATGTGTCTTTGGGGGGTTTTCTATCCACAGCCAGACTCCGGGTGTTGAAATGCGAGGCCTGGCAGCTTTATGTGTCTGCTATCTTTCAGCACTTTCACGGAATGTTTTCTTTTTTCTTTTTAAAAAAGGGGTTTTAAACATGTCTCACTCGACTGCTTAACACAACTACCACGGAACCTCTTCACCGTGATCTATGGCCTGTGTAGGACCTGTGGATAGAAATGATTCAAAGAATGATTCAAAAGATAGAAATGAAACGATTTTAAAACAGATTTTTGCACAACTATTTATAGCTTTTGGTTATATCGCAACTACAAACTTCACTGCATTTTATTGAGATTTTATGTGATAGACCAACATAAAGTAGTGCTTCACTGTAAAGTGTTAGAAAGAGGGTGTAGACACCATTTACTCTGGTATCCCTTGATGAAATACAGTGAAGCCAATTGCTTACAACCTTGTTAGTTTCTAAAGTCCACCTGTGGCTAATTGAATCTGAGAATAAATACAGCTGTTCTGCAAAGGGGTCAGAAGGTCATTAAGGAGCAAATGGCATCAGCAAGACTGGGCAACACACACAGCAAAAGCTAAAAGAAGCCCCATTTAAGGTTTGTAAGAGACATGCAGAAGGTGCTAAAAATGACATGTGTTGTGCTGTGTGAAGGAAAACTAACACCGCACATTACCCCGAACACACTATTCTAGCAATAAAAAGTGGCAGTGACATCACCGTGCTCTGGGGAAGTTTTCGTCTCCCAGCAGAAGTGAAGCTGGTCCGAGTTGATGGGAAAATGGACGGAGCAAAAATACTGAGTAATCCTGGAAGGAAAGCTGCAAGAGCCAGGAAAAGAATCGAGACTGAGTGGAAGGTTAACCTTCTCACAGGACAATGACCCCAAACATTAGAGCCAGGTTTTAAATCAAAACCTGCTAAATGATTAAAATGGTCAAGCCAAAGTGCAGCTGGAGCTGTTTTGCCAGGAAGAATAGTGGGAGAAAGTCATTGAATGTGCAAACTGGTAGAGACATCCTCCAAAGACTCCTTTAAGCTATTAACTCAGAGGGTTAAATACAAATGCACACCTAATTTTTTGTCTTTTATTTGTTAAAAAAAAAAAAAAAACTAAACAAACTGAAAACTTAGGTATCCTTTCCACTAACTACAGTAAATGGCACTACTCTGCTGTGGTAGTTTATAAATTCCTTACAAACTACTTTCATCTGTTGTTGCAACATGCTCAAATGTGGGAAAGTTCTTCTACACGTACTGGACACATCAGGAATCAATGAGGAGGTATTGGCTGAAAGCAGACACAAGATAAATAAAAACAAAACACACTTTGAGCAGATATAAATTTGCCTTTTATTCATCAAGCTCTCAACAGCTCCAAAGCACTAAAATGTTTTCCCATCTATCAAATAAGGCACATTTTGGAATGCCGTTTCATGGACGTGAAAAAACAGACCTGTGGCCGACGCTCCAAACCTCTCCGGTCCATATTCACCTCCTCCTCCCCCCCCCCAAAAAAAAAAAAAAAAAAAAAAAAACACTAAAAGAAATAAAAAAAATCATTCACTTCTCGCCTGCGTTCCGTCCAATTCAAACATAACATTATTGCAATATTGCATTGCAAACATCTCAAGAGATACACACACACACACGCACACACAGCACAGAGAGAAACAGAACGTTCCAGCTCGACCACATTTAAGTGTTAACACATTACATTCAGTAAATATGTGTTAATCATAGAGGCTACACTTCTGTTAAATGAAATACTTCAGGACTAAAGTTGCTGATAATGTTAAAACTACTGTAGAGGATTTAAATAAGTGTAAATTGCACAAAGTAATATTTCATCCAAATCCAAACACATGCACATGCAAACTCGGGACAGTTCTTTGTCAAACATACCTTCCTGACAAAAGCATAGCACGTCCTAAACTACAAATAATTTTTTTTTCCTAACAGTTTCCTGTCGTCGCTGCTTTAAGCAAACTACATCTCACAGTTTAATGTGCTTATACAGTGGTGAATATCCATCACTAGATAAGAAAACAACAAAAAACATCATCTCTGCATGTTAACACAATGAATCTGCATATTAGTGTTTACAAAAAGAATACATACGGCTTTAAGGCGGGTTAGTCGCATAGCAATGTGGGTTATTTAACACTGCTACCAAGTGGAAAATACAATGGCTTATAAATGAGAAAGGGTATTAATTATGTACCAGCTTTTTCTCTAATAATATTCTATGTAGACATCAATATTTCCTTCTTCGTGAAACTTTGTTGCATATTCTATACAAAAAGTGTTGTAAAAAGTCCATAAATATTTCTGCAGGATATTCCTCCAGACGAGTGTAAAATAAAACAGAAACAATTTCCCAGCTTTGATTATTTCTCAGCAATAGGCCCTTCTTTATAGACACAAACAAACAAACAAACAAACAAACAAAAAAAGCTATATATTGATAAACATCGGAACTCATGGCCATCAAATATATACATAAAACATCTTAGTCAGGGAAATAAGTTGCAGATTGCTTTAGAAATTTCAACATCTAGTAATGTTTCCAAAATACACATCTTATTCATAGAAAACAAAAAGCAAATTCTGATCTGATGATGTACTAGAAAATTCAAAATAGTTCATTCTCTGTTTTTAATGACTTCCATCATTTGATTCTAGAGATGTCATTTATAATGGCACCATTATGTCCCGTTTCTGCGTGGAACCAAACTTTCTGACGGGATTTTCTTCTCCCATAATAACACTGTTACTCATGAGGTTAATTTATAAGGCATCATTGGTATGTAGTCTGGCAAACCAGTTAGTGTCACAGAACAAAACAAAAGGAGAACATTAACATTAAGACAAATGGATTGTTCCCATTAATGGATGACTGTAAGGAGTCTGACAAAAAAAAAAAAAATAAATAAAAAATCCAAAATCTTCTGTTTAAAGGGGCACTCCGCCAGTTCAATAAATAAAGTTTTGAAAAAGTAACACCTTTTCAAGACAGAGAAAATTACGTCAACATCCTAATTGTACGTAATCTCATTTAATCTGTAAATGCCAATTAAAAGGCTTCTTAGTTTTAAGCAGAAATGCATCGAGAAGACAACTGATCACTTTATCCCTAAAAAGCTATAAACCTGATCATTTTTCATGTCAGTGAATGTGTCACAGCTAAGTCAACCATTTACACTAACAACACTCCTCAGTGTGGAAGTTGTAACGGAGGAAAGAAGACTCAGCTGTTCCAGTATCGTTAAGGTGATATAAAGTAAAGCACAGAGGGTGTGAGAAGATTCCAGAAAGGAACAACTTCCTATAGACATGTTGCCTCCTCCTTCAGACTGCTACTTTTAAACTGGGAACGAGACATTTGCAGAAAACAGGGAGCCAAGTATATTTAATTAAGTACCTTTGTTTTTTCCTCTTTAATGAATCCGGTTTAGCCTGTTATGAAATGTACTGGAGTTGAAAGAGTTGCCTTTGTTTTGGAAATCAGCTAAAAGTCCATTCATTTTTACATCAAATGCACACAAAGAGACTGCTGTTTACAATTAGAAATCCTAAGTTTTAGTGCTCTAACTTTGGTTTTGGAGAAAATCGTTGTTTAGTTTTGTGTTTTATTGCATTCTATTTCGATTGCGGAAAGTAGAAAAAAAAGACTGTTTTATTTTGTACAGCTCTTAAAAGAACTCAGAATTGGTGAAAATGATCAGCAACGGGTTGGAGATCTCTAATATTTGCATCTTGGCCATTGACTCCATATGGCATTCACAGTAAATCAAATCACAAGGGATCTCTACACCTGCCCTGTGAATGCAATGTGATCCTACTGTTAACGGCACAATAAGAGGTGGTCTTTATGTAGACATATGGCCAGATGCCTTTAGTACTCAATAAGCAACAAGTTCTGTAGTTCTGTTCTACAATTAGGTGCCAACTGTTTGCATAAGCATTTCATTGCAAGCAGATGAGGAATGAAAATGCACTAAAGCCCATAACTGTTAAAAAAAAATAAAAATACATCTGGTCTTTGCAAACAAATGTCCTGTAAGCTAGTTGTATTTAACAGGAATTCAGATTACATCACATTTATGCCAGGCATGAGTCGATGTACTTTCAGGTCTCCATATGTGATTTAATCATTCCAAAAACACAAGTTAATGCCAGGTGTGATGTCATCTTTTAACAGGCAGTGTAGTTTATAAAAGTTTATGTTATGGGATCATATGGAAAACAAGTTAGTGAGATTTTGAGTTTATTCCAAGTGACTGAAAGTGAATAAGAGATTTGCTTTTGTTAGTGTTAAGCATTTCAGCTTTGTGAACTAAATCCCTGGAGTGCCCTTTTGACTGAAAAGTTGGCGTTTAGCTTCAGTTCCACACAGAGCAATGTACCAGTATGACTCCCAAGTACTGCAAGTAAATGTGTATGTTGTCTTTCTTTTTTTTTTTTTTTTTTTTTTGACAAAAGCAATATTTTCTTGGATAAATGCAACCACAACAGATTATAAGGAGAAACAAAACAAAGCGTGAGGTCCAAAGTTTTATAAGCATTTCGTTCTGTTGTGAGGATCTAAAAAGAAATAACATCTATGTTGATATTCCATGACAACAGACCACAGTGGGATTGTTATTGCCAGCTGGAAACGCTGGTCCAGCAAACTGCTCTGAAGCGAACACCCGCCATGCCAGTTCAACCGCTAATAGAGGGGCTTTAATCTTTTTCTCATCCTTTGTCACATCTTGAACCTCCATCAGACTTTCTGAACATCACAGCACATACACAGTTCCACCTCTGAGCCCACGGCACTTACCCTTCACTCTTGAAATCTTTTGAAGGCACGTACATGTTACAGTATAAAAAAAATATACTCAACCAGCATTTAAAAGGCTTCAGATACAGTACATATAACGGGGGTCACAAGTCGCATGGAAGAGAATCCTTGAAAGGTAGATTCCGATCATTTGAAACCAATATAAAACTCCCTCTGTAATTCTTCAAATCTACAGTTTGATAATACCTCCTGAAGGCACTGAAAAACTGACTGTTACATCACTTTCAGTATATATAACAATTTCAGCTTTGCCTTTCACTTAGCCAGAGTCCAAACTGAATTCCTCCACTTATGAATTATCTCTGCACTTATTCTGAGCTTAAAACAGATCCTTTGGGATTTTCAAAGTGAGGTTCCATTAAAAAGTTATAATTAACCAACATCTTACCAGCAGTAGATAACTTTCTAAAAGACAAGCAAAGACCAAACAGCTACCATCCTACACAAGACACAAGCCAGTACTAGATTATCACAGTATGATAAGCTTGAGTAACAATACTAGAGTATCGCAGTATTTACACAAAAATGAACAAAAAAATATATAAAAAACATATCATGCCTAATTAATTTATAACAGGAGAGTGACAATTATTCTAACTGCTACAAAATAATTAACATATTGCTAATTATTGCTATAATAATGTTACATTTTGCAACTTCCTAGTTATTTTAATAGACTTAAAAACTCTAAAAAGCACCCACAAAATTTAGTAGTAGTTTTTCTGTTCTTATACTTCCTTTTGATTTTATGATTTTATTTCGTAGAGTAAAATTGGGAAGGTTAGTATTCTTCTTTCAGCCACACATCTGGCAGTCCACAGTAACATGTGGGGAGGGGGAGTGTAAAGATACTTATTGCTCCATACTGTCCAAGAAGGCGCTGGTAACTTCTGCAGTCTCTTTTGAGTCTCAATATAAACATTTTAAACTGAATGAACGGTATAATGGAAACATTTATTGGTACTGAAATTGTATCTTTGAAACTTCAGGAAGATTAAATATCAGAAACCAGCTCATGCGCACTCCCAAATCCAAAACTTTTAGTTTTAGCCAGCACTACTCAATTAACGTGCAAACCCTTAAATTGTTTGCTTTGGGGTGCATTTACACAAAGGTTAGTTATAATATTAGGAAAATAATAAAAGTAGGAGACAGAGCACCAATAACCTTCCTGTATAAAATCATGCTGCACTTTCTCACTTTCTTCTTCTTCTACTCTATAATTTGTATTATTTGTTCATATTTCAAGTGTTAGCTTTTTGTTTTCTTTGGGTTTTTTTCTCCGTAGAAGCTACATCTAGTCTGTTTCTGTCTGCTTTTGCTTCGGCGGTAGTACCTTCCTGGAGGAAGGCGTCAGCTAAGATCATGCTTCCATCAACTAATCGATCTCCCTCTCCTGCTATTAACCTTTTACTTCATAAAAGGTTGAGCATAAAAAAATAATACTACGTCGGTTCATCTGTTTCTTTTTGTATATTCTCCTGTCTTCTCAAATCCCAGTCAGTCATGGCAGATGGCCTCTAATACTGAGCCAATTTCTGCTGGAGGTTTCTTCCTTTTAAAGGGCCATTTTTCCTCTCCACTGTTACAACATGAATGCTAGGTATGAGGGATTGCTGTAAATCAACAGCGACGCAAGTGATTGTCTACTGTCGCTATGTGCTCATCCAGGGGGCGTGGAAGCTGCAAGTCAATGACTAGATGCTGGGTTTCCTCTTTTGACCTCACATTGAACAATAAACTGAGCTTAATGTACTGTTCGATAACTGGGATCAATTGGAATGTGTGTGAGATTGAATTGAATAAAAGTTTTGTGAATCGCCTGGAGACATCTCTTGTGAATTGCTGCAATATTAATAAACCAAATTTTTGCCAAGAGTAATTTACCTGACAGAAAAGTAAAGCAGTGCAAAAATACATAAAATTGCATTAATTTAAAAGGCTGTAATATTTCCCTTTGTACACCAATTTTTAAATTTTGTTTTATCACAAAATTAATACAGAGTTAACCTGGCAAGAAAACGCCCACGTGGTATTTTCAGTACCTGAATCACACAGGAAGATCATTGGTGGTGCACTGCCTCATACCTCCATTTCCTATACAGATAACGCCCACTGTAAAAGTGACAGCACTTTAAAGGTTCATACAAGACATTTACCCTACAAACTGCTGGCCCCTCTCTGAGTAGCGGTTAGCTTCAGCCTATGGATTCAGCTAATTTGGATTTATACAAAATAAAAAAGCAAGTAGGCATCATAACTTTTAAACAAAACCTCTCTTCAAATACCCTGAGCCATATCTTTAGCCTTCCTGTATAGCCTCCCTATTCTGGACACAATGGTGAAGGCTTTGAAAATATCTACCAGATATAACTACAATGTATTTCAACAGTTTAACTTCTAGGTTTTTTATATATACTTTATATATACATAAATACTAATTCAATTCAAAGCATGGCAAGAACTTCATTGCTATAAAGAATACTGTTTAACAAGGTCATATTCAGACTGAAACTTGTCCTATAGATTGACTCTTCTTTTGATTTGAAGCTACAGTAATCTGTCCGACATCTGCTGCTGCCCAATACAGCTATCTCCAAATTTGCAAAACTAAGAAAAATCTCCAGAGGGGTTCGGTGAAACCGCTTCTGTCAACATTTTCAAAAATCCATCTGAGGATCGACGCTATACGACTGAACCTACAGTAGTTCCTAAATACACATGGACGCAGTAACACAATGTGATACACAAACACAGAAAAAAAAATTCCATATGTCCCAGTTAAATTTCAAATTGCACACTAGAAGAAAAGGAAATAAATATGTGAAATGTAAGCTCGGGATGTATGGCACTTTATCCCTCAGTTAATTCACAGTTAGTAAGATGTGCTGCTGACCCCTAAAACGAACGGCCGAAGGCCTTCTTTTTCATTTTACCATCGCTAGAAGCCTCCTGACTAAAATGTTCACCACATCGCATACTTCACTTGGCAGGAAAAAGGAAAGCAGATCTCTGTAAACACAAAGCCAACGAACCCCAAGGTGAGGTATTGACACTAAACATATCGTCAGTAACACCAATACGATACATGCTTGGTGCTAATTATCGATACATTAATTTGCTGGAGTTAAATATACATTTGGAGTAATGCAGTTTCTAGTACATGGTTTTACAATTTGTTGGAAAGCGTGCAAGATGAATGATCCTGATCTTACAGAAGGAAGGTATCAGAAATAAAAAGAGAGGACTAGAGCTACTGTCCGGAAGCAGAGTGGACAAGAAGGGAAGACCTGCTTGTCAATAGGCAGATAACATGAGTTATGATGGCAAAGTTCTTTCCCTCTGGGTAGAGATGATTATTGCACGCGGCGGCAGTAGTAGCCCAGGACTTTACATTTCTCACACAGGTGTTGTGGGTGCTCTTTACTCTGGTCAGACACATCCAGGCCGTCCGGCTTCTCCAAAGGTCGCTGGAGAAACAAACAAAACAAATAATGAGTCAGACTAGTTAAATAAAGAAGGACACTTTGGTTTTGACCCGTTACCTGCAAGTAAATACTTTCCACCAGGTCGTTTGCCAGATCCTACAAATACAGTCATAACCTCTTATTGCCAACAGATGGTGCAAATCTGGATGTTTTTATGTCGCAAAGTGTTATTCTCAGTTCAGACAGAATATTTATAGCTATATCAATACCAGAGCCCATGTCAATCAGAAATAAACCCCCTGTTTGTGATAGAAATCCTTCACTTAGAAAGGGGGAGGAAATTCAAATTTCAAAATAATTTAAGGAGACTCATAAAACTGAATTGATTATGCACATTTAAATGAAGTAAAGATGTTAGTTACTACTCTATAAACTATGAAGCGAGCAGTTTTTCCAGCAGTTTGTTTGGCCTGATGCACACCACATGGAAGTTCTTCATAAAACAGGTTTGTACTGAATACAATTAGCTCAGAGATATGTAAAGCCTCAGCATGCTATAGCTGTACCAGAAAAGAGGGAAATTTTCATCTGATTATAATGGACTTGTTTGGAAATATTAGCATCAGGTTTCTTGGAATCATTATCAGCTACAAAGGAAACGTTTCAGAGCGAGCACGTTTGGAGGTGATTTTAACAGCCCATCTGGAAATTTTTCCCTCTCGTTTATTCCTTTCTTCTCTGGAGTTTCCCCCTCCCCCTCTCGAAACACTTATTTATTCCAACTACTTTAACTAAAGGAAACCTGGTTAGCAAGGGTCATTACAAAGAGATACTTCAGACTTCCACTAATGACTCTTCCAGCAAGATCTGGGGCTTTACTAGTGCTGTGTCAAAGACATTAAGTCCCAAAGCAAAACTGGAAAATCTAATGGAGATTTTATGGTGCTCCCATAGTGGTTTCAGGGAACCGTGGTGGACGTTCTTTCTCCTGCTGAACTGCAGTCGAGCAAGAGACTCATTGTGACTGAGAAAGTTAAATGGCTACTATTGTTCTATTGAAAACTAGTTGTGTGTGATATGACAGTGGGATGCTGTGAAATCAAGATTCGACGAAGTGCCAAAATATTAGAGTCGGGACTGTTCTGACTCAATCTGGTGTGGTTCTTAGATACATAATCCCAATCCCGGAATGGTTTTGTTTGATGTTGAAATGTTTCTGGACACATTTATAACATAGCATTGCCAGGAATCTCATTAAATAAAACAAAAACTCATCATAAAAGCAAACAATGTGCAGTGATACTTTATAGAGAAGACGTAAAAGGCCACCACAGCTGACTGAATATCAGAAAGTTGTTTTAGTTTAGATTTTTGAGCTCTCATACTGTATCAGGGAGAAAATGCGATGTAGAAATGTCAGCACTCTGTTAGAAGACACAAATTACATGTTTTCTAGGATCTGGAACATGTCTGTGTTTCAGTCAGGCCATCAATCACTAAAATGCTAAAAAAATAAAAATAAAAATAAATAAAAGTTTAAAATGGCAACTTTTTAGGTGTTTAGTTGTTGAGCTTTCTGTTCACATCAAATGACGCAATCCCAAAGTAGAACGTTTGCACTCAAAAAGCACCACCTATTTCCACCAAAGACCTTCTTGAAGCTGCAGTCTTCAGCAGAGCCTCCACCTCACAGAGCACCTCTCCCCGACACATCTCCTCCAGACTAGCAGCAGCAGTAACAAGCAAACACCTGTTGGAATTGAGAGTCTGCTGAGCTCATCATACAAACGACGAGTCAGTACAAAGCTCCTAAGAAAGTCATAAAATTAATATACAAAGGCTATATAATGGTGCCATGTGCCTGGGAAAAAATAACACTGTTCCTCTAAAATATTTTTAATAAAAAGAAGTTGACACCCAATCAGTTAAAGCTGAAAATTCCTGGCATGACTTCCAGATACAGTTCAAATCAAAATAACAATTTAAAGCTTATAGATTAAAAGAGAAGAATGTAGTTAGTTTGGTCAATATTCTTAGGGATTGGATCACAAAGCTGAATTTTTATGAAAACCAAATATAAAATTGAAGCTTTACTTTCAATTGTTTCACCTGTGACACATGGGGGAAAATCTTTTATTTCCAGCTTCAGTTTTTGCAAAGGTTAACAGAGAGCTGGGCCTCTAGCAGTCAGCCTAATTTTATTTCTGGAAGTGGAATTGCTGGAATGTGGAGAAGCATAAATATTAAAAGATGAAGTGTTTGGGATAAATATATCTCCAGCTGGAAAACAGTGGATTCTTTCTTCGCCTCTACACCAAAATAAGCTCTGAGAAACATTTTTTGGAAAGAAAGCAAAACACTGGTTGTGCAGCATGTTAATTGCAGCATGTGTGGTTTGGAAAAAAAAAACTGTTATGGTTAATATGATTTCATGTTTTCTTCCTGAACATGACAAGACTTTTTGCCACTTCCTAAGTGGCAGAAATTTCTAAGTGAGGCATTCATAAATGCATTTTTCTTTTGAGTCTTGAGCAGATTAACTGCCTAATTCTAAATATTTATGCATCAGGAAATGTAATTTGTTTATTCAATGTTTGTACATCAGTTCAGATAAAGTGGTTTTTATTTCCCTTAAGTGAGGCCATCTGGAAAATCCTTGAACCAGAGTCTGAATTCAGTTAACTTTAGTTGAAATGAGCCAGATTCCGTGTGCAACATTTTCCCACTCAGATCAAGTCACGATATGTTGGCTGATGTACCTGTTTGTGTGGATAGACGTTGATGTGGCATTTGATGCATTCTTGTCCCATGTTGGCCCAGGAGTTGCCACTCATCCACTTCCTCTTACACTTTGGGCACTTGTACTCGCCAAAGCATCTTTTCTTCCCTTGGTAGGGTGTCAGTCCTTCCCCCTTGGGTCTGGCCTATCACAGGAGAAAAATAAGAATTTCATTCGGCTTCAGCTCCTTGATATGATAAAACAAACAAACAAAAAAAAAGCAACAGCCCAAAATTGTTGTTTTCTTGCAGAGGGACATTTTAAAACACACTTCTGTAGCACACAGTTAACAACTGGGTGTTTTCTATCTTTGTTGCACTCATATATCAAACTTCATCACACGCAGAACACTCCTACACACAGTTCTGGCTCGATATGCGGTCATATAAATGACGTTTGCTTCCATTACAGCTGTGTTAAATTATTCCTCTGATTCTCAACAGGGAGATGATTGCGAACAGTCAGTCAGCCATGAAAAAAAAAAAAAAAAAAAGCATTCACCCGAGGACAATATTGTCAAAAGGCGCCGCCCCATGACTTCATGTTGGCAGCTGTATTTGGGCCACTATAATAACATTTGGTAAAGAGACAATTTTTTTCCCCCCGTATAGAAGATTGTCGCAAACATACACCACAGATGACATCAACAGCATAAATCACAGGCTGCCAAAATAAACCTGAATGTAAATGTATCTGTTAGTTTGTTAGAGCGTGTCATTATCAATCTGGAATCTCTGCTCGGCTCCAGCTCTCTGTCAGATAAGTGGAATCAAGGAAAATTTTCAACATGCCTTTTTTGCACGGAGTGATATCAGATGTGGCAGAGAAAAAAAGAAATCTTGATACACAGCGTGCATGCAGCTGATGGCAGCTCTCCAAAAAGTCAGGAAGCTCTTTGGCCTTTAAGTGATATCTAAACTATCTTGACACTCCCGACTCCATGCAAGATCATTTTTGGACATCTTGGATGTGGATGTTAAAGGGCGGATGGGAACAAGAAGAAAGGTGACAGTTGGAGCAGTGCCTCGCCAACGTTAACTCCTTGAGTTTTTTCACATTTTTTCATGTTAGAACCACAACCTTCGTTTTATAATTTTATAACACACAATTGATAAGCAAAGGACAATGATATATGATTCTCAATAAATTTAAAAAAAAATCTGCAACATGCACTTTTACTGATCCCCCTGATTTAATTCCTTGTAGCAACACAGCTTACAGTTACAGTCTTTACTTACGTGTCTTCACCTGATTTGTGTATCTACAAACCGCATTTTTTATTTGTTGGTGAAAAAATAAGCACAGCCCAAACAGTACTGTGGAAATGTGCATCAATGTGCGTAATGGGCATAAGTCTTGTAGCGCTCCATCAATTCTACTGAATTAGTTTCAAGAAAAGTCAAAGTTCCCTTTACTGACCTAACCACTCTCTTTACCGTATCAATTACAGGTTAATGCCATCGACTTGCAGATATATGGTAATAAAGTGCAATGCAAAAAGGTATAAATGTTAATTTGTTCGTGATAGTGTCAGCCTCATAAATTACTTGACCTGATAGGCCCAAACAAAGTCACCTATGTTCGTTTATTGGTTGTATCATGAATGTTGTGGTTATTTGTGTTCCTACCAATGGTATTTTTTATTTTTCTAAGCAAATTACCCTTGGGAGTAATAAACTTTACATTGATCTCCTTTTCTACCCAGTCAGCTTATGTGGACAAACAAACATTGGTATTTTTGCAGCTGTTTATTTTCAGATGATTTGGTTTGCTTGATAAATGTATCCAAAACGCTGAAACTAAGTACAGTTTTCCTTCCACTTCACAATATCTCACTGGTAAAAGATGTGAAAACATTCAAGGTCTAAGGACACTTATGCAAGGCACTGTATTCCTGGCCGTTCCTCGCTGTGAGTCCCAGCCTCAGTGTGAGTAATAGAAACTTAAATCAGCAGCATCTGGTGCTTTCCAAACAGACGTCAGCACTCTGCATCAGCACTAGCAGGTCCGGAGTAAGTATGCAGGGCTGGGCTTCCATCTGGCTCTATGGGACCATGACCTCAAGCCCCGACTGTCAGTGTTGCATCTTCAGCTGAGAACGCATGCAGCCTGGAAAATCTGACTCCTGCTGGCCTTATCCACATCAGTGAGTATTCACTCTGCCTGGTGTTGCTCTCTTGATGCAATCAGTGCTATGAGAACGTTTTGCTGGAAACTTTGCTGCAAATGATGCATCTACTATACGGTCCAAGTATAAACCAGCTGACATTCTCATTTGTAAAACACTAAATACGATGATGTAAACACTATGGAAATGTATGGGAGCACTGAGATTAATACCCAGAGGGTATAATCTTAACCCTTGATATTCCTTTAGAAAGCCAAATGTAGAGGATAATTCCAGCTAGAGCTGTTTGTACTGATGTGAAAGCTAAAATCTCTGATTTTGCAGCCAAGACTGAGCAGAACAGAAACAGAACTCATTCACTTCATGACCATTCCTTATTTTGCTCCAAGCTAGTTTCCAGAATCTGGCCCTTGGCCTCTGGCTGCACATCACGATCTGCCTTTGCTTTAAGACTTTCAGATTACCTCAGACCTCTCTGGACAACCAAGCTGTGTTCTAGGAAAAAGATGGATGTTAAATTTTTAAACCTCTGATCGTGTTGTACACATCATGACTTTTAATGGGTAAGATATTTGACACAGAACACAACATGGTTCATTATGTACAGTTCTTTCATTGGGAACTTTTTGTACACAGAATAATTTATTCACATGTGGTAATAATGTGATGACAGCTGATGATTTCAGTATTCTTTCCACAATCTACTCATGATCTACTCCAGTAAAATTTGGTCACTCTAAGTGTTTTTGGCCTAATTGGGGTTCAAAGTGTATAATATCACAAAGGTTGAAAATGGCCTGAACAATTAATACAATATTCTCATTCTTCAAAAATGAAATGAAATTACAGTGGAATCCGGATATTTACATACACTAAATAAAAGGACACAAACATGTTTTTATGACTATCTGAAGTTCAGACAAACACAACTTTTCCCGTTTTAGCTTAGTTAGAATGACTAAAGTTATTTCTATTAGCTAAATGCCAGAAAACACAGCAAGAAAATATTTAGATTTTTTTTTTTTTTTTGTAGCTTTTCTCAAATTCAAACACCTACACATCAGGGGTAACTGTTTTTTAAAATGTATGAATTGGGTTAAATCTGCAAATATTGAACCTAAGTACATTAATCTCTACGAAACACAATCCATCTTCTTTTTGAGCAGCTGGACATTCCCATCATGTATCTACTTCTATGAAACTGTTTGAACAGAACCTTAAAGCACTGATGAGTTGTTCACAATGAAGAACCAGATTTGTGCAGCAGCACAATTCTCTTCCTGATATCTTGGCTGATTCTTTTGACCTTCCCATCATATCAAGCAAGACAGAAATGTGTACTTCCACAGTAGTTTCTCCAATTAACTCAAATGTGTCTGTTAACCTATCAGAAGTTTGTGGAAAAGAAACCCAAACTTCTTATGTTTATATAACCAAAGTCATACATTTTGAAATACAGTTATTCCTGATACTGAACAAAGGAATGTAAACTTCTGAAATTGAGAAAAATATTCTTAGAAATGTTCTCACTGTGTTTTCTGGCTTTTAGTAAATAGAAATAATTTTGGCAATTCCAACTAAGCTTAAACAATAAATATTTTGTCTGAACTTCAGACAGTGATTTAGAAAAATGTTTGTCTTTTCATTCAGTGTATGTAAAACTCTGGTTTCAACTGTATATGTTAGTATTTTAGAAAGATTTATTTTCTTAATTTACCAAAACACTAAACTACCAAGTTCAAATCAAAAATCATCCACTAAGCAATTGAATTTCTATTAATATCCTCCATGAAGTTTCAGGAATGTTGTTCAGTTAAATCCTTTTGTAGAAAAGTGTGTTAATCATGTTTTATTATATTTCATTTTTAAAATGATCCACTTTTATGCACATTCCCTGTGCAAATTTGGCTTTGCATAGCTGCAAATCACCACGGAGCTCATTTGGACACTTGGAGTTGTAAATCTCGGCGTTGCACTTAAACTGTGGTCAGCTGTTATGGGGCCATTGCAACACTCTGGCTGTCATGGAGGTCTCAGGCAAAAGCAGCGAGTTTAGGAACTGAAGTCACTAACATTGCAGGCCCGGTTGGTGCTGCGCAATCCACCAGACCCCCACAAAACACGTGGGAAACGATGCCACAACAACATCTGGATAGCCGTGTCATAACAGCCAGCACAAATGGAGAGAGCAGAAGAAAACAGATAGGTTTGTTTATATATATATATATATATATATATAGACTTTTGTCATTCTGTTTTTACTTATGCGGTGAAAAGCAGATTAAAACTCTCCATTGTAAATGTTTTAGCTAGAGTTGATTTCCAGAAAAGCTGAATTTATTAACTGTACACAATGCACTCAGCTCAGTGAGTAATAGGATCAAACTGCGTCATCACACCACACACCGCTATGGGAGATGAGCCTGCATGGGAAGTCTTTTTTTTTTGCATGTTTTCCCTTTCAACTACTCAATAAAAAGCTTAGAGTAAAACCTAAACAGACATATTTTAGCAATTTGGAGCGTTTTAGTTGTCTGTCAAGCAGGAAAACATTGCGAAACAGCTGCTGACTTCTGTGCCAAAAGGCAGTAAGGGGAGTTTGTCACTGCATTTTTTTTTTTTAAACATTGCTTGGTGTTTGTTTAAGACCCGAGGCTGAAGGCTTGTGAGCAGAAGTAAGATAAGGGTCAGAGAGTGTGTAGATGACACATTGCTCAGAAAAGAAACACGTCCTCGTATTGCACACAAATGCATTCACAATTTGGGTCAGCGAACTGTTAATTGAGGCATGTACGCATATGTGATGCACACACTCACAGAGGCAGCATCAAGACGACCGTGGCCACACACAGACACAAGCAAATACTGCTTCCTAGTCCTTTGGAGTGGACACATGCAAACTGAACAGATTTAACATCCACGGGTTTTCCTACACTCTCGAGGCCCGACTGGAAAGTCTCAGTGCACAGTTTCCGGCAGTACTCCTACTCTGTTTCACCCCACTCCCCCCAGGAGTACACAAGTCGTTCCTTGGCTCGTATCGCAGGATTAATGAGCTCACAGACTGCATTAAATAGAATAAACAGAGCTGAACTTGAAACGCTGAAACAAAAAATGGGAGAGAAGGAGGAGACACTCTAGAGAGAAACTTCTGTAGGATTTTAATGAACATACTTAAAAACCTGCAGAGTGATTGAAAAGGAAAGCGGAGAAATTCAATGAGCAACTATAGAAAGACCTTCCAATCAGCCTTTAATATTTGGGGGTAGAGGGGGAGGTGAAACAGAGAAAAGAGGAGGAGAAGGAGAAGGAGGAGGAAATCCAAATCCAAAGCAGATGGCCTCCATAGGGGCAGAACACTGAGAGCTGTCGTAAAATTGCTGCTCTGCTTTCAATTAGACCTTACATTTCAGAGACACAGAAACAGAAACAGAGAGGTGGGGGGATGAAACAGTGTTAACATACCACTGAAGTTCTGGCCACAACGACACTGGACTGAACCCATTATGTGAAGGAATGCAGCAAGAAAAAAGCAATCTTCAGCAGGGACTGTACATGTGTCAGACATGCACAAATAGAGTGACATTAGGAATCTGAAACACGAGCACCATTTCCATGTACATTGCTAAATTAGAAAAAATGTGTGTGAGTGAGTTATTCCAGGCAAGACGACACCCAGGTAATAGGGTGAAATTGATTAAAAAAGGCATGTGGTTCAGACATTTAATCATAAAATTCCAGTTTCAACATCGTTTTACAAAACCATGTAAAAGCTTTCTTTCAGTGAGTGTTTTAAGCATATATCTATCACCGACCATGGACAAAAATGCAACCCTGACCAATGTCTTCAAGGTGGTGTTGAAGTCGAAGCTGATCTCGTATATCAATACGAGTAATGACCAGCGGACAGACCCCAGACTGTAGACACCTTCCCAAAACCTGAAACCTTAATCCTCTGTTAAACAGGCTAGCCTTGGTTTAATGTTAAAACCCTCATCCAAGTCAAACCTAACGAGAATCATCACCGAGGCTGCTGCTTTCAAGGTTGCGGACAAGATTTCATACTTTCTCAAAATATATTGGCCAACATGTGCACCTTTGACAGTGAGGACTTCATATTAAACCCGAGGTCAGACCACAAAAAAAGTACTAGGAGAAAAAGTCTACAGAACGTTTTGTGCAAATACCTAATCTCATTCAGCATTATGCGAGTAAAACAATTGAGTAAAGTCGTTTAGGAAGCACCTAGGGCATCTGTAAAACTGATCTAATCTGTAACTATATAGTTTTATTGCAGCACAAAGTCACCCCAATATATAACAAAGATAACAGAACTATTTTTAATGCATTTGATAAATAAATGACAATTTCTAGTTACACTTGAAAAAAAGACAGACAAGAGCAAGATTCTTTTAAGTAAGACAGGCATGCACAGTCTTCATAGGTTAGGAAATGGCTACAAGACCATTGTTTAAAAATCCTAAAACAACTCAATTGGTGTCAAATGAGGCTGGATGAGGACCAGAGTCATACTTTTTTTTTTCTTAGATAAAGAATGTTAATACTAAAGAAATACTGGCTTAAACCACTTAAATTAAAAAAGAAGCTAAATTGGATATAAAAAGCAGCCGGTTTGCATTTATTTATATAGTTTTGTAAAACAATATATCGACTTCCCTTTAGGTAAGTTGGCATCTGACCTCAAGGAAAGTTTAGGTATGACTTAGGCTATTCTGCTCACTAGGCTGTTCTGAGTAAACCAGAGAATAATACATTACTGTAGCTTGTTTTGAAGCAGTCTGATGGTTTTCACGCCAAATCTTCTCACCTATGTGACTTTTTTCAATGCAAACATTTGCACTTGTGATTAATGACAGAACAGATGGCTCAGTCCCTTAGAAGAACTGCAGCTGAGTTGATATAGTGAGCATATTACCTGTTTGTTTAGCTTTTTCCAGCCAAGAGTTGCAGACCAGTTTTGCACCTGGTCTGCGCTCCGTTATCTACTTGGTGACCTTGTCCGCTATGCTAGGTACTACCAATACTCCATTGTTTCTTAGGCCCAACAGGTGAAAGAATACGGAGCTCTAGAGATTTAGTCTGTCTTTGTTTTTAGACAGACTAAATCTGTCTAAAACTCACATGGTTTCAGACCATCGAACAATTTTTGATTGAATACAAACAACAGTTTTCAAATTACTTCATTTATTAAAGGCAACAAGTAATCCAAACCAACCTGCAAGTGGAAAAAGTATCCCACATATTCAATTATAAATTAACTGTAGTGAACCACATTCATTGGACAGCTTCATTTAATAGAAATATCTAGACTAGAATCTCTCTGACAACATGAAGTAGGCTAAAAGATATAAAAAAGGCAACTTTAAGCTTCACACTGCTGTACATTCCACTGAGTCTCTGTAATGAATTGGCTAATTAATTCATTGTCAAATGTCACAATCTCAGTTTTTTTTTCATTTGTTAATGCTTAAGTCAAGTTAACGATGCAGCACAAAACTCCACTTCGTGATGTGATTTTGTTCGACGTGTTAAACTATTCACACAGTATAAAGTTTTGTGAAAACTGAGACTGTGTCAACTATTCAAAGAGAATGTCTGAGGTTGTTTTACAGACCACAGAGTTAAAAGCAAGAACATTTTGTTGGGTCATTTAGGGCAAACCAGTCTTGCAGAACTTTTCTTCCCAGAGAGAATAGTTCGGCTGACCACATGAAGGCAACTCACATGTGGAAGAGATATGTATACCTGTCACTGTGAAAACAGGAAAACTTAGTTTGTGCAACCATCACATTTAATGTGTTGTCTGACATAACAGAGATGACAGAAAGAAAGATCTGAGGGTGCCTGTCGGCCAGAACTCTGGACCAAGTGGAGCCATGCAGATGGTCGCAACTTCAAGCACCTCAAAAGAATGGCACTGTCACCACCTCAGCTGTGTCCCACTCTGCACAGGACAAGCATTTTTTATTGCTCGTTTCCGCCACTGGGGTAAACAGCTGCAGCTTCATGCCAGAACCTCAGCCAGGTGCATTATGGGAACTGTTTATCAATCCCACCATGCACTGCAAGCTCTAAATACAGCCACTGTTTTCTGGTCATTCGTCTCTCTCTCCCCCATCCCCTCTCTCTTTTCCCCTGAAGTCTTTCTCACCTCCTTCCCTCCCTCTGGTCAGCTCCTTTGCTGGTGCAGCTGTCTCTTTATAATGCCTGTAAGGAAAAGTGGCTGAGGCTGAGAGTGATGGAAGGAACAGGTGCGCCGATTGAGGGATACGTTCGGCCTGAATCAAGCACAATGCACCTCTGTTCGTGAAAATAATCTCATCTGAAGGAGGGTGCAGAGTAGACAGACAATATACTTAAAGTAACAGGAAAAACAAGTTGGGGTAAATTATAGGGTGCAGAATTTTCCTTTGCAATCAGCTTCAGAACAAAGGCTTGGCTAGTATCTCTTTAAAAGAAACATGCAATCAGATTGGAAAACAAGTATGTTAATTGCAGTCAGATGAAATTAATCCAGGTCTACATTTTGCAACTAATAATTACCTTTAATTGCAGATGACGTCATTGGCAGTTGCACGTGATGCTGGTGTTAATGAGGACAAACCAAACCATATACAGAATCCCCCCACAAAACCCTCTCACCCTTTGGAAACAATTGCAGAGTCATTAAATGAGCCTCAGTTTGTTTTTCAAGCGTTCACGATAGAGCTGCCTCAGTCCAAGTTGCCTCTGAACTGCTGGGCCGCTCCCCAGTGTTCTGCTGAGCTCCAGTCACCGGCTCGCATCTGGAAACCATCAGTGTAAACAAAGGAGCAGCGAAGGAGCTCAGGCCACGCTCTGACTCTCCACATCCCCCAGGACATCACTCAGAGAGCAGCCCAGGAATGCCAAAACGACACTCAACTTGTGTGTATTGCATTTCCATGTGCCCGTGAGTGGGAAAAGTGCGCCTATGTCTGGTCTTGTGTCCTCATCTCAGAGTTTGTATTGTTTGGCTGAAGTTCAGAAACAGATAGGTTGACAGATAGTGAGGACAGGGTTCACTTCACAATGTTAGCTTCCAGCCTTTTGCGTTGGGTTTTTGTTTGGTTTGCTCATTATGCGTGGTATTTCTGATAAGGCTTCTAATTGCTTTAATGTGGTTTCAGTTAGCGTACTAGCCCTGGCTCTGTGATGAATGCTAAAGGGGCAGAAACTTGGACAAGAGGTTGAACCTGAGAACTTGTTCTCCTCTGCGAAACATCAAAAGGATCAAAGGATCAATCAAGTCTGATTCTTTTCTAAGATATCACAGGAAATATTTCCAGATTTAGTAACTCCATATCTATTAATCATGTGGTTTGGTTGCTTTTGCTTCAGCCTAAATTTCCAACATGTTGTTCGTAGAGACTGAACCTCTTTGATGCCTTGTGTGCGCTGTGCATAGACTTCACCACACAATTGAGATAAGCAGTCTTATCTTCCTTAACTGTCTCTAAATATAAACTATAGAATCACACATAATTTCCTGCACACCACCTCAATCGCTTACTAATAGCTGCACCACCAAGCACACATAACGAAGCCTGCAAGTTATTTTGCAGACACAGAACATGAAGTGGGGCTCCAAGTCTGCTCCACAAAGAGTAGAAGTCAAAATACATCACAGGTTTCTATCAAACTCATAAAATGAAATAATAGCAAATGACGATAATTCAACAATGTAGCCTTACCTATAATTGTCTTTTAAATGTGTCTAATAAACCTCACCAGACACAATGGAACCAGTCATTATGTTAGGGGACCTTTTGGACCAGAGAGCAAGTCAATCCACTCAACTTATTTTTAAGTTGAAGCTCACCCAGCAGCCATGTCAGAAAATGTAGCTTTAGCTAATATTTATGAGCTGCAAGGCAATCGTTTATAAAATAGGAGAACAACTCTTAGTTTTCACCATATTCAGCTAACTGAGAACTCTAACAGAACAAGTTATGTGCCATAATTATTGACAAGTCAGAGAGGACACATGCTAACATTAGCCTAGCGCCTCAGGAAGTTCAAAAGATCCCAGTGAGTAAAATGCACTTTTACTAGAAACTTTTCAAAACTGAATGCGCAGAGTGATATAGTCCATTTGAAGTCAATTGTAAATCTAAGAGTGTTTTAGCTAGCGTGATGGAACATTTTGGCAGATTTAATTTTATGTTTAAGCATAAAAGACAGTCAAGACTCTCCAGGTAGACAAATAACAGTCTCTGGTTATCTTTAATCTTACCTCAATTGTTTGAGGTAAATCTCACTTAAGGCCTATGAATAACTGTCTGGAATGGCTTAAGATATTAAATAACAACAGGTGAAAGATTTAAGTTCATCACTAACATATTTGAACAGAAAGGTCTACACACATACTACATAAACAAGACCAACTCCTCTCCAAAATATGTTTATCTATAACAAAATAATTCAACCTTCCAGTTAAAATACTTTAAGCAGCAAACTCACTAAGCTAATAACACTAAATAAAACGTCAAAGTAAAAATGAAAAAATAGCGCAAACTAATAAACTATCAAAACGTCAAACAAGAACATGGCTAAGAATCAATAAACTGACTGGCTGATGTTGCATTGGCATAGATTATGTATTTATTTTGTGCACTAACTACTGTTTGGTGGATATGTACATGTTAACAAAAATATGAAAAAGAAGGTTGTTTTTCTTAAAGCATCTCATTATGCTACCCTGAACCTTTATCAAGGTAGCTTTTATGTAAATGTAAGTAAAAATCTTCAGCAATAAAACTATAACCAACGATTTGTTCATATTTAGATATTTTAGTTGCGTTAAAAGGATCATAAAACCCAAGAAGAGAAAGAATAGTTCTCTCATATGTCAGATTTAAGCAATCGTAGCTAACAATTAAAACTTCCCAGGGTGTCTTTAATATAAAGCATCTTAAAAGAGATATTACCTGAAACAGGACATTTCACACAAAGTGAAAGGATTTGCCAGTCTGTTGACTGGCAGAAGCTCGCAGTGGGAATCTACACATCTATGAAAAATGTTTAATTTTCTTCTAGACTAAAATACATGAGTAAATATTTCTATGAATAACAACATGGCAAACCTTTAGCTTATATGTTTACGCTGACGATGTTATACATACTTACAAGAATATAATTTTTTATCCTTTTAAAGCAATGAATATAATGAACCTGTAAATGTCTATTATAGTTTGGTCCCACTAAATAAACTAGTTATAATGTTCAGCAAGGTGAGGTTTGAAAAGATGACAGAAACATTCACATATGCTGCCTGTAAATGTTCAGGCTCTAATAATAAAGAAGCCAGAATATGATATAAATACGCAAGCAGGCAGACACTCATTATATTTTCTAATATTAGTCATCAGATGGAATGACCTCTCACTAAATACAACTTCCCCTCTAAGTTTTTCATCACGGTTGTCATCTACTCTGCTCTCCTCTGCACCTGCTCTGAACTCATGTGGGTCACTGTGGGCTATTCTTAAAAAACTGGTTTCATATTCTAAAAGCTCTTTATTCTAGCTATTCTTATATATGTTGCCATTTATTACTCTAAAAAAGGAAGTAGTTCCCACCTGTTCTCAGATCTTAAAATGCAAAATGAGGTGATTTTTATTTGTAATTTCTGTCACGTACCATTTTGATGAAACCAAAATGGTGCATTGGGATAAAAAAAAGTGATAAATGTGGCATGTGGAAAAAACTTAGAACAATCTTGGTATGTAATCAAATCCACAGCTATTTCAAAACTGCAGTCTTACCAAGCAACATTTCCTAAAAGCATCCAAAACCCAAATGGATGTGTCTAAACAGAGCAGTGAACATCCAGCAGCTAAGTCTGCATATGATTGATTACTTTTACGTGAGCAGTGGCATTCAGGATCTCCTTAATGTGCTTCTGGGTTTAACCTCTGTGATCACATGTTTTCATAGATGTGTGTTTTATCTCACTATGACGTGAAGGGGAGGACGATTATATTAGCCATTGCCGAAAGTCCATTTTCAGAGCAATGGAAATGGCATTTCCATTACTAGTTTTTTCTAATAAATGGTCCTGACTGGCAGAAGCTTGTAGTGAGAATCTGCACATCAAAGTCCTGCCTTGTGCGTTTACACTGCAGGAGACTGATCCTAGGCCACAGTACCCACACAATCTTAAACCTGAATAAGGATCTCCTTTTAGGATTTTTTTTTTTTCAGCCACAGAGAGATTATGTAACAGTAATGAGAGAATCATTACTGTTTAGTCTGTCCTTTGACATGCAGATATATCACCCAGAAAAACAGCTAAATCAAGACAAGCTGTAGCAAAGACGAAAACATCTCACAGCTTCCAGTTATCTGGATACATTGGAAAATATTGCTTAAAAGTACATGAAAATTTTATGTTGCTTTGCTTTTCTAATGATATCAATCCCAACAGAGAAGTTTCATTTGTTGTAGGAAAATATCCCCCCCCAAAAAAAACAATAATTGCACGTTCTTGGAAATATATTAAAAGCCTTTACACATTTTATCACATCACATTAAATTTAAATGTATTTTGTAGGGGTTTTAGGTGGCAGACCAACACTTATAATGATAAAATGGAAGAAAACAACACATTCTTTTTATACGTTTCACAAATAAATATATAAAAATAGTGGCGTGCATAAAGGACAATACTTTGTAGAACCGCCTTAACCTGGCTTGTATGGGTTTCTTTGAATGCTACACAAGGTTTTGATGTTGTTAATCTTCTGCAAAGGCCAGTTTTGTGGAATGCATTAGTATTTTTTTCTGTCAACATTTTGTCTCATTTCAGCTGTGGATCTATGCATTTCCTGCAGTTAGCATGGACCTTTTGGCTGCTTCTCTGATTAAAGCTTTCCCTGTAAGCTTAGGTGCATGGCCATGTTTTGGGAGTTTTGTTGTTGTGCCTTATTCTGTTTTCAGATGATCGGCTCAGCAGTATGCTAAAGTGCTTCAATGTTTGTCAAATGGTTTTATAACCTCAAACCTGCCTCAAGGTTATGAAACCTTAAAGTCACCAGACGGGTGTTGCTTGGTCTTTACGATTTTGTTTATTCACTTATGTTTTCTAACAAACCTCTGAGGCTTTCACAGAACAGTTGGATTTATACTGAAATTAAATTACGCAGAGGCGGTGTCTATGTAGTTATTAGGACACTTCTTGAGTCCCTTGGTGGCTCTTTATTTGATTTAGTTGTGTTAGAGAAAAGAAAACTGAGAACAAATGCACACTGTTGTTTTCAGATTTTTATTTGTAAAACATTTTAAGAAAACCCAAAAACCACAATTTTGTTCTACTTTGTGTTGGTTTGTCACAAAAAAAAAAAAATCCCAGTGAAACACACCAGGGTTTCTGGATGTAAAATGACAAAACAGTAAAGTACAGGGAAAAGAGCAATACATCTTTTAAGTTGCAAGGACCAATGCAGCATTTAAACAAAGCTCAGCAAAACAAAGCTCTGGAAGCTAAAGTCCAATATGATGATCTGTCGATGTAGATTACACCAAATCTTCATTAAGTCCCTTTTATTAACTTTATTCCTCACAAATGAAATGTCATGACCTGTAATTTTGGCTTGTTTTTATAAACTGGAGGTGGAGGGGTTTTTTTTAATAATGAATTTGCTGTAAGCAGGTGATTTTAGTGCTGCTACAGGAAATACACTTATTTGATTTTAATTTACGGTAATACTGCAGGTTCGTTTACTTACAAGATTCCCCCCCAGTTCCACTGATTCCCCTGCCCCCAAAGGACAGCAGTTAATCTAAACTCCAGACCTGCTATATAATGCGAAAACACCATATAAATCTGTGTTTTTCTCTTCAGTAACACACCACTGTTGCTGCTGTCCAAGACAGCTGCAGAGACATATCATCAGGTCAGAATAGTTTTGCCAAAAGCAAATTCCCAGATTCCTAGATTTCCACAATCCAGCTTCCCTAATCGGCCACGGATCTCAGTGTCATGTTCTTGGATGACGGATGGATACCCCTGAGAGTCGAGCGTGTGGGTGTTTAGATTCATAACAAAGACACCCTCTTCTTTCAAAACCTGATGTTTTTCACTGGATCATTTTTCGTACTTCCCGCCATATTCATCAAAAACACAAACGCAGAGCAGCACAGAGGTGCGCTTGAATCAACACGCACCAGCTTGACACAGAAGTTGTTGTAGGATACGCTTGTCATTCTCCCACACATAACGCATTTACTTGGTGATGAGGGCCAATGCAAAGTGAAGATGTGGGTACGAGTTTCCCCTTTGCCCTCTCTCGGCCTTGGACTGAGCCATAGCCCCGCTTGTCCCAGCGAGCTGTGCTCTTGCGCTGCAGGGTTATGTTTCCAGTCCAGTGAATGACAAGGCCAGGTTGGGTGCACATGCTGGGACATACAGAGGTGCACAAAACATTGTCACAGGAAGTGAGTGTTTTGCTGTCTGGTTTAAATGTAACTTGCAGCAGATCTGCAGTAATTCGTATGTGGGTGAGTGTGTCTGAGTGTCACCTTTCTGACAGTTACTTTACTGGATGCACTGTGCATGTGTGTTGCTAATCTGAGTGTCACTCATACTGAATTCTATATTGGACCTATGGCCCTATATGGTTTCTCAATGGCAAGCCCAGCACAAGCGCCTTCTCTGTTTAACTCCTCAAAAATAAAACATCTTGACAGTCGGAGTTATTTGCAGTGATGATGGTCCTCTGCCTGATGTGACACAATGAAACAGAAAACACAGCTGATAATAAAGATCCCCTGCATCCGTGATAAGCCTTATCTGTTTGCAGAAGGGCCTCGGCTTGCTCTCGGGCTCCGGTCTTTGGTAACATGACAGAGTGAGTGCTTGGGAAGAGACAGACGCCTTCACTGGAACTGGAAGGAAGATCAGGGGTCAAACTTGGAAAACATTCCCATGGAGCACCTCCCCCACCTACACTTTTCCCTGCCAGGAACGTCTCAAAGGGAAGTGCACAAAGAGGAAGAGGAGACAGAGAAAGTGTCTCAATAAAACACTCATTATGTAGATGCAAATTGTCTTTTTTATTTTCTTCATAATGGCAACAAGTAAGCAATCCCACAGCAGCCCTCCAATTACAGTTGGGGTATTCATACCTTTTATGTATTTATAGCGAAAACATTGAGTGTAGATTGTTTTATTTCGGCAACTGGATTTTAAAATCAGTGATGAGATTGAGCATATCCATTTATTCTACCTTATACATGTTGGAAATTAAGAAAATCAATTGCTTTTCTGATCAGGGAGCACACTATATGGAAGTGCGACTGGGTTGCATAGACAGCAACACTAAAGAACAACAAGCTTAGCTATTTTCAATGGCATTTAAGACAGGCAGCAAAGTTACCCCGTGTTCTTCTTTTAAAATGTTTGGTAATTTCTAACTCAAGATAATTATCGACATTATCTAAAGAATAAACAGGGAGATTGCTGTTTCATCTGTGATGAGCTGCATAAATTGCTAACATAAACTGTAAGAGGCAGTTTATAAGAACTCTGTAATCCAATTGTCTTTCTTTTAAAATAGTAGTAAAGCCATGTTTTACAGGGAGTTCTTCTCTCACACAAACATGCACACAGTGTATCCTCACCTTTCAACTAATAAAAATAATCAGCAACAGGCTATAGCAGTGAGCCAGACAAATGACATTTTAAATGCTGCTCTTCTATCCTGGTCCATGCCTATTCATTGGCGGCCCTAATTTAGCATTCTGTCCCAAAGAGACAGAATCTTGCACACTTTTAGCAGACAGATATTACTTTGAGTCCAGGTGCTACACTGGACTGAAAGTAAATTTAAGTAAAGCACAAATGGAAAACAGCCATCAAAATTCGATGGATACAATGTATTAAGGAAACCAAGAAAAGCAAAAATAACCAAGTCAAATTACATACCATAACAAAATGTAAACATGTAAATATTTCCAGCTGACAAACCAACAGAGACAAGAATGATCTCCTTGACGGGTTCAGAGAGATCCTGCTAAGAATCTATTTACTGCATTTGATTCAGAGGTGTTGGGTCGAGGGAAACCTCTACAACAAGCAAGAGCTCCCTAAACAGCTGGCTTATCATTTCAGATTTTTTTAAAATGAAACAAGTATAATGGGGTATTATTTAAACAGCAATGATGTGTTAAAGGAGTAAAGTTTCTTTGGAACCTTAAAAAGGTGGATGTCAACACAGACACAGAGTGGGAAAGTGTGCAACAAAATAAAACTAAAGAAGAAGCCTCAGTCTCCTGCATATAGAGAAGACAATACAGGACCAAAACAGTTTGTTGTTGTAATTCTTATTTCTTTCCCTGCTAGGATGTAAAACCTCTGCCCAAACATACTTTAGTCTGGCACACCACTGCAATGCTGAGAGGGCCCTGCTGGGGGAACAATACAGCCCTGCCTTCCTGACCTCTCGGTCTAGCATATCCTACACACACACAATGACTGCCTTAATTACCAGACTCCATTCCCACCACTAGGTCTTTCCCCAGTGGTGGCCATTCATAACCACAGCCTCTCCCTGAGGTGCCCATTCAAGCGTAACACAAAGCCAGCAGTGTCAGTCCCTGATCTCTTGACACCAGCTCCTGTCCAGGGAGCCAACGCTCGCAGATTCAGCCTCGTCTCGTCTCCTTCTCTGTATTTCAGTCCAGGCTCGCATCGCAAAGGAAGCTGTTGTCTCCATTTGACAAAAATCAAAGGTGCTGCAGTGGCTCATTAGTTTAAACAAGTTCCAATAAACCAGTGGGGATAATAAGGGAAATCACTTGTTCAGAGTTTGGGTCATTCAGAAATCCCACTTATCTCACACTTATCCTGAATTTGAAGTGGAGAAGCACATTTTCTAACTGTTTTCCTACTTCAGCTTACCATTATTCACAAACAAATAGATGAAGCAATAAAAGTTAACTTAAAAATATTAAAAGTTAACTTAAAAATATTAAGGTACTTCACTGCATAAACAAGAAAACATAGATAAATAGAATAACATAATGAAGTTTAATACATCAAACTCTAGTGAGAAATAGTGAAACTCTAACCTTTGAACTAACCAACACCTGCAATAGAAAAGTAGCTTGTCATATGTGAGTTCAAGTTCAAGTCAACCCCATGCCATAATGACCTCTGTTACACTGTAGCAGTGTTAAAACCCCGGGCTGAAATGTTATTGTTTCACAATAAATGCTGTTGTCACCATATATTCTCCACTGCAGGTCGAAGGTAAAGTAAAACTGTTTCCAGCAGGAACATGAAAGTAGACTTTTAAGGTGCTTTTGTGTTGTGGTTAACAAAAGAAAAACGTTCATTCTAAAATGAGAGCTGACATGGGTTGCTTCATGCTGAAATCAACAAATTACATAAGATAATGTGAACGCCCCAAACACGCTGCGGTTTATTTGCTTTGTATTTCTACCAGTTTCAGTTTTACAGAGTTGGCTTAACAATGTGACTGAAAAAAATATACTTTAATAAAGTTTTACATAACATACTACACACAAACAAGGCTAATGAAGCAGTCTCGCAAAATGTCGTTATTCTAAGGTTTAGGAATTGATTTATCAGAAGGTAAAATGCGTAGAATTTACTTATAAAATTTTTTTTTAAAACTGACCAGAAGCATCTGAGCATCCCAATGCCAAACAGGTAAACCCACAAAGCGATTTGCCTCATGCTGAACACCATTTAATTCACAAAACCCAAATATACATAAATTTGCTTTTTAAAACTGTGGTACCAAGCAAATACCCCATGTGCTGTCCCAGATCCTCCACATTTGAATGCAGAATTATGCATGCATTTGGTTGGAAAGAAATCCACCAAAATCCATGCCTATTTATAAAAATAAGAGCTGAAATTGTGGCATTTTCAAAGACTAGCGTTGTTTAGGACACGCAGATTGTGAGGAATGCTTTCAATCAACTGAAAGCAGGCGGTTAATTTTACCCAGAAGAAGAAAATAAAACAAAAGCGACCGCTGCTCAACTCACATTAGAAAAAGAGGCCAGGAATATAACAGAAAGTGTAATTTATCCTTCATTTCCTACTGTGTGCTTCTGCTTAAGGTCTTTCTTGTAGAGAACTCACAGAAAATGAGAATTGCTAAAGCTTTGCCTACCTGTATTGCATATAGAGTACTTTAGCACTGCCCCTCCACCACCTGTTGCTATGCCCTGGTGCTGGTGAACAGTTGTCTGAAGGACAAGTCAGTAGTCATAAAACTCAAGGCGTTCCACATTCTTTTACGCTCTTATTCAGGTGTCTTTTGTGTTTAAAGTAATAACCATTAGATCACTTTATACATTTTTGTATTGAATCGTTTTATGTACCATGATTCCAAAGTATTTTTACCTATAGTAATCATATCATAAAAAGTTTATACTGGTTGTCACACTATAATGTGCAAGTGCTGTGTTGTGTTTTTTGATCCTGATATTATGTCATAAATCATTACAATTTATTAAATAATTTAATGTTTAAAATACATGTAAAAATTGTTCAAGCTGAGAAATTATAAACTTCACTTCTTGGAAAAAATATCTGCTACTATATGAATCATTCCAGTGTCTTTTGCAATCTGTAGCAGTGCACTGAAAAATTCCACATGGCCTATTGATTTTAAAATTACCATCCTGATCTGTTTGTAGATTAAGAATAGAATGTTTTTTTTGTTGTTGTTGTTGTTTTTTTTTTTTTTTTGCAATTTTAGATTGAGAAACGAGCAACACTGCAACCTGGCATAAAAAAAGGAGGAATCACAGTTCCTCAAATCTGCTGGACCTGACAGGAGTGCATCAGTATGTAATTAAAGCCATCTGCTCTCCGAGGGACTGAGCATTATATGTATCTTGTACTCCTATCTTTGTAAATTGTAGCCTACATTTTCTTTTTTGATGGTCAACTACACTTTATTTAGTAGTAGATGCCTATTTTTTGTCCTTTAATAACAGTTGTGGTTTTATACCAGCTATCAACGTTTTTCACATCCAATTGTAACTTTACCTGACTTCAGTTGCTGTAACAGCACGGCGCCTCCCAGAAACAGGGTTTTCAGTGTCACGGTTAACAAAACAGGAAGTGGTGCGATTGTTGTCTCAGCAAAAATTGAGAGGAAGAATGGGATTTCTGTCCAGAACACAAACCAGCTGGCAGGAAACACGTTTATCATTCTTTTAACTTTGATTTCCTTTCAGGGGAAGTGCCCTCACTCCCCTGTCACTGTCTCCTGCTGCCTCCCAGATTCAGTGCCATTCTCAAGACTGTGCTGTGAAAACCTGCCACATGCAAACACAACAACCCTGAGTGGCGTGACAGGGACCCATCTAAAGTGTCTGCCAGTCAAAGCAAATAATCACAACTGCGTCAGAATGTTCTCTATAAAGAGAAGAGAATCACAGAGGTGACATGTGAAGCCTTCTCTCCTGACAAATGCTGAAGTGTGACTGTGCTGGTGAAAATGGATTAGCAAGCCACAAGAGACAAACAACAGGAAGAATATAAAAGAAATAGAAATACAAAATTGTGCTATTTCTGTCGAGGGCTGGTAAAACAGACACACCACAGAAAGCTAATGGAAAAATGTAGATCTATGCTCTTTCCACTCTCACAGGAAATATCTAAAGCTACGTCTAGGCCACATAATCCCTGGAACTACAGCAAAATCAGCAGAAGGCTGAGTATCAAAGAGAGAGCTACCAAGACTGTTAATAAATTCAGCTGCATGTGCCCAGACCAAGAATTAACACATTTTGAGCCACAGATTTAAGGTAGAGCTGTTCTCAATGTGCGATAGACGCTACACGTCACCATAGGAGCTCCCGGCTTCTGTATCTGGATGAACTGCAATTAAATGTTGGCTATTGTAATGTTGCTTTAATCATTGCACCCATTTTGCTTTAATATCTCTGAGGGGCTCATTTTAGGATCCAAATAAACGTTTAACAAGCATATTTAGAAAGCAATTCACCCCACAGACAATGCAATTGTCAAACTCAAATGACCACATTTATTGTGGATAAATGTAACATTGTGGATAAACATTTATCCACAATAAATGTTGACCACATTTATTTTGGATGGCATTAAAAACAAATCAATTAATACTTAAAGCCCTACCTTTAAGTTTGTTTATGTTATTTACAGCAAGAGCAAAAACGATGTGATTCTTAAATATCTGCACCGCTTTCAATATACAGATTCATTTAAATATTTACAATATTTAAATGTTATACTTCCCCCTTCAAGGGGGAGCATAACCCCCTTGAAGGGGTTATACTTCAAGGATATTATAACCCCTGGAACAGTAGAAGCACGAGACTGTGTACAAAAGAACAAACCAGCAATCCAATTAAGGCATTTAATTTCAAGTTTTTAGTTTAAGGATTGATAACTTCAAGCAGAGATGTTCTGAATATGAGCTACAAATTACACATCACTATAAAAGTTGTCACCCATCCATTTCCTCATAAACCGTAGTAAATGTTGCTTCAGTGATTGTGTGCATTTTGTTTTCATTTCTCCAACAGAAGATAATTATGATACAATTTACTATTACAATCCAAACAATTCTGTTAGGATTGTAACAATTCTGTTACAATCCTAACAGATCATTTTTCGATCAAAAATGATCGACCCTCAAACCTCAAAACAGGCAGGTTGGTTGGGATTGGTGTGTTTGCTGTTTGGACAATCCTTTTTTTTTTCAAATTTGGTTTTATAAGAGAACATAAAATCACGAAATTTGAAAACACAATTCAATCCAACGATTATTTATGGCACAGTAAAAGGCAAAAATCATTGTTTTTTTGGTTTTTTTTTTACCCACATCTCCCATCCATAGTTTGAACCCACACAAATACCTTGAATTCTTACTATCTTATTCTAATAAAACCCTCTCCATTATGCTTTTAGATGCTGCAAATTATCCCTGCATGACAACTAGCCAATTAAAAAAAATGCATCAAAGCTTTGTCAGAGGTAAGCACTACCAAACAAACATGTTTTGTGAGAACAACAGCCACTGAGGTTTGTAATGGTAGGCTGTAATGGTAAGTCATTATGTTTATTACCAGGACTGAAGGAAAAGCACACATGTTGGCAACTCACACTTTACTCCAAGTGTGATTTGCATCTAGTGTGAAGAGGCCCTCAGGGGTCTCAGTGTCCTTACACTGCTAGGGGAGACCATGGTGACCATTTGTCTAAAGAGTACAGACTATTGCTGAAGTTTACGCCACATGAGTTGTGAGGAAGTATCACAGGAGCTTGGATAACATATGGCCGTAGATGCTATTCAGATAAATGATAACAGAGCTTCAGCCATAGCTAAATCATATAGGTTTACCTGAGTAACACTGGGCGGCAGGGGAGATAATAAAATAACATCCATCCTAGTTATTTAACAAACATTTTTAACTTATATACTGACCTATCTGTCAATTTTTGCTCCAATTCGCTGCAAACATTGTCCTTTAAATCCATAAAGTCTGATAATACTATTGAAGGAACTAGAGATGCTCTGAGAATTTGTCTTGTGATTTTAATCAGATGATTTTCAGCTTTATCAGCTTTGACCAGTGACCGCTTAGTTGAAAACTCAAAAAATGCATTTTCCAATCAACAACACTCCTCACTGTAGACTCTTTTACTGAGTTAAGAAGCCTCAAAGTTATCTATTTTCAATAGAATTTTTTTTTTTTTTTACTTTTGAACTGCCTTGATGACAATTGTGTCTCCATGGACCCATTGACTTACATGTAAGGGAGACAGTTAAGTGGTTAAAACAACAGCTCAGAGGAAATGCAAAAGAAGCTATTTAAAAGTAATTAATATGCCAAGTGATACTGAGAGAGAGCAACACTTTAAGCAGATAACAGAAAGGTTGAGCAGCATGCAGAAAAAAATTATTTACTTGTGAATAAGTTCCAGACAAAGGAAAATCTAAAGTCCCATGTAAGAACTAGAATTGAATGAAAGGTGTTTGTCATTTTCCTGGAGAGTTTTGTAAAGAGTTGAGAAAATATGCCTAAGCTTACTTGCAAAGGATTACTTTGAAATGCAGTATCGCTTGCAAATGTAATAACACGTATGGCTGATGTCCCAGATAACGTTAACAAATATGACCGTAACCTCTGGAGAAAATTAATCAGGTTATTTTTAATTATGCTCAAGTCTGCCATATTTCGCTGCTTTGAGCCAAAAGGATTGAGAGATTTTCAAACACTTAAAAACACTGAAATGTAGCTCCATCAACAGAAAGGAGGAATTTCTGAGCCATACAGAATGCAATTTCAGAATGACAACCTGCAAGATTTATGAGACTGCTGGGAGAAGAGTAGGGTAGGATGAGGAACAGTCCATAAAGAACAGAATGGGACCTAGAATTAATCCTTTTGTCTCATTACAAATCACTCAAACCTTTTGTTTTGCTTTATTTTTATGAGATGTAGAGCAATAGAAAACATTTTGTTTTTACACATATATAGAGGTTTAAAAGATACTTATATGTATATTCACTTAAATGTTTGTTGACAGTCGCTATGTGCTATTTTGATAAAAACATAATAATATGATAAGAAGCTATTGTATTTATAATGCCCTTTATCACAAACTGAAATCTCAAAGGAAGTGGGAGTGGCATATTGTTCAGGATTTAGAACTATTTATTAGTAATTCACATGAGTTTTTTTGGCCTCAGCAATATAAATCAGCTCCCTTGATCACGTTGTCCTGCACATTTAAACATGCTTTCTTGTAGTTTGGAAAGAAGTATGACATTGAAGTAATGTAGAATCATGCCATGTAAAGAAGAATATAAAATATTGCAGTTTTTGTTTATGTTTTTAAAAAATGCTGGTTTATGTACTCTAGATGTTAAATGTACTAATTCAAACATATTTCTACATTTAAAAACAAAATACTTGAAGAAAATTATGGGTCAAATTGTCAGTTCTAGTGACCGATAATCAATGTCACAGGAATTTCCTTTGTTCTTTTCTAAGAAATGCATAAATAATACATGCTTTTTACTCTGAAGGATACGAAAGAGACCCTGAATATTTGGGGAAGAGCAGGAATAATACTCAAGAGCCCACTCTCTCTTCACGACACAAAAAACATGAACGGCAACAGAACTCACCCCCACACACCCTCACTATGGTGAATGCATTCTCTGAATTAATCTTCCTACAGGGAGCAAGTAGATGCCATTGTTCTGATCACTTAAATCAGAGCTGTATCCAGCTGCTGAGGGAATTAGGCCTCTGAGCAAAAACCAAAGCGTAAGTGCAAGTGGAAGACATCTTGAACTACTGCCAAAGCACAGCCATGAGAGGCATTCTGCTCATAACTACGGGACCGACCTCATTTTCCGAATAAAAGCCAGTTTACATAACACCTATGTCCCCATGACAGGGAGGACTGGGCAGCTGCTGCCAGGCCTGTGGCTTTCACTCAGCTACAAGAGAGCCTTCAACAAATTTTTCTTCCAATTCTCACATGCCTACTCTCTGTGTGATATTTCGATATTTATGTTTGAGAAGAAAAAGAAGTAAGACCAAATAAATACAAATAATGTTATATATTGAAAATCTATAAAAGATCATTTCTGCTGTAAATTCCTAGCTTGTGAAAAGTGCAGTACTACACAGTGCTGTATAAAAGTATTTGCCCCCTTTTTTGTGACATGTAAATGTTTCAGATAGTCAAACAAATCTTAATTTTAGACAAAGATAAAGTGAATAAATAGAAAATTCTGTTTTTGGAAGATGATGGCATCCGTTAAAGAAAAAAGGTGGAAAAAGTAGCTGCTCCCAAACCCTAAAAGCTGTTTGCGATAACTGTCAAAAAGTCAAGAACATTGCTGTGTTAGGAATTTTGACACATTCTGCTTTGCACAGCTGTTATACTTCAGTAGTCTGATGGTCTGTACAGGGTCATACCACAGCATTTCAACTGGGTTTGGATTGAAGTCCAGACTTTGAATAGACAACTCCAAAATCTTACTTTTGTGCATTTGGAGACATTTAGAAATTTACTTGTTGTGCTTAACATAATTTTCCTCCTGCATAACCCGTGTGCTTGAATTTAATACCTCAATTTGATGGGCAAATTTTCTTTCTCAATATTTTCAAAATAGGAGAAGACTCATGGTTCCATTAATGACTTCAAGTCATCTAGGTCTTGAAACAACAAAATAGTCCCAGACCATCACACTCTTTGAACAGATGGTATGAACACCTTTCAAAACGTTCCACTTTGACTCATAAGTCCACAAAATACATTACCAAAAACTCTTGGGGATCATTAAAATGTTTTCTTTCGGAAATTTAAGACAGCTCTTTATGCTGTTTTGTTCTATTGATGAATCATGAGCACTAAACTTAATTGAGGCAACTAAGGCCTCCAGTGCTTTATATGTTCTGGGCCTATTGTGACCTTGATGAGTTGTTGATGCACTCTTGGAGTCATTTTGATAGGTTGGCCACTCCTAGGAATGCACACCACTGTTCCGTGTTTTCTCCATTTGTGTAAATTGGCTCTCACTGTGTTTGGAGTACCAAAGCCTTATAAATGGCTTTGTAACCATTTCCAGACTATTCCAGACTGCACTGCTTTTTGACAGATTTTTTTTTGCCTTATTTGTGTGTCAGACAGCTGCTAAATGAGTCATTTTTTGAGTCTAAATCACTAGAAATCACACCTTGATGTGGCTAGTGACAATGGTAAACACAGTTCATCCATGCTTTAACAAGGGGGTTTATCATTTTACTTAGGGCTAGATTACTTTGAAAAGCTCTTCCTTCCTTGAAAAATGAAATTGTGAGTTGCTTTTTGTGTTTACTCTGGTTATCTTTGTCTGATGTTAAAATTTGTGCTATGATCTGAGTCATTCGAGCCATGACAAATAAGACAAAACAGAGCCAATCTGTAAGAGGGCAAGTATTTCTTCACCACATTTTCTACATCATCAGATTGTGCTTATTCGTGCTGTCCAACTTGATAAACATAGCCACACTATGTTCACGCTTTGTTTTTAACTGGAAAAGCAACTCCTGACAAGGTAAACAATCAGGAACATTGTCAAGATTGCATATTGTAAAACTGAGAAATATCACAGTAAAATTGTAACAATTCTTCAACAGAAATACTGTGGGATGTTTGTGGTGAAACACAGACTAACTTACCCTCCGACTGTGTTAACTTGCAAGGCAGCTGTTCATTTCTTCAGCAGACCGTTCCTTTTATATTGAGAATTGTAAAGCAGTATGGCATTCTGGGTATGACGCTGAACATGTTTGCATTTTAACAGGGAAGAGCTTCAAAATCATGGTCCTCTTCGATTAGCAATTAAAGACTTCACATTTCATTTCATAAGTACATAAAGTGCCAGCTTTAGGCAATACTCTCAGCCATAAAATCATTGAAGAAAAACACCAGCCTTAAAATATTGTCCTGAACTATGTGATGGAAAAGGGCCAGATGTAAGGCATAACTGTCCCTGGCAAAACATTCAATGAGAGTTTAAAAGACGTTGCACATGTGGTAGGTAAATTGATGGAGAAAAAAAAACCCAGGAGAAACCTAAATAACTGCAATGGGACTGAACTGTAGAGCCTGTTTGGAGACTTTGGTAGTTTTTGAGTTACTGTTGGCAGTTTAATGACCAGCTGAAATACAAAACAGAGGACGTCTGAGAGTGATTTTGACAAGCTCAGATGAATTCCTAAATCAGCTGCAAAGCTCCAGCTGTCCAACTGTTTTGATGTAATATGGCAGCATTTTTACAAACTTGTATCAGTTTAATTTTTTAAAAGTACTGTTGACATATTTTATTGCACAACTGTGGTGCAAATGAACACATGAGACTTAATATTTCACATAATGTGTGGATAAAAAGTGAACTAACATAATTTTGAATGCTTGTGTATATAATGGCAAACCTTTTCTAGCATAAATTAGCTAATTTTGCTGAGTTGGAAGATCAGAACGCTTTTAAATAATACAGGTATAATTATTTTAATAAATATTCACCGATTTCTTAAATTGTGAAAAGTGAGCCTTTTTTCAAAAATAACATTAAGTTTGAAACCTTAAATATTAAACTTGCTCCAGGTGAGATGCATTTTTACTATCACGATCATTTTTATTATAGATCTCTCTCAATATATATTATCTTTTCCTTGGCTTTACAATTTGACATAGCTCTCATGGTAAAACTAGCTCACTTATGATTGGTTGAGCCAGCCCATCTTGATTTGGGCTGGTATGTGGTTCCTCTTCAGGAAGCACATGCTGTCAAGAGCTGAAGTGAGTTTCTGACTATGACAGAGAGAAAAAAAGGACCAGTGAAGTTACCATGATGCCTGATCATGATGCCAGGCTAAGCCTCGTTACCATGCAGAAACTGCTTGCAATAAATGTTCTTGTATGAGCTATACCTTTTATTCTATGCATCTAAACTATGTGATTTCCCTGCAAGACTTTTGCTTTGTTTTTCCTCCACACCTCAAAAGTAATCACTCATCATTTTGCAACCTAATTGAAGAAAAATATTTGTTTTAGTCAACCCTGGTCTGAATCCAAATCATGGAATGACCAAAACATCCAACAAACTGGAACCAAACAATCAGCCTTCCAGTCTGAGTGACCTTCCAGCTGGAACAACAGCTTCTCATGCCAATATTTCCCCATAAGTCAAGCTGAGCGATGGGACTGTGGGAACCACACACCTGCAGTGATTCAATTAGATCAGTGAGGGTTCTGTTGGTTCAATTAAAAGTAGTTTTCATGCTTTTAAGTCATCCAGCCATTTATGTCCCTCTTGGATTTAAGTAGAAAATATGTTAAAATCTATTTGAAATAATATTTCCCCTGATATGGCACATCTGTTTTTCTGAACAGACATACTATACTGTAAATAGTATGTATTTTTTATGTTCAATACACATGCACATTATGTACATTTTTGGAAAAGTGATCCGATTCAGTTGCACATCCCTTAGATTGTGAGCCTGATATTTTTATTTGCAATAACTTCACCATATTTTCTGCTTTAGTTATTACATTGAAAAAAGAGAGTGGAGCTCCAGTTTAAAGATAATTGAGTTAATTTGTGATCAAATTAAGTTTGTCAAACTTTATTTATTTACACTTGTTAGAGTGACAACTTCATAAACTTAACATATTTACTTGGATAAATTTAAATTGATTAACGACATAACAAATTACTTAATTTTTTTAAAGTTGGACCACTTGTTTTTTTTCAGTGTACTATTATTCTTGTTATTCTTGTTTTTTATATATATTTTTTAACACTTTAAAAACTTCTCTTTTGTGGACCTCTATACCTGCTGCTGTTCCACCTGAATTCCCCTCTCTGGGACTGTTTCTATTTCTATTTCTGTTCTATTTCTAAAATCAGATCCTGAACACATTTCTTTCATCTAATGAAAACTAGTAAACTCTAGAATCTTTAATAAGATTTCAATTCCTTCTCAATGCCTTCTCTCCTCACCTGACATAATTGTAAAATTTGCATTATTATAATTCTTTACATTTAATGGTTTGTATATTTATTGTGCCTTAATTAAATCCATGTAAGATTAATATACATTTTGCTTTTCATTAATTACAGAAAGTTGGCTTTTCTTAGGATCTCTTGACTGAAATGTCATCATGACACTGAATGCTAATCATCTCCAGTTTCATTTTGAATTGTCTGATAAAGATAAAGCAAGAATTCATCACTGAATGCTAATCATCTCCAGTTTCATTTTGAATTGTCTGATAAAGATAAAGCAAGAATTCATCCATCTGACATCTGATGGACAATGAGACTAATTTATTTATCTACATTAATACAGGTAAATACTAAAGATGACTTAGTGTGCATGTTCTCCTTTTATTAAGTGATATAATTTCATTACTAGTCAAAGGTGAAGATTTACTCCAAAGGTAAAAGTTACATGTTGCATGATATAAAACCTGAAATTCCCATTAGAGTTTTTATTAGATGATCTAATTCCCACACACTAAGCTCTGAGATGTCCAGGAAATTTTTTATCAGCCCACAGGTCTTTTACAGACCTCCCGAGACCAGTCATCATATGTCACAAAAAAGTCAAAACAATTTAATCTCACATGTGCTCCTCATTACTATTTCATAGAAAAGTAATTTAGGAGGCCTGCACTGAACTGTAACTCAACTAGAGAGAGAAGACAAAGGAGAGGAGGCAAAAAGGGAGGAATTAAACCAACAAAGATTAGCAAGCGCTTGAGTCCAATAACAAAAAAACACATCTCCATGTAAACATTGTTGACATCCATGGGAAAGTGCCATCCTGTTCCCTGTATGAAATGAGGTCATATTCAGGCTTCAGTCCCAACTATAAAGTTTGCCTTCATAAGGGACTTTATTACACAGTGACAACCCAGCTGGTACATAGTACATTCTCAAATACACATCAAATAAAAGTGCAAAAAAAAAAAAAAATTATATATATGAAGATGCTTGCTTTGAATGTTTGTCTGTCTTGTTTTCTATAAAAGCATGCAACATTTTTGGAATACCATGTAAGTCATACTGTATGTATTAATGTTGGTCTGCTTTAGTGTCATGGCATATAATTAGATAATATTCATTACAATCCAAGTGGTTCTTTGCAAAATAAAAATTGCAATGGTGATAAATTAGCAATATATTAGGTTTTCCTAGTAATGAGTGGCTGAAGAGGTCATCATTGATGAGAGAGCTAAGTATTGTCCTAAATAGATTGATGGAAGGTAGTAATCTATGGAGGGGAAAAAAGTAAAATCTTTCAGGAAATTCTTCTTTTTTCTGCTTTAATGCTTTAAAATATCAAAGCATTAAAGAAGCTGAAGCTCAGATTAGAGAATTTACTCAATCGCTCAACTAGCAATTATTCAAATACTGTTTCTGTAACTCATTTATCAAATTAAATCTGATGCAAAGTGCAAAAAAACAACTAACACCAGAATTTAAAAAAATAAGCACCAATTCATGGTTTCTACACTTGAACGTGACTAAATTTCATTCCATCTTCAAGCACAAAGCATAAAAGACTATAAGATGTTTTTAATTTCGACCTGTTGCAGTGATTTTCCCTTTCTGAACTTCATGTGTCCTCATATCCTGTGAGGATGCTTCCTTCATCCTGCCAACAGCAGCCGGCAGCAACTTGACCTGGAGGTCTTTTTCCTGCGATGTGTGAATAATGTGTAGTTTATGCAGCAGATCATTATGTAACTGGGTCATTGTTTTGTTTCTTTCCAGTGGATTTTAGAACTTTTACATATGTGCATCTTGCATCGCCCGGGACCATTTAACAGAAACAAAGACCTTGTCTTATTAGCTTCAGCAAATAGTAAATCAGAAGCTTAAACCTCAAGATTCTTTAAGTAAAGGTTAACACAAGTTCAGATTGTGAGTTAGCAAAAAAGCAGATGGAACTCTTTAGGTACCCTAAAAGGCAAAGTTTGCACAAAACTGAAAGAATGGATAATGTAACTCTATATCGGTTATCTTTAAATTCATTAAAGATAAGATGGATCCCTGAGTGACTGATCATGGTCCTTGATTCTTAAATATACAAACAATTTATGATGCAACACAGAACAACTTCTTATCTGGAAAAAATGAAAATATCTCAACAAATTATTGGCTGTGAAACATCTTTTTAGTGAGAGTGAGTTTTTTGCTGTGAAGATGCACACAAGTGTACGTACAGACGCGCACACACATGACTAGAGGGGACAGAGGCCAGCCTGTTCAACAAGTAGGTCAGCCCAGGTCCAACAAGAGCAAGAGAAACAGAGAGGGAGAGAAAGGCAGGAACTGACTGAAGCAAGATCATTGGCTGACAAATGTATTCACACCCCTCTGACTTTTTTTCCATTTTTGCCATGTTACAACCACAAACCTCAATGTATTTCATTTCAGTTGTGAAAAGGTTAACATGCTTTATCGATAAAAAACTGTGAAGACATCAGAGATTGGTTGGAGAAGACTAGAGAATAACTACAATAATAAAGACAAAGGCACACAGCGGGCAGGTCCGAGGTGGTGTTATAAAGAAGTCTAAAGCACGGTTATGTAATAAAATAACACGTCAAGCAAAAACTTCTCATGGAGCACCGTTCAACCAATCACCCTAAAAAGAAAATACTACAACACTGCAAACCTACAAGGATATGGAGGACCAACTAATCTGACAGGCTTGGTGAGGAGAGGAGAGCATTAATCAGATATACTGTAGAGCCAGAATGTTAACTCTGGAGGAGCTACAGTGATCCATAGTTCAGATGGGAGAGTCTGTTAGGGATAAACATAAATTGTGTATGTCAAATATCTGGCTTTAAAGGAGAAGGGGCAAGAAGAAAGTCACTGCTGAAAAAAACCCCTACAAGAATCCCTGTTTACAGTTTAGCACTACCATGGTAGTGGTTATAGGACACATATTAAGCAAGGAGAGGATACGAAAATGGATGTAGCTAAATGCAGACATAAAAGCCAGTTGGTGACTGCAACAGCATTGAGACTGGAGTGGAGGTTCACCTTATGTGTGTAAAGAAACAGGGTCAAAACGTTCAGTCTCGATGTTCAAAGCTAGTAGGTGTATAACCTTAAAACCTGCTGGCTCAGGGGCATGGGACAGATGCGCAACACAATTTCTGATGTTAATTGCAAATTGACTTTGAAAACCATGCATCCTTTTCCTTTCATTCAGCAATTATGTATCTCTTTGTTTAGTCTATTACATAAAATCTCACAAAAATATAAATAGAAACGTGCGTTTCTAACATGGGAGAACGTGACAAAGTTCAAGCAGTGTCAATACTATACATTATATAGTAGAAAGGCAAAATATGAATGCTTATATTTTAATGCAAGATGTAATATTCCTAAGTACTGGAACGCTGTATTCTCCAATTGATAAATCCATTGTTATATATATAATATTAGAGTCGTTAGAAGACATGCGTGTCTCACCTGAGGGCAGTCTTTGATGTAATGGCCCTTGTTGAAGCACAGATGGCACAGGTAGTTGGGTGGGGGTCTTTTGTTGGGTTTCCTTGGCTCTGAAGAAAGGGAAAGGTCTGAGAAATGGTCCGTAAGGGAGTTGAGTCCATCCACGATGTTGTTCAGGGAGCCATAGGGAGATACATTCTTATACACGTTGTTGTTTAAGGCCTACGAAACAGGAACAGACAAGACTCCGATTCAACACAGTGCTTTTACACAACGTGCCGACTTTGTTTTCCTTCAACAGATTTTCATGTCATATTTAACGATTCTATTTTCTGCTGCGAGAAAAACATGTGAGGCCTCCGAGACCATTTCTTTTATTTAATTCAGAACATCTGGCGATGAGCCCAGCTGTGCTTATGAACTGGAAAAGTACTGAGCATGTCCACGGAGAAAGACAGGGCTTTACAACGGATGACTCACTGTAAACAAGATGAGAGACATTCTCTCTATGGCCAGCCATAGTCAGCCATCAGAAATGTCACCACACGCTGTTGGCGGTAAACTAGCCTCTGTCGGTTTGTTGTCGGCGACAGAACACAGCCTTGCATGCAACCAGGCCCAGTGAATTCATAGAAGATGCCCTCTGAATATTAAAAACAGGGAAAGCGACGCTTGCAGCCCCTTCCCTCTCATCCCTGTCTTCCCCGGTTAAATTGCAATACACAGCAGAAGACAGCAACCTGCTTCTCGGGGAAATTAGGCCAGTTTTAGAGCAAGCTTTCATATTTCGCAGAGCCGTCTCATTATCCTTGAGGGAACATAGCAATAGATAATCTTGCTTGACATCTGCCTTAAATCTGAGCAGCAAATATCTGATACACAAATTGTAAGTAAAAACAGAGTGAAATCCACACTTTCACTATTTCTTATGACTCCCAGCCATTCCGTAAGTTTTGCGACTCAGGTTTATGTCTGGCTTGAAATGTTACTGTTGGTGTTTAATGTTGCAAAGCAAAGAAACTTTAGCCTTGGCAGCTTCACTACGACTGAAAGCCAAATCTTTATCTGGAGGCTGTAAGATTGTCTTGCTAAACAGCTCCAGCCTTAAGACTCATGTTCATTTATTACATACAGCCTTTATAAATCAAACGTTGCAGCTCTTTAGTTTCTTAGAGTTTTCCATGTGCCATGTGTTTCTTCTCTGCTGGCAGGAGCCGCTTCAATTCTCTGCCATCTGTAACTTGAAAAATTGGAGAGGATTGTGAAATTATTTTAACAATTACACAAAACAGGAAACTTTGCTCTGTTTATGATGTGTCGCATTTTCCCTCTCTGTCTGGCTTCAAACCATTATCTGCCTACACGAAAGACAGAGATTTCACACACCTCCGCTAATGGAGGGGGAGAGTTTGTTTATTTTGTGTATTTGTGTGTCTGAGTGAGTGGCTACAAGCGATAACTCTAAAGAGGAAGCACTCTGCCATTCAGAGGGAGAGTTCAGAATCTTTTCAGTGAGGTTTTGTAAAACAGCTATAAGGACTTAACTCTCTTGTGCGGGTTTTCCAGCAGACCAGTTTCAGAACCTTTGCTGGTTCTGGAAGAACTGGTTTGGTTTTCACTGCCAAGAGCAAGTTCCGCACCGCAACATCACAATTCTATAAGCATCACATCTGAATTCAATGAATGTAATTGATTTTTTTTTTCTGTGAAGTACCTTGAGAGAATATTTATTTTGAATTGATGCTACATTAATAAACTGCAAAAAAAAATGTAATTAAATGTTTGAGCTACTTTAATTTGAATTTACACAGATTATCACTGTACAAGAACACAGCTTAACTATACAAATCACACTATTTGGCTCAGTAATCATGCAAACAAATCTTATTGTCACGCGATTAATTTAATACAACATTCAGTGGGATTCAACGTGAATGTTGTACTTTCCTGACTATCTGATCGTCTTCTGGCACCAGCAGCTCTGCAGACAGTTTGACACACTCCTTAGACCAGGATTTATTAACACTTGTTAAAATGTATTTTCCAAGTCAAGTCCCAAGTCTCTAATGAGTGAAATTAAGACTCTCCTATTGGAGGCATTCCATCTAGTCTCACTAAAACACAGAGCTGCTGTAGCTTCCTGAGTTTAAATTCTTCTCATTCTACACATAAATCTAGTTTGAGACATCCAATTTTACATCTAAATAAATGCTGTTAACTGTTGTGAATAATTTTGAAAGTAAGATATAATATTTACCCCACTACAAATATTTAGTGTATATTAGTTATTTCAATCAGGCTCAATTTATTATGCAAGTTGGAAAAAAAGGTTTACTATCTAATGAACGACCATATAGCTTGATGGACAGTAAATTGAATTAATTGTTGAACTTTGCAGCAACCCCCAGTCCCAAGCAAGCATGTGGAGACATTGGAAAGGAAAAGTCTCCCTTTTAGCAAGAGACCACTAGCAGAACCCATCTCAGTTTTAGCACCCATCTGTTGCAATTGTAGAGAAGATAGAGCAGACACACAAAGAACACATTTATGTGATCTGAAAATTTTATGTCCTCGCTCTGTGTCTGTGTAACCCCAGCAGCCCATTATATGGTCTTTTTTCATTTTATTCTCTACACTCCTGCAGAATTGGGTCTGATTTCTATCTATAATCAATATTTCTCTTATATCAAACCTCATTCTCCTAAGGTCAAACAACTTCACACTTTCCATGAGTATTGGGCTAGCAGTTGCACCTACCTACATATCTGTCCTGCCTAGAATTAGTAATGTGAAAGCTCAGTCTGAACATGTACCAGGAGATACTCTCATTTCAGACATCTATAGTTCAAATAGGAATGAGAAATAGGTTTCGATTAAATGTACTAATGGCTTGCCATACTGGACAACTTCTTGTGATATCGCCACAAACAAGCAGATGTTGTAACTGCATAACATTTCCAAGGTGGTCTCGTCAGTTGTGTGTTGAGAAAGAGGACCAAACCAAATGAAGTTGTGAAATCACAGACTCCTCATCTCCAAAGTTTAACATGTTCATTACTTGTTTCATGCAAGAAGATTTTTGGTGCCTCATCTCCCTCTAACTTTATTTTTTGTGTAAATAATCCTTGGTCTCTGTGTAAACAACAACCCACTTGAACACTTGACAATGGCTTCATGATTCGCATCACGGCATTCACATAAACCGGCCATGGCATTCTGGAGACTGGAATTGATTTAAGACTGAAGAAGTCAAATCTGTCTCCTCTGGCTGCTGTCCTCAATCTCTGGAATCTGATTCTCCATGGCTTGATTCTACATTATTTCAATGTCATGCTTCCTTCCAAACGACAAGAAACTAAATGAAGACATCCTTAGAGTTATCTACTCAAGGATAGACCTTAACTGCTTACAACCTTTAAATATAACCTCTCTTAAAAACCTCTGAACCGTCTCTCTTCAAGCAAGTGCTGAAGAGATCTGAACAAATCCAGCACATCTGCGGCTCATCCAAAGGATGAGTTGTCACAATGTGATGTGGGGAAGTTAATCAAACACTGATATGTTCCAAGCAGGATGAAGCCGTCTAGTGGATTTAACTGATGTGTAGAATGATTTAGATTTGCACAAAATGCTGAGAAAGGTTAAATAGTTTCATTTAAATACTATCCCAAAAACTAGCTTATATTAAATCTAAACTGACAGCAGATATTTTCTGTGGAATGCATCTTGGAACAATATATTCCAATCTCGCTCCAATTAGACTGCAAAAACAATAGCATTCAGCATTACTCATCTCATCCATTACCAGTCTGCAGTGGGTTATTTCACTTGGCTTGATTTGTGTATTAAATTGAAAATTACCCCACCTTTTAAACCGTTTCCAGACTCTGTGTGTTCTCACAGTTTGAAAACACTTCAAAACCATATGGGTTGAAAAGAATTAACAACTGCATGTGATATGCAATGTGAAAATGCAGTTTCCTGCAGACTTCTTGTGTTAAATGAGTTGAAAAGCTCTACCTGGATACCATATTAAAGTATGCTAGGTAAAGTTGGTGCATTCATCCTCCATCCAGTACTGGTGTGTCCAAAACTTGACCTCAGGTAAACTAAACTTATGTGTAATTAACACTTATAGCTGTATATTTTTGCACTAGCATGTTCAGTATGTAATTGTTTTTTAATGGCGTGCTGCATGTACACATGTGTGTTTACAGGGCTGAGGTTTAGGGGTGCGGTTGCCTGCCTGGGTGCTGTTTTTTGCACACTGCGGTCTGGAGTATCAGATTAGCACCCGGTACACATTATAAGCATATTTGTCCCTAAAATTACACAGAGCTACAAAAATAGACAATATATAAACAAGTACAGATTTTTGTTTGCACAACCTGGTCTATTTGAAGGAGGGAGAGACAGCAGACCCCAGCAGTGGCCAGTTCTCTCCAGACAGAGAGGAGCTCTATTTTCATCTGCAGCTCAGAAATACATCCAAGCAATGCATATTCTGCCTCAATATTTCCTAATTCGCCCTTAATTGAAACATATTGACATGTAGAAAATGGACTCCTTCAAGGGATTATTCAATGACAATGGGGAAAGAAGCGTAAATTAAGTTTGTGTGCTTAAATGAAAAAAAAAAATCTTCAGGTGTATTAGGAGCATCTCAAAGTTTTCATAATTTTACCAGATTTATTTCTGTGAATTTAGAGGGATCCAGTTTATATATATATATATATATATATATATATATATATATATATATATATATATATATATATATATATATATATATATATATTCTTGCATGAAGTTTCATGAAATAACTCGCTTATAAAATGTGAATAATCAATTTAAGGCATGTTATTGGCCCCAAGAGTGGGCAACACACAGAATATGGTTGTACAATAACAACAATAATGATGATCTATAATGCATAAATAAGTGACTATGAATATAAAGGTGACAATAATCGAGCTGTGATATTTGGAAGGGCCCAAATCAACGCAGCTGCTCCAGAACCAATGGGGGGTCCTAGAGAGTACTAGTACAGGTCTGGTTTACAATGGTTTTTAGGGTGTTTAATATAGGCAACTATATGTAAAAATAATGCGGTAAGCTCAGCTGACATGATCTCAAACAGGCTCAGGTCTGTGTGTTGCGGAGCATGTTTCACCTCATTGCGCTGCAGCTGGAAAAAGTTGTTGAGATAGTTGGAGTTCAGGGAAGAGCTCAGGTCCGCCGCTGCGGGAGTCTTGCTGAAGCTGAGATCCGTGTGGGAAGAGTTGGGTTCGGGTCTGAACGCGTCAAAGGCGCTGGTCTGGTGGGGGTCTTGCAGGGAGAGATAGACCCAGTTGAGAAGCTGCGCGGGCTGGTACACGGAGGCGCTCGTGTCTATGGCAGACAGCAAGCTCATCTTTCAAATCAATAGGCGCAAGCTGGATTTTCCACCGCTGACTGTTGCACTCGTCTCAACTCTCCCCCAAGTTTTCTCGCTGTCCCGTTCACCCTGCCCCGGCAGTCGGTGTCGCTTCTTCCTGTAAATCACCCTGCCCTCCTCACGCCGGGGAGCCTCGTCCCATATGACTGTTACTAAAAAGTCATTGCGCTAACATCTCAGAATTAAAACTTTTCCTTTCCTCCCCATGTTCCGCTATCCGACTTTAATGCGGCGGCAGGGCAGAGACGCTCTTTTTGAATATTCAATGAGTGCGCTCTGCGTCATCTCAGACGCACAGCCAATCAGCGTAAAGTGTATCAATATTCTTTGAAGTACAATTTTCACACGTTTTGGTAGATGGAGCAATAAATGAAAATCTTAACTAAATCAGATTTGATTTTAGGTTGCTTTTTTTTAACATCTCTGAAATATAAATGGTATTGAAAGACATGACAACCCTATAGTTTCAGGGGTTTGACTTTATTGTTTCCACTGACATATTGATGATTTATATTTGCCATTTACAATAAGCTGTAAGTTACAACAGCTGGAAAGCCTCCTTGCCAATCTTGAGCTACCATGATAGCTCCTCTGTTGGACTCAAGTCTGAAGTCTGGCTGGGCCATTCTGTAACGACATTGTTTTTCATAGAAGTTCAGTTTTACTAACCTGTAGAAATAAGCTAAGCTAAAGTATAAGCTCAAAAAATGAATAGTATCATACTGAAGGGTAGCACTCCCTCTCTGGGTGAAGGGCTGCAGCCTAATACACCGGTCTAAATGTTTGGACAGGTTGAACTGAAATATGTGAATTTCTTTCTACAGGATCAATAAAGTATATTCATTTATTCATTCATTCATTCAGACCCATCTCACAATTGACAAAGGAAACTGATGATCCCTGACTCCCTAGGGAACATGCTCTGAAAGATGAGACGGTGTGAATCACATATCAAAATTTACCAAATCTGGATGATTTTCTGTAATTGATAGAACTGCGATTTTTCTTTTCTCTACAAAAGAAAAATCACAGTGGAAGTTTATCTATAAATCCCCTTTTTAAAAAAAAAAAAAATTGGGTTTTGGAGTCTGCGGGATTTTGGAGTCCATAAATGCTGCTGAAGACCTTTCGTTTCTGCTCTGGCATCGGTAATCTATTCCGTGGTCTGCTGGAGTAGCTTCTTATCAACAGCTGAGCGGAAACAACTGGATAAGCTGATCGGGAAGGGAATATCTGTGCAGGGATGTCCCCTCGACCCAGTGCAGTTGGTGTGTCACTGGAGAACTGTAACCAAACTCATATCACTCCTTGTCGCTGTCCTCCACCCTATGCATGAAACACTGCAATGCAAAGCTATTTAAGTGACAAGCTTCTGCATTAAGTGAAATGATCCTAAATGGAAAAAAGAGTCGTTTCAAAGGTTGCTCCTCCTGTTAGCTTTTAGACTGTACAACGGCTCCTATTAGCGAAAAACTTGTCTCCAGAGATCAATGGTTAAAAGGCAGAGTGGACAAACAACAATGCATGCACACACTCACACCTATGAGCAAGCTAAAGAGGACAGTTAGCCCACTGTGCATGTTTTTGGAGTTGAAGTTAGTGTACCAAGAGAAAACCCAGGGATGCATGAGGAGAACAGGCAAACAACTAAAACCCAGGGTCATCTTCCAGCATTGTTAAGCTCTCTTACATATCAAATTGTTTATGTTTTTTTCACTATTTTTAAAACTTCAAGTGTAGGCTCATTTTTTAAAGTCAGCACAACAATTTGATGTTTATAAATCTGTACTCTGTATGAATTTGGGCATTCCTGAGAATGTCTGAAGGCCTGGAGACCTAAAGCAACAGCTTGGTTTGCTTATGCTTTGGGCAGTTTCTGGTTATGATTATTCATTCTCATTATTCATTATTCACTCTCAGCTTTCTGAAGATATTTTCATGTAATGACCACTGAGTCCAACAAACAGGTAGGCAGTGCCTATTAAGGAGTTACAGTTCTCTGTCATGCATATTTTTTTTATTGGTTTCTCCTGCATGCATTCAGAAAACCGAATTGTTACAGACCACATGAAATGTTGCATAGTGTACGAAAGAGAAAACTTTTGAAAGAGCTCCCTCTTGTGGCGAATCTACCTGAAACAGAATTAGACCTGTGTGGGGATTTGTGTAAAACAACAACAACAATAATAACAAAAACAAAAAACAAAATTCTAGACTGATAGACCCAGACATAAAAAACAATGCCCCACTTTTTCTTGTCATTGAGTGCCTTGAGACAATGTTTTCATGTCTCAATAAACAATGTTGGTGTTCATTGAGACACCAGTGGTGTCTCAATGTTTAATAGAGAAGCATGACAGTAAAATAAAATTTGTGGTGGATTTATTTAATCAAACAGTATGTCATGTGTTCACCAACAACATCACACACTGACAACTTCTGGCTGCCTTTTGTACCCAGACTAACTTGAGTGGACCTCAGAAAGGAACTAGGAAAGGGAGCGATCATAAAACAAGGAAACAATATTTACATTAATTTGAATCAAAAACAATAAATGGCACCAATAATATTTATACTTAGTACATCTAAAGCCAATCAAAATAATACATCAAATTTATCATAAGGCTTGTAAGCACTACTCCTTATCCTAACACTCTTCCTCAATGAGCCACAACCATGAGGGAAGACTTTACCAAAGATCTCAATAAAATAGAACTCAGTCAATTATATATCATAGATGAGCTATTAGATCAATGTAAAAAATAAATAAATAAAATATATTTTATCAGCCAAGAATGGGACTCAGTGAGGCTTAAAATAGCAAAAACCCCAAGACTTCTTCCTCAAATTGTCCACATGTATCTGTCATTATTCATACTTACTCAAACGTGTTCCATTGAGCAGGAACACGTTTGGCTTGTTGTGCAAATTTTCCATCGATGGTCACTAAAAATAGCATGGTGACATCTCTTATTACATTTAGACCAATCACCTGATCTGCATAACAATGGATTTTTTTGTCTGAAGGGCGGAAAATCCATGTGGCCAACATACTCCAATATACTCCTATGTTTGTTGAAAACCAAACGTGGCATAGCAACGCAGATGGTTGCTTTAGGTCTATACCTTGGGCATGTATCCTGTAAAAAAGTGGACATATCGCAACAACAGAGTACGTCATGATGTTCACTCGATGTCATTGCTGCTTGTTGTCATGTAATAAACTGTCGTTAGTTGCTGTGTCAAAGCTACGTCATTACAGGGATGGGCGGCTCCCCTATAAGAAAATTTTGAGTCCCACCCATTAAGGTTTGACACACGACTTCACCCCAGCAGACATTCACACTCCAGGAAGAGAAGAGAAGCGGACACAAAGTAAGTACTTGGTAAGTCAATTCAAACTTAATATATAATATCAGAACTAATAGTACTCAGTATTACGCTTTATAAAGAGTAAATCTGTTTGCGTGTCGACTGCGGAGTGTACTGCTTGGTCCTGCGTTCTGACGTTGTTAGTTAGCCTGTGTTACTTCCTTTAGCCAAGCCACGTAGTTGCCATAGCTTCAGCTTTAAGCAGCACCTCTTGCAGGCTAACGCTACAGTAGTTCTTTGTTTTAGAGTTGGCTAATGTAAATAGATACTCAGAACAGGGCTATATAGCCGAAGAGGCTATGTAGATTAAAGTGAATCTTCTAGCTTGTCTCCGCCACAGTAGAAAGGTTGGAAAGGCCCGAGGCTTGTTCTATCGACAACTTGCAGGATAAATTAGATCTACTTGAACTTGAAGAGTTTGTGTCTGGAAACTATATACTTGTACTCTTTTGATAAAACTTTTTTTTTTTTTACAGTACATGCTAGCTGTTTAACTTGAAACCACCAACTGGAGTTTGGAGAGTAATTTAATATTTGAAGAAGCTATAAATAAACTTCAAAAGTTACTATTCTTGAAAGCCCCAGAAGAACATTAGAGACTGTTATCAGCTTTATGTCATCTGGTTTAAGTGTGTATGTTTAACTGAATATCTTATTTGCTTTGTGGGGTTATTCAAACTTTTTTTTTACTGGAAATGCAAAACTCAAGACTGTCTACAATGAGGTCAGTTTTACCATGGAACAATTTAGTCCAGTGGAGCACAGACTTCTCTTACCAAATGCAACTAAAAGGAAACTTTCTCTTTCCTCTTTACTCAAATATTTTAACTCCAGCTGCCAGCATATAAAGAGTCCATAGTACTTATAATTAAGACCAATTGGGGAAAAAGATATTTCCAGTTACTTGTATTGTAACTGGAATTGTATTTAAAATGACTTGAATACTACATAATAATAAGTGTTCTTCAATCACTGATACTTCCTGGTAAACCAATTTATGATCAGCAACAAAAGACAGTGATCGCCGATCACCAATTGTATACTTTTTCATGGAAATTGGCTAATTGTGATCAGTGACCGATCAATCGACACACCTCTAGGCTAAATACATGGTAGTTTCCAGACATAAACTGGGCATAAGATTGCCTTCAGAACAAAGTGACCTCCATGCCATTTAGTCTCAGTATAAACACAGCTGTTCTGTGAAGGTTTGTCAGACAAAATTAATGAACAATCATCATGAAGACCAAGGCACACAGCAAAAGTTCTGGAAAGGTTTAAAGTAATATTGGGGATTAGATTAGAAAACAGTTTCTTCAACACCTAGCAGAACACAGCTCAATCCATCATCTAGCAAGAAAACTGATAATGTGGGAACCAACCAAGAAGCCCACAGAATTAAGAATTTCCAAAGTTGGCCATGTATGTGGAAGATGTTCTTGTTAAACGAGACTGAAATGAAACTTTATGGCCTATATTCAAATTGCTGTGCATCAAAAAACTAACACTGCACTTCTCCCTTGACAACACCAACTCCGATGTGAAACACGATGGTGGCAGCATCATGCTGGGCGGGGGCTTTTCTTCATCAGAATAGAGGAAGCTGGTTCGAGGCTGCAAAAGACTTAAGACTGGGATGGAAGTTTTTTTTTACCTAAATGTGCTAAGCCAGTAGAGACATTTTCCAAGACTTTCAGATGGGATTGGAGGGAAAGGTGGTTAAAGGATGAATACAAATCATGCGTGCCACTCTTTAAACTTTATTGCAAAAGAAATGAAAACTATGCATGTCATGCCTGTAATTTGACAATAATGCTCTACATTGTTCACATAAAATCCCCCATTTTAAAATACAAAGCTTTAATGTCACAAATGTGAAATGTTTTCACACTTTGCAAGGCACCATATTTCAGTAGCTTTTCATTTCTGTGTTTAAAGCAATGAGCTACCCAGGATACCCCCCTCCGGCTGGCACATACCCACCACAGCCTGGGTTTTACCCTCCACAACCAGCTGGTTACCCTCCCCAAGCTGGAGGTTACCCTCCCCAAGCAGGAGGCTACCCTCCCCAAGCAGGAGGTTACCCTCCCCAAGCAGGAGGCTACCCTCCGCAGCCTGGTGCCTACCCACCACAGCCCGGTTCCTATCCTCCTCAGGCAGGAGCCTACCCACCACCATTACCCACAGGTAAGCAAACATTTTAAGAAAAAAAAAAAAACATTTTTGTTTCATTTGGTTGACTTCAGGATTACAAGCTCAAAAAGACTTTATCCTTTTTGTAAAGTATTGGATATTTGTGATGGAAGTTAAATTCTGTTATAGCCTGTTGGGAATGTTTCATTTTCCATAGCTGTCTACTCACAGACCATTCTTTTCTTAAGTTATGGATAAAATAACCAAGCCACAATACATTGGTTAATAGAACTGCCAATTAAGTCTATTAACTTAAAAGATTAAAGTCATTTAAAACTCTGGCAGTATACATGTGAGGGAATTTGATTGTATTATTCATGTCTTTAGAAATCCAAATTCAAACATACTTTGTTGATCGCAAAGGGATATTAAATAAAGGAAGTAAGTGTATTTTCTAGAATACTCCGTGCCCAAGTTTTGGGACATTTCAGGCAGAATTTGTAAGCTAAGTTGTGTTTACAGGCAATAATAGTCATGTGACATGACCCTTTGTTAGTCTGGCTTTTCTCTCAAAAGCAAACATCTCTGCTGTTGCTAAGAAAGGTAAATCCTGCTGTCCAGAGTTCACATACTGCTCCCATTCTCTGTCCAGCACTCTTACATCAAGATATTAAACTAACAGAAAAACTGTAAATCTCCTGAGCAGGATGTCTGTCAACTTTATTGGACACTTTGCTCCACAATAAATTTGCATGTTTACTTTTTGTTGCAGGCACGTGGGGAGGCGGCCCCTCTGGTGGATATCCCTCCACTGCTCCTGGCAGCTATCCCAACCCTGGATACAATGCAGGCATGGTGAGTTTAGCCCACAGGTGTTAGTTAAACATACATTTGTTAAAATAAACTTGTAATGCACCATATTCAGGTTACTGCATTAAGTATTGCAGTCAGGCTGAGTTGCACAGCCTGTAGTGGAAACTGATGCTCTTACATTTAATGGTAAGATTGTTTCCCCTAGAACATACTCCCTAAAGTTCTCAGCATTGCAGATTTCTTTGCCAACTTTCCTCTCGTTCGGCTGCATGAAAATCAGTCACGTGCTAAAGTCTCATTCATGCATATTTCCCCATTAATCTGATGCTTCTTTTCCCTTTCCTGCATTGTTTTCATCATCGCTATGTCTGTTCTGGTTCTCATTTTCTGCAAAAAGTGCATTTAATTAGCGTGATCACACTTTGGATGCCCAGAACTCATATAAATTAATACCCCAACAAGAACAAAACAGGAGAAGTTTCTCTTCTCTGGGATTAATCCATAATTTAAGACACAGACATGTGTTTCTGATGCAAACAAGGTGTGAACTGCTACACATTCTCTGCAATAAGTAAAGACTAATTATAAAATTATTAATTTAAATGCCAATCTTTCACAGGCCTACCAGATCTCTACTGGAATGGGGGCATTTACTCCAAACTCATCCATTCTCCCCCAAGCCCATGGGGGGTACCCACCTGCACTGGGAGGGTACCCACCTGCACTGGGAGGGTACCCGCCTGCTCCCCATGTGGGTGAAAGCGGTGCCCTCTATCCTAACCTACAGTCATATGGCCTGTACCCACAGCCAGGAGGCAACATGCCCCAACAACAGTATCCTGGGATGAGCTATCCTGGTCAGCCTGGACAGACGATGCCTGGACAGGGATACCCCCAAGCACCGTCACCCAACCCACCCATGCCTGGCTTTGGAGGAGCCCCATCACCAAATCCATCAATGCCAGCCTATGGAGGAGGAGCCATGCCAGTTGCTCCATCCGGCAATGTAAGGGATGAAAAAAAAAAAAAAATAAGAAAAAGAAATCGATTTGTCTGTTGCATGCAAACATTTTTACATTAAAAAAAAATCTCAATTTCTGTACTTTTACATTAGCGAATATTCAGGGGAACAATCAAAGACTTCCCAGGAGCTGATCCGCTGAAAGATGTGGAGGTCCTTAGGAAAGCTATGAAGGGCTTTGGTGAGTTTTCTGGACTGATGCCCGAATCATACTATACAGAAATATTAAATAGAACCTGAGATGATGTTGATATTCCTGCTGTAAATGATAGTTAATAACATTGGTAATTGAACTTGGATGTTATTTTTTCCTCTGCTGAAAAATTCTCTGTCTATAGATATCTAAATATTTTTGACATACAGATTAGTGTGTAAAAATATATGCATTAGTGCTATATTGTGTGTAGATCTAGAATATTAAATGTTATCAGGCCCCATTTTTCTGTCTGATTTGAGCCTAGCATTACATTTCCAACTTGTCTGTGCAGGAACTGATGAGCAGGCCATAATCGACCTACTGGGCAGTCGCTCCAATAAGCAACGGGTACCTTTACTCAAAGCCTACAAAACGTCCTACGGGAAGGTAATGTTTCTGTTTGTGGTTATTATTGAGCCGCTTTCTAGAATAGCCTCCTTCAAAAATAGTTGACACCATTTACAAACATAATAACAGACATGGCTCCCAAGTCCATTCCACTGAAATGAGCGACAGGCATCTGCTGTTGGTGCCAGCAGTAAAATGGAGGGAAGACCCAATATACTTAATGGCAACTTGACCACAGAGCTTCCAGCTCGTGATGCCTGTGAGTCATTTCAAATTCTTTTCCACTTCCAGGACCTGATTAAAGATCTGCATTCAGAGCTTTCTGGAGACTTCAGGAACCTGGTCATGGCCATGTTGAAAAGCCAGACTGAGTTTGACGCCTCTGAACTCCACAGTGCTATGAAGGCAAGCACTCAGAAAGAGATATGATGATTCCACTGAGTTAATTTGCCCTCAAATGCTGGAAACTGTTCTGGAAGAATAAAAAGCATATTTGTTGCTCTGTTCTTCCTCACAGGGAGCTGGAACTGATGAAGCCTGCATGATAGAGATCTTGTCCTCACGCTCCAATGCTGAAATCAAAGAAATAAACCGGATTTACAAAGAAAGTAAGAGACGTCAGGACTGTGAACATGCGGCTTTCTAATAATACAATTCAGTATGCACAATGACAATAATTGATATCTGTGAAGTGGGGAAAAGTGAATGATTAAATGTTGAAAGATGATTGAAACATCAAAATATTCCAGTCTTGGTGGAAAAATATGAATCGGTCAGGAACCACATCTGCTTGCTATAGCTACAAGTTGATTGTATTCATTGTCTAATTTCTTCTATTCAGGCTATAAGAAATCCCTGGAAGATGCCATTAAAAGTGATACCTCAGGCCACTTCTGTCGTCTCCTGATCTCTCTGGCTCAGGTGCAGCTGTGTTGTAAATGACTTATGTAACTTTGCAGCTGCTCTGTTGCCCTAACCGTGTCAAATCTAATGAGTGTATTGCCGTTTTGTATCTTGCAGGGTAATCGAGATGAAAGAGAGAATATTGATGTCAGTCTAGCTCAACAAGACGCTCAGGTGAAGTCTGATCTCATGTTGGGGATTACTGTTTTTACGCTGCATGAAACTGCCAACAGTTTACAATTTACTTCCTACTTATTTCTTGGTTAAAAGAAATAGGCTGGGATCAATCCTTTCCAATTGGTCTGCACTGCCATTTGCACATAATTCTATGTAATATATATGATTCTATATGTGCTATTTTTTATGCTGCAGGCACTGTATGCTGCTGGAGAAAACAAACTGGGAACAGATGAGTCTAAATTTAATGCCATTTTGTGTGCAAGAAGCAAACCACATCTCCGGACAGGTACAAAAATACCTAATAGAATATATCTTTTTGTTAAACTATTCTGTCACATAACATACTTAAACATCAATGTATTTTATTGGAATTTTCTGTGATGTATTAATATAAAGGAAAAGCACACATAGTTTCTTTTCATTTTTGACAAAAATGTGAGAAGAGTGGAGTTTGTATGCATTTAGTTCCTTTTAATCTCATATCCCTGAATATATTTTTTATGCATTTAACACACTTTTTCCATATAATATTTTTTCTTATTTTTTCTCTAAAGAAAAGAGACGTACTTTTCTCTAAAGATAAAATAAGGGAAAAAAAACTGTTAGTGTGTGCAAAACTGGTAAACTGTTTTTTTCCCTACATTTGTTAATACAACTGAATGCAAAAACCTTGTCCTGATGTTTTACACAAACTGCCCATAAATGGCATTAAAATTTGTGGTGATGTGACAAGACTTTTGCTAGATAGTGGTACTTTTGCAAGAAAGTATTTGTTGTTCCTTAAACACAATCCAGGTAAACGTTAAAAAAAAAACATAAAAAGACATTTCAGAGTCATTCGAAAGCCATTATTCCCATGTTTACAAGCTGCCCAGACTTTTTGTGAAAATGTGTTCTATGCTTTAGTTAAAATTCATAAAGAACCTTGGACAGTAGCTCTCTTCTTAAGCTGGTGGGGCAGAGGTGCTGAAGTGCAGTCTTTGAGAGCTGCTACTCTGCAACTTTTAAATGTATCCCTTCTGCAGCACAGCTGAGTCATGCTTTGAACGGATCTAGGCTGATTAAAACTCTCACCTCTGACACAAAGTAATGTAACAGTCAGCCAGGCCTGTTAATACATGAGTCATTTCATTATTGCAATTTATCCGTCAAAATCTCCCCAGGATGTCGGACATTTATTGTCGGCCCATTTCTCTGCTTTTAGAGTAGAGGTGCTATTAAATGTGACTATATTGAAAGGGTAAATTTACAACTTCAGGCTTGGAAAAGTAAAGTAAAATAATATATATTTTATAATTGGCTTATAAAAATTTAATTAAATGCTTTATGGCATTACTTAAGAATTCCAGTTCCAAATAAGTTTATAATTTAGTTAGTATTGCGTTGTGACATAAACACTCAAATAACATTAAAAATGTCATTTGTTTTACATCCCTTCAAATCTTCACTTTAATGTCTGTATTTCTGATTCAATGTGTGTGTTTTGTGTGTGTAGTGTTTTATGAATACCAGAAGATGTGCGGCAGAGATATCGAGAAAAGCATCAGCAGAGAGATGTCAGGAGACCTCGAGAGCGGCATGTTGGCAGTGGGTAAGAAGAATGCATTCTCACCGGTTCGAGTTTTTCCTGACACCTTTTCAGTGCTGTATCGAGGCAGTATCACCTTTTTCCCTTCTGTATTATCATGGAAGCCTGCACTGCAAAAAAAACAATAAAAAGAAAAGAGAAAGACATCTCTAACTTGCGGTAAAATACAGACTACAGTATAAATACGATAAAAATCTGGCAACCACAGCTGTCAGTATTTTTCCAGAAATTAAACATGTTTTTTTTTTTTAAGTGTACCATATTACGTTTGATGGAACATTTATCTGCTAAAATGGCTGCACAAATATTATGTTCATTCCAGATTTAATATTTTACAGCCCATGACCTACTTTTGATGCTAAAAATGTTGGGAAATGCTAATAATCTGTTTTCCTTTTGATTTTGCAAACATTTATAAGGTTTATGGTACAGTAACCTATTTAAATTTGAATATTAATATCACATTTTATTTAGATTTTATGCACTTGTGTGTTTACATTCTGGTGCTGTCGGTTTGTTTTATTTCATTTCACTTGACATGCCGTATCTTGATAGATATTTCATTGTAGAAATTAACATATCAGATGCATGTTTTTAAAAGAAAAATAGTTTCCCCCCTGGCTTTTTTACTTATTTTCCTTTATCTGTTTTTCTTATTGTTATCCTGTAGTGATTATTTTTGTTGTGTTTTGTGTGATGTGTTTTAGTCTGGTTTTCTCTTTGTGTACGCTGTGTTGAGCATTTTTGTTTTTTATCGCCAACAATTGATGTTTCTGTTTGCAGTGAAGTGCATTAAAAATACACCAGGCTACTTCGCAGAGAGACTTTACAAGTCCATGAAGGTACAGCAAACATTAATAATCAAATCATTAAAAATTAAATATGAATGTCACCTTTCAATTAGAATTACTGAAACAAATATACATGTATGCTGTCCTATTTTATTGAGTTATGTCTGTATGTATATTTTGTCCAAATACTTACGGTATCTAAGTATGTGTAAATATGGAACTCTTGTAGGGAGCTGGAACTAAAGACAGAACTCTGATCCGGATTATGGTCTCCCGTTCGGAGATTGACATGCTGGATATCCGTCAGGAATATGTTAAGAACTACGGAAAATCGCTGTACACACACATCCATGTAAGTACTTATATTGTTTTTTTTTAAATGCAATGCTTTTGCAAGATGCATATCAGCATTAATTTGCTATACTTCTAATTAACAGGGAGACACATCAGGAGACTACAGGAAGCTGCTGATTAAGCTCTGCGGTGGCAATGACTGAAGAGGAGACATAGCCTGCAGTAGACCATGAGCAGTCAGGTGCATTTGCAGCTTTAAGATGTTTCTATGAATATCATGTTCCTTCCTCCTCTGTATGAATTATATCCAAAATGACATACCTGCTTGCCATGCCAATGCTTTTAAATGCTACATTTACACAGCAGCATCTGTGACAATTTATTTTTCTATGTAGACTTTTTTTTTATTTGCCATATATTTTCAGGATTTTCAAATAGTTTGTTTATTACTATGACGTACATATTTTAAAATTTGAAATCGAAACTTTTGCTATATATTTTTAAGGATTTTTATTACAAGTGTGCCATCATGATTACATGTCAAAATAAATTTTAAACATAAATCATCTTGTTTTTTGATTTCAAGAAATGCTGAAGTACCAAAGTACAGGGTCATATTGGAAAATGTATAATCTAATATATGATTTGTCTCCAGTTACACATTATTGCTTACTATATTTGTGTTATGTTTGCAACTGATATTTCATGGGGGGGTGTTTGTCAGTGTGCCTGTTGGTGTTTGTTGTAAAACTAGGCATGCCAACTAATAAATTGCAAATACAAAAAAAACTCAGTGCTGTTTGGTTTGTTAATGCAAAATATGCAAAAGAATCTGTGAAGAGACAGCGGATGTCATCCATACCATTTGCAAAACTTATCAAATTCCACAGTGAAGCTTAAATTTCAAAATGACAGAAAGTTTTAAAATATAGATTCCCAATCCTTTTAGCACCAATGTGCAGAAAAATAGAAACACCAATAAATACAACTTTGCGAGCAAAAACAGCAACAGAAAACCTGGATGCGTAACTAGAAGTACAAACTGACAACCTGTCAGCTAGTAAGAACTTTAGAGATTTGATAAACTTATCCTGATAAATGAGAAACTATTTATTAAAGTCTTTGAATACTCTTTCAAAACGGAGTTATCAAGGTGTATCCATGGCTACTCGGATAGTACCAGTGCACTGTTAAATTTCCCTACCAGCAGAGGGCAGTGATGTAATTTTAAAATTTTACAGTCTCACCCAACATGTAATTTTCCATTCTCCAGACCTTATATGGATCATTCCTTGTTGTGTTTTAGATCATTGATTGTGAACAAAGTTTAAGATGTGTACAGGCAACAAAATGCCTGTACAGCTAAATGATGAAAGCTTTCAGATCAATGCCAGGAACTGGTGGGCTTTCTGTTGTTAAATTCTTCACATTTTGCTCAACACATTCAAATAAATATTTTGTCCATCTTTCTTATCTGAAGCCAACTTGTGTGGCTGTTCAGTGAACTTTTTGACTTAAAACAAAATCCTTGTTGACTTCATTTAAAATGCTATTCCACACACTTGGCTGGAAAGATTGGTCACTGCGCTTGGCTGGCCACAGTAGTGTGGAGGAAGACTCTGCTCTACAGTCAATAATGGTGAGGTGGGGATGGAGGTCTGCGGGTGGGGGTTTGTGGAACTGATAGCAGCTGTAAAACAGCTTTGGCACATTGAACAAAGCCAATATGGAAGAGTGGTTTTAGAGCACGTCAGTAAAATAAATTGGAAAACAAAGTGCTTGGTGTTAGAAGTGGATTTCAAAATTAGAAGGCTACTGAGGGTGTTTTGAGAAAGATTGCATCGCTGTTTTGCCAGTATAGTTCCTTTGGACTTAACAAGTAACAATTTGAAACTAGAAAAAAAATAAATAAATAAATTGCATTTCTTGTGAAAATGCAGAATGAATGCTGTAAACCTTTTTGTGGGAACTAGAGAAGAATGTGAATTCAATTGCAGAAAACTTACAGAAATGCCATATTGAAAATATGTATTTTCAATATGGCAAAATGCATATTGAAAAATTATTGAAGAAGAGTGGAAGCTTTCAGTTAATGCAAAAATTCCACCCAAAGACTATTAGAAATCTCTGCAAAATACTGCTTTCAAGTCTATACTGTAAGGTATAAGGTGAGCTAAAAAGCTAACGCTAGCTGAAATATGAATCATAGCACGTAGACTTTGATTAGTATCCTATATGCACCTACAGTAAATTGGTTACCTTACTGTAGGTGCAAGTTCACCTACTGTACAATAAAATACTCCATGCGGTGTGATAAAACCCATGTAAAAGTTACAATTAGCTGGTAGCTAAAACAGGCTAAAATACTAATGATAGTGTCAAGGCTGGCACTAGTGTGTTTTCAGTTAAACACATGAGTGTTTAACTGATAACAGTGTGTTATTGTTGAAATCTCATCTGTATAGTGGAATTTAGTTTATCAAATAGGTGAGAAAGAGTCTTAGTAATTAATTGAAGAAAGCCAGCCTTGTCATTGTTACTTATTCAAAGGCACAATATTTGGGATGCACACTGTAGCAGCCTATATGTTTAACTTGTGATCTCACATCAGTGGCACATACCAAGTAACTATTAAAAGGCATGTTTCAGACAGACAACAGTTTGCTGTAAAATGGAGAATGTTGGTCAGTTACCCACAACTGTGACCTGAAGAGACTAACGCTTCCTCCACACTCTAATCTCAAAAGAAAAGTTAAAACGCTCTATTAAAACACTTAATTACCCAACATAATTATTGTCAATAATTACTTAATTTTAATAACAATGACAATTTTCCAGCACCCTTAAAAGAGTTTTTCCCTAAGTCGTGTTTATAACTGGGTTGTGTAGGCCAAATAAAGGGTTTCACTTGTGTGGTACATTGGAAATTTTTAAAATCAAGGCTCCTTCAAACCTATCACTTTGTCATGTCTGAGTTCTACAGTGTAATAGTTAACACCCCAGTCTTTGAATCCAGTGCTATGAGCTCAAGTCTCAGTCGAACTTCCTGGCATTGCATCTAAAAGTTTGAACAAAGCAACATTTGCTGTTCTCAGGCTATATTTATGGATTTATGGAATTTGAAAACAGGCAGAAATAGAGGTTTCACAGTTTGCCCACTAAGTTGCTCTGTCGTATAAATATTTGCCGAAGTTCACAGCACATCATTGATATTAGCCTTTGACAAATATTGTGTCTTCCACCTAGAAGATCAGAAGACCAGTTTTTGTATTGTAGCCATCCTTCCAAGTATGAGGTAGTTATATGTGAAAGAGTGCACGATTTTTTGCAGAATCTTTCAGAAATTATGGGATTTTACACTCATTTCAATGGAAAATGAAGATGATCACAAAAGCTAAATATTTCATAAACCATAGAAGATGTCAATGCTAAAAGACGTAGCCGTAGCATCCTGAATGAGCAGAATATGGTAAAGTTGAATGGTTGAATAGCATCTAGTATGCAGAAGTAGTTAAGTGGAGAAAAGTCCATGGAAAAAAGTGGAGGAATTCAAGAGTGTAAATGCCTACAGCAATCACACTAATGAAAAAACTACCCAATGAACAGCAGTTATGTGGTAAGGGGAGAGAGGTTCCAAAATCTCAGAGGAATGTTTCCAACAACCTGAAACGACTTTCTGAGTGGAAAATTAAGGTTGTGCAATGGTTTAGCCAGAGTCCAGAACCAGAATCTGACAGAAAATGGTGGGGATCACTTGAAAAGGGTAACACTTTATTTGACGGATTGTGAATAAGTCTGTCAAATCATGATCTGACATAAATTTGTTATAAAAGTATCATTGATTAAACTTTAGCCTTCATAACTTAAAGCTATATAATTTTTAAAGTTTAATCAGTAATACTTTTATAACAAATTTATGTCAGATCATGATTTCTTGGTTAATGACAAGTTGTCATAACAAAGACATTTTGAATAATGTTAACTTTGTATTAAAAGTGTCATGATTTACCAAATGACACTTTATGACAACAGTCGTAAATATTCATGAAGACTCACTTGTGTTCATGACAGGTGTTATGTCATGTTTATGACGGTGTCATGACAGTCTTATTCACAACCCGTCAAATAAAGTGTTACCCTTGAAAAGTATGGTGGGAAATAAAAATGTCCTCATAATCTGACAGTTTTGGAGAAATGAATGGTAGAGTGAGCAAATATTACCAAGTCAAGATGTGGCATGCTGATACAGTCCCACCAAAGAAGATTGGAAGCTGAAACTGAATCAAGAGGTGCTTCAGCTTCATTTTTATCTGTTTCAGGTTGTCATCATCAATGTTTCATCTGCATAACATCTTTAATGCCAATTATTGAAGATAAAGATAATAGATTCTGTTAAGTGACATAATCTCATATGATTTGAAATGTATTCCTTGATTTAAAAAAAAAAGAGGAGTTTTTATCATTTTAGTTTTTTTACTTTGATTATTTGTACTGAAACATGTTTTTGTGAAATTTAACTGTATTCTCTGTGGCATTCTATGAAAATTTGCACATGATGTCCGCGAGTGCAGTGGTCGCTGTAAAATATTCTATTAGCTTGAATCAAGTGGCATAAATAAACTCATCCCCTTTGTTCACAGCTTGCTTTTTTGTTATTTGTTGTGAACACTCAACATATTGGAAGCTCCATCATGCTCTGCTTTCTGGCTGGATTTGAATAAAACAGATACATTCCTGTGATGCAGTGAGTAAAAGAGTGTGAAATATGAGCGAACACTGCAGTAATTGTTTTGCCACCCTTAGCTCTGACAGCTTTAGCTGAATCTCTACTCAAGCTTGCGATAAACAAAAAAATCTATAAAATGCAGGGATTTTTTTTTTTTTTTCCTTTGAGGCCTTTGCGCCGGGATAAGTGATGGATATACTTGCTGACAGTCTCTTCAATAAAAGATAAGGCTATTATCTCAACTGTTCTAGACTTACTCACAACCAGATCTTTGAAACAATATTTCAGTGAGTAGTCAGACAGTTTTTTGAAACACCACTTTAGTCGTCTAAATAATAAACACATTCATACCCTCGAGATAAAAACCATCAGGCCGCCCTCCATTCACATGAGCATCCTCAGAAAAGGGATACAGACACAATTGTCCAATGTGTGTCAGCGGAGGGGACTCGCTTCCCTTTGATATGAATAAAGTGTAATTAATTTTTCATCCAAATGGAAGGCACATGGTTGCACAAGCAATGTAGCCATCAGGGCAAAGAGACGGAGATGGGAGGAGGGAAGCGAGTTGCAGATGTCAGAATGAGATTCACTGGATGCATGAATAAGGTCACGGTTTGAGAGGTATGCCTGCAGTCGCCTGCCCCTGTGCCAACAATCTCTGTTCAGCTGCAGCTTGGGAAGCAGGGTGCATCCATTGTCATTACACTGTGTTGCACAAATCCTCCTCAAATGCACATTTCATTTGTCATTCCCATATAAGGCATGGATGTTAATAAACAACGTACCGCCTTCTTATATTTTATCCCTTCATGGAGACAGAGCACTCTATGAAATTGGCTGCAGCTCAGAAGGTGCATAAGCCTGTGGCTATAGCAGCGGCGTTATGCAAGCAATAAATAAATCCTCCTATTTTCATCATTGCAGTGACATTTTTCACTAAATAAAACATTTAACATGGTCAGACAGCTGATTTGATCCAGTTCTGTTGATTAATTTTTTTATTGTTTCACTAATTTGTTCCACTAACTACGACTGAAACCCCCTGGACAAAATATGTTAGCCTTGTTTTAACATAATAAACAAAATGCAGGCTTCATGTGATAAATTTACAGACCTAAAGTAGAGACTCTCGAGTTTAATTAAACTGCATTCACGTCCCAGCTAGAGCAGGATGCAGCTCCTCAGGGAAACAGAGCCCTATTTTTCTAGGATTGAAATGTGACGGGGCAACTGACTGCAAATAGATTTTACACTCTCAAATGTGACCTTTTATTCTGATGTTTCTTCAAATAAAATGTCTGGGCTGGATTGCAAATTTGCAAGGTCATTGATCATGCCAAAGCTACAATCAAAATTTGGCAAAAAGCAAATAAATAATTCATGATATCCCATTCAAACACAAAAAAGGTCAGTGCTTCATTATGTTCAGGATAACTCATATATATATATATATATATATATATAGTCTTTTAATTTTCTTTTAATTTCCCATGGATTCATGCCTAATCAAGATGCTTGACTTTATTCTGTTTGTACTCTTTTCTAATAGTGGTTAGGTTACAGACTGATAAATTTTACGTAAAATATTTAATTTTTGCATCCCTATAGATGTTTTCCAATTTAAACTAATACTTAGTTGTAGAAATACTTGTGTTTTATATGACATTCTGTCACAGAGTGACACATGAGGTTTTTCTTTCAATTACATGTACCAAAAAAAAACATTTCAAACGGAAAAAGTTACATTTCTGCTGTCCCACAATTTTAAAATACATGGTGAAAAGGTGGCTCTTGGTGAAGTTGTAAGAAATGAGAATCATTGTTGAACCGTGCCAGTTAAAATAGTTTTTGTAGATTAACTTTCTTTGAGGATTACTCGTTTTGGATGGGACAAACACACGTCGCAGAGCGTTTTCAATTTAATAATAGAGGCGAACGTTTTCCTGGATAATGTTCTCTCCGGTCTCGGTTCATCCATCTGGGATTTTAGACTCATACTAGCGTACCGTGTACGCCCATTGAAGAAATGGGCGTGTTTTCTGTGGCACGCCGCCCTCTTTACCTTTTATGGTAAACGTGCGGAGCGTTGATTGACAGTGGGCAGCAGCTGCTCAGTTGCTCAGACATGGCGGAGGTTACAGTGTAACTGGGGCTCAGCGGCGGAGTTAAGTGAGTTTTCCTAGCAGTTGAGTTGGCGAAAGGAGCCTGAAATGACCCAGACGGAGAGGAAAATGAGTTCAGTTGACGAGTACGTGAGGGGGAAGCAGAAAACGACCGGAACTGCTCCACGTTAGGAAGATGGAAACATGTATCGCTGTTTAGTGCAGTCAACAGCCTTGGGCAACAAATATGGCTTCTTGTGCCTTTTTCAATATGCTATAAAAATCGATTTCCCGTGCAACCTAATGCCGTGGTGGTTTCGACGAACTTCTGCGAGCAGCGGTAAGTTCAGTTCGGTAATCGTTCGGTACTTTTGATCGGTGAGGAGCCTAACATCCACTTGGCCGTCTGGGGTTAGCTGGGAAAGCTACGGAACTACGGCAGAGAGCAATGGAGCCAAAGCACAAAGAGTTGCTAGACCAGTGCCACCAGAACTTACTGGAGTCCATAACAGATGCGGACCGAGTGATCGAGCTGCTGATAACCTCGGGTACTTTGAGTCAACTGGACAGGTTCGAACTGGACCAGAACTGCTCGTCCAGCGCCGAGAAAGTCGATCACCTTTTGAAGATGCTGATGAGCAAGGAGAGCGACCATTTCCTCGACCTGTGTGTGGCCCTGGAGAAGGCATACCCTGACCTGTACGTTGCCCTGTTCAGCAACAACGTCGGTGGACCTGTGGGCCACTCAACTGGTAAGAGCCCAGACCCCAACTTCTCATAAAAAGCCTGCTGATTGAATCCAGAAATGAGCGATCCCAGTCGTGGCATATACCTTGCAATATGTGCAATCCTTGCAATGTGTGCAATCTGGGTGGTCTGCTCCCAGAAAACGTGCGAGACGTGAAGCTTGTTTTTACTATCAGCTCAAAACTACTAAGAATCTTTTGATTTTTGGAAGGATGGAAATGTTACTATCACATTGACTGACTTTTAAAATCAGTAGAATGCAGCACAAATCAGAAAGTCAGGACTTCAGCAAATTGCCAAAACAGAAACATCCTGGAGTCGAAATCGTCACTCTCGTCGTAGCTTTGTTTGGATGCAAACGATCTTGCTATAATCCACCACAAACGCTAGTTTGTCATTATAGTTTGTACATTATGTAGTCTGGGTTGTTTCCATGGCAACTGATGTGCTGCTGACATATTAAGTCCATATCAACCTGTACATGACTCTGTGCATGCAGCCTACCCATGCATTTGTTGCAGACCAAACTGCTGAACAACTGTGATGATGGTGCATTCAGATTTTTATTTGTCTTATTGGAAAGTGGGGTTTATCTGAATGGGACCATAAATATACAAGTATGTTTAAGGAAAATTAAAAAAAAGAAAAAAGAAATGGATTTGATATACCAAAAGGTAGCATTGAGAAATAAACTGCAAAATTCAAATTTAAGCACAAATATTGCCTAGACATGATAAAAATTAACTGATAGATCAATATGTGCCCTTTTATGGGAAAGCTACTATAATTTGTAATGTTTTTTAGCCCCAGTCTGAAGGAGCCAGCAGTTTCTCCACATATCAGGTTTCCTGATAGTTCCAGAGCTAATACGCCTAGAAGCTAAAATCAACCCCTCCTTGTTGAGCTGATTGTTTCTGTGAGTGAATGATTCTCTGGTGATCTAAAAGATTTAGATGGTTCAGACCTGTCAGGCAACTCTAAAAGTTCTGCTGTCCAAGACAATTTAGATCAATAACCCTAACCCTTTTAAATGTAGAATTTGCAAACCTTAAGCTATTGCTCTAATTAAGTGTGAAATGATTAATTTTTATGATGTTGACTTTGGTTAGAGCATTCTGGATGTCTGATATACACCTTTTATTCTTGTACTGAGAGTTTTAAGGAGACCATTATAATAATCAAAAGATCTAAACTACTGAAACCAGAAAGCATGTGGTAATTTTGCTGTGATCTGATATCTGGGTCTGATTTTAATACCATAACAAACTTCTTGTTTGGTGTGTAAATTCCTCATTTTAGAAATTTAGGAAAATATAGTTTTTTTTTTAAGTCAGGGTTCAGTCAAGAAAAACAAAAGCTCTAGCTCTCAATCTCTCTCTTGCCTCTGTTTCCTGAGTGGGGAGGATAGCTCTTCATCACAAGTTCCAGTTTTCTACCAGAGACCCGGGATTTTCACAGTGTTTCTTGAACTGTACTGTTCTAAACTGAGATGTCAGATGTTTCTCCAGGTATCTGTTGCAGCCATTTTTCCAGTGTGGGTGTAACTGCACCAAGGGCTCCAATGACTTGCACTACAGCTGCCGTCACCAGTCAGGCTCTTTCTAGCTCTTCCCCCAGAAAGAGCCTCTTTGGCTCCCTAGATAGGGGGCTAGGGGCTTCTTTCTTCAGAAACTGTATTTCTACAGGTTTACGTGTTACTTTTTCCAGATGTTTCCATCATTTGGAATGACCATGTTGATAAATAATGTCAATAATCACAAAATCTGGTTTGTTGCCCATTACCTTTTTTCCTTTTGCATCTTGAGGTCCCGCTGGATCTTTTTTGGTCATTTTCCACCACCTTGGGGGATAATTGCTGCTGTGACCCAGGGATCTCTAGTTTGTAGATGTTTCTATGCACTATACCAGCCAGTGATGAGATATCATAAATTCCTTTCCTGCTAATTTATATATATATATATATATATATATATATATATATATTATATATATATATATATATATATATATATATATATGGACAGTTTGATTTCACATAAGTTTGATTTACTTGGAGTTATATTGTGTTGTTTAAGTGTTCCCTTTATTTTTTTGAGCAGTATATTTTGACTTAGTCAATTCTGCATGTGGTCTGGTTTAAAACATCACTGTATTTTTTTTTGGTTAATGTGCATGTTGAACTAAAAGGCCTTTATGCACTGATTACCTGTACCATTACATCCATGATGCTTAGGAGAGAGTTATTGTACTATGTAATCTGATTGGCCAGAAAATTGAGCCTTGTGATCTTTGTATTGAGCAGATTTTTAAGTGCTGAATTACACAAAGTAGTAATGGCTGACCAAGTAGTCCTGGTCAGCCATCGTTGGTTCTGAACTAGACTAGCATTGACCAACCCCACTTGTCCAGTCTATCAATGAGTGTCTTATATGAAGAACTAAGAGCCAGTGTGGCCATCTTATTTGTTTCCTCTCCTCATAGCTACTGCCTTCACTTCACTGGTTTTGGTTGCTGTTTCACAGAGACAAAGGGAAATCAAGTGTAAAAGTCATGTCTAGTTTTGCTTTTGTCCCAGTGACGAAAGCCAGTCAGTGGCTCTCTCGCAACTGTCATCCTGGCCCAGAGGCTTGAATTCAGGATGACCCTTTAGATCCAGAAGTTTGGAGGAGATGGAGACATATACAGTGTTTCACATAAAAAAACCAACCTTGAAGGCAGTGCTTTGAATCATAACATAGCAGCCTTGTCCCAGGAGGACTACATCTATTGTTCAGTGGTGCAAAGTTGGTATATTGGTTGAAAGTAGACCTTTGCAACTTGTGCTGAGTCGGTTTCTTGCCGCTTTGCTGACAGGATCACTAATGCTTCCTTAAGCTTTATTACTTCCTTGTATTGAGTGTTGCTGCTGGAGAATAACACTCAGCAGTGTGGATTTGGGCTTCCCTTTAACACACACCTTTTTATTCTAAAGCGCCAGGCCTTGGAGGTGACATGTGTTGTATTTGGAGAAAGCAAGCACAAGTAGTGGGTCTGACTTGTCAGTCTGTGGTTATTCAACAGAGGATTATAGCCAGCTCTCCTCACTCTGGGATTAAACTTTCTCTGCGAGACACGCTTTTTAATTCATTTGCAGTCATCTGTATTATTTGCTGCGTTTCTGGCTGACTCTTTTCACAGTTATGGTCTTCATTAATTAGATTGTGTTTTTTGGTTGTTGTTGTCATTTTGAGAGAGTGGTGAGGGTGATCTAATTAATGTTTTAACATTGTCTTATAAGAGCCCGAAGACAAGTTGTGTACCTTCAGGCAGAGAAGCTGGTAGAAAGGGATGATTGGGGATGAAATCCTCAGAGCGGTGGTGTGTCTGTGAACAAGGCAGGGTGTGAGAGAAGAGGAGAGGTATTCTGAATGTGATGTGTCTTGCTGATAGCAACCTGCTATCAGCTTGTCCTCGTCTCACGCTGCCTGCCTGCTCTTGTTCTCTACTTTGCCGCCTATGCCAGCTAAGCCTCCAAAGACACGCATGTACAAAATCATCCAAAGACACGTCGTTCTGCCAAAAGAAAATGGTGCAGGTGCACACATTAATACGCAGTGATTAGCACCCACAAGCTGTAAATTATTAGAGGCAAAGATGGCAAACTGCTTTATGCTTTCTATAGAGGATTATTTAGGCACAGTTTTTAGATTTGTGCACCTAAACACTGCAGCTTTCCTGTTGCAAAATATTTCTGCTAAATATTGAGCATGAATGATGTGTATTGACCCTGCTTTTCAACAAGAGAAAGCGTTCTCTATGTTCTCATATTTTTCTAAATAATCTTTTACAAATGTGAACACCAGCAATAAGGCTCTATCCATTCCCTTGCTAGAGTGCTGTTTTCCACACACTACATATTTATATTCATAGAGCCATAACAAATTTTTACATTTTGTAACTTTACAACTATGAACATCATTGTATTTTGGTCATAGTCGTCCACCTAAATTGATAGGCTAAGCAAGAAGAGCATTAAGGTCTTTTGGACCTTATTCAGGAATTCAGGATGACCCTTAAGATCCAGAAGTTTGGAGGAGATGAAGACACATACAGTATGTCTTTGGTAAGGTCTTTTGGAGCTGCAGAGATATAATGCTCAGGTGGAAGCAATCTGTTGACAAGACACCTATTAGTTGTAGACTCTATTATTGTAGCCTTATGGAAGACTGTTAGCATGAATAAAATTGTGAAAGAAAGTCAGATGATGTATGGTTTGCAAGTAATATGACATCAGACTTGTGTAGCGATTTTGAGGACACTCGGACGCTTTACATGTTATTTTTATTCATGCACACACTCGAATGCTGATGATGACAAGCTACTGGACTGTAGCTATAGCTGCCCTATGACAGATTGATAGAAACGAGGCAGCTATATTGCACCATTGGCCCTTTTGACCACTGCCAGCAGGCAAGGTGAGTGAAGAGTCTTGTTCAAGGACACAACAACAGAGACATGGTAAACTTTTGGTCAGATGAGACCAAATTTGATTTATTTATTTTACTTCCATGCTAAATGTGATATCAGAGTGACACTGCATATATCACTCTGAACACGCCCTCCTAACTGTAACAGCATGATGGTTGCAGCATCATATATTCATAGGAAGATGTTTGAAAAAAAGTGATTCCAGGGATCCGGTTACAAATCATTTGTACATAAACTTTGAAACCAACATCTCATTTATTTAATTAATTATGCCCTAGCTTATATTGGTCTTCTAATCTACTTCTTTTGCTTTCCTGACTTGTTTTCTCATTTTTGGTGCTTCTGAACTTCCTTTTTCCCTCCCAAGTGCTTTTTAGGACTCATAGGCTTTGTTCTTCTAAGCTATTACCACGACTCACCAAGACTCTTTATCCCAGCGAGTAGCTATATTTCTTTGCACGCTAAAAGGTTTTGCCAGTGAGACAGAGGCGGGTGATAGGCAGAGGGAGCAAGAGAGACTGAGACAACAGGGCTTTTGTTGAGAAGTTCAGCAGCCCCCAAAGTGCACAGTCAGCAGCTTGCTCTGTGTACAGCAACCCAGGACATGGGGCAGTGTTTCTGTGTTATAGGAGGAGGGGAGGAGGGTTGTTGTCCTCTATGTCAACGAGATTCTGTCCTATAAACCACTCTTTCCAGACGAAATGAATTATGACCGTGGCGCTCTTTGTCACCAGCAACGCTTTTAAGTACCTCCCAAGAGCTCGACCTGGCTTTACTTTCTCTGTCAGTCCGAGTTTGCGTCAATGTCTGTCATTCTGTGACGCACGCCGCCACTTACCTTGTCACCCTACTTTCTTACTCTTCGTTGCTCTTTGTACCTTCCTCTGACTTCACCACCTCAGAGCAGTGTAGGGGATACACAGAAGAACCCATCAGTTTGTCAGCTGTTTGAATATATTTAGATGGATACTTACTCGAGGATGGCTTTACTAACTTTCCCACTTGAATTATTATCTAATTTTAGGCTTATCTGCATTTTTACATTTTTAGACTTTACACAGTTGAACTCTAGTTCTTGAGATCAAGAATCTGATAGGAGACAAATGTTATCAGCAGGGAAACAAGTCTCAAACCTATCTGGACTGAAAGAAAGCTTTACTCAAAAGCAGCATTAAGAACCAATTACGGTTTACAAATTCACTCTGGGGCAACAGGAAGAACTTCAGTAGACATGTCCTCAGACAAGTTTGTTCAAGACTAAAATTTAATCTTTTAGCCTCAATGACCGTTGTCACATTTAGAGGAAGTAGGGGGAAGCTTACGAGTTCAAACTCTCTATCCCTCCTTGATGTAGCTGCATCTTATTGGGGGACTGTTTTGATACTGGATGAACTGTTTCACTTCATGAATGAAGTGTAGTACTGGTATGCTGCGCTGGTATGATGAAGACAGAACATATTTTAGTAATATTGAAACAGCATCTCAAGACATCAGTCAGAAAGCTAAAAACCTGTGAGCAAACGAGTCTTTCAAAAAGACAGTCATCCTAATTTTAATGTCAAAATACTTACAAAGTGACTTTGAGAGACATCGGAATCAATATTTTGGCATGATTATCTCAAAGCCCTGATCTCAGCCTGATAAAAAAAAATAGTTAGGAATTCTGGAAAGGTGTGTGTGAGCGAGGCAACCTACAGATCTGACCTAATTGCACCAGCATTGACAGCTGTAATACGACGAACTTCCAGCAAACTATTGTGAAAAGTTTGTGGCAGGATGCACAAAACAGTTGTGCTAAGTCATACCAGATTCTGAGAGCTGGCATTTACAATTTTTACTTTGATGAAAATAAAATGGATTAAAGATTTTTTCTGATGTATTATACTTCCATTTAGCAAATAAATATGGTAATCTGAGCTTGCCTAAAACAGTAAAACATTAATCTGATTTGATGTCAGACAGTGAGTGGGAAATGTATCCGTGCCATTTTACAGAATGTATTTAAATATCAACTGTAATAGCTTATCCTATATTGCGTCTTTGGTGTTGCTGTAAATGACACCAACTGTCAGTTTGACACTGCAACAAGTGATTTAAAATGTTTAAAGTCAAAACTGGCTTCACAGTCAATGCTTCAGCCTTTATAGAGTAGGGAAAGCCATATTTATTCATATTTTTATGTTGAACAAAGTAAACATTTTTTTTTACTTATTTTAAAACATTCTCCATTTCAGTGGCACTTTCTATTATTCCAGCTGATGTTGTCTTGCTTCTTGTCAATTTCTCTTGTGTTTACCACGCTCTTCACATCTTCAGTCCAAAAAAATGCTTAAGTAAAATTCAAATGCTTCGAGCCCTTTTCATTGCCCGTTTAAAGAAAACCTTCTCATCTGTAACCTCAGTTCCTGCACAAACCACACCACTTTCCTCCTCTGAATAATGAAAACAGATGGCTGTGGATGGTGAAATAAAACATGAAAACCCTTTCATGTGTGCGCACACAATATGACCATATTTTTAATGCTCTGACTGAGAAGATGTTTGAAGTACTGGTGTCAAAACAGGCAGCCAGCCTCAGAGTCTGCTGGCTTAAATCAGCTTTAAGACAACTTAAGAGTTATCGGGTGTCTGAAGTGGTGAAAACAGGTTGTGTTTAGTAGAAGAAACCTGGCTTTCACCTCTCCATTGGAGTCCTCACTTTAATCTAATGCAGATGAAGGAAATCACATACAGTTCTTTTCCACTGAACAGAGACCGACCCAGTTCTACTGCAGTAATTAATGGTTCTCCTTACTAAAGCTCTTAAACAAAATGTTCTAAATTAGCATTACGTGTTTGTCCTCTTTATCAAGTCAGGGTTATTGGCAAAAGACACAACGCTGACATTTTTAATAAGTAATATTTTTTAATAAAATCTTTGTTTTCTAATCCTGGTTTACCAATATATTTAGATTTAGCACTATGATTGCAAATTAATTTGTGATGAGTAAAACCTATTCTTTCATCTGCTCTGTCCCCTGATATGTGCCTTATTATCCCTGCAAATCAGAATCAACCACTGTTTGTGTCTTGAGGCTCCATCTGATTGGTATATAAAAAAAGTATGTGCACGGAATTATAAATTGTCATGATTTTTGAAAACCCATTTTTTAAAGCAATCCAGATCTTTTCTTCCCTCCACATATTCTGATGCTAGATTCTGAACATTTCGGTTTCACATCTGGAGCATTGTTTCTGAGTAATAATTATGCCCTGTTCATCATGATCTCTTTTAGTTATTGCCACTTCATGTTATGCTCTTTTAAGTGAAACCCACAAAATCTTTTCTAAATTTGTAATTAAACATGACTGGAATGTCATAAAGATTTATAACATTTCAGCAGCTATTTTGTTTTTGCTCCGGCTCCGTTTTGCCTTTTGTATGTCCTAGCTGTAGCATGTTATGCAGCATTTGGAGGACATGTTGCAGACATCTTTCACCCTTTTATTCCTGACCCCAGGAGGAGGCAAGCTGTTCAGTAGGAAATTATGCCTCATTTATGCTGAGCTAGGCCTCTTTGCATAGAGATAATTGGTTGGTCTGGATGGCACTGATGTGCCTTTTTTTAGGATTCCAGTGCTGCATAGGGGCTGTGACAGGTTCATTGGATTAAATTTTTCTCTCTGTGTCCCAAATGACTTGCAGAGATCCAAAAACGCTCTAGGGTTCAAGCTGTTCATGGCAACCTTGATTTTCATTCAATAGTGGAACGGATATTATTTTGAGATGCACCAGAGGCCAGAGTTGGACCTTTATATAAAAAAAGATGTGTTGGATTTACCATGCTATAATGAGCACTGAGGTGTGAGGCAGGGAGTGTGTAGCCAGCCTGGAAGTATTCCTGTCTCATAGAGTCATCATGTAGTGGTCGTTGTTTTTTGGCCAAGCACTAACTCTCGAAGGCAGATGATCAATCTTTCACTCTGTCCGTAAGGTTTCACTGGCTCCATGCCCAGAATTCTGGTCTGTGGTGTTGCTACCGTCCCAGAAATCAGACCCACTCACAGTTTACAGTAAGTACTGGTACTCAGTAAAGAATGTATGAAATTACTTAGCAATTTTTAAGTTACACAGTGACGATTTGAACCTTTTTAAAGTCTGAATCGCTGTGGTTGTCTGTGTTAATGAATTTTAACCAGCTTTTTCAAATGTGTTTTCTTTAATGATAGCATTGTGTGAGTTACCTCACAGCAAGAAGGTCCTGGTCCTGGGGTCTTTTTTCATAAAGATTGCATGTTGTGCATGTATGGGTTCTCTTCAGGTTCTACTGGCAGGTTAATTAGTGTCTTTGTGTGCTCGGTTTGTTTCTCTGTCGCCCTGTTTGGAACTGGCAATCTGTTTCTTGCGCACCCCGCCCCTCATACAATGATCATCAGACCCAAACCATCCCCCACCTCTATCCTCATCCTGCTCGCCCCCTACCAACACCCCCCCCCCCCCCCCCCACACACACACACACACACTGCTACCCTCTCGTAGGATGAGCAGGCAAAGACAATGGATTGATGTGATTACATATGAAAGCCATTACCATGTTTATGCTATTTGCTCATGGAATGAAAGTTATTTTAACTTAAAACATGCTAATATAAAAACTTTTTACTATATTGCTAAGAAAACATTTGCTGATGTAAACATTTGAACACAGTGGAAATTAAAACTAATTACCTTTCATACAAAAAACATTAGTATCACATGAGGTCCTCCTTTACAGCTAAGCTGTCATCACTCATTTTGTTCATCCAGGAGTTTTGGGTTTTGGGATCTCACCTACAGAGATCTCACCCAAATCTCAACAATGTTTTTGCACATTGTTGTCATGTTTCTACAAGCCTGAATTAATTTTGTTTTTTTTAATCAGAGAGCAACACAAAGTAATGCATATTTGTGAAGGCAAAGGAAAAGGGGTACATGGTGTCTAAAATTTTGACAAATAAAATTCTAAAGCTGCCTTTACTCTGACCTTTAATTCGATCTCTACACAAATTCCAGTGCAACTACTAAACGGAATCCACCTGTGTGCAATTTAATCTCTTTCTGAACACAGCTGTTCTGTGAAGGCTTCAGAGATTTTATTAGAGAACATTAGTAATCAAACCACGGAACACAGCGGACAGGTCAGAGAGAAAATTGTGCCAACATTTAAGACGGGGTCAGTTTATAAATGAATGTCTTAAACATTAATATTGTATGAGGTCTGTTCAATCCATTATCTAAAACAGCGCCTATTAGATGGAATTTTTTTTGTTTGGAAAGACATAACAAATATCATCGCTAAACACTTTTCATGTAAACTGTGTGAGCTACTGTTATTTTGCAAAGAAGAAGAAGCAACAAACAATTTTACTCCATAGGTGGGCAAAGCTGTTGGAGACTTGTAGCTGTAATTACTTCAAAAGTAAAATATCAAATTTCAAATAAAAACAAACTGATTCTACTTAGTAAATTAAAGTGGTCAATTAAAAAGCAGGATAGTTTTGCTTTAAAGCAGAAAACCAAAACTGTTGAAAGGCACAGAGCTCAGTATTCTTTATAACAAGCCCTCCTTTACAAAACCCATTTTTTCATCCGTGTGACTAGCTCTGATCTGACTCAGAGTTATATCAGTAACACAGCAAGTTAAACCCCCACCCTCTGAGCCACCATCCTTCCCAGACCCTGGGAACATGTGCAAAGCAGACATATCATTCAAGCCTTGAAGGGAATTGTGTGAAAAATAGCTTGTTTCGGGTCTACAAATCTACTATGTTTAAGATATGGAGTGTACATAGCTTTCTATTGCCTAGCCTTAACCGTAGCAGAAAGTGATATGCACAGAATATAGATTGAAAATGAGGGATAAAGCAGCTCTGCTGCTGGGTTGGTGCTCAATCTTTGTAAATGCGACAAGTTGAGAAATAAGGAGCAGTATTGCAAAACATTGTGGGACTGAAACGTTTCTTATTCAAACATCATCTGTGCAGCGCATAGAGCACCTGTCAGGATTTAGCTGTCAGAATTATGAAGTCAATCTTCCTGCTTTCTGACTTAATACTGCCACATCCTTTAGCTACACATAAATAGGCAGTAAAATGGTAGTTTTCAGCAGCATTAGTTTGTTGTATTTGCTCCTCTATAGTGAGTGTGAAGCTGGGGAAACTAGAATTGAGGGATATGTAGACTAATTGTGGCTCTCTGATTGAAAGATAAGGCTATGTTGCCTTATAAGCAATTGTATAAACTGTATTGTGGATGTATATATTAAATCTCCTGCTAAGGCAGGAGATATTACAAATATCTTTTAATATCTCTTTTGACAGACGCTCACAGCAATCCAACATTACTTGGCCACTGTGCTTAGTCAATACATTTCTCAATGGTAAATAAAGTACTAATTTGTATTAGGGAATATACTACAAAATATTTTTTCATTGAATCACAGGAAAGTGAAAAACATATTATTTTTCACACCGAGTTCATTTTGCACAATGCAGACACTAACTTTTGAATAGCCTGATATTTATTGCTCTTGAAGTTTCTGTGGATTGAAGTGAAATATAAGATTTATTTTCTTCATGTTTTGCTTTGAAATACTATCTGGAGTTTTCCTGATAAATTTGTTCATACTATAAGCTTTTCTAAAATAAATCAAACTTTTTCTTTTTTAAAACACACTAATTTTGAACACAGCTGATATTTTTATTGCAATTTTTTAGTTATCTTTTTGGTAGGGACAGACTTAAAAATGAATTTAGTGTAACCCAGTTGTGAAAGGTTGGAGCCACGCTTTGCATCTTGTTGTGATAGTCCGTTCTTTTCAGCACATAGCAAAGTCAGTTTTCCTCTCATCCACTTTCTCCATGGCAACGTGTGTCATCTTGGTTTATGAGCTGAAGAACATAATCTGGTTGTCTGAAGCAACTGTTGGTAGCTTAGCACATGATGTGACTGCGAGGGGAAGCAGACGGAGGAGTGGGGGAAGTGGAACCTCATCGGTGGAGCAAGCACTCCCCTGACCTATTTAGATGACAGCGAAAGGGCCTATGTTGCCATTGCCTCAGGACTTCCACTGGAATAATTCCCACCTTAAGATGCTAGTGTGTTGTAACATGTAACTGCTCCTGTTAAAATATACAATGACTTTTGGCAGTGACATTTTACTTTGCTATTTAATAGAATTCCTTTTTCTTTAGTCTTACTGTTAGTCTGGTACCTTCTTCCACTGTGGAGATCAGATCTATGGCTCCCTAATGGAGCTCCATTTTATTGATACAGTGAATGTGTTTACAAATGATCAGACTCCCAGTTTGTGGCTGGTGCTAATTGGTATCGATAATAGAAAGGCCTCTCGCCACTGACTCATCTTTGCCACTCTGAGTCCCTCCATACTGCATGCTGGGTTGAATTATCAGCCGGTGATTTTAATCTCATTATAGAAATTGTGGTGCACACGTCCGTCCTTGCAGAGAAAGCGTGTTGTGTATTTCCAAAGATTGTCCCAGAGCTGCTGCATGCGTAGGAGTTATAGCTGTACGCTATTTGGTGAGTGGCTTTAGTAGATTACTGGGATTTATTCAAGTAGCTTGCCTTTTCAAATCACACAGTGAAACATAAAGGAAGGTGATGTTTAGCGGTGCACCAGTAGATCAGCCAGTGATCTGACTCAGACCTTTTTTCTTCTTCATCTGTGCTCAAAAGGTCAAATAGGGAAAAATCAATCAGTTCTTAGTTTTAATTGCATTAAAACCAAGAACTACCTGTGTTTTTTTTTTTATTTTATAAATGTATTAAACAACAATATGTACTGTGAGGTACTTTTCTGGAGTTTCATGAAAATCTGGTAAAAGTTGGAGAAATATGCTCTGATGAATAAATAGAAACAATCTTATATCTTCATTTCTTGGTGAATGTAGTTTGTGGCTATCTGTTGAAAATGTTTTTCTATTTGAGAAAATAATTTATTTTCTTCTCTTTTTCTTAACTTTTACCACAAAAAATATAAAAAAGATTGCACTTAATATATAAAGATGCCTTGCAACCAACAGGCGCAAGACACAGACACACACACTTCGGTTGTCTGCAGGCTGTACAGCACACATAGCACCTTGGAGGAAAGGAGTGTTAGTATTTAGTTTAAAAAGTTAAAGAAATAAAAAATGCTTTTAAAGAAAAGTCAGTCAACATACTACTCTAGTCATAATGATCAATTTTGTAGGTTAGTTGCTGTAGTATTTTGTTTGTGTTCAGGAACCTACAGCATATTTTGTCTGTTTTGGTCCTTAAGACTATCCATCCATCCATTTTCTTTCACCCTTGTCCCTAAATGGGGTATGGAGTTGCTGGTGCCGATCTCCAGCTACGTTCCGGGCGAGAGGCGGGGTTCACCATGGACAGGTCGCCAGTCTGTTGCAGGACAACACAGAAACAAACAGGATAAACCACCATGCATACACACACTCACACCTTGGGAGAATTTGGAAAGACCAATTAACCTGACAGTCATGTTTTTGGACTGTGGGAGGAAGCTGGAGAACCCGGAGAGAACCCACACATGCACAGGGAGAGCATGCAAACTCCGTGCAGTAAGACCCTGGACCGGGAATCGAACCCAGAACCTTCTTGCTGCAAGGCAACAGTGCCACTGTGCAGCCCTCCTTAAGACTAAAAAGTAAAAAAAACAGGATCATTCTGTCTAAAAAATTTGAACTGATAAACAAATTTGGCAATCTTAAAAAATAAAATAAAATAGCAAAAGTAGAGAAATGAGATGCATGCAGTTACTGAGTGAATCTTACCGTCTGAGGGTGTTTCTGTCCATGCAAAATCTGTCCTCATAACTTTGCCGTGAAGTTGCCCTCAAATACTCCTGTTTTCTTTTTTTGTTGTTGTTTGTATCAGAGCTTCACTGAGTTTGCCTCTAGGATATTATGAAAAGATTTATCCTGCAACTAAGCTGACATAACGCTTCGCAGTGGCTCCCGTCTGTTTTTGTGAGACACAGTCAGTCACTTACTGGGTTCAAGAAGTCAAATATTGCATTGGAAAGCCACCGAAGACATTGAAAAGCAATGAAGTGCTGATTGTAGAGAGTTACTGCTGTGCAACTCCACAGCACTTCTCATCATGTCTGGTGGAACAATATGCAATCAAAGCTGTGTGCTGGAAGCACTTTGCAGAGCAGGAGGGTTGAGCGTCAGACAGGGAATGTCAGAACATATTAAAAGCCTTTGAGCTTTGCTCCTCTCCTTCTCTGTTTTCCCCCTCCCCCTCCAATATACACTTCTTCCTTATCTTTTCTGTGACTTACTTAGGCTATCTCTTTTCATCCATCCTCTACTTGCCCATGCACACTCTGTGTTTCTCCTTTTCTCTGTCTGCCGGCCCTAAGATGGAGTGGCTCAGTCGCACAGAGCTCATAGTTAATTAGGCTTGGCCTCGTCACACAGGAAAGCTGCAGCTAAAGCCAGTGGGAAGCAAGGGCAGAAGTAGAAGTCGAGAACTGCTGCTGTCAAACTGCGACTTGACTGTCACTGATGAGGCTGGCCACCATTTCAGCTCTCTTTTAAGTCTCAATTTTTATTTTTTTATAAACAAGCAAATTTGTGGATTCTGAGCTAACCACAAGATTATTGTGGCTAGAATAAAAATGTCCAGATTATATGAATTGGTATGTGTCTTTGTTTCCACCTGGATTTACATGAAGCGTAGTTTGCAATGCCTGCAGTAAATTGAGCTTCTCTGGGTTTTAGACTGCAGTGTTGGTAGTGAGGCATTTCAGAGCCAAGCTGGCCACGCTATGCCCTGTTTTCAAAGGATGACACAGTTTCCTGATGGTTCCATAAAATCTATGTGGTATGCTTTTACTCAAGATGCACCATTAAAATATAGTACATCTTGCACACATCTGTTCTTCGTGTTATTATTCTGTAACATTCTGAGGGGGCCCACAGAAACTGGCCTGCCAGTTCAAAAAGCACACCTCAAACTCAGCTCGGATCTGATCTCTGAAAACAAATAGAAAAATTCTATCAAGTTCTTCATTGATTTGGCGAAGGTTTATTAAATGCAACGCATAGGATACAATAACATGTATAAAAGTCAGATTTCTAACTTGGCTGCTGAAAGAAAAATGTATTAATTCAATTTAGTTGAATTAATATAGAGCCAGTGAGAAGAAGCGTTGAAGTACAAACACTGCTCTATATTTATCACACGACTGTGCATTAAATAAAGAGCTGAGTATATAGTATTAATTTCTCATCTCACTGTACTATGGGTTTATCATTCTGTTCATGCTGTGCGTCTGAATGGCTCTCCTGTTCTGGCAGGTTCCACCTACAGCGTCCTGTCCACCATGCCATCAGACTCGGAAAGCAGCAGTTCTCTCAGTAGCGTTGGTATGTATAATAATGAAAGACTCCTGCTGCAAATTTTTGTATAAGAGTGGGTGGGTGAGGTGGGAATCCAAAATGGGCCAAAACAATGCTGAAGTAAATCCAGGAAAATGAAGGAATGTGTTTATAAATGCCTGATTTAAAGGACAGGAAGTTGGATTTATTGTCCTTTTAAAGCCCACAATGTGTGCAAAAACACTCTACCAATTCTTCCCTATTTTCTAAGGAGGTTTGCCATGTCTGCCTCTCCCTGTTTCTGACAGAGGTCCAAGTGACTCAGCTGTGTTACATAAACCCAAGAAAGATCCAAAAGTTGACTCAAAGATGCACATAATCCCCAGACTTCCTGCCGGGGGTGTTCTTTTGAAGAAAGCAATCTTGGATGTGACTCTGAAATTATCTTCCTGATCTGACTACTCGACAAAGATTTACAATAATTAAGCATAAACGCTTTACTGAAGTGGAAAAGTATGACAATCTATGTACTGGCCTGAAGAATTTTATTAGATTTAAACTAAAAAATGGCTCCAATAAATAAAATCTGAATTTCAGTTCTTTCTGTCAGTTTTTTGTTGATAGAAGGGCTCAAATAAACCACTTAATAATAATCTTAATACTGTGTTACTAGATAGAGTGGATCATCCTAAACTTGTCTCGTCTTTCTTACTTTATCATTTTTCTAGTATTTAAAAATTGTGAGTTAAACAAAATGTAACTTTCATGATCAGGACAGGAATTCTGATCATAAAAGTTGGGAAAAGACAGGCTGTGTAGTAAAAGTTAGATATTTGATATTATCACCATATTCAACATTTCTTACAGGCATTTGTTATTCAATTAATCAGTTAATACACTAAATAGTTTTGCTGTGTGTAATAAATGACTCAAATGGGCTCATTGTTACAGGTTCCCCTGTAAACGGTGAAGCGTCTTCCCCTCCCCCAGCCGTGAACGACAACCGTCACGCCGGCGACAACCTGGACACCATCCTCCTGCAGCTACGCCAGGTGACCAGGGAGCGGGATGAGCTTCGGAAGCGTCTGGCATTGGCATCGCCTGGGACCACCTTCGATGACTGCAGGTACAAACCTGGACTGAACCGTTGTACTTGGACATTTAAGGTTTTTTTTTTTTTTTTTGACTTGTGATATGTTCCTGGGAGCAGCATAGCTTGATCAGTAATGTTTGTTTATCCAGGAAGGCAAATTCACTGGGATTACAGTGTCATCAGTTCTTTCTGCTGTCTTTTCATCTGCTAATTCTCTGCACTTTGGAATAATGTTGACTCTACAAACACTGAGTATTTGTCCTTGAGCTGAATGAGCTTTTAGTCTTCAGGCTTTTCAATATGCTATAGAAGAGATCATTGCTTACATATCTTCCTTGCTTTATTTGTTTGCTAGAGACATTTCCTCTTATTAAATTCTTCAGAACAATGAGAATCTCAGCCTTTTATCTTTTAGAGCTATTAAACAATACATGGTAGAATTCTGACTGCTTGCTGCTTTTCTTTTGTAGGCCAAATCCCAAAGCCAGCCATGACTACGAGCGCCTGAAAAGCCAGTGCATGAGGGCCATGGGAGACCTACAGTCTCTTCAGAACCAGCATACCAAAACACTGAAGAGGTGTGAGGAGGCCGTGAAGGAAGCTGACTTCTACCAGTAAGCATCCCTCCAGTAACACCTGTTTTCATCTCCACATTAATAATGAAGGCAGTATACAGCAATATGCTTAGATTAGCCAGCACTGGTGTCTGTGCCACTCTGCTCGTTTCTGAAAAATGTAGGTTGAACATTCTGTCACAAGCCACCTGCTAGGAATAATAAAATTTTACTGCACTGTTTTACAACATTTGTACCAAATGCTGGCATGGTGCTTCCATTAACCTAATTGAAAGAGCTTCCCTTGTAGCTACAGCCGGCTTTCCCACTAACAGCTCTGGCTGTACAGAAATCCTGCATGTTTTTGAAAAGCTTGAAAATGAAGGCATTTATGAGATTGAATCGTTCAGCGTAACAGCTTGAGAGCCGAGGCCACGATTCTGATCATCTGTTACCAGCTTGAGAGTTGGAATATTTTGAAATATGGACAATTCTGGCTTTTGGCTTATACTGAAACAGGAACTTGTAACCTTTTGGAAAAGCACAAGGAAGTATTTGGGTCTTTACTGTGTCGCCATATTCAGAAAATCCAATTAAAAACCGGCCCTGTAACTACTTTAGTGTTGTGACAGTAACAGTTCATATATATTCCTGTTCATCTTTTCCTCCAGCATGCTGCACAGCCGCGTCCTGGGCGACCAGGCTCAGCTGAAGGAGGAGATGGAAACGGTCAGGAGGGAGAATGCCCAACTTGTCCGAGAACACAACCACCTGAAACAAAACTGCGAGGAGCTCAAACGACTTCACAGTCAAGACCAGAAGGAGTTGGCAGACCTTCGGCTGCAGCAACAGCAGGTACAGTGATATGTTTGTGTCAGTGACACAAACATATCACTGAGTGGATGACAAAGCTGCTCAGATGCCGTTTTGTGATTATGACACACAATTCAATTAACATTTGTTTCTGTGCTGAAAGAAGCGGTTTAAAATTTTCAGGTTTTTTTGTTTTTGTTTTTTTTTTTTTTAACCAAAAAAATTTTTATAGAAATCTACCCTTTTATGTCTACACAGTGAACAATTTGTTCCGAGGGAATTGTGACCCTTATTGTATTATTGTAAATTTCTCTTACACAGCACCCATGGGTACACTGCTGTAGTTCTAAACAGGGCATGAAAGAGGAGGGAGATGCATGCAGAGCATTTCTGAAAAGGGCAAAAACAGAAGAAAAGGGCTTGGCCTCGGCAAAGGGCATTTTGATCTAATCCGTGTTGCTACAAGTTCACAGTATATCCAGTATATGTTGCTTAGCCGAGGTCAATCCAGCCCTCGGGTGACAGCAGATCTCTCAGGAATCGGGAAGACTGGATCAGCAAGTCTGTCAGGAGAAAGAGAGAGAGAGTCTTATTGAGAATGAGTCTGAAGGACAAATGCTGTACATAATCAGTTTAAGTCATTAAGTTTTAGTCAAGATCACAAGTGCAGATCGATGAGTCTGCTTAATTTTATAAATCATATTTTATTTGATTGTAAATAGAAAGCTCTCTGGTCATTGATGCCATCTGCTGCTAACGTGGTGCACAGCAATAGCGCGACAATAGTTCACTGTTTTACATGTGGTGTCCTGTCCAGGTGATGAGGGAGAAAGGCTCGTCGGAGGTGTTGAATCAGTTGTACGACACTGCAATGGACAAACTGGAGGGCGTGAAGAAGGACTATGACGCCCTCAGCAAGCGCTACGGCGAGAAGGTGGCTAACCACAACACTGACCTGAGTCGTCTGGAGCAGGCGGAGGAGGAGAACCGCCGGCTGCAGAAACAGATGGATGCTTTGCTAAAACAGCGAGACTCGGCCATGCACTACCAACAGCAGTTCTCCACGTCAATGAGGAGGTGAAAGCACAAACTGAGGCGAAGTTGAAATCCCATCACGATTTAATCAAAAAGGCTCAGGAGTTGGTGGTGAAACTCTGAGCTGATTCTTACTGTGATCCTTTGGTTTGTAGGTTTGATTCAGTGCAGCAGGAGCTGAACAAGTCGTCAGCTCAGAACAAGGAGCTGCAGAGGGAGATGGAGCGGCTGCAGTCGGAGGTGACACGCTACAAAAACCTGCAGCTGAAGGTATCCAAGGACTGCGAGAAGTACAAGGAGGAGAGGGATTCCGTCTTCAATGAGTACCGCCTCATCATGAGCGAGAGGGACCAGGTGATCAAAGAGCTGGATAAGCTACAGACAGAATTGGAGGCGGCTGAAGCACGACTGAAGAACACTTCTTCAGAGCGGGTAGTGGCTAGTGAGGAGTTGGAAGCACTCAGACAGGTGAGAGACTCATTTATTTTGCATAAGCAGTTTTGCCTAATAAATAGTTTTTCTTAAAGAGGAGTCATTTTCCATGAAAGATGCTACAGTTAAAAGTACAGGTTGAGTATTTTGGACAATATCCAACACAAGACTGTGATTAAAATCATACTTTTACATATTAATATTACATACAGTGCCTTGCAAAAATATTTATGTCCCTAGATTTTTACAAATATCTTTACTTATTTATTGCATTTCATTTTGATATTATGTGATGGACCATCTCAAAGTTGTAAGAACTTGTAAAGTGGAAGGAAAATGACATTTGGTATTTAAAGCCCCTTTTACTCTGACACCCTTTTATGTATAGAGTAAATACATTTTTATATTACTTACTTGTAATATAAAAATGTTGTGTATAACATTCAGTGACTGTATCTTCAAGTAGATATATATTGCTTAGCAAAAAGGGGTTGTGAGCCAGATTGAAACAGAATAGGAGTGTTTAAATATTTTCTTGTTTGGTGGGGTTGTATTGGAGTGCAGATGCTACATCAGACATGAAGTGCTGTGTTTTTGTGCATCTGACAGACATTTATCACCCAGACCCCTACACTTTGTTATTTTCGTTCCTTTTACTCACAAGTTTTACTGTAGTGGTAAAATGCTGTTATGTAAACATAGCCCTTGCTGCAACCTACCCTCTCAGTTGCTGAGTGAACACTGTTTTTAGTATGCATCTCTGATGAGAAGCAGATTAGCATCACATTATTAGTAAATATAAGGGATGCATCAATCAGTCAGGTACTGGACAAAATAATTTTGATTGGGTGGGGCAGGTCAGATTCTAAAAATGACTTTTGTCATGTGCATTAAAAGGATTGACTTTCATTCGGACTAGAGAAGTGTGGTTGGATGGTTCACAAAGAGAGGGAAGGTCATTCGCATGGAAGGGGTCTCACTCCCAGAAGGAACAATAGCAGACATAGAGGACAGTTACAAGTACCTGGGAATACCACAAGCAAATGGCAACCTCGATGAGGTCACAAGGAAAACAGCCACAGCCAAATACCTCCAACGAATAAGGCAAGTCCTGAGAAGCCAGCTCAATGGCAAGAACAAGATCCAGGCAATAAACTGCTATGCCTTGCCAGTAATCAGATACCCTGCAGGAATAATTAGCTGGCCAAAGGAGGAGATACAGGCCACAGATGTTAAGACACAAAAATTACTAACAATACATGGAGGGTTCCACCCCAAATCCAGCACCCTGAGACTGTACACGAGCCGCAAGGAAGGAGGCAGAGGACTAGTGAGTGTGAGAACCACTGTCCAGGACGAAACATCCAAGATCCATAGATACATCAGGGACAAAGCCTCATCAGACAATCTGCTCAGTGAATGTCTCAGACAATGGCGAACAGAAGTTGAGGTGCTGGAGGTACCATCATGGGAGGACAAACCTCTACATGGGATGTACCACCGGCAAATAACTGAAGTGGCTGATATCAGAAAGTCCTACCAATGGCTGGAAAAAGCTGGACTCAAGGACAGCACAGAGGCTCTCATCCTGGCTGCCCAGGAACAGGCCATAAACACCATAGCAATAAAGGCCCAGATCTACCACACCAGACAAGACCCAAGGTGTAGGTTGTGCAAGGAGGCCCCTGAGACAGTCCAGCACATAACAACAGGGTGGAAGATACTGGCAGGGAAAGAGTACATGGAACGACATAACCAAGTGGCAGGCATAGTGTACAGAAACATCTGTGCAGAATATGGACTGGAAGCCCTGAGATCAAAGTGGGGAACACCCCCAAAGGTGGTGGAGAATGGCCGAGCTAAGATCCTGTGGGACTTCCAGATCCAGACAGACAAAATGGTAAGGTCGAACCAACCGGACATTGTCGTAGTGGATAAACAACAGAGGAAAGCCATTGTGGTGGATGTAGCAATACCAAGTGACTGCAACATCAGGAAAAAGGAGCACGAGAAACTGGAGAAATACCAGGGCTTCAGGGAGGAACTGGAGAGGGCCTGGAAGGTGAAGACCACAGTGGTGCCTGTGGTCATCGGGGCCCTCGGGGCAGTCACCCCCAAACTGTAGCAGTGGCTACAACAGATCCCAGGAACAACATCAGACATCTCAGTCCAGAAATGTGCAGTTCTAGGCACAGCAAAGATACTGCGCAGAACCCTCAAGCTCCCAGGCCTCTGGTAGAGGACCCGAGCTCAGAGGATAAGAACCACACGCGGTGGGTGAGAAGGGAATTTATATATATATATATATATATATATATATATATATATATATATATATATATATATATATATATATATATATATATATATATATATATATATATATATATATATATACCATAAGCTGCATGATGTAAAGTGTATCTTGCTAGTTGCATTTGGTTTGTGCAAACTGCAGTTTCAGTGCAAATAATTTTGACCACCTTTGTTTTGGTAAAGGAGTTGAACTCGTCACTGGTAGACCGGGACAGGGCCATCTGCGAGCGGAACGAGCTGCTGGAGAAGTACTGTGACGAAGTGAAGGACAAAGCAGAAGCCAAGAAGGAGCTGAGCCAGGCCTGCAAGGACATCGAGATAGTCCGGGAGGAGAGGGACGTGGCTCGCAAGGAGAGGACCGAGGCCATCATTCAGCGGGATCAGCTACTTCGAGAATACTACCAGGCCAGACAAGTAATCACTCAGTCTCTCGAAGGCATCTGTTTATTTGATTCTGTTTTTGGATGTAGGAGGCGATGCACCACCAATAAAATAGGAACATGTAAAGTGTTACAGCGTAACATAATATTTATATATTTACTCTTCACACCACTTATAACCTTTTAACTGAACCTCACTTATTAAGTCCTGAACTGGAATTTGTATTGGAAAAGTTTGACAACTTAAAACACTTTCATTTTTCTATAAGTTTACAATTGCAGTCAGTCCTGGAAATGATTGTAAAACTTGTAGCGCTCATGAAAATCTGTGTGTGGCATCTACATATGTTAACACGTTTGACAATTTCTAGGAATCATTAACATGAAGCCCAGGATAATTTCAGTAGAACATCATACTCATAAATGTGGCCATTGGCCAGCTTTTTTAGTTATTTGTTTTATATTTAAAAAAAAAATAAAGAAGAAAACTCAAGGTTTATGTTCAGGAAGACTTGCCAACATGTCTTCTTGACTTAAAACTCTGCCTCTCTTGTTTTTGGTGAATAATTTTTCACTACACATTTAGATTAAGTATTTGATATACATACAAACTTTGACTTTATTGAAATCATTATTTATTTATTTTAATCTATGTTCTCAGAAACAAGACTCTGCTACCCTGGACATGGAACGAGCTAATAAGGAGATAGAGATGCTGAGGAAGCAGTACGAAGCCATGTCCCAGGAACTGAAGGAGGCCACACAGGAAGCAGAGGTGGCAAAATGTCGAAGGGACTGGGCCTTCCAAGAGAGGGACAAAATAGTGGCAGAAAGGGAGAGCATAAGGTCAGTGTTTGTGTGTGTACTTTCAAACCTTTTTTTATTTATTTAATTTTAAACATAAGACACTATCAGTGGGACTTTCATACTCATTACATTATACTTATTTGCACATATTCCTTTACATCCTGCCACCATCTGTTCTCTCTCTTTCCTCAGAACTCTGTGTGATAACTTGCGGCGAGAAAGGGACCGGGCCGTCAGTGACCTGGCTGACGCCTTGCGTAATTTGGACGATATGAGGAAACAGAAGAACGATGCGCTGAGAGAACTCAAAGAATTAAAGTGTGTTCCCTCTCAAGTTTTTAAATTAGTCTTTTTTTTATTGATCAGAGTAATTGTGCACATTTTCTATCTCCTATGCCTCTCATACTAAACCAATATGGAGCTTGGTGGTGATTTTATTTATTTATTTTTGGCCTCATTTCCATTTACACAGATTAAAATTTTATCCCAGAAAGCATTAGTGTTTTAAGCACATGTAAACATTTTGGATCACACGGTCTCTAATTCTATTTGCGTGATTCTATGGTGCATGCAAAGGCTCCATCTGCTGGTGAAAGTGGACATGACAGGCATTTCTAAGTCAAAGCTTTGAATGAAGAGCTGTTGATTTTGAAGGCTTAAATTTAAGTTTTTCATAAAGTTGAATCTGCTACCTGACTACAATTTGGGTTTCATCAAGTCCCTATGTAGCCTGTTTTCTCTTTCAAGCCTTAAAATCAGTTGCTTCTCTTGTGTTTTCAGATCATACAGTCACTTGGTAAAACATTCTCTCTATACCCTCCTTAAAGGACATGGACCTCTGGGCTTTGAATGTCATTGCTGCCTTGTAGGCAGACCTCAATAGGACCTCATACATCTTGCTGACAAGTCCAGCCTGCATTTAGTTTTTTTCTGCTTTAAATATAGTTTATATTCCCCAATCCACAAAGCAGTAAAGTTTTTATAAAGACATCCAGTGTCTTAAAATAAACCCTGAGCTCTATTTTAAGAACTTTGAATTGTGATGATATTTACTATGGAACCTCACAAGTATTTGCGTCTTTCAGTTAAAAAAAAACATTTCATATTACAACCACATTGTTAAAGCCCTAAGATGTTTCTTGTTTAGTAAACAGTGTTCAGCTGAAGATGTTCTGTGAAGGCTTCAGAGTTTGTGAGAAATGAATCCCCAGAACGAAGCATGGAGAAGCAGCATTCAGCTTCTATGCACCACAAATCTGGAACAAACCACCAGAAAACTGTAAAACAGTCGAAACAGTTTCTCTAAATAAAACTAAAAACCCATCTGCTTAGAGTTGCTTTTGAACCATAAGAAATGGAACGTTGACCAATATATTCAATTTGTATTGATTTTGATGATGGCACTCGTCAAAATGTAATGTTTGTTACTGGTTTGTCAGTTGTTGACTATATGTTGTTTTATTGACTTTTTATTTTTGTGTTTTTATGCCAAGCACGTTGAACTGCCTTGTTGCTGAAATGTGCAATACAAATAAGTGTGATCAATCGATTGATTGACTAATGAGCATCACAAAGACAAATGAACACAGCAGACAGTTCAGGGAGAATGTTGTGGAAACGTTTGAAACAAGGTTACATTGTAAAGCAATATCCAGAGCTTCTGTTCAATATATCTCAAAACTGACTTCTCAGTCGAGGAGAACTTTAACCGAAGGACCAGCTGAGACTCTGGAGGAGCAGACAGGAGAATCTGTCCACAGGGCAAAGACATTTCTTCCACTCTACAAATGATGCTTTTATGGCAGAGGCAATAAAGATGCCAATGTTGATAAAATGCATGAGACAGAATATAGCAACCTTAATCATGAAGCCAAAAATTACAGTGGAATAGTTTATACCAAGGTAAATGACTTATAACAATGACTTGATATAAGTAATTTGCTGACTTACACCAGGTCATTTGCCTTGGTATAAACTCTTCCAAGTCAAATGGACTGGGAGAATGGACCAATCAAAGTTTTGACCCACATCCAGTTAATAATTTGTTGTTGGATTTGAAAAATCATGTTCACAGATAATCTTTCTGACATGACAATCTTCAATCTTTTGATTCACAAAACTGGTGGTGAAAAATACCAAAAGACATGCAAATGTGATTTTACAGGGAAGTGGTTCTCCAAAGTGATGTATTGCGAGTCAAATCTATGCCCAGATTTGAGATTTGCATGTGTTAAAACCAAATACAAAAACCAGTAAACCACATAAATAGCAATACATTGAAGTTTGTGATTTTACCTTGACAGAACATGTAGAATTGCAAAGGCAGATAAAGGAAAAAGTTTTGATTTAAAAAAATGTGCTTCAGTCTAATTAAATGTGTCTTGGTGACTGACCTTTGACCCTGCTGCTCTGTGTTAAGGGAAAAGATGGAGAGCCAGCTGGAGAAGGAGGCCCGGTTCTGTCAGCTAATGGCACACAGCTCTCACGACTCCGCCATTGACACGGACTCCCTGGAATGGGAGACAGAGGTGGTGGAGTTTGAGAAAGACAGGGTAAGACTGAGCCTCAGGTTGAAATTGGGAACAGCAAATCGAAAGTAATGAGAAATAAGTTGACTGACCTGCATATCATTGCCCTAATAGGAGGACATGGACTTGAAGGCTCTTGGGTTTGACATTGCCGAGGGGGTAAATGATCCCTATCTACCTGGAGACTGTGGGATATTTGTTACAAGGGTGGATAAAGGAAGTGTTGCTGATGGAAGGCTAAGGTATGAACCTACTTAATAAACATTGTTATGGATAGACGTCTCTTAAATTCATCATCATTTCTTCTCTTTGGACTCCAGAGTGAACGATTGGTTGTTGAAGATTAATGACATCGACTTGACCAATAAGGACAGAAAACAGGTAGTGAAGGCTGTAGTAAATGGAGGTGGATTGATCAATATGGTGGTACGAAGAAGGAAGTCTCTGGGAGGAAGGCTGGTCACCCCTGTTCACATCAACCTATTGGGACATAAAGGTACATTACACTTTAATTACACACACAGAAACAATAGGAGAAGCTGTCTTCTTACAGGGTTGAAACAGACAGTGAGAGGGATATTTCACTGTTATGGTTTGTAAAATCTGTCTCGCTCATCTAGTCCTGGGGTCCTTTCTTTTATCTCTTCAGGTTCATGCTGTGTTTGAATCATTTATGTACTATTATTCTGCTACTGGACCCAGTAGCAGAATAATACAGGGTTTTTTAGTTTAAAATCCGCTATTTTGTCTGTATATTTGTCGTTGTGGATTTTATTTCCCCCTGAAGCCATTTGATTTTCTCCTTTGTGTTTCAGACAGTGGTATTAGTTTGGAAAGTGGGGTGTTTGTCACTGCCATCGCCCTGGGAAGTCCTGCAGCCAGAGAAGGCTCGCTCACAGTTGGAGACAGACTTATTGCTGTAAGTAATTTTTTAGACACCTTGAAATCATTTCATTTTTTTTAATTTTAGCCAATTTTTACATTTATTGCTTTGGAGAAAGCAAAGATTCCTGTTACTCAGTAATCCAAACCTCAATCCAATTCAGAATTGGCATGCTAGGTGGGATTTAGTTGTATTCAGAACTTTCTTCCCTTCTTTTAAATCCTTGGAAGAAGGGATTGATTGAAAGACTGTCTTTCTCTGCAGATACAGCAGCGAGCTCCCACTGAACAAATTGGTAACTAGTAGTAAGAGCGTCTGTAATGTTAATCTGTCAGAAAGAGAAGATTTAGTTTCTCTGTTCATTAAACTTAAAAACTTCAGCTTTACTGTCCATTCATAACCAACCTTTTGTTAAGTGAGCTGATTACAAAAAGCACAAAATGTTCCATTATACTGCTCCTCCAATTTAAAGTCATTTTTAATGAGATTCCAGAAAACATGCTGGACTCACCTGACTTTTCTCCAGCTAAGGAAATCGAGGGCTGATTTATTGGCAAGCTGATATATTGGTGCACCCCAAGTTTATATTCACGTAATAGACCCTGCTAGTGAAAATGATGACACATTTTTGTTTCAGTTCAGCATTCTTCAGTGTTTTGAACACACTTATACAGGTGGCATCATAAACCCTTAAAGTAATGTGAATGACATGCATAAAGTTAGGAAAAAACATGCTGCACAGCATATTCATGTCCATTTTTTCCATTAGAGCTTTAAATAGTACATTATTGGCTGTATTAGCACCAGACAGCACTGGTCTGGATAATTGTGCTATAAATACTTAATAAAGATGAAGTGAAACAAAAGTATGTAATAATTTTCACCAGCAGGATCTGTTATGAGCATATAAATGTCAGACTTTCTCAGTTTCTTAAGATAGTGCTCAAGTTGAATCTTTTATGGTGGAAATCTGTTTGAATTTACTGCAAACTAAAATGTGCTGACCTGGATTCCTTGTAGTTTTCCCATTGTAGCAGAGCAATACGCATTTTAAGCTACTGATCCTCTCTCCTGAATGTGTTGTAGTTTTTTCACCTCTTTTAAGAATATTGATACCAAAGACGCACTCGTAAACACCTTTGGGATTTTAGGAGTGTCACTTTCATTGCTTTTTAGTGCTATGTGACCTGTCCTTATTTTCACTGTGTCTCTGTGCAGATTAATGGAATTGCTCTTGATAACAAATCTGTGACGGAGTGTGAGGCTCTGTTGCGGAGCTGCAGGGACTCGCTGAGCCTCTCCCTTATGAAGGTGAGCTAGTTCTAATATCTCCTCCTGAGTTCTCCAGCTTTGTGTGCCCTAAATAGTTGAGAAACTTTAGTAACAGAATATATATCTTTTAGTTGTTTATAAATCTATCAGTTTTTTTTTAAATAAATCAATTTTTTTCTTCATTCCTTTGTTTTCCCGTAGTTTTTCCCTCACAGCACATCAGGCCAGAACATCTTCGAGAGCCTGCGTGATTCATCCGAGAAGTCCAACGGACGCATTCTGTTGTCTGAGCTCCACTCCAGAAACAGCCGCAACCTGAAACACAACAGTTCGACTCAGACTGACATCTTCTGCCCTGACGGTGGAAGTGCCAGCTCTGGTAGTATCTCTGGGGAGAGGAGGAAGGTCAGAGGGGAGTCTGATGAGATTTATGGCGATGTGAGCAAACCGTTCTCCAGCGTTTCCCTCCACGCCACTAGTCTGCGACCTCTGGCCGACCTGGGAACTGGTCGCTACGGGCCCAGCGCGTTTCAGGAGTGCTGTTCGTATACGAAGGCGCCTTCCTCCTTGCCGTTTGAGCCTGTTTCCCACTCTGAATGCATTGGTATGGAGACTGCCTTGGAGAAGAAGCACAGTGGTGGCACATGGCCCAAGATGATGGTCGGAGGTATGTCGGTCGTTCCAGACAATGCCAATCCGATCTCAGCAGCCACCCAACTCTCCATCTATAAATCACCTAAGCAGAGGAAGTCCATCTTTGACCCAGACACTTTCAAGCACCCTGAGACTCCCTCCTCCAAGCTAGAGTACTTGGCAACCAATCAGATTTCAGCTGTAGCTTCACACTCCCCACAGCCTTCAAAGACAGAATCTCTCTCATCCTCTTCTACCCCTACTCCAACTCCTCCTACCCCTCCCACCCGCAGCGACTCTTTTAAATTCAAACACAAACATCAAAGCAGCTCCGCCTCAGACTGCACAATCACCTCCGATGGCAAAGGGGAGGCTTCCATCTCCATGGCAGCAGGAGAGAGCAGAGAAAGGAGTGAGCGAGAAAGAGACAGGAATGGGAACCACTACTTCCTGGAAGGAAAGGTCCTGACTTCAAGAAAGTCATGCGATGAGGACATTGGGCGCACCAAAGGGGAGGAGCCAGAGGTAAAGAGGCCTCGTCCTAAATCTGCCCCTGCACTTCGACGGCGGACCCCAAAGATCACTCATCCCCCCTTCCAGGTAACCAATTAATATGGAGTCCATAAAAGTGTCAATACCCCTTTAAGCTTTTTTTACGTTTCAGCTACAAACTTTAGTGCATTTTATTAGAATTTATTTACAGAGCAGGGATTTGTTGGAAAATGATGAAAACACGGAGGTGGCAGCGTCATCCTGTGGAGATGCTTGCTTTCAGAAGGAACAGGGAAGTTGATCATAATTAATTGGATGATGGCTGGAGCTAAATGTGGACAAATACTGGAATAAAAACTGTTATTGGCTCAAAACTCTTAGGTTGGTCATGGCAGTTGACCTTCTGGCAGGATAGAAATCCCAACATACTGGGGATTGGTTTAGATCAAAGCATAATAATGATTTAGAATGGCCCAGTCAAAGTACATGCTTAAATTTAACTGATAATCTGTGGCAAAGCTTGAAAATACTTGTTGGCTAGTTTTTGCAGAGAAAAACTGGCCATGACTTCAGTCTGGATGTGTAAATGTGGTGGGAAATATTCCAAGAGACTTTCAGTTGTAATTGAGGGAAATTGTGTTCTAAATTGGATAAAAGCCGACTGAATATGTTTACTTTCAATTTCACATTGATGCACCAATGATCTTTTGGACAGAATCACAAAAGAATTGGACACACAGAAAAGCTCAAGGTGTATTAATACATCTGCAAGGTTCTGTATAAATGTTGAATTTTACTCTGAAACTTTGTCCTGTGCTTGGTTCAGATTCCCTTAAATTTAAATATTCCTAAATGCAATGTAAACACATTTGTAGTGAAACTCAATTTAATTTTATGATGTAATGTATCATATCACCTGTCACAGCCTAGAAGCTGAGTCAGAGCTTGGATTTTATATCTCCAGGCCCCTGAATAAAACACATTCATTTCATTTTGTAGGATGTTCTTGCTGTAATTTTTCTCATTGGACACTTCCAATAAAGGATCAGAAAATCATATTTGTCAAAGACATATTTGTCTCTGATTCTCCACAGGGCTACTCCAATGATGAACATTCACCAGAGTCCAGGGACATACTGCACTCCCCCAGCCCCTCAAATCGCCACAGTGTCGGCTTGATACCTGCAGTCTACAATGGCTCCCTACCTCCTAGTGAGCTAATTGCATGCTTAATTGTTGCCAGAATGTTCGATGATATTTTCTTTAACATCCTGGCATGTGTGTGTGTCTTACCAGATTCAGCCCATCGTGGACTGTCTCCTTGCCCTGCTGTGACGGCTGTGATGAGGAATCCTGTATATACTGTGCGCAGTCACCGCGTTCATACTAGCAACTGTCCATCTGTAGCATCTCAGATATGTCACCAGCACACCCACACCAGGTTAGCTTTGATTTACCACCATCATCTTTAATTTCTTAGTCAAATCTAGACTTTTAAGCATTATTGTACTTCAGTAGGCAGAAATAAAAACTCACTGGTGTTCCATAAGGTTCAAACTACGGCCCACTGCTCTTTCATCTTTTTACAAAAAGCCCCCTACATTTCACATGGTGACCAGTATCACTTAATTTTTATGAATATTATTGATGCTACTGCAAAGATGACCTAAGACTAAAATTCAAAGACTAAAACCATAATTACTGTTTATTATTTGGAATTATTTGGATTTTATTTGAAAATCTTCAATTATTTGTACAGAAAAAATTAAAACATTTATGTCAGTTTATTCAATAACTGTTTCATTCTTTTCTCTTATGTTTTGCATTTTGCAGAAGGTCTTTCACTGTCGATGTGTGTGCTTTTTAAATGCAGTTTAATACAGAGTAACTTTATTAATTATGCACAAGGCAAATGCTAGTTTGACCATCCAGTTTCTTTTTTATGTTTCCTCATTAGACTAGTCATCTAGTTGCAGGCAGAGTCATAACAGTCAATAGTCAGGATGCCTTCAGTTATTGCTGTCATCTTTTGTAAGACCGTTTCAAATTTGCGTTCTGGTCACAACTGTTAGTATTCTGCTCCATATGGACCCTTAAAGAACATACGTAGGTCATTTTCCCTTTGTCCTTCTGGATGTTGTGACAAAGTCTACTGGTGTAGAGTTACAACCAGTAACTCTACACCAGTAGAATTATTGATCCCAATTATTCTGTTCCCAATGGCTAAACTGGCTAATTAAAATTTCCTCTATGACTTAATGTTTTTTTTTTTTTTAGTGTGTGTGTGTAACTCAGCCGATTGATTAATCTAAAAACGAAAAAAGGACACACTTGTTTTTTTAGCAGGCATATTTTATGCACCATTCTAACTTTGTGTGTCCATGCAGCCCCCAGCATCAGGGTCGCCTGAGCCTGGATCTGAGCCAGCAGAAGCGCACAAGCGATTACTCTGAAACGTCCTCATCACGCAGCAGCAGAGCGTCACACGGTACAAACTCACTGCCCTCCAGCGCACGGCTCGGTCAGTCTGACACCCACCCATGCACACATACGCATATGAAGGGTTTCTACCTCCTTTTCCCTTTGTCCTTCTGGATGTTGTGACAAAGGTTTTCAGTTGTATGTGTTACTATCTCCAGGTTCTTCCAGTAACGTCCAGTACCGCACAGAGAGGATCAAAATCCCCTCAACTCCCCGTTATCCCCGCTCCATGCTGGGCTCAGACAGAGGTAAGGTATTTTCAGATGCAAACAGTGTAATCCTCACTTAATTCTTTCAGATTGTGATTAAAATGAAAATAAGGTTATTAATATTACAGGATTAATGAACTGCAATTGGTACTTTCAATGTGTATAAATAAGCACTAAAATGAAGATCCTCACCACAAATTAAAGGTTGCTTGAGTGGAATAAAGCGTAATCATTTTTATCTTACAATTAAAGCATTGATTTTTATAAACCTCCAAATTAATTATAATTGTAGACCTTCATTGTCTCTCTTTCTGCTGCTCTTTTCATGAATCCAGGCTCTCTGTCGCACTCCGAGTGCAGCAGTCCTAGCCTCATCACCCCTCCGCAGTCGCCACTCAACCTGGAGACGTCCTCGTTTGCCAGCAGCCAATCACAAGGCTCCATTTCCATGTTACCGCATATCTCAGTCAGTCCTGTGCCAATAGGGGAGCGCAGAAAAGACAGGTATCTATTTTAATGGATTCTATGACTCGCTTTAAGGTGGACGACATGTTTGTGTTGTTTATTCACTTCATAATTACATTCTTTAAATGTTGGAAGTGTTTGTCAAGTGTATCTCTTGAAAAAGGGAGAAGATGCAAAAAAAGTCAAAATTCAAACTGTAAATTTTGAAGATTTTGATTATATCTGAACTGTGATGCATCAACTCTCAGGTGTTGTATGACAGCGATGCCTGGCTACTGTGCTACCATAATCCACCATGTGATCTGTTGTTGACTAACTTCACAGGAGTTGTGGCACGTCTCTGGCGTTGACACTGTGTCTGTCTCTCTATGATATCTGTCTCTCCCCCGTTCTCCTCTTTATCTTTCTCCCGCCTCTTTGCAACCCTCTCCCTCCAGATCTCTTTATCATAATCGCTCTTTTCTAAGGATTCCTCTGGCTGCAAGGCCGAGGTTCTCCTCTCTCAGGAGCCTCAGGTTTGTCCTCGATCACCCGCGCTGCAAAGCAGGGAATGCCACCACTCTTACCCTTCCCTGCCCCATAAGTCTCTACAGTGTTTCACATGTTTTAGAGCAGATAAGATGCTGGATGGAAAGTGAATATCCCGAAGGAACAGAACACTCTTTTGCAGTTTACATGCACTTTGTGGAATGCAAAAAGAGGTTTTGTGATGTTTTTCACCCAGTCACCCCCACCCCCCGGGAGAACGGTTTAATTTGGAGATTTCTGTTTCTTTGCATGCAGCAGTATGATTTGTGCCTTAGGAAAACACACAAGCTCAGATTAGCTACACTTGGTGAACTTCAAAGGTTCAGTGTTATTTTTGTGCTTCCACATTGCCCTGTTCATGTCCAAAGACCCACTTGAATCTCAGTGCATGTCCCAATAATGCTGTATGCATGTGTGCATCTTTGCCTTAGGCCAGATCACCCTTCAGTCTGCAGTATGTATGTTATGCAATGTATTATTCAACATCCAGCTTCTGGGTCATATCTCTGTCCATACACCAGGCCTCTTGTTTACCCCAATCTCTGGCTGCATTCCATTTTCTCCTGTGTGCTTAGGAATTTGGAAGGCATGTTACAAGCCCAACCTTGTTATGAAGACACAGAGTTCATACAAGTCTCCTCTAATTGAGGGCGTTTTCCTGTGTTTTTACTGCTCACTTTGCATTTATGTGGTGTGATCTAAACCCTTCCACTCTCGTCTGTAAGCTCGGTATAAAGTAGCTCCAGAACTGTGTTTTTCAGTAGCGTTCCACAAGACCCACTGCCCTGCATCGTCCTGTATTTACCATTTTGCTTTAGATGTTTTTTAGTAAAGAATGTTTCATACAAAACTTCACAAATAGACCTAGAGAGCCTCTTTTCTCCGATGTACAAGTATTGGCAAAAGAAAATGTACAAGTACAAATGCTTCCATGTCTAAAACCAAAGTTCTAGGTAGATCTTTTGGCAAGTAAATAAAAGATCCTGTACAGGAATTACTTATTTACAATTGCCTAATTTCTTACTGAAAAAAATAGAAAATGCAAATAAATTGAACTAAATGTATCAAGTTTGTATAAACATTCCACGTTAAGAAATTAAATCTTTGAAGGCCTAATGATTAAGATGCCCACTGTTTATGCTTTGTGCAACCGTTCTTGGTCCACTGGGCAGCACTACTGCTGCTTGTAGAATTTATAGAATTAGATAGAAATGTCTTTTATTATGCCACAGTGGGGACAATCAGATGTGACTGTTGTGTCCAGGCATGTAGGTTCACACAAAGGTAAAATATTTATAAAACATGCAAAAATTAAGGATGAGATTATCATATAAGAATACATTGTTAGAATGGCATACTTTGATCTAAGGAATATGCAACTGAATATGTTTGAAGCATCAAGAGGGAAGATCTTTGATGCTCTGGCAACCTTAAGTATTTGGTCCTCACCACTTTCTTCCTCCTCTTCAGCTAATGTCTCAAGTTTATTTGTAGGATTTACACCTGTGAACTGGCCTTGTAAGGGAGTTAATTTGGTGTCCAGTGAATTATTTCCACGTAGATTTGTCCACATGCTTTATAATTAAACTGCTGAAACATTTTTATTCCATTTGTCAGACATGGTGGACATGGCAGTGATCTGAGTTTTTTTTTTTTTAGCAGGCACAGGATTTACTTTCTTTTTTACATTGATGCCTTAATCAGCTTTGAAACTATAGTGGTAATTTAACAACAAAAAGAATAGAAAAAAAAGAGTCCTTTTCTGAACGTTGTGTTTTATTATACATCTATATATATATATATCTATAACATTGGAGTTATAAAGCTCAACTTTAAGAGTATAAACAGATAATTCATGCAGGACACTGGGTCCTGAGGCTCAGGTTTGAAAATCAGTGCACAGATTTAAGGGGCATTTAGTTAATCTCTGGCTCAAGCATTTTTAAATCTCAACACAAGTTTTCTGTTGATTTTCTTTGATTTTCAAAATTTTAGCACCAACCCCTGTAAAGTAACTTGATGGTGTCCCATCATCTTTGTCCTTCTCTTCTTTTGTATCTACGATGCTCCCTTCTAATTTTGATCCATCTCTCACATCAGGCCGTACTTGGAGGAACCGCGCAACGTCATCGTTCACAAAGGTGCCGAGCCTCTGGGCATCTCTATTGTGAGCGGGGAGAATGGAGGAATCTTTGTTTCAAAAGTTACTGGAGGGAGCATCGCCCACCAGGCAGGATTGGAGTATGGAGACCAATTACTGGAGGTAAGAACTTGCTGAATGTCACAGGTCATATCTCAAGGCTACAAAAATAACAGGTTTTCTCAGATACATGAAAGAAAGCAAACTTATTGTTTTGATGTGGTTATTAATTTGGTTTTTTTACATAAACTTAAGTTATTGTGCTACTAACTTTTCATTAATTCTGCAGGTTATCCTGAATTAATGCAGAATAACCTGCATTAATTTTTAAGCTGTTTTATAGTTGTACTTTTTCTTTTTTTAACTCCTTGTTCAATCCATTCCATAAATCTATTGCACACACTAATGAACAAAAACTATTTTTGGTTGTTCTAATAATCTGTGCTTCATGTGTATTAAAAAGAAATACAGATTTCTTTTTAGCTGAACGTTTTTTAGCTCAAAAAAAGTTAAGCTAAAAATTTGTAGAGCAGGAATTCTGTATAATCCAAACCCCTGACAGTTATCACAAACTTCACCCCCAAGCAGCTCTAATCATTTAAAGCTCTTAATAATCTGGACACACACTCTGCTTCAGTCTCTCATTCTTTGACCTCATCATTTTCTCTATTACTATGCCTTTTCCTCTTTATCAGTTCAACGGTATCAACTTGCGGAATGCTACAGAGCAGCAAGCTCGCCTCATCATTGGACAGCAGTGTGACACCATCACCATCATGGCCCAGTACAACCCACATATGTACCAGCTGGGCAACCACTCTCGCTCCAGGTAAAATTATTCTCTGTTGTTTTTTCTTCTTTTTTTTTGTGTTTTAAATCTACATTTTGAGACATTTTTCAGAAATCCATGTGCTATACTTTCCTTCATAAATAAAAGTTTAAATAATATTTCAATATATTTTGTAGAGCAGTGTTTTAGAGATGTAAAGCTTGGTAAGATTCACTAAATTTAGCAGAGATCTTTTGTCTTAGATGCTTGATTTCATTACGGTCGTTAAGAAACATTTAAGCTTTGGAAACAATCTGAGTCTTTTTACCGTCAGTCAGATCTGAAGCTCTAACCTTTGAACTGCAGTCCTGTCTGAAACCCCCGCTCTGCCCTCCCCCGCCAATACAGCTTGAACGGCTAGCCTAGTTGAAGCCTTTGGGGAATTGGTTGGCACAGAGAGGGATCCAGATGGATTCTTCCCCAGCGCTCCCTTTTATTTGCTTGATTTTCAAACCATTAACTCAAATTCAATTCTTCATCTTTTCTGAAAATTCAAATATTTGAGAAACCGTCCCACGTTGCAAAAGCAATCACTGAGGCACAAAGCCATAAATGATTAAATATGAGTTAAACCAGGCAGCTGATGAGCTCTTGTGGTTCTCACTGAAAGTCTACATTAGGAATTTTTGGCCCTTGTTATCAGTAGATAAGTTTGTATTATTGCAATACACACCTTAAGGATTGCAAAACAAGTTTGTTACACTCTTTATGCTTTTCATTCATTTTTGGTTTATTACCAAATGTATATATTTGTAGTGTTTTATTTATTTATTGCTATTTGTGATTCACTTCATACTAAAGGGCCATTTGTCCCAACGTTGGGGCAAATTAAGAGTTCAGCTATTCTATTCTATTCTATTCTATTTAGCTGAAATCTCTTTTTCTTTCACTGCAGTTCCCGTCTTGAGCCCTCAGTCAGCACTCAGTCAACCCCACAGGGGAGCGGGACTGCAACTCCAGACAGTCACTCTGCTATTGATACGCTCAGTGAGCAGGACGAGGGCACACTCACTCCCTCTTCCAAGCAGACCACCCCTACTACCAGCCCCAACAGTTTTGTCAGGTAAACATGTAAAAAAAAAAAAAAAGTTGAGCTAAAATATTCTCTGCCTGAAGAAAAATGCGAGAAAAAAAACCTTACTAGAACCTGAAAGCATCTCCTCTCTTCTTCCAGAGTGCCACCTGAGGGCAACAAGAAGGTTGTTGAGCCCAGACTTGTGACAGTCCACAGGCCTGGGGTGGAGGTGGGCGTTACTCTCTGTGGGGGGAACCTGCGGGGCGTTTACATAGAGAGCCTGGATGAGGACAGTCCTGCAAGAGGTCCAGATGGGCTTATTCCTGGGGATCTCATCCTAGAGGTACTAACAATGTATTTATGGTATTTTATGCTGTTGTCAAAGACTTGCTGCTTTAGAAATACTGAGTGTTTCCAGGTGAGAAAATGGGGATTTTGATTTGTTTTTTCTTCAGCAGTAAGCAGATCTTGCTCCATACCTGCTGCCGAAGCTGCAGCTTTTCAGTCCCCTCGGCACTAATAATGTTTTGTGTTCCTCCACTGCCACGAGGTGCTGCTGCTTTCCATCATGTCATTGTATCTCATTGATCTGCTCAGTCTCATTCCACATTGGTAATCTCTCTAGAACACCACAAATTCTTGCTAGACATTTCCTGGCATGCTCCTACTTAAGCTCTCAGCCACAAAGAGTCTGCTGTGGAAATTGCAATGCAGTTCTGTCATCAGACCGCACAGCTTCACGCTGTCCTTCAATCTCCTTGTTTGTTTTCCTCCCTCATACGTGGCACAAATCAATACTGCGACACTTTAATGGCGCTGAAAGCTTGGAGGAAATGTGGCTATTTACTAGCAGAGCCTTCACAGTCGGGGGAAATTGTTTTTGCAGTCATCAGTTTTCTGAGTTTTATATTGATGTGACGCAACATTCTCCCTGGTCTGTATTTTCATTGTAACTTTGTTTCGTTTTGTTATTTCCTCTGTCTCAGTATAACTTGGTGAACATGAAGAATAAGACGGCTGAAGAGGTGTACGTTGAGATGCTGAAACCTGCAGAGACAGTGACATTAAAGGTGCAGCATCGGCCTGATGATTTCAACACGGTCAAAGATGCACCTGGAGATGGCTTTTATATTCGGTGCGTATTTACGTGAACAACAGAGCGTCTCTATATAGTTGATTATCTTTGAAAAATTATATTTTTCCAGTAGTTCATTTCGAAAATCTATGTAACACATGTATACATTACACAGAGTGATCTATTTCAAGCATTTGTCTTTTTTTTTTTTTTTTTTTTTCCATCCATCCATCCAATTTCTGTTCACCCTTTTTCCTAATGGAGTCGGGAGTTGCTGGTGCCGATCTCCAGCTGCGTTCCGGGCGAGAGGCGGGGTCTTTTTTTAATTTTTTTTATTTTTATTTATTTGAAAAAAATAAATAAATAAATAGCTATTGTAAGCTATTTCAGTAGTTTTTGTTCTGAAATGTAATGTTAATACATTTAAGATCAAGGAGTAGATGTTATACTTGACCTCTGTTCAGCAGACGATTATTGATGGCAAAGTTAGTGAAGGCAGGTGGAAGAAAACAAGTGAAAGTAAAAATAAATACTCCGCTGTGGTGTCATGTACAATTGTGGACTATTTTTATGGGTCTTAAATAATATTCTAATTATATGAGAAATTAGATTGCAGTGATTGCAGTTAATTTTTTAACTGTAATCATTGTACATATCAGAAATAAACCCTTGAAATGCATCACTCTGTATTTTATCTGTTTTATATGAATTTATATTTATTTTACATTTTACGTTGTTGTTTGGACTTTCTTTATTATGGTATAGGAAAAGACCTCAACCAAGCAATAGCTGCTTTATTGCTCTCTGTTATGTTATACATAGCCTCCAGAGCCCTTCGGACAGTTTGTCCCATTCTCACCGAGCCAATTGTGTCCCAGATCCGTTGTGTCACTGCAGTTATTCTAATTTGCCACCGTTTAAGATTGTCTAATCCTTTTTGTCCTCATTGTTTTCTTTAGTCCTTAAAAACAAGGATTAAAGACTAAAATTCAAAAGGAGACTACAACTTTGAATTGGTTCGCTTTTATTCTCGGTTTGTTTCCACAGCTGCCACAGTCACTCGTCAAATAGACAGGCAGGTTTGTGATGTCATCTGCAGTAAATACACTCAGCTTGCCTGGCTGACACAGATAGGCTGCTTGGGAATAACTTACGAGCCTCGAGTAAGACAAAGAAAAGGCTTTTGGTGTCACTAGATAAACTTGCTCTGCACCTCCTTTGTCATCCTACTTCTGCATTGAAGATCCTTAATCTGGTTCTCCTCATACCTCATCTCCTCTCCCATTTTTATCAGCTTCACACTCTTCGTCTTGCCCTCTTACCGCCCTTCTCTTAATAACTCCCTATCTATCTTTGTCTCTGCCTCCCAACAGAGCACTTTACGACAGGGTGGGGGAGGCTGAAGGAGACCTCAGTTTTAAGAAGGATGACATCCTTTATGTGGATGAGTCGTTACCAAAGGGCAGCTTTGGGACCTGGATGGCCTGGCAGCTAGATGAGAATGCACAGCAGATCCAGAGAGGACAGATCCCCAGCAAATACATGTGGGTGGATTAAAAAAAAAACAAAAAAACTAGGGTGCGACTTACTGGAGATGCACCAATCAGAAGGTTTTTGGCTTCTTTTTAATCACACATTTTGTATTGCATAGTACTGCCACTTTTAATTTAGCAAATTATGATTTAAAAAAAAAAATCAACAAATTACTTTCTTCATTTACATCTTGGATAAGGTGTTTCACAATTCTATGGTTAAATCCATTTTTGTTTGGATTTCACTATTTCCAAACAAAAATGAGTAAGGAGTTGATATTTGAAGCCTTTGTGTCTGTCTGTAGCTGTAGCAACATTTATGGCTGTTGTATATGTCTGTAAAAATTAAGATGTCACCTTCAAAGGATCCAAGATCTACTTTTTCTGCAAAAACAGAGCAGATTACCTGGGAAACAAACTTTGGTCTGTTGAAATCCAACCAAAGAGTTCCGGTGTGAATCCGTGTAGTTTGTGTATCCTCTCCCTCATAGATGATTCATCAAAAATAAGACGTTCAGCTTCAAGTGGGATTTAGCTCCTACATGTTTGTTTTAAATACCCCATTGAGACTGAAAACAGCTAACTTTGAGGACTCTTCCCGCAGGAACAACTTCATGTGTAACCCAGAAGCACATGGTGTGGTGCATTTACTGTTGAGCAAAACCATTCCATTTTTAGCCGCTGACCATTCAAGTGCATCTCTAGTAACGACACTCATACTGCTGCAACCCATGAACTCTACAAGGTTTTTAGTTTGGAGACATTTAGAGAGAATGTTTTGGGGTTATTGTGTGTGTGTGTGTGTGTGTCTGATGTAGGATGGACCAAGAGTTTTATCGCAGACACAGTGTGACAGAAATGAAGGAAGATTCCAGCAAGACCCTCTCTGCAGCCGCCCGCCGATCGTTTTTCAGGAGGAAACAGAAACACAAGCGCAGCAGCTCCAAAGACAGTAAAGAGATGGTGGCTCTGGACACCATCAGCACTGATTCCATCCCCTTCCTGGATGGTGAGGGGAGAATTGATGGAATTATGGGTAGAAATAGCAGGAGGCTTTATATCTAACTTTAATTATTTTTTTTTTTTTGCCAGACTGTGTGAGCCTGGCATACCAACGAGTCCAGAAAGTGGAGTGCACCTCTCCCCGACCGGTACTGGTACTCGGGCCTCTCAGTGACCCAGTCAAGGAAATGCTGGTTAAAGAATCTCCTGGGAAGTTTTGCAGATGCCTGCTGGGTGAGATACTTTCATCCAGATGTTTCACTTTTAATAAGAAGAAAAACAATACATGATCCTTAAGGTTTCTAACCAGAGGGATGAGACTTTACGAGCATTTATTTTTACATCATATCAATAGTTTGCTTTTTTTTTTTCCACGTCTGCAGAGGTGATGAAGGCCTCGCAGCAGGCCATCGAACGTGGTGTCAAAGATTGCCTGTTTATCGATTACAAGCGCAGGAGTGGACACTTTGATGTCACCACCGTTGCTTCTATAAAGGAAATAACAGATAAGGTAGCTCCTTTTCCTTTCTTATCTATGAGGAGCCCATTGGCTTTTATCTGTACTTAATCTCTGCTTTTGCTCATAAATCAAGATTATTGCTTATCAGTCTTGGATTCTATTGAATTGATATTTGTGGTGGTGACAGAAACTTTACAGTTTTTTTTTCTTTATTATTATTGTAAAATTACAGGGCTGTCACTGTTTGCTTGACATCGCCCCGCATGCTATTGAGAGGCTCCACAGTGTTCACATCTATCCTATTGTGGTCTTCATCCGCTACAAGAACGCCAAGCAGATTAAGTAAGTTTCAATCCGCTTCATAACACAGATGGTGGTGATACCCCTGTCTGCTCTGTGTGTGGTTAATATAGTAGAGCAGAATAAACATTCACTTGTTTTATTCAATTAAAGATCGTTCATTAATTTTTGTTTTTAATGGAAAATAATGCATCATTTTCAAAAGTATTTTAAAAAATCTATTGATTTAATAACATCAGTCAGTAATTTTAATTGTGGCCTATACACATTATGTTTTTGCAATAGTTGTGAATTTATAAATACTTGTTTTAATTGGAGTCACTGGGGAATTTTACATGAATGACTTCAGAAGATGGTTCATTTTAAATCCGCTGCTACACAAAAATAATGCTTATAAACCAATCATCTGCTTTATCCTTGATGCAACCAAGACTTGTTTTAAAAAGTCCCCAACATGTGTTTATATGGAAAAAAAAAAACTATTGTTGGTGGGGAGATGGGTTTTGAAAACAAATTAATCAAATTAATCAAACAGCAAAAATTTAAAGTTTTTTACTTATCCTTGACATGTTAAACAAAATTTCACATTTCAAACTTTGCTGAGTTATATTTTGTTTTTTTTAAATAAAGAGCTCTGGAGGTCAAGGAGTATAAGTAGATTAACAAAACACTTAACCTCATATCAAAACACTAATTCTAACTTCTGTATTGAAATGTTTTAGATTCTTATTTTAAAATAATAAAATTTTGTTACAAATTGACACCCAATTTTGACCATCTTCTGTTTGTGTTTTTTTCCCTCAAGGGAACAGAAGGATCCAATTTTTCTGCGGGATAAAGTATCTCAAAAACATTCCAAGGAGCAATTTGAAAGCGCGCAGAAGATAGAACAAGAATACAGCAAATTTTTCACGGGTGTGTATCCAGTCAGTAAACAAAAACACGCTGAAAATAAGACGGAACTCAAATATCTTTGTGCTTTTGTGATGTGATCAAAGATCTGTCATCTTTAAATAAATTTCTTTAATTCTTTTCAGGTATTGTCCAAGGTGGAAACCTCCCGTACATTTGCACTCAGATCACCACTATAGTTGATCAAGAACAAAGTAAAGTCCTGTGGACTCCACTTGGCTCCCCCTAGAGGAGCCTGGCCGTAACTACAGTGAGCCATGGCTCTGCTTTTCATTCCCCAAACACTAATTAACTCTTTCACACTTTACCAATAGGTACACTACCATGAGCTAGTTGTGTAAATTATTGATATATCTATTTTTTTTATTTCGTCTTTGTTATGTTTTATAATCAGTCTCCTTTATCTCTGATGTACTCTGAAGCAGGTTGGTAGCATTGCATATTAACGTTAAAGTTTAATCAGTCTTCCCTGAGGATTCTGTCGATGTGTTCGTTATGCTGCATTGTCTGTTTACAGTTCTGAGATAAGTCTGAATATTGGTGTTCAATATTTGATACGAGTGTCCCTTGACCATAAACCTCAACACTAATGAAGTTCTGCCGCTCCTGACATTTGTGGTTTCCCTACAAATATGCACCCATTTGATGATGACTGACAACTAAGTATAATTTATTTTAATTTTATTTCTTTATTGTGCACATGGTGGTTTGAAAGGTGAGAACACAGCTTTACGGATAAACCGCAATGACGGTTTTCTGCAGAGGTAAATTGTGGTTTGTAGCAGTGATATGGAAGTGGAATACCAGTGTCAAGATCAGTCATGACATTTCATTAACAATGCAAATAAATGCATATGACCTTTTTAACAAATGTAGCAGTGGGTTTAATGAAGCCGCCTGCCAACAATCTTATGTTTCGCTCTATGCATAGTTCCCATAGCAGCCAGGTGTGTGGACAGATAGTAGGCCTTTCAGAAGTGCCTTTACACTAAAATATTAATCTGAAACCAGTTGTGGGTCATTTAACACTAATTAAGACCTGTTTTAGATTCCTTTCAAAAGTTCACCTTAACCTGTTGACAAATGATGAAGGGGCTAATCTGAGACCAGCACAGTTTTAGCGAGTAGCGATGGTGAGACTTTAAAGTTAGGCCGGCACAGCGGCCAAACGGTTAACTCCTCAGAATGCACTCCAGGTTCAGACTAACCACTGTGTAACTCATTCTGTTGCTTTAACACTTATTTAACAATATAGAGTATGCCACATATATGTAGTATGCAGCTAAATCTGGGAAGAAAACGTATATAACTATATATTCCATGTATTGTCACTTGGTAATACTCCTACAAGCGTTTGGCAGTCATGTCACGCCTCAACAGGTTAAGAGCATGTTTTATGTTTTTTTTTCCCCCCTTGTGGTTGGTTGTTAGTCACTTCTCACCACACCACACAATTTAAAGACATGCTACAAAGCTTAGTTTGCAGGGTAATACCTTTAGGGATTTTCCTCAAACCTCTTTAAATGTTAGTGACTTTTAACTGTTATTTGTTATATTTTTTTTATTCAGGATGCAAAAAATAAACCCCAAATAATGACCCTTATTAAAGCTATATCCTATATCTTATTGTGCCAAAATTCACTGAAACACCTTTATCCTTATATAATACCCTATATTTCCTTTTTGCACATGTTTATCTGTGAACCCTAAACATGTTACTGTTCTTGTTTCCAGCATACTACAGATAGGTACTATAATTTCTACTGTAACTAATTCATGTTTTTATGTTTCACATCAGTTCCTTACATTTCATTGTTGGCCTTTGTTTTTATTTCTTGGTTTAAAAAATAAATAAAAAGAGTATCACTTCTTCTTTGAGTTATTAAAAAGGGATTTGTCCTTGCACATTTTTTTTAATGCAAATTTGTCCTTGAGTGTGACTATTGGGCTAAAGGAAGAAGAAGCAAATTGTAACGTTACTATTTTTCTGAGTAGTTAGGGTAAACCAATTTTAGAGTGAGATGCAACATAAGATGGCTGTCTGTTTAGAGAAAAAAAAAAGTGTTTAGATGCCAGGTACTGATTGAACTCTTTCATTAAAAGAATGTGATTTGTATGTTGAAGCATTAACATGAGAATAAACTCATTTTCTGTATCACATTACAGGCTCAGTCTGTATCTTAACATGGTTTCTATTCCACTGAAAAATTTTGTGTGAAATGTCCTGCATTTTCAACATGCCTTTGTGTCGCCTCAACTAATATAAAAAGCGGGTTGAATCAGGATGAAAAGAAAATGTTTGAGTCCTCCGAGTTCTTGCTAAAGGACAAAAAGCCCAGTCCATGTCAATAGAAAAAGGTGCTGATAAAATGCTATCAGTGGCAAAGATTAGATAGGAAAGGTGTGACATATCTCTGTGGATCTCAGAGAGCGAAATGTGACCTTTTCTCAAAGAGAAAATGGAGGAGCGGAGGGTAGACAGCAGAGGATACACTGGTTCTGTCCCCATGGATGTCAGACATAAATTGCTGCCATTTTTAAAAAAAAATCTCCTCCCACTTAAATTCTTTTAAGCTCTAAGCAAAAAATAATAATAATAATAATAATAATCTTACATCCCAAGTACAGTATTTAGGTTAAATGTATATTTATTTTTGCTACTTAATCACATAAGTAGCTACTTATGTGATCCAAATTTTCTGCACCCCATTTACAAAAAAACTTTTAAGACCAAAGAATATAGGTATGGCATTTTTTTTCTTGTAAATGCCCTCTGCTTAGTTTATATTTAATCTTGCTGGAACTAGAAAAATCATTTGTTGGGACAAATTGCCTTCTTAATGTTTCAGAAGGCAAAAGAAACATTTTACATAGAATAGGTTGCATAAATCTTGCATTTATAAAAGATTTTATGGCATTATGATAAACTTTAATCTGTTCTATTGGATCAAAAGTAAAGTAGTGTTTGTGAGTTGGAAGGAAAGCGATACCTCGTTTGTTTTGCTCTACAAAATAAAAATCTGAAAATGCGGAGTGTATTTATGTTCAAAACTTTATAGGACAGTCTTTTCATGCAATTACAGCTTACAGGAATATACCGTTACCAGAGCAAAGATTTGGTTCTTTGTGGAATAGCTCAACCTTCAGTCACGCTGCAACATTCTGTCACAGATTCTTACTTGGAAAGAAGTATGAACTTTGACTAGGCCATTCCAGTTCTTGCCTATGCTTTTATTTATGCATCCCATTATTGCTCTGTGTTTATGTTGATGGAAAATGAACACCTGTCCAAGACTTGATTCAAATGATATCCCAGACAGGTTTTCTTCATGGCGTTAGATATCCAGAGACGACTGGATATCTAACACCATCCAGTCGTCTCTGACCAGTTGCGCTGTCCCTGCTGAAGAAAAGCATTCCCACAGCATGCTGTCGCCACCATGTTAGTGTCTTAGTTAATTTTCCACAACGTAGCATTTTGCTTTCAAGGCCAGAACCTTAATTTGTTTTTTTAATAAGAATCCATTTTTCATATGTGCTGTGTCTCCTACATGGATTGTATCAAACTGCAAATTGAGCTGCTTATTAGTTTTTCAATAAAGCCCAGATTTGCAAGATGATGACCAAAGAAAAAAGTAATTATTTACTGCTGCCCTGCGACCTGACTCCAGAGAAGCAGAGGACAATGGATGGATGGAAAAGTAATTATTCTTCACGATTTCTGTTTATCCCTTTGTTTACTGGATACAAAATGAAGCTCATGATGGATAAAAAAAAAAAAACTCTAGTCTTATATTAACCGGACCGGTCAGGTGGGAGAACCTGTCTGTGGATCTCAGCCTTGGGCAATTTAAAATAGGCCTCATTTCTTGTGAAACCAGGACCGGCAGAGCTTCTTTCATTATGTGCTTCAGTTTGCCGTCAGCAAAATAATACATCACATTTTCAGAGTAATTAGTTTTTCTGTTGCCAAACATTTCAAGTAAAATCCTATTTGAAATCTCATGAAACAACATAAGATCAAAGTGGACCCCCAAACAATGTCAGATTTGTGTATTATTAGAAAAGATGTGGTGCATAACTCTGCTTTTCTCCATGTCCTACTCTAGCCCAGGTGAGCTACCAACCTGCAACTTTTAGAGGGCGTCCCTCTTCCAACACACCTGAGTCACATGAATGCCTCTGCAGAGCCGAGTGACGTGTTAATAAGGGAATGCATTCATTTGATTCAGGTGTGGCTGGAGCGTGCATCCATCCAAACGTTGCAGGATGGCAAAGTGATTGGTTGTTGAGGATTTCGACATAAAGCGTCTGAAGGACTGAATCCTTGAGGCATGGCTCAAATCCATTTGCAAGACTGCTGTTAACTGTAAAAGCAGACAATTATTTTATTTAACCCTTGTGTTGTCTTGTGGGTCAAAAGTGACCCATTACCATGTGTTCAACAGGTCCTACGCTTGCACATGCTGTCTGACATGGGATCTTCAGCATAAGATGTTGTGCAAATTCTTGTGCTGAAGATGTTCAATGTAGGAGTGCCTTCATATAGTGGAGAACATCTTCACGCTATAAAGATTTTCTTGAACATCTTGTGTTGAACATTTTAGCTTTGATGTGGGATGTTCTTCATTTTATGTTCAACATGGAGTGAGAAGGAAAGAATTATCTTCATCTTATGTTGAAGGTGTTCATCATAAGAACATCTTATAAGTTCAATACTTTATGTTGAGCAGAAGATGTTCTTCATTTTGTCTTGGGGATGTTCAGAATAAGAACATCTTTACGACATCAAAATCATCTCATGAAGGTTTTCTTCATCTTATGTTCAAGACCTTATGTTGAGCAGAAGATCTTCATCCTGTGTTGAATATCTCACATAATGTGAGACGCAACATAAGAGCTGATGTTAAACTGTTCACAAAATCAAGCTGCATTTTGTTTTGTTGTGTTACAAGAGGTATTTTTATAATTCAATTCCTAAATGTAAGTTTGAGACCAATAACAAAAAAAAAAAACAAAGCTAGAGAGATGGTGTCAAAATTGTCAACACTGGGAGTTTGAGTAAATGATGGATGTCTATTAATAATTTGGTAAACAGCTCTTCCAGACACAAAAAGCCTCCTGCAGCTTGTTTTCCAACAGCTCCTCTGCATAATTTCTACAACACACAGGTGTGGAGTTCCAGCTGCACCCTGGCTCTGAGGGGAAGTTGTGCTAAACACAAGTAAATGGTCTTGATTCAGGTAAAGGGGACGGTAGGTCTCAGTGTTGCAGAAAATAGAAAATGGTCAGTGGACACTACAGTAAGGTGTTGAATCAGGTCTGGTAACAAACTGGCCAATCAGATTTGGAGGTGCTTTGTGGCATAACAGAGAAATGGTTTACCACCCTGACGTTAATATTCTGTAAATCTGTAACCTAAGACAAGTAATGGTACAGTAATCAAATAAGATAACTGTAAAATTTCTCCTTTTTATATCATTTCATTAATATGGGTGTCTGTGTCACATGACGGTGGCAGCATTATCATAATGGAATAGGGTTTTTCAGCAATTACAGCTCAGCTGGTCAAAGTTGATGAGAAGATAGATGGAGCTAAATACAGAATAATGCTAGAAAAAACCCCGTTAAAGGCTGGAAAAGACGTCAGAGTGGAGGGTGACATGGTTTACAGAAACCTGACAATTTCAAGGTTTTGTTTAAGAAGAAAAAGGTATCCTTATCCTTTCACTTTATATTTTTATTCTATTTGTATTGGCCTCTCAGTGGTGGATTGAATGAATGAATGAATGCGATAGGCTATCATACAAAATCACAACGGAGTACATGAATAATTATTTTTTGTAAAGTGAAAAACCTTGAAAAAATGTCATTCTTGCAAGGCACTGTTTAATTTCTGATGTTTTAAAAAATCTGCCAGCTTAATTAGTATCATCTGCTCAGTGTAATTAAGTGTGTTCAGGAAATCAGCTCTTATGTTTACAACACTTTTTGTGGAGCTTCATTGCATGTTTGCGTTTTATTTTTTCTCTCTAAAGATGGACTTTCGCACTCTGTTTATTTTAACAAATGTGTAACAGCATTCTTCTTTTTTTTTTTTTTTTTACCTGTCTTTCAGATAAGTGAATTTTCAGGCCTATAGGAGCATAACAAACATCACTCAGTTTTGAAATCATAAAAAATATTATATTTCCGAATGTTTTTCATCCGCTCAGACAGCCCGGAGCTGTGCCATATCTTGCTGGTTGATTGAGTGCCTTGAGCCTGGGGTTAATTCCTCTGAGCGCTGCATGAGTCACATGGTCTCCCAGCCAATAATGTCACAATAAATGACGACCCTCCCGCTGCCTGTCGAGTTCTTTAAGGCGAGAAACTACCCAGCATCTCCCAATATGAGCCACGTGTCAAATCAAAAAGTGTCTACTTAGGTTTTCCGCATGTCTGCAAGAACATTTTGTCTGATGTTACTTAATACTCTCAGGAGAAGGTTGCACAAGGTTTTGGTCACTAATAACATTCTAAATCTGTTGTACTGTTACGTGCAGCTGTGTGGTGCCATGTCCCAATTCCTTATGTCCTCTAAGTCCCCTCCTGCCTGTTTTTAGAAAGAAGTCGGGCCTCAAACCCTTTAGCTGGGGTGTCTGTTTCAAGACAGCTGCTGACAGCTCAACTGAACTTGAGAAGTCTTAAGTCTGACAGAAGGAAGATCGTTGTTGTCGGTGCCGGGACGCCGTGGCCTTTCTGCGCTCGTGTTGGATCTTATTGTTGGTGTGCTCTCCTCCTCTCCCTAATTTCAGTCCAGCAGCAGGAATTCAGATGTGGGTTGTTCCTGTGATTCTGGGCGTGTTAGAAATGCCATGCTGTCACAGACCTGCCGTCTCGCCTGTAATCTTGGCCTTTGGTTCTGCATTGAAATTCTCCCCTGTGATACTTATGATTAATTTTAATGACTGAATTTTGGCATTGTGAGCACAATTTAAGATATTTTATTGAAGGGAATATATATATATATATATATATATATATATATATATATATATATATTATATATATATATATATATATATATATATATATAGAAAAGCTTGCTGTTTGTGGTAAATTAACACGAAGCATACAGTGCCTTTCAAAATTGTTTACATTCTTAGATATTTATATTGTCACTTTACAACTACAAACTTCAATTGATAGACCGATACTACAAAGCAGCATTTAATACAGTAGTAAAGCTAACACTACAAATCATCCTAAATAAAGCATATCCATGGAGCCACATGGCGATGCTGCCATGATGCTGTTGGTGCTGCTCATCTTCAGCCGAAGGGTTTTTCATATGTTGGAATGGCCTAGTCAAAGTAAATGCAAATGCATGTTTGATACATTTTGAAAAGCACTTTTCATTTTCCAATTCTGCACTACTTTTCGTTAGTCTATTGTCTAAACTTCCAGTTAAAAGCATTGAACTTTGTGGTAGTGATTTGACAAAGTGAAAATATTCAGAGGTTACAAGGCAGAGCAAATCAAACTTAGAAACTCAACCAACTTGTTGGCTTTAGGTTTTGTTCTCGCTCCAAAATTCAACATTCAACATGCATCCAAACAGTGGATAGCGATGTCGGGATGGATCAGCAGCCTGTTTATGTGGAGCTAAACCGCTTGCACATGGAGTCATAACTCTGAAGAGCTATAAATCAAATATCATATTGTCTTACATGTTTTACAACTCAGATCTACTCCTAGTTTAAATGACAGCCAGCCATTACCGGGGGCTATTTTTGTGAACGCACTAATATTTCCTTGGTAATAAATTTAGTTGATAGGATGCATGTCATACTTAGACGTGTTTTCTTTTCAGAACGTTTACGCCTGAGAGTGAGTGTTTAAACTCCACACTTCCTCAGACAGAGCTGGTTCGAAATTGTATGGCAAACCGAGGAGAATTTACATTGAGTGTTAATATTATACTGATAATTTCCTATATATATATATCCCTATATCCTACATACATCTAAATAAGAATATTATCAAATTCAAGTTGAGTTATACATGTCAGTTTAACGCCTTTAAAGGTTCATTATATACTCAAACACATATTTTAGGCATTACCAAAAATCTTAAATTTCAGTTTCCCAGAAAATAAAAAATAAAAAAATAAAATAAAATAAATACTGTTTTCTATAGTACGGAAGTCAATACTTAGAGCTCATGCCTTGTGAAGATCTTCTTAACTTTTAATTGGGCTTTGCTTCACAGTCATGTCAAAACTCCAGTCGTTCCCATTTGTGAAAAGCCCTTTGTGAAGGCTGTCAGTGATCCAGCTAACATTTACATTTGGGTCCTATGTGGATAGGAACCAGGCCCCAGACCTGATCAGTTATAACTTACTTAATGGACCCACGCTAGCTGTCGATAGATGTTTGACACAGACCAACTCTCAGGATCCCCCATGTAGGTCCTTAATGTTTGATGCAGTTTGAACTAATTTTTCTCAGTAACCATTTAAGACCCAACGTAGATTTTCCTATTGTACCCAATTATTATTATTGTTTAAGAATCAACCCAGGCCTACTTGGTTCCCATACAGGCCATACCACATTATGATGCAATATTATAATTTTCTGAGAAACTTTTGGCTTTTTATGAGCTGGAAGCAACTGACATCAAAAATAAATACCTGACATAACCCTATGTGTGATGTACAATGCTGCATGAAGAATGAACTCTGCCTTTGATCAGAATAACTGAAAATCAGTGGTAATCAATGATACTCTGATTTATTAAAATTTACCTGTGTAAACGAAGCACTGAACAATTTTACTTTTTTGTTGCCAAACAGCCTGGAGAACTCTTGGACCCTTCTGCCACAGATGCACGGGCACCTGACTTGTTCTGATGGGTCAGTTGCTCATCAGGGTCAGCTGTTTACTCCATATGCTTTGCACTGGACTGGATACTTGAACTACTGTCAGCCATGCCTCACCGTCATCACCAATCCACACCTGTTTTGACCTCACATAAAGGCTAAAACTGTGAGGATTTTACACTAATTGATCACGAAGGACGTTCATTCTCTCGCTCTGCTAATTTTTCAAAATGAAAACCAGGACCTCCTCCATGGGTGAAAAGCCACTGTCTCAGTAATTGGGAAAAAACAGGAGCACTATCCTTGATGAGAAATCAACGCAATATTAACCCCTTCCCTCGCCGCCCCCGCGCCAGCCGAATACTCAGGGCTCTGTTGCTGCGTTTGTGTGCGTGGGAGACACCATCATTTGATGTTTATGAAGCAAGATGTAACCCTTTAATTTATGACCGGTCAATACAGCCTCTTCTCTGCGACGTGCGTCACAGGCGTGCAATAAAGACGCAGATGCGCAGTTTAGCAGTCAAAGCAGTGTAAAGGACCAGTTCAGCTCCGGGAACATTTATTATTATTATTATTATTATTATTATTATTATTATTATTATTATTATTATTATTATTATTATATCGAAGAAAGAGGAAAAAAAAAAAAAAACGTCGTCGCGATCTCGCAGCTCCTCTGTCCATCTTTATTATTAGAGCTTGGCTCCGCCTTCCTACCTGTAAATCTCCCCCCCACTCTCTTCTCCTCTGGAGCGGATCTGACAGGCTTGCTCAGCTGGCCGCTCCGTGCCAGGGCTGCAGGGGGACCGAATGGAGGCAGCGACATCCACCCGAGCGGCGCGCCAGTCCTCTCCTTAAACGCAGAATCGACAACCCAAACCGCCTGTTTGAATATGTAGTCTTCTGACCTGCGTTTATTTTGATCCCCCCTCCCCAACACCCCCTCAACCTTTAGGACTGAATTACACGCAAAGCTTTCGCAGCCAACTGAAGGAGAGTTCAAGTCGATTCTTCATCCGCTGATCGACAGGATTCCTGAATGGAAGACGGCTAGGGAAGGAGCACAGCCGGGAACATTTTTTATTTTTTGCTTTTAATTTTTATTTTGATCCTCTGCTGTTTTGTGTGTCTGCATTATCAGGGGAGGAAAAAGAAGACGAAGAAAAAAAAGCAACAGCAGCCTCGGCGGCTGCAAACGACGCCGTCCCTGTCACGGCATACGGCGTGAAAGGGGCAGAAAAGCCCCTCAGAATGAGAAGCGCCTAAGATTCGTCGTTATTATTGCGGATTTAAATGCCTCGCTCCAAGGGGCCACCGAGGCGCTATTTTGGTCTGCTTTGCGTGCGCGGCGGCTGACACTGTCATTAATAATAAACAATTCTCTGCCATTAGAAACTATATATTTATGAAGATCATCTGGTGGGGTTGTCAAAATCTTGTGCAAAAATAAAGGGGGTCGGGTGGGAGGGGGGGTTCATATATATATATATTTTTCTTTCTTTCTGTTTTTTAAAGCAATATGGCTGGTGAGTGGGGCTGGGGACGCTGGCACAGGCTCTCCACGGCTCCTCAATGCTAGCCGAGGCACATGGCACGGATCCCCATGGAAGCGACAGCTCTATGAGGACAAGCAGCATCGATAATAACAACAATCCGGACTCGTCGATCTTAATATCCAAGATGGAAGGCGTTGTCATCCCCTACACGTCCGAGGTGCCATGCGACGACTATGGACAGCGCATGTGGTGGGCATTCCTCGCCTCCTCCATGGTGACGTTTTTCGGGGGTCTCTTCATCATCCTGCTATGGAGGACCCTGAAGTATCTGTGGACTGTCTGCTGCCACTGCAACATCAAAAATAAGGTAATGTCTGGAAACTGTGTGAGCAGTCATGTCCAAGCAGAAGCACTGATGCAACATGCTGTGGGAGTCAGAATGGGATTGTTTTATTTATTTATTTATTTATTTTAACGCATCAAATGGTTTTTGGTGTTATTTTGGATAATATAAAGACACACGAGGCGCCTATTGTGGTTGTGAACACACCGTGGTTGTTGTTTTCCTTGGGCTCTTTACTCCCACTCTGGCATGTAGGGGGTGATATTGCGTGAGGGCTATGAGTGGAATAAGAGGAGAGGGATTCCTTCATTTTATTTTGCACTAGCAGAGGCGGTTCAAGGTTACAGGGGCCCCTAGGGAAAATTAATTTTTTTTTCAGGGGTGGGGGAGGTGTCGGGTTTCCACCATTTTCACTTTCACCTGAGGTTTTCTCAGGTCAGAGGACATGTTGCTCAGTGATCCGTGCATCTCAGAAGCCGGAAATTAAAAAGCAAGAATAAAATAAACCATATTACATAGAACCTGTTGTTTTTATCTTAACAGAATACAAATGTTGCTCTTTCAGATTTAAAAATAGAAAACATACTCATTTTCTCATCTTTTTTAACACCTAAAATTGTGCTAATGAACTATATGTTATGCAAAAAGCATTTGCCCATATCAGGTTCCTTCTGTTTTTGTAATTACATCCTAGAACTTTCAGGTCTCCTTTGAGATTTTGTTTTTTTTTTGTTTTGTTTTTTTAGCTGAGAGCAGAATTTATTGTTCAATCAGTAGTAACAAATATCTTGTTATTATGCTATATGTCTGTGAGTCCAAGTGTCCTTTGTGAAATTTAACAAGAAAAATGTGGTTATTCACAAGTTACATCAGTCAAACCCTGCGCGATTAAAATAAAAAACAGAATGTGCGGAAAAAATATCTGAAATCATTTGTGAGCTAATTTGTTACTAAATACGAATTAATTCATGATTATTTCTAAAGTACATCTGTGATGAAACTGACCAAACTATTTTAAGACTTATTTTGACATTTATGTATTTTTGTTTTTGTTAACTTGTAAACTTAAAAGGCTGAATTCAAAAATGATATTTTTATAGACATCAGCTGGTTAATATAGCTAGTGTCACTGATTGTGTCCGGGGAAAAAAGCAACGGCATATCTATGCCATATTTAGTTCTATACAACACACTCATTTTGAATACAACTCCATATATGACAGGAGTATAGAAAACATCTGATATTTGCTTCAGACTACTTTTGGTTGGCTGTTTTACATTCTGTTGTAATTGTAAAGATGTGTCATCACTTGTTCGAGATCTGTGATAGTTGTCGGTTGAAAAACCTTTCAATTCATATAATTTTTTTAGTCCCTACTGTGGTTGTTGTATTAGTGCAGACAGACTGACGTTAATATTATCAGGTATTGGTTCCCGGTTTCCTGATACTGCCCTGATAATAGCTCCATTGCTCCAGTCACAGAAGCTGTGGTGGTTGCTGTACAAGAGGTCTTTCCCCAATCCTTTCAATTTCTGTGTACCAACTCCCTCTTTAATGCTTTTCACATGGCTGGAATGCGTTCTACCTTAAATGTCGGCATAGTGTTGAAGGTAAATTGTGAGCCGGAGTAATGTAGAAATAGGATAATAAGGCGGAATGCCTGTTATGCTGCCTGCTTGGGGTGGATGAATCATAGCTGATTCACATTTAGTTCATGTGTGACTCACACTCTTGCGTGTAGTGAGAGTGGTCCCCCTGGATGGATCGAGGAGCTGTTGAATGGTGATGGTGTGAAATGTGTATTTAAAAAGAAAAAAAAAATAGAACAAAAAAAAAGTAATGATAATTGATTAAATGAAGACTGATGGGGAAAAAATGATTTAAATTTTGTGTCCTTGTCGCATCCTGTCTGCGTCCTTCATGCTATGTGTTCTTGACCTTTTCCTGTCTCTTTCAAGCTGGGAGTAGAGCATAGAGAGCATATTTGTCAAACAATAATTACAAAAAATATCACATTTTCTATTAAACCTGGCTCAGTAGTAACTGATGCAATTCAGCACATTTTTGTCTTGGTTTAAGGAATTCTCCTTAATGTGTATGTATGTAATATGTACTTTTACTACTGTTGCTTCTGCATGGTTCAAAATAATGTCCAGGTTTGAGATTGGGTATTATTATTATTATTATTATTATTATTATTATTATTATTATTATTATTATTATTATCCATCAGTCTGATTAAAAGAAGTACTCTTATGCATAATGTACTAAGTGTTTCAGTATGCAAACCCAGACTATAATTCTGTAGCTGGTAACGTTGGTCAAAGTTTTAGTCAATGAAGGGAGCAGAACATAATTTTTGTAAGTTTTAAAATAATGTGCTGTATTATTGCTGACACGTTGTTGACCCGAGGAACTTTTCAGCAACCTTTACTATTGAAAGAAAGAAGAAGAAGAAAAAAAAAAAGTAGAACCACAAATCCTGCATGACCCTCATAAAAAGGTAATCTTTAAAGTTTGATCAATATCCAGCATACAAAAGCTGGATATATGTTTAAAAACCTAAAGCATCAAGATTATTCATATTTTTTGACAAAAGGAGATAATTTGCAACTGTCTTTCTGCAGCAGAGATACAATGCAGGTATTTATTAAAACACAGCAATTATTAAACGGTGTCATCTTCAAATATTTAAAACACCTTTTATTTCTAATAAGAGGGTACAAAAGATGCACTCAGCCCTGCAGCTGCAGGTTGCAACATAGTCCTAAACTATGGAAACCTTCATAGAAGAGTTGGGTCTGTTATAACTGCAAAGAGTGGACTCACTTCATGTCAAACCTCATGAATATATGAATATGAACAGGATGTCACTGAAGCTCACATGTCTCGGAGTAGACAAGTGGATATTTTTAGCATTGTACCGACCATATTACGATATACATGTTTCAGAAACAAATTTGCAACTGTCTTTTAATTTAGCCAAAGTGACATATCATAGGTTAATGTCACAAGATAAAAATGAACAGCAAGAAGTTCCCGGGTCCCGATCCCTGTCTGGGATCTTGTATACTCTTGAGTTTGCTACTCTCAGTGACCCTTAGGTATGAGTGTGGGTATGCATAGTTGTTTGCCCTGTGAGTCTTGGTGTTGCCCTGTAATGAACTGGTGACCCAGTCAGAGTGCACCTACTGCTGTCCCAATGACTCCTGGAGATTTGCACCAGTCTCCCCATGACTCTGCAAGGATGACCGGACGTATCCAATGAATAGGTGGATGAACAAATGCATTACTCAAACCACAGTGGCATCTATTAACTGAGGCTTTCATGATGAGTCCGCCATGGTATCGGCAGTGCTGAACAAAACATTAGCAAATATTTATATCTCATTCAAACAGCTTTCCTTTACACCATAAAACTAACTCTGCACTGTGTACTATTTATATCACTGCTTGACTGCCCTCTCCCTGTCATGTTGCTACGCTCTTAGACTTCGTCGTCAAAACCTGCATTAAACTATGTCACCCTTCAGACTTTTCACTATCTTGCTAGTAATGTGATGAAAACGAGCCATGCGGATATAATTAGAGATCCATCTTGTGGCTGCTGGTGGATATCTGGTTGTCTCTTCTCTCTTGTAAATGAGGAGAAACTGTTAAAAACAACCGCTTGTTCCTGTTGGTTTCCCCCTGTGTGTTTGTAGGGAAGGCAGAGTCATCCTGTTAGGTGACTTTGGAAGGCTTGACACTTGGCTACATTGGGAAAAGGCTTGTTAGGAGCATTAAGACGGGTGAAACTGGATCCCTGTTCAGCTGACTGGTACAGCCGGTGAAGTTGGCAAGTGTTTCATACAGGATGCATAGTTGGCCTGGGGCCGTGGCCGCCTCTCTGCGCCGTTACTGGGAACCTGGAATCAGAAGCGAGGAAATGGAGGTGGGAGCTCCGAGGCAGCGAGGGGAGATGTGGATGTGGAAACGGCGGGTGAGAGGACGATGAAAGGTTTTCAGAGCAGTGTCCCCTGCCTGGATTCAGTCAATGACACACAGCTGCTTCCTAGTTCTTTATAATGGCCTTCATCTCTATTAGGATTACAAGCACATGGCAGCGCGATCATGCAGAAAGAAGGAAAGGTTGTTGCAAAGTGAAATGTGCTTTTAGTTCTTGGAATTGGGACAGTTTAACCTCTGAGAATAAAACTTAAAAGGTGCTACCATCTTATTACTGCAACACTAAGTGCTGCAGGACAAATTGATGATGAAATGCATTCTGACTATGTGAAACTGAATTGTTTTATCTCAGAAAGAGAGAAAGGAAGGGAAAAGACTGATTTAAAGCAATAGGTGCACCTAGAATGATTATAAAATAAAAATTGGCACAAGAACGAACAACGAAGTGAGTGAGTTGTTCCACTACACCTAGATGCTGTTTTAAACCACACATCAGCCACATGTGTAATCTGATTCACCGTTATTCCCCAGCCAGCGCTCATCCTCAGGTTTCCTGGGTAAGCTACAATATTGTAGTGTCCACACCACAGCCAGAGACGACTCATTCTGAATGAACACTGGAGGAAGTCATTCTGTAAACATTGTGTTAATAAACTGTAAATTAGTGATGGAGTTTATTATCAGTCTTTATTCCAATTCCTAGTGCTCCCCTTCTTGAGACTTAGAGATCCTCTTTGAATCCTGCCCCCTCTGTGAGTGTTTTGATGTGATGCCTCTTTTATTTGACTGGGAAATAGCATAGAGACCCAGGTACAGTTTCCTCAAAGCCCCATTATGAGTGGCACATCATGTTCTACCCATAAAATGAATGAAAAAACTGAAATACTGCATATTATGCAACACATTACTCAAAATGTTAAAATGAATAATTTCTTAAAGTGAATTGGCACATGTTGCTTTTTGCAATATAATAGCTGGAATGTAACATAACAACTGAGCAACTGGTTGTAAGATAATCAGATGAATAAATTAATCACTTACTGGAGGGACAGTTGTCTTATGATTTGGGGAGGAAACTTTATTCTCAAAGATTACAATCCCCAAACCCGTCAGAGCTTTCCTCCAGAACTTCCGAGTGGAGAGGATTGAACGGCCGCCCTGTTGTCCCTACCTCAATCCTACTAAACACACGTAGGATCAGATGAGATGTACAACTTCTACCAGAGCGACTAATGCAACCACACCTGTCACTCTGCAACAAATGCTGGTTGAAGGGCAGAATGTGATCTTGTAGCAATGCATGACCAAGCTCATCAGCAGAAGGAGCATTTCCAGGTTGTTATGGTTGTACTCTGTTCTCGCACGCTACTAAAACCCCTGTTTGTTAATTGAACAAACTGTTTAACTACCAAAATGTCTTTGTTTCTTCAAATTGTATTTTTTTTCCATTAAAAGAGATGACGCCAAACAAGAATCAATAGAATAGTTTAGCTTTGCAATTTTTTCCTTTCCCACTCAATATACAAATACATTTTTGTTAGAAATGTGGCTCTATTTAAAAGGGACTTAAACAAACTTTCTGACAACAAGAAGTGTTGCCAAGATAGATTGTTAAAGAAAAGAAATGGTAGACAAAACACAGAATTACTTGCTTTTTGTACTATGTATAATTTTTGCATGGTCCCATGTTGTATTATAAGTTTTTAGTTCTAGTGGCTTTTAATCACATTAACCAGACAGGAAAGGAGTTACAGAAGAACGTGGGAAGACGTTCAGCGAATTGTGCAGGATACATCTATGTCATAAAATAATGGTCATCTATGATCTGCCTCTTTTGCCACTGAGCCATGCAGCTTCCACTTATCCCCTTATGATTTTGGCTTGAGTTTAAACTGATTTTATGTCCCCATAAACATCTTGATTTGGGCGTGTTAAAATACTCTGCATCTGCGACTTTGTAATAAGAAGACTGAGTTTTCTGAGGCAACAATGAACTGTTCACACTGTCTGAACCACAACGGTGTCACCAAGACATGGACAGACCAAACATCTGCTGTATAAAGCAGAAAGGACATTTTCAATCCAAACACAACTCTGCTTTCTCTACAACCCCTTTGAGGGTGCATCGCACAGTGTCTTTGTGCACTTAAGAGCCACCAGCTGCCAGAATTGTAAAGCAGTTTATGTCCAAACAGAAGAGGAACCGTGATGGAGATGTGCTTTTGGCGGTGCCTGAACAGATTTACTTACTTTTTCAAACCTATTCAGGTTGACATGGTAATACATGGATATGTTCTCTGCATATCACATTAAAGCAAACCAATTTTTTTTTTTTCCAGGACAGTAGTTTCTGCTGTTGCGAGGACTACAGGGATGCTCACTTGTTTCAAAAATCACAATTATTTAAATGTGGCGATGACACAGTGTGAAAGAGAATGAGCAGATTTTCAAGACAATGAGACAATTTTCTTGTTTCCCCCACTGCAGCTTGCTCTTTGCATACACATTTGAGTCTCTTGAGTTTCAGCATTTGTAGTTCTTTGACTGAGATTTAACTTCAGGATCTGCATTTTATTTTTATGTATTTTTTTTTTTACTTTTAAAGAGGAAAACCGGCCATAATAATTTTTGAAATTTAAACTTATGTAGTAAGTACCGATTGTACCCAGTGTGGGTCTTAGAATTTAAGTGTGCTCACTGATTACGTACATTGGGCATCTGGGCCCCATTTTTCTCCCTTTTTGTGTGAGCTAGTGGTTTCAAAGTCTACCTCATGGTTGTTTCTAATGAAATACAGCAGCCTTGGTGATCTTTAAATCATCTCCGGGCATTTTTCATAAAGGAAGATTGTTATTGATTTCTATGCTCTAAGGCCTGGCTTATATTGCAGTGAAATTAATCAAACCCAGTCCAGCGTTTGCTACATTTGTGGTTCTCAGTGTAGCTTGAGCATAGCTGAATGTATGGTTTGGGTCTTCACTGTATTAACCCTTCAAGTAAAATGGACCATGGAAGGAGAGAGGAAATATTGTGAGTCTGTGTGCTCCCTTATGCTTGGCAACAGACCGGCTGAACTTTGGCAGAGCAGCACACTCCCCTCCACCATCAGCTGTCCCTCTCACTAACCACACCCTGACTTGGCCCTGCTCACCCACTTCATCCCACATGAGTTTTTTGAATTCCAGATGTAATTGAAGAAATTAAAGCTAATCCCATTAGGACACCGACATAGCTAAACTTGCGATTGCATTTACATTTATAGGTCTGAATAGGTGGATTACTACAGTGCCTCCCAATAGCATACATGCCTTTTTAGATTTCTCCCAGTCAATGGCCATAAAATATGGCAAGACTTGAAAATGAATGTCCACCCTCATCCAGTTTAGATGAAACATTGAACCTTACGGAGGTTGGATAGAAACCAATCATTTTGCATGAGTTTAAAATTGCTCCCTGAGCTGCGACACAAACACTGAAACGTTATTGTGGTGTAATCTTCTCACTTAGACCCCGATGCTCAGTTGGATAATAGACGTGTTTCAAAGCTCGAGCTCAGAGGTTCAAGCTACTTATAACATTAAATTCAGTCTAAATCTACATCTGTTTACTATCTTAAACTTGGCTGAAATATCTTCAGGTTTAATTTTTAAGCAAAATTCAACTTTGGCTGTTTACAATTGTAAGCGTATTGTTTTTTTGTTTTTTTTAATAAAGTGCACTCTTGCCAGAATGGACAGGTTGATATTTGACTAGTTTTTAAGCTACATAAGGAAAATATTTTTTTCTGCAATAAGGATCAGCACAAACAAATACTGTGAAGTAAAATTTAAAGCAAAGTCATTAAAATTTGTAAAACAGGGCTTAAACGTAAATGTATAAAATGCCAACAATAAAAACAGAGCATGTTTTTTTAATGAACGTATAAAAATGTATACTTTTGCATCTCTGTTCTTTTTTCCCCATCTACGTTCTCCTAATCTCTGCCTTTAAATTCCTACCAGATGAAATAATAGACCCTAATCTTTAGAATCACAGTGGATATAACAGGAGCTCCTCCAAACCTTTTAAATTCAGCACCTCTGATTGCCTTTCTTTTCTTATACTCCTAATGTGGAACAAATGACTCATGAGTTTTATTCAGCGCTGATCCTTTTTTTCCCCTAGACCCTAATCCCTAATTTTCTGGGTGTGATCTGAATGCCATCTAGGGACGACTGTAGTGGGCAACGTTGATGCACGTTAATCCACAGACAAGCAGAACCTACACTATGTTAATCACATGAGTTGCATCCCCGCCCTTACACGTCCCAAACGGTGCTCTCCTGCTGTTTGTCATGTTACGTCTTCCTCAGAGACTGACTGGACTTTTTAAAGGACAGCCACGCCCGGGCATATATTCTGAGGTCAAAGGTTAAAATGGGAACTGTAAACTTGACTCCACCAAGGAGCTGAATGTTAGTGGCTTTCCCATCATGGGGACTATGCCGCAGCGTCTTATGCTAACAGCTCCTCAGTGTGTTTGAGTGTCTTCAGCTTGGCTGAGGTTTTGTAGAAAAAAACCTACCACTGGGCAGCAAGCAGGATGATTCGGTGTTTCATAGTTAAGAGTTAAGTAGCTTCACGCTTCAGCTGTTTTTGTCTTTATCTTGGCTGAAATCAACTTTGTGCGTTTGCAAGTTGAGTGTGCTAATACAAATTAAAATACATTTCAAGAAAGACCGCTTTACATATTGGATGTTTCAAATAATTAACAAAGAGTGTAGTTAATGTTAAAGTATGACCATTTAGAAGTAACTATGAGCCTTAAAATTATGAGCTGTTATATAGCATGCAAATCGTGCTGACCAATTTTAATTTTATCAAGTCAGATTGTAATCATTGCTATATTTAAAGTTCATTAACTAAAAGACCAAAAGTTAAATTGCAATAAATTTAAAACTGTACTTCATGCAGCACTATAGCACATATTCTATAAAATAATGAATTAAATATAGAAATTATATATGACATAAATATCAGTTTAAATTGTAATGAATGATTTCCACATTTAATCATTTATTTGTATATATAAAATTTACCGACACACTTAGAAAGCTATTACTACATTTATTTATGTAGATTTTTGTTGTATTCCCATTTTTATGTACGGTACGTCACTTTATAATCAGTTTCTTGTTGGCTTTTATGGATTGCACTTTATTGATCTGTTGCCATGTTTTCAGCATGTGAACACATAGAATGAATTAGAGTTAGAATTGTGAAGTAATTGAATTAAAATCAATTTGCTGTTACACATTCTGGTTGTGAATTTCATCTTGCCCATGGGCATGTGTTCAGTTGCATATTTCTAACCAATATCCAGATTAACTAGTATAAACAGCGTCATAATCCGATACATTTGTGGTTGTAGTTATGGCCCAATGTTAGATTAGCAGAAGTTGATGGATGGATGAATGAATGTGTTGTAAGGTTATGCTTAATTTAATTTAAAGTGTTTGGAAAGTTGACTGAAATATCTTATGGAGGGCAACGCAATGAAAAATGATCAGCTGGTTTCCAGAAAACTGCATTAAAGTGTTTTGTGTTCTCAGTTAAGGGTTTTTAAATACTCTTTTAATGTTTTTTCTTCACCTCTGTTTTCACATTAAGACATGCAGTCACATTATAATTCTGGCTTTTATAGAAGTCATCCTGGCTTTTCGTGCTGTGGCACGGTCTCTTAGCTCATGCGCTGCCCTCCAACTAATATTTAGTGGAGCTGATTATCAGGCAGAGCCAGACATCTTCTAGTCTGCCCCCCGCCCCCTCCAGCTTTCTTCCAGTTCCCTTAAACCGCCGCCCACCCTGAGAGATCAACGCTGCTACACAGACATCAAAACGTGGCTAACGGTTTAATTGAAGCTTTGAGCTGTTATCTGTGTGCATCATAGAGAGTGATGCACACAGAGAGTGTGTAGAGGACACGGCAGTGACCTTCAGTGATCCCCAGCAGAGGCAATATTTCTGGTTTTTATTTGGGACTCAAATTCTCTCTTGGCAACTTTTGTGAAAATAAAATCTTGTGGGCGAGAAAAATAAACCCCCCGTCCCTCCAAAAAACAACCTGTGTTATCAGGGAGGTTTCTGAATGTGTTAAAATTACATGTCAGCACATGTAATTTCAACCGCTGCCCTCAGCAACTGGTCCCAATTAACCTCAGAGGGGGCCAGACTAATATGCTAATTGTCATTCTCCTAGTGGGCTAAAAGCAGGCTCAGGTTTCGCTAGCCCTCGTAGCATGCATGCTATAATGCTAGTACTGCAGCTCATGTGCCAGCACTCCAGTCGGTGCATAAAACGGGATGTTACAGAGCAAAAAACAAAAGTCTAAATGACAACAAAAGATGAACATTATTAAGGCTTATTTAGGTTACCTTATGGCTTTTCTGGGTTTTTCAGGGTGACTGAACAGAATGAATAGCCCTGTTGTCAATTACTACCTTGTTTTTGATGCTCGCAAAAGTGAAATCCCAGAAGGCCTCAGCCGCCTCAGGTTTCCCTCACTGCCCGGCACACTTCTGAATGCTGTGAAATGGATCTTGACGCGAACAAAGCGAGACGCAGCATTTTCTGAGCAGCACAAGCGTTGTAAAACGTTGCTTCTGCAGCTGAGCTTCCAATGACATGTGTAGACATGATTTTTACAGAATGATGCACAGAGAGTATGGGTTCATTGCTGGATGCCTCATTAAAGATGGATAATGGTGCCAAGCTGCCATGTGGCTCTGTAGCAGACTATACAACTCAGTTAAAATATTCTTTTGTAACTGATTCATAGAGGAAGGTCAAGTGAGGTTTCCACTTTGGAAAATATTTATCTGCAATATTACTTTTATATGAATGTATAATATTATCAGTGTTTGTTGTGGACTGCTTGGAGTCCTGGCAAAATTGTGTTTTTTTTTTTTTCTGTTCTTGAGTGTTTTTGTTTTTTTTTGCATATAGATTATTGCAGATTTTGTACTGTAGTTCTGCAAATTAATTGTCTTTGAAGGACAAAAAAAGTATTTCAATACAATTATAAAATGAAAAGCAAGACAGACAATAGTTTGCATGACTGCACACATCTTGTTCAATGTGCTTTTGTAATATATTTTGAACTCATGCACACAATAATCTGCACAATGATGAAACAAGCTGTTAGAGTTTAACCAATAAAAGAAGTGCAATCGTTAGCTTTTTTTACGCAGATATCTATCGGTGAATAATTTTGAACATTAAGTGCAAAATTTCAACAATTTGGAAATTATTTTTAGTCATAGCTTAAAGTCCAAATTAAATTTATTAATTTAATTGTTAATAAATGTTTAAATCAAACACTCTATCCTGCTGTCAATTTATGTTTTAAGAGCTGCACAACCAATAACTTGTAACCAAAAGGATTATAGCATGCATTTAAATTTCTTCAATCAAAAGTTGTCTTCCACAATAAGTAAAAGATACATTTTCAGAGTTGAAGTCATTGGGGCAGTAAGATCAAGTTTACTAGATACAATCTGTCCCAGCATTGATGCCAGGTGAATCCTTTAACAAAAGCTGCTTAGATATAAACATGTTTGTAGTTTTAGGCATTGTATCCAGCATTGTGGATGATCACATGGAGGTGATTTGCCACTGTGTTGTCATTATTTGTCAAAGAAATGGATCTAATCATAGTTACTACTGCATGCTCAGTAATTACGAGGCTGACGCTTCTGATTCTCCTCCTCGGATGCTAAAGTGTCCCTCAGGGAAACACTTGAGCTGAAATGGCTCCCAGTAAGTAAACCAGCTTCTTGTGTGGCAGCTCTGTTAATGATTAAATAAAGTGCAATTTCTTTGTCTATTAAAGGAGAGAACGCAGCTAATTCTGACAAAGCAGCCATTTTATCCATGATTTTCTGTACTGTATCTGTCAAGATTCGACTGCAAACAATGTTTCTGGATTGTTTGCAGTCCTTCCTGTAATGTGTGGTCCAGCTCTAATGTTCACCAGGGGAGCAGCAGGGATTAACTGATGTATTCAAATGGTGTAACTCTATCAGCAGTTCTCATCTAGTGTTGTGGAATTTGTTGGCTGCAGTGTCACGCAGCCGTTGTACTCCACCGCAGTGTTTTGGCAGCATCTAACGTTTACGTGGCCACCGGCCTCAGGTATTCACTGCAAGTGGAAGAATTTTCAGCACCAAGGAGAGCTCTGGAGAGGGAGACTAGGAAAATCTTCTCCTCCAAATCCATGATTACTGATGTCTGTACTGTAATGTATATTAAGAAGCATCTTTTTTTTTTTTTTTTTGAATGTTTTTTCCTCTTTATTGGAGAGTGGTCAGACAGGAAAACCAGTTATCAGAACTGGGGAAGACATTCGGCAAAGGTCATCAAAACGTGAACCCATGACGGCCGTGTTGAGGACTAAGGCCTCCGTATATGGGTCACACGCTTAACCCCTGTGCCAAAGACACACCCCAAGAAGAAGCTTTCTTAGTCAAAAATTAATTTGAACAAAACCAGATTGTGATATTTTTTGTTTTTAAAACTGCACATAGAACCAAGTATTTGCTAAATGTGGGTAAAATTGAGTCTAAGTGTGTTTCTAGTGTTCAGGTAAAGGTAGAACTACTGAGATGGTTTCAACTAGAAAATGTCATAAGGGTTTAATGAGGTATGTGGGCATTTAGGGAAATCCCTTCACAGATTTTTTAAATAAAAATTAGAGCAAATTGCTGTTTCTGTAACACAAATTGTGTTGGAAAAACACCAAATCTGCTACGTTGATAGAGGTAGTAGAAGGATGGTAGTAGACTGTTCCTCTTTGGCATTAAAGCATATACACTTGAGCAGGCCATTGTGTTTATAGGAAAAATGACTTTTAGTTTTAAATGCATTCAATAATAATAATAATAATAATAATAATAATAATAATAAAAATAATAATAATAATAATAACTGGATGCTTGACAAGTGAAAGTATTTTGTCTGAGAGGTGAAATCAGGAGGCAGCTTATGAGTGTTTGGAGTTGACAGATTTCATACTTTTTGGGGGCATATTTCCACAAAAATAATATTTTGGATAACTCATGGAAGAACAAAACTCCCTCTGTCATGAAAAACAGAAAAATATAAAAGAAATATTGCAAAATCTAAAATCAGCAATCAGAGGGAATTCCCTCTGTTGTTTAACCCATTAACTAATAATTTTCTAAATACACACACACACACTAACCCATCGGTTACATTTAGGAAAGAAAATGTGTATGCTAATTGGATGCTATTATGTGGTAGTTATTAATGACTGGAGTAGTTCACTTTTGTGTAACAAATGCAATTTGGGATTTGCTATAAACATTTATATATGTAGTACAGTTTTGTATGCATTTAATAAGTCAGGTTAATAATGGATAATTTGGAAAATACTGGAGGCTATTCAAAGTCAAATTTTACATAATTTGTAGCTTCAGGATATAATCACTGCTCTGCTTCATAAATAATAGCTAAATAGTTACAGCCTATAGTTGTTGAAAGCTTAAAGATAACATTGGGATTTTTTATGTCAGTCCTCAGGAGTCCAGCATGATCTAAGTCTACTGTAAATATAATACATATAAGGTCTTTCTGAGGCTCAGCAGACATTTCTGTGTCCTGCAGTTTACTGTGACTGCACTGACTTGAGCTGGAATGGAGTTGAGCATCTCTGGTATTGCACATGTTTTAAATGTCTCTATGAGGGTTGATCTAAATGGCTGTGTTTTCGTAAAGCTTTTGTAGGATGTGGTGAAATAAAAGTGTTATGGTGGTGTGTGGAATTAGGAACACACCTAACATAGAGGGCACAGGTCATCAGGTACTGTACTCTGTTTTAGGATTGCAATGTAAGTTTCTTCTCTGATTGCAACTTGGTATAACTCAATTCTTAAATACAGTGCTCTTTAACATTTTCAGGACTGAATAAAAAAAACTCAAACAAGTAGGAACTTTACAAAATATGTATCAAATGGTCAATACATGTTAGACCAAAACTGATGTACCAAGGCATTTCAAGCCAAATATAAAAAAATACAGAGAAATATCTTAATCCCAGGAGGAAGCAGCTCCAGTGGGTTGACATATTTGCAGCAAAATGACAGCAACATTCTGAGATCTTTGGTGGGCGTAAGATTGATGAAAACCGTTCAGACTTTCAGAGGTTTCCTTTCTTCTCTGAAGTCAGATGTTTGTTGAAAATGCAGCATTATTACAAAAATGGTGCCTAGAAGTTGGCTTGGCAAAGAGTAGTAATAGGGTTTATTCATCCTGATCTCTATATTTGAATTTAATTTCATAGGATTTAAAAAAAAAAGTGTTTTAAAAAAACTGAGCACTAGAACTGTCATATGTCAAATTTCCAACATGGCATTAATGGGAAGAATTCAAGAAGTTGGGTCATGTCATAGTTTTCAAATTAATTTTCTGTCTCTCTAACTTGATTGATGTGGTGGAATACACTTTAGACGTTATTACTTCTATGCATTAATAATGTTCTGGTTAAGTAAATGATTGCAGTAATCAGTCCTTATGGATTCATGCTAATACTCTCTCTGGGTGTGTCTGGATGGTGTTGCTGCCCCCTGCTCTAATCTCTGTGCAGGAGGCAATTAAGATTCACAGTCTGTCTCAAGTGAATGTGAGCGTCGAGGACTCTGGTGAATTATCAGAGCGGCAGTGTAAGCAGTCTGCTTCATTTGTTCCATTTATTGTCCATGTAGCTGTTTTTTTTTTTTCCCCCTCTGTTTTTGCGCATGTTTACTTTTTATTTTTTTCAACTTTTATTCTGTCCTAAAACAATTTTCATCCACCATTGACCTTCATGTCTCCATCTTGTTTACCCAAAAGAGCTACGCTGAGTGATTTTTGAGTGCTGGATGAAACTGGTTTGTGCCACAAAGCTTTCATTCTGCAATCCGCTTTCTTGTCTCGTGGAAATAAACTCAAGGGGATACTGTTAAAAACCCGAAATTGTCTTCACCTCACTGGTTGTCTGAAGCCTAACAAGAAAAGGGTGATGGAGAGGAGGATGGATGGCAAGAAGAGATTAAACACCAAGTATTGATGAGCACATTGAGTTTGTCTTCATGGTGATTTTGCTTCAGGTTACAGACCTCTGCTCAGAGGTGGGACCAGAAGGAACCCATCCACTGTCTCAGAAAGGGTCGAGGTCAAAGTTGACAAGGATTGCTGGGGAGAATTAGCCGCTGCACATTCTCATGTAACAGTGCAGTGAACAGAAGAGACGGATGAAGGCATTTGAAGTGAAACCTCGTTTTGTAAGCTCCACTGCTGCTCCGTCCTGTTTCTGCAGGACCAGGCTCGGCCTGCTTGCGCGGCTACTCTGTAATTACTTCACAACACACACTCTGGCCATCACGGCCACGCTCCCTGTCAATCAGAGCATCTAGTTCTTGGCGAGGTGTTAGAAATACAAGGTTTATCTGATTTTAAAAATGCATGCAAGGCAATAAGAACAAAGACACTCGAGTCTGGAAATACAGCTCCTATTTATAAATAGATAAAGAGGATCTGTGTTAGCCTCGCTCGGGCTCCCAGAGTCATCTCTACGCTCTGTTCAAACACCTAAAGGAGTTTTATTTTTTGTTTTTTTTTGTTGAACTGCTTCTTCAAATAATAATGGGGGGGAAAAAAACCTTTTGATCAGACGGATAATTAAATCAACACTGACGTTTTGAAAATATCACTTTTTTTAAAAAACTTTTTTTTAAATGGGGGACACATTTTAAGAAGAATGAAACACAGAACCAAGATGGTAAAATGGCAGCGGCTGCGATATGTAGAGATTGCAATGCGTAATGTGATTTACTGCTTTCTCAAGGTCTGCTTCAGTCCTGCTGTTTCTCTTCACAAATGCAATACACACACGCACACTTGCAGACTATTAGCAGCATTAGGAGTCTGACATTTAAGTCAGCGTATGCCACACGGGTGGTGGTTTGCTTCACTGTGCAACTGCTTTATCACAGCGCTTAGACATAGCAACTGCAAGGAAAGACACTTAAATAAGTTTCTTATATTTTTACATTTGCTCATCTCGTATTTGGGCATTGAATATGAAATAGCAGCAAACAGGAGCCACCTTGAAGAATGGAAATAAGTGTTGGAAATCACAGTTTGAAGGGGGTTGTCCTCTCAGCCCGCTCAGGTCATTGTGCAGAAACCAGTGCAAATTCTGGGAAGAGTTGTCTTACCATAAGTGCCTAGTTTAGAAACACCAAGAATGAATCAGACTTTGGCTTTACACATGCACAGCACAAGGACATTAACATGTAAATATAGATTTTTAAGGAGAAATTAGGTACATATATTTATTGTTGTCTTGTCAGATTTTCATCATGCTTGTGTTTCTGCATTGACCTTCCAAATCTGTCTGTTATCCAACAGAATGTTTAGGTTACTTCCATAATCTACACAGTCAGCCTTTGGAAAATTATCTAAAGATATTAAAAAAAAACAAAAAAAACAACAGGCAAAGCACTTGTTTGCCCTAATCTTGCAACAAGTGCAAGGTTAACTATTCTTTATGGCATAGTTAAACTTGCTACGTAAATCTCATGCTGAGATTTACGTAGCTCAGCATGATAAAGTTTCACTGTATCGTGCTGAAACTTTCTCCTTCAGCATGATACAGTTGCTGAAGCAGAAACTGTATCATGTAGAGACCCTAATAATTGTAAAACATATTTTTAATCTAACAAACAAGCCTCATTGCAGTTTGTGTTTTAGATTATTTTATCTGACTATAAGTTTGCACTGTCAACTACTGTGAAAATACTAAACTAAAATAGTAACAATATCCCAATATTTAAAATGATCTAAATGTTATCTAACGTTACTTATCTCACTACCTTAATCTTGCATGACGCTTCACAAGTAAGAGTGCATATTCATGCACACACTGTGTCACTTATACTGTATATAGTTACATATTGTCAGTTTGAATTACGTTAGTAGTGAAGTATGGGAGTTCCTCTAGCTTGTAGGCTGCTTTCTGCTGTAAAGCCTGACCTACTTTTGAACTCCTGGAGGCCTGTGACCTCCTCACGACCAGTTCATATCAGAGCAGGGGTCACTAATTGTAACACTGTGAAAAATGGTAGCCTGCAGTGTGAGCGTTCGTTCTTATTCTGGAGGAGCCAATAGTTAAACTAATTTCAACTGGGGCTGTTTTGAACACTGTCTTTAACAGTGCTCCTACGACAGTGATTATTGCTTATAATCATTGATTATGTGTGGAATGTAATCAATGGCGTGTTGTTTTGTTTGCTGCTTGGACACATTTTTTGCAGCTTCATTATTGATGGTTTGGACCTTAGGTGGGTTCTCGACTTTGATGCTGTATTTCTCAATCAATAGCAAGACCTTAAGATCTAATTCACACTCTACAAAGGAAGCATGCTCTGCACTCTTGGTCAACAATATTTACTGTTGCTTTTATGCACAGTAGAATGTAATTAAAATATAATTGTTTTAATTATAAGGAGAGAGAGTAAAGGCTTCCTGGACAGCCTTTTTTTTTTTAAAAATATCTTTTGGATTTTTCCTCCCCTCCAGGCTGACGCTGCCAAAAAATATCTCTGGGAACCCTGTGCACACACCATGTGGTTTCCCCCTGGAACTACACAGCAAAACTTGGCCCTGATCCAGCTGTAACAGTAATCGACAGCTGTAGGGCATCAGTGTGCTCTGATTAGCAAGAAAACTAAATACCCTGTGTGCCTGTAAACCTCACACACAATTTGCTTGCTCTTCAAAGTTTATATTGGATGAAATATGAAAAAAAAAGGTGGCCCAATATGACCTTAAGATGCTTCTTTGCCATTTTTTTTATTGCACTGTATGCTGTTTATGATAAAATGAAAGATGATTTCGGCTAAGCTTTTCCAGCAATCTGGCATCAAAGTAGATGCAATTGAATTTCCTGTTAAACTCAAAGACAAAAGGTAAATAATACGTGTGGTAGCATTTAAAGATTGTGTATTCATTGTGAATATTTGTGTGCTGGGGCTGAGGTTCACCAATGGCACTTAGTTTTGTTTTTACCGTGTTTTTTCAGGCATACTGAAGTCTTGTTGGTTTGTCATTGTTCAGCAGGGTTTAAAATAGACAGGGGTATTTGGAGGCAGCTTAACTGCAAGTGCAACATACTGTACATGACTGAATTAGGGTGCTGTCATTGGCTCCATTATTTGGATATTTTCTATCACCATGTTGGTTTACGAGTCTCAAATTACACTACTTTTCCTTGTTTTTTTTTAACCATGTAGTTCTCATCAATCTGCCCGTAAATTGTCATTAAGAGTGCTAAAGGCAAACTCTAAATATTTCAAGTGATGCATTTAAAACTGTCAAAGTGAAGAGAGAGATCTGGCATAAGAGGATCAGTGATGGGTGTAGGATATCCAACTTTAACAAGATTTACGTAGCTCAAAATAAACACTTTACATCTGCTGGTAATCTCTTTTGTGAAACTCATGCATAGGACTCATTCTCTCTGTTACTGATCCTGATATCTGGCTATTTTCACACCTCTTTGTACAGTACATAACAGCTGTTACCTTCTGGTGACATGAAAAATGCATTAGATTGACATGGATCAACTTCAACCCTTTGTTTCAAAGCTATTGGCAGGCTGGTAGTCATCTGTGTCACCTTTTTGTGTTAGCTGGTGCGTTTCTAATCCTTTATCGGCTCCTTTTCACCCCTTCAGTTAAAGGTTGCAGAACTTTGAATAGGTCAGCTTTTAAATTACCAGGTGAAGCTAACATAGTGGAATCTCAGAATATTTTATTCTGAGGATACCCATATCGCTGTCACATCTTATTAAAGTCATATTACTACAGCGTTATAAGGAAAGAAACACCAGCAGCATTTTTATTGATCTTTCTGTGTTTTCGATTGGGATGGCTGTTTGAAATGCTTAATGTAATGTAGGGTAAATTATTGTCTAGTGTCTGCGAAGGATCAGGCCTCAGGTCCTCCTTCTCGCATAACAATGCCTTAAAATTTTTTCATTGAACGCCTTTAGAAATGCTGAAAGAGTTGTTGTGATGTAGTAGCATGGCAAAAGAGTAATTTATTTGTGCTGTTATCAATTTCTGAAAGTAGATTCAGTAGTACTCCAATTTATTTAAAACCAATAAGAGGAAGACCTTTTTTTTATTTTGAAATATTTTGCCTGTTTTGCTTTAAGTCAAAAGTTTGCTGAAATGATTGGATAGTATTCTTTAGCAGTGCGGAAGAAAACACATCTTTTGGAATTTTATCAATAATAAACTTAACGCTAAGTGGCCTGTACTTGTATACCATTTTATCTGGTTTATCTATTAAAACATTGTTTTAATATTTGGAGATTTGATATACTTCCTAATTTTTCAAACTCCTTAAGAAAAATTGATCTAGCAACATCAAAACCATACATCAGGTGTCTAACTCAAGACTTGAGGTTCATATCTGGCCTATTGAGGATATAATAATAGATATTCAGGATAATAGTTTTGTGCTCAAACATTTTATCAATCAAATCTGTTTTTATTTGCATATTGACAAATTATTTCAGTGTGAAAATACTTTAAATATTTAGTTTTACATCGTTGTATTAGTAAATAAACATGGAGGTTGATTACTGCCTGGTCTGGCACAAATTCCACTACACACATATATATATATATATATATATATATATATATGAAGGATGTAGTGAAAGAAAACATAATGTACAAGCCCAATCTGAGCTACTGGATTCTGCTGCAGCTTCAACACAGCCTAGTTGCTGTCATTGACATTTCCTTGAGACTTGGCTGCTGTTGGTGACATTAAATGAATGCAGAAGAGTATGTCTTGTAAAGCCTCCGCCATGAGGATTGAATGTGCACCAGGGTTGCGCTTGGACTATTTTTCACCACCTGGCAAGCTAAATATGACATGATAATATTTTGGTATTTTGTCACTTGCATTATTAGAACACTTTTCCCTCGCAAATGTTGCATCTTTGATTTTGATGTATTGATCAGACATGTGCAACCTTGACAATTTGGGATTTTTTAATTAATTTATTTTTTTACTATTTGAAACAAATCATTAAAAAACATAATGTACTTTTAGAGACCTATCATAAGGGATGTAAATGTATTTATATTTGCAAGCTGATTATTACTCTTTTTTATGTTCCTAAGTTTATTTCTGATTAAGTCACTCTTCAATTGAATGACCTTAAATAGGCTGTTCATGCTCAGAAACCCCCAATTACAGCTGAAATAAAACAATTTAAATCACAAGGTTATTCTTCTACATTACTTTTAGTGGTGACATGAAAACTATTCAGAGATGAACTAAACAAAATCAATTTAGCAAATTGGGTTTAACATTTAACTTGTCAAGTTGAGCAAATTTTACAACTGTCAAAAAATAGCTGGTGTTTGCTTTGCAGCTGCTTGTGCAGGAGGGGGAAATCTTTAAATGTCAAACTGTTCCACATTGTAATGTGGCCTTTTCGAAATCTACTGTGGCAATTTTTCATTCCTGATCGCTTATAAAATTCAGGATGAGTGAATTGGTTGTGGTACAATGGCATGTGAAGGTTGTGTTTATGACACTTAAATATGCTCTGTTTGAATCAACTGAAAGACTTTTTCAGACAAGTAGATCTGTGATTTCAGCACATTTACCCAATAATTTAAAAGATTTATTTTTTTTTTTTAAAAGTTGGCAACACAATTTCAAAAAAATTCTGTTACTGCAGCAACAACAGTTTTGTGTAACTGATGAGTCAAAACTGGAAAATATCACAGTCAGCTTTGATCCAAAGGGAAAAAACCACCAAACATCTATCAGAGTATCAGATACAAAAGAGTATATTTTCAGAAAAAAAAAAAAAATCAAAATTGATTTCATGTTACAACAAACACAAGGAATCAAAAACTTTGAATCTTCCTCTTTTTATTTAGAAGAATTTGCACATACAGTATAAAATTTAAACCATATAAACTGTGAATGTGACCAATTTACAGATTTAAATAGAAATATTTTTTTTCAGTGTTACGTTGAAGTGGCTTTATGCAAACACACACCTTGTTTTACTAACACCCAAATAAACTTGCTTATTTAATGAATTCTTGGTGTTTTGTTTTTTTTACTATTATCTGGCTTGAGACAATTACCAATTAACAGGTGACACTGACCGAATCCCCGCCGTCTCCCTGGCTTTTTTCTCACTTAACTCTTTGTCTTTTGCTCCTCTCTTCCTCTGCTCCTGTCGCTCTACAAACCTCCCCTCTTCCTCCACCACCTCCTGCTTCGAGCCTCCCCACCCACACGCTGCGTCTCAAACACCTACCGTCTGCCCGCCAGGTCTTTGTTGCTAGGCGACAAGCGGTGAGCACTGGACTGTTCTTGAAAGAGAGAAAAAGAGACGTTTGTCCATCATGATCTCATCGTTTTGCTGTGCCATTTTCACGTAGACCTTTCTCTTTAGCACTGCGATTCTCTTCAGCAGGGGGGGGGGGAAACAATTGGATTAGCCTTAACTACGACGTCAGGGGTTTATTTTTAATTTACGAGACTGAATTGAATTATCTGCCTGTCATTTTGTTTTTTGTGACTTAGCTCCTCATTAAAATCAACCTAATGTTTTCTAAACACAGACATAAAAAATACTGTCTATAATAAATTGTAAATACACCAAGTCAAATAACATAGGAAATCATATTGACATCCACATTTTCACTTTAATCTGAATTAGCCTGAAAACATCCTTTTCCAAGTGTATTTTTATGTTTCCAGGTCTCAAAATTCCCTGTTACTTCATTCCGCTTGATTAGCCCCTCAGGCCTTTTATGACTTTTATTTTGACAAATGAGCCTGGTGCTGAGAGCTAGGAAGCATTTACAACAGTATTGATTAACAGTAGCTATTAGCTAGTGAAGTGGAAGGAGGATTTTCCCTTTTTTTTTTTTTTTTTAACTTTGAACCCTCACAGGCCTTCCAGAGCTGGTTAAATAAAAGAACAAAGCTTGAGAATTAAATATGTGAATTTTCTTACTGCTGCATGCAAGAAGTCAATGTGTTAATGAACAAGGAGAAACAGAACTTACACCGCTTGAACACATTTCATCTTGTTAAGTTAAAAAAAATGGAGGAGCTGCAGAGATCCAGAGCTATATCTGCATAGATGTGGCCTGTGCGGAAGAGAAATAAAAAGAGAGCATTAGTTGAAAGGGGTCCACAAGCAAACATGTGGACAAGAGTATGCTTTGGTCAGATAAGACCACAGTTAAAATTTTACACATCCATGCAAAGCAATGTGTTGCAGAAAATTTTCACTGCGCATCAACCTGAACCCCTCCAGTTCAGAGCTGATGAGGAGAAAGATGGAGCTAGGTACAGGGCAATCTTCAAGGAAAACCTGTTAAAGGCAAAAGTCCTGAAAATTGGGCAAAGGTCTTAATCCAATTCAGATTCTGCGGCACGACTTAAAACTTGCTATTCAGTGATGCTGCCCATTCAGTCTGACTGAGCTCCAGCTCTTTTGCTCAAATATATGGGGGACATTTTCAGCCTCCAAATCTGCAAAGCTGGTAGACACACCTCAAGAGACTTCCAGCTGTATGCACAATGTGACTGTGCTCAGTACTAATCCAGGAGAAATGATATACAGTTTACAGATGCTTATTTTTTAAAAACTATTTAAATTTCGTAAAAGGAAAGAAAAGAAGAATCTCTAGATCTTCAATGTTGGTAGAGAAATCTGTTAATATATTTGCATCTGTAATTGTATATAAAAAATAGATTAAATACTACCAAAGTAAATATAACAACCTTAAATATAAGGTTGATCTAATTTATAAAATTCTAGTAGAATGCTCTAAGTCTAAGCTGAGCATAATGTGCAAAAATTCAAGGTGTAAATATTTTGTGAGACTTTTATTTTGCGTGGCATTCCCTCTGTCATGCAAATACAGCCATGACATGTTTCATGTGTCCCTCCCACTGACTTGTCCTTGGGTTCGAACATTGCTGCAGTGATCAAATGCCCACAGTTTGGACAGCAGAGGAGAGCTGATTCAGTCTTCACATCATCCCATGTGAAAGCTGTTGCGAGTCCTCTGTCTAACTCACCCTGACAGCGCTTATTTAATGTTTGTGCTGAATTTTCAGTGTTATTAGAGCTCGGCGACACAGCCCACATGAAGCCTGCAAGGGTCAAACTGCTGACTCTGGGGAGGTGGTGCTTTTCACCTCTACCTGCACACACCGCCCGTTCACCCTTCTCCCCCCAACCTCACTGCGCCGTCACTGGGAAATGCCTCCCTCGACCTCTGGGCGAAAGGCAATTCCTGCGATGCTGTTTGTCAGCTCCTCAAATCTCAAACCTGTTCTGGCTGCAGCGGCACTAACAGGAACAGGCAGAGCACAGCGGAAACCGGAGCCAATGCTCATCTCATACTGAACACAAACAAACAGAACTCAGCTTGGAGACAGCACGGCTCTTCTGAGATGTGTGTGCGGCCTGTTTGTCTTTTTTTTGTTGTTTTTTTTTTAGATGTTTGATTCTGTAGTGGAAAAAGCTTTGATTCGGAGGAGTTGAGCATCAATGCTGTCTGGTTTGAAGACAATGCCTCAGTCCTCACCAGCAGCCCAGTTTACACTCGACATCACATGAAGACTTAATGCTGCTCAAATACAGTCCATCATTCCACCACAGGCAGTGACCTTTCTTTTAAATGCACAGATTGGTTTGTTGTGCTGCCATCTTGTGAAATTGCACTGATCTCTGGACGCTTTGGAATATGGAGACAGACTTGCTGCAACGTCTCATCGAGACTCCAGCTTCCCTTAATAGATCTTGTTAGTTGAGGTCAAAGTCTTCTCTATCTGAGGTTACGATGAAGAAATGCAACCTTCCCTGTGGACCAAGCTGGAGGGCCATATTGTGAAGTGATAGAACACAGGCCATGGTAATCCGGGGGGTGTTTCTTCTTCCTAGCTACAGGGTTAAAGCATGCATATTTTCTATGTAGGAAACTGATTTATTTTCCCCAGTGGGAGGCGTGAGATCTAAATTTAAAATGATTAAATAAGCCTAGAGTTAGAAAACCATTTGCACTTCCATTTGTTAGCCTCTGAGCTGTTTTCGAATCAAGGGCAAGTCTCGGAATCATTAGACACAGATGACTGCCCTTTTTGCTGCCTTTAACTAACACATTTCTTCTGTCCACGCCTTCAGTGTGGAACAAACTTTCTGCACCTAATTGACACATTTTAAGAAACCAAACAAGGTTTTATTTGGTCTCCGATCAGCCAAATTAGTGGGTTTTTTAATTAACATAATTTACGCCGAATACTGAGCTTTATTTAGACTCATATGTATTTTGCTGCTGTTCTACATCAATTTCGAGGCTTAGAGTTGGTGTAAATAAATTAATTTAGGCCCCAGTGATGACTGGCATGGCTGAAAGATTTGACAGCATTATTGCTTCTGGAGAACATGAAGGTAATGAGAGCTGTCTCTCAAGCAAAGAGACCTTAATCTCCTTGGTCTCTCCTGGCTTCTTTTAATCCTGTGGAGTGGAGTGAAGTGGAAATGAGAAAATGGGTGCAAGCAGAAGACAGTGCAGCAGAACCAAAGAGACAAGCGGATAGGTATAATACAGGAGGAGAGCTGGCATAATTATGAGCTGGAATAATTAAGAATTTGTTCTCATACAACGGTGTGAAGATATCTGAAGAAACCTTTTTTAGTGCAATTAACATATAGTTTTTAACATAGCTACTTTTTTTTAGTATAGGGAGAATTTTTTGAAGCAACATCCAAATATTAAAGGGAGAAAGAAATTACTAGTGTTTTCTTTCCTTATACACAGTTTCTGTGCATTTATTCCCACATAAAATAACAGTAGTTAATTGAAGCATTGTTACTATCTCCAATAGTGATATTACTAATTGGGTTGTATAGGTACTCAGAATACATACCTGACAGTTGTTTTTTTTTTTTTATATCACATGTACTAAGTGCAGATAAGTGTAGATATAGAGGAAATAACTTATTGAGACAGATCTAGAGGCAAAAATGTCTCATCAAAGCTGTAAAATAAAAAGAAACCCAACCATTTTTTTCTGGAAATAGTAGCATTTTACTTGTAGCTGATCTGACAGGAAATGGATAGAGAGAGAAGACTGGAAAGACGGGCAGTAAAGGACCCAGAGTCGTTATTCGAACCCTGGCCCCCTGTGTCGAGGTCTAATAGCCTCTATTTAGCCAATCAGTCTAAAAGAAGGTCAAGTACTCCCAGTTTCTATTGTAGGTGGAGGCAGGTGGATGCTGTACCAGGGAATGGTTTTGCTCTGGGTCTCTGCCCCTATAGTGTTACCTACAACCACCCCCAAGGTTTAAACAGGTCAATGAACCAAGGAGAAGATTTAAAACCAGTTGCTTACCTTTACTTTGCAGCCAGGGAAGGGTAGTCGTGCAACAGCAAACAAGAATATGTCTCTGTTGGGGTAATCATTCCTGTGAGAATAATGAAAGTGACTAAAGCACTTACGTGTTCCAGTGCTGGTATATGAAACTGCTTTTAACAGAAGAGAAAAATAGACATGCATTTTCAACACTTGTTTACCAAAATCCTTCTGCATGGGCCATGGTGTTGCATACATGTCCATCTGTCGAATTGTAGTGCTGAAGGACCAGTTAGTCATTAATATATTATGCAAAGACTGTAGGATCATTCAGCCTCACCCACTTCTGTGCTTTGATTGTTCCATGTTGTGCGGAGCAGCTGATTCATTAAATACCAGGCGGCTCTCCTTTTCAATCCAAAAAGAAGAATTAGTGAGTGTTTAATATTATGAGAAATGTTAGGACATGTTCATGTTCATTATGAACCTGAACTTGTTCTGCTATGTACCCAATTATTTGGCTTAAATCTTTTAGAGATATTGTGATTCCGACGTGCCTGTTTTCATGTTTGATTTGAAATCTCTTCTCCACTGATCCTGCAACCTTCATGCTCCATGATAAGTTCATCTCCCATTTATATTTGAATGTTGCTCTTTATAGAGCACCGTCATTGATCAGCGCAGGTTAGACAGCAGGGAGCCAATTAGGGCGATGGCTTCAATCCTTGTAGTGTTCCGCTTGTGGAAAACGCCTCAACGGCCTGTTGTGCACGAGGTAATGGGGGCCCCGACTTCAGCAGCTTTTCTTGTTATTCGCTGAGTCACTTATTGACAGAGAAACAAGCCGTCTGTCTGTCTGTATTCAGGAGCAAGGCTCATTAAGGGGTTCTGAGAGCAATCGGGGGATCAAGGTTGAGACAGGTGACTGCTTGATAGGGTTGTTTTGTTGCTGTCAGAGGTCCTACTCTCGAGAATTATTGACTTCTGGTGTTTAACAGACTCTAGAAAATAGCATTACAAAATTGCTCATTAAATGAAGAGAAACAAGAATATCTGTTTTTATATTTAATTAAGCCATCAGATGTGTTCATTTTTGCTTGAAAATGAAAAATCTGTTTTTGGCTATGTGAAGCAGTCCAAAGATCAGCCAGTCTATCTCAATGTCTATCTCAATAGACATTGAGATAGTGAGGGTTTTTGGCTATTTGTTAAAATAGTAGACATATTGGTTTATTTTAAGATGTTTTGTTGAACAGTACTTTTTGAGACCAGGAATCAATTTCATAGACCTGAAACTTTAAAAAGCTCTACATTTTAAAGTGCAGCTTTAGATTTTTTTCCACTTCTTTGCTCGTCTATCATATTGCACTACAATAACCACTCATGCTTAAAATCTTGCATTATTAAAAACTGACCACTATTCACACTGAAGTGCATCTTATAGTCCCACTGTTGAAGCTTGTAATAACAGAGTTATGAATTCTTACACAGCCTCTATGGCTCAGACGTCCAGACAAGCTTGAACACACTCTGTATTAATGTCATGAGTGGGGATGTCTTGATTTAGATTTTTTTTTTTTTGCCCATGACAAGATTAGAGTCTGTTAGTAACAGGAACCTGCCGATAACAAGTCCAAGTCTCTTACTCAACTAAAGTAATTGCCATGTATGTGCCGTAAAGTAAAACTGCAACTGCATCAGTAAGTCTGAAGCTGCAGTTTTTATTCCAGTCATTGAAGAATAACTGGAATAAAGTAGCTTCTTATTTGCTACTGTGGGCTAAAACTTAAAGAAAAACAAAAAAACCTGTTGATCACATATAGCAAACACACAGAATTCAATTTGCCAGTTTATATCCCTATTAGCATCTTAGCTGGGGCATAATGTTAAACTTTTAGTCTTTCAAGACTATATCTTGACTATATCTTGCCAAGATATAGTGAAAAGATATTGAGTGAATTTCAAATTCACTCAATCTGAAATTGAGTGAATGTTTTAAAAATTCAACCAAATGAACTTCTAGCTAAGATTTTTAAGTGCCAACAAACTAAACCTTTGTCTTGACTTTCAAAACAGACATTTTTGAACACAATGGAGGGTAACCATTGATGGAACCGTGAAAACATTGTTGTATATTTTATATTGCCCACCTCTAATTAGAATACTATTAAGTGATTAGCTTTTATTCCAAAACATGAAAAATGTCCCACAGTCCTCATTCCAAACTCATACCTTGCATATGGCATGTTTTCCTACTGTGTAGTTGACTCTGTTTTGGTTGGAGTTGTAAATAATTTTACTATATTTCACTGACATTCATAGCTATTTATGATTTTACAAAAGTTATGGAAATGTTGCTCTCTGAATTTCTGAAATGTGCTCTTTGCTTTAAACATAACATTTAATATAGTTCAGCATGTAACATCTAGTGTTTTTCCTGTGATCAGTATAACTCTTTCTACTACATGACACAGTCAGACCGGAGCTAGGAGTGTCTCTTTTATTATGAGCATCATTATAAAAGTGAATTGTTTTTTAAAATCTAGATTTTTTTTGTTGTTGCTGGTGTAAATAAAACATAAGTAGAAGGCATCTGAAGTTTCACCTTGGAGCAAGAAATTAGACAAGTGCAGCTGCCTTTTGTTAGGCACCGAGGAGTTACCTGTTCTGCATGACAAATAATCTGCATCACCAGATTGTTAGAGCATCACAATAATGTCAACAGCCTCTAATACAGCTTTACAACCACTTCAGATGAAAGGAATGTTTTTTTTTTTTAAAGGTGGCGTTTTTATCTGCAATTGTGGCTGATAAAATCACAAACAGCAAGTACCAGAAGTAGAGCTTCAGTCTGGGACATTAATTCCCGATTATTTAAAAAATGCTTAATCAGAGTCCTGTGCTGATAAATTAACTAGAGTTTCTATTTCACTAAACTGGAAATTAGTAAATGCCATAAATGCACACATATATCAACATGTCGGTTCCTCTGAAATAAAGCCCATTTTGTTTGCTATGATCAGATACACAGGAAGAGTATCACATGGACTTAATTTTGAAAAATCCACAGCAGTATTTTGGTGTTTAGTACACTTAGCTCTTACGATGTGCAGCCTGATTCGAGGCTTGTGAGGGGTCAAATTTAAAGACATCTGCAAGATCTGACTGCAAAATCATTTTGGACTTCGGTTTGGCACGTTTAACTGAGTTTGTCATAATTGTCCTACTTTCATATTTATTTGCTTGCACATCAGAGTAGAGTAAAGAGGAAGTCAGCCTCAGGTGGCTGAAGCACAATTAAAGGTTAATGTTTTTTAATTTTGGTATTTTTTTTTTCTTTCTTCCTTCTGATAGTCTTAAAAATGTGTACAGTTTGCGCCTCTGGAAAAGTGATGTTGGAGGTGATACTAATAGTCATAACAGGGATTCTGCAAATAATGTGTTACTTTAATTTGTGTTTTCAGTACAATAACTGCCCCTTCTAAAGCCTCCTCATGTCAGCAATCACCTTGAAGCAGATTTGCCTGGTGTATTAAATGGGCCAACTTGAAGCGTACTCTATTTGCACCTAATTTGCATAGAAAACACGCAGACGCGCTTGGTGTATCACCATAGTAACAAACCATCTCCAGGTTGATGTGAGGAAAATGAATTAAATGTGTCGGGAGTTAAAAACAACCGATTATAAGATGTGCACATGTGATGGAAATGTAGTGCTACCCACTGTAATAACTAGTAACTGAAGTAACCGAATTCTCATGCAAGGCACTGGAAAGATAGTGGAAGAAAATCTAGGACCTTTATTTTGTGATGCATTCAGCTAATGAGGCATGAACTTGTTTATTACATAAAATATTAAACAGATTTTTAAGCTCTCTTTAACTTTTTACTTCTCTGAAAAAAGCATTTTTAGATTTATATGGAATAATCTGACTATCACTATGATCTGACCTTTCAGTCACCCACAATTCACTGCATAATCTATTTTTACCCAGGCCTGCTGAGGTTTGTAATGTTATATGAATGGACAAAGTTTAGTCCAGCATTATGAATCAGCAGGACTGTACATTCAAGATATTTTTTTCTTTTAGGATATAAGGAAGTAACACTAATGCAGATGCATTGTTCTTCCCGTTTTTTCTTTTTTTTTTTTTTTTTTTGGGTTGAACCAAGAGACATGAAAGAATGTGGGTCTTAGACAGCAAGCGCTGCCAGGCCTACATTAGGGTATCACTGTCTTATTGTTTCTCTCTGCCAGCTGAAGGGATGTCACAGTTGGGACAAAAAGTGGAATTGGAGTTCAGCAATTTGGTGGAGAGCTATTCTCCTGTTATGCAGATGGGTGAGCTTTCCGGAGGGGGATGCAAAGAGACGTAAACTAGTTGGCTTTCCCCCCTGTTTTTCTGTATTGTAAATTTCTCCTTATAGTCTGGTGTCTATAAATCTTCACAACAAGTGTAGCATGAAGAGAATGATGGCTTTCTGCAGATTGATGAACATTTTGTATTTTCTGAAGATTGTTCATCATTGACTTACCATAAAATAAGTTAGATTTTATGCCTTAGCTGTTTTTGTGATGTTTTTAATTATTTTGATTTTTCCCTACTAAGCCAAAAGTCATGAAGTAGAAAATATAGCCATCTGAAGAGAGATATCCATAAGGAAATAATTATTCTGCATGCATCTGATACAATAGTTTGGAGACACAGTTTGATCTCCTGTCAATTCTGACTGGCAGAGATATCTTTTTTGACACGATGAATAAACATCACAACCTTGAAAACCGGACACTTATATCGCACACTTGCAGCACTGCTATAAATTTTAAATAAGTGCTTCTCAGATTCTGTTGCAATGACAGAATAATATTATTATGATATGCTGTGCTGACACTCCACACTGCCGTATGACGCACACAGCCATTCGGTGACGCCTTATACATCCTGGCACACCGTAAACTGCATGTATTCTCGGGACAAAACAGACTCCATGAAATATTTACATGTAAATATGCGGCAAAATTCAGGGATGTAACATATACACACAGTGACAAAGAAAACTAAAAATATTTAACAGGAAACTAAAAATCTAAAACATTTTTTGTTTCTATGGTGATGTGTTCTCCACAATGTTCTCTAGCCCATTGTGTTTTTAGCATAGATTTGTTTCTGTTGACTCTTCTTGGATATTTTACAATATATTTTACTTTTGTATTCTCCACCTCAGTGATCGCAGTTTCCACTGTATTACATATGGAGATTTACTGGCTTTCCTCTCATTTCCTGTGCATGAATTTTGTTTGGATATGGATTTATGTTGTCACTGTTCTGATCAGATGGATTACAGTATGTAATCCTTAAATCAGACACATGGCAGTCTGGGCAAACACTGGGCTTGAGGATCTACATTACACTAAAGTTCACCTGAACATTCCTATGCTCTGAAGTGAAAATAGTAATATTTTTTTTTGCTTAATTTTGACCCTTTTGCTTTATTGTTTGCAGTAATGCCCTAGAAAAGATGATCTGGTAGTGATTATCTCATACCATTCTGCCTTATCATTCTATATGGATCAATAAGCTTGACCTTTTTATGGATTAATCAGATGTTTATGAAATATTGGAAATGAATGTTTTTCCTGCTCTCCTTTTAGTTCTGACCCCGTGAAGGCCTGTAACCCAGGGACACAGGGTAACTGCAGCAAGTTATGAGTCTCAATACTTTCGTGTCTCATAGGCTGAGGCTATAAATAGCCCACCACACTGGAGTAGAGTTTTCCCGAGCGACGCGGTCAGAAGCCAGAGGAACAACTGCCTAGACTGCCCGTTGATCCAACTTCCGTTAGATCAACGGGGTCAGATGGGAATGACCTCCTATCTCTTTTATCTCGTCTTTCAGTCTTACACATCACCCTTATCTTTTTGTCTCCCTTCTGATCTGTTCAATTGCCCATTTCTTTTACTTTCAGTGGCTGTCCTTCCTCTCTCTTGGAGTAATTTTTCCTACAATGGTCTGCCTCATGGTGTCTTTTAATTTCCTGCTTATCATCATTACATCTGCCATCTTTGCATTATTGCTATAGGATGATTTCTTCACCTTGTCTTTTTGTCTTTGTCCTGTAGATTTTGCTCTGTCAGTTAATTTTTTGTCTTCCTTCTTGTGTCAAGGTTTTTTTTTTTTCTGTTACTGTCTTGCAGATTATTAGCCGACCTCCCTTGACTATTGTCATAATTGGATCACTCCTAATATTAACAATGCTCATCTGTATTGTTATATAAAAAGATCCCCTAATGTAGGCAGATGAACTAGATAAAGAAGATTTAAAACTGGAAATTCAAAACGTGTGCTTTAGACTGAAAAAAAAATGAGTTCATTAGACCATAATAACCTGAGGAATAATCCAAGAAAAATAAGGCATTTAAATATTTTTGTGCATCAAATGTGCAAGTGAGGAGCAATACTGTCATCAATCAAGTAGGAATCACTTTGCATCATCCAGGTCTGAAAGGTAACACTTCACTGACACTTTAGTGCCGCTGAGTCTCATATGATTTGGTTACAGCAGTGCTTATTACTTGTGGTAAAACCTCATTGAGTGGTTATGTGCCGCAGTAAACACTCTGAGGAGCTCTTAAAAAAAATGAAGCAAGTCTGTCACTAAAAGTTTGCACCACCCGATCTCCTGCCGAGCATGTCGGGAGTAGTTTTTCACGCAGCAGCAGGGTGCGGTGAAGTTGTTTGCTTTGGTGGGAAGTCGGATGTGCACAGCCTGCTACCTGCGGCTCCTGTCATAGTTCACTGCGAAAACTGGTTCCCTGTTCTGTTACCAATGTAAAAATCCCCCAAAAGTGACAATAGGAAATGAAGTATGTTATAACTTTATTGATTTATTTTATTTTATTTAATTTATTTTTTTTGCCTCTCAGCTTGAATTTATGCCTGTAAAATATGTATTTTTTGATTGAAAACCTTAAGGAGAAACAGAGTGCTATAAAAGAGATAAAATTAAAAGTATCTGAATTACATTTTTTAGTATCAGAAATGTAAATTCATCTTGTTAATGCAGAATGAGCAGTGAAAACTGTTATTGAAAAACAATGTTAAAGGAAAAAAAAGGGCAAAGCCTGTCATTTTCTTGCAAAATATCATCTGATTGCGGCTGCTCCCTGTCTTCCCCAACAGTTTGACATCACAGGGGTTTATTTATAGCCAGCAGATGGATTCTCCCATAACAGTATGCTTCAGTGCTTCTTCCCCCTAGCCTTGCCTACTGTGGATGACTCAAACGAACTGGAAGAAATACGTTGTTTACATTATCTCCTCTGATCTGCAAAGCCATCAATTTGTTACTGCATCCATTATTCATATGGTCCCATCCAACACGCACACATGTGCCAGAAAGAGCTAGACCTGGAATTCACAAACTAGATGTGATTTCTGTTCCTTAGTGGTGCATGCTGTGTGCACATGCTGATGGGATCTTCTGTGTACGGAGTAAATGACGTCGTGCATGACACATCCGCATTGCTATTCTGTGAAACTTCACACATCCGAGCACAAAATGACCTGCATTCATGCAGAGTAAATGCGGCAAAAGACGGCAGAGATCCATACAGGAGCATAGCTACAGCTATCCAAATCAACCTGGCTCTATTTAGAAAGGTATTATTCCCCCGGTTAAATGATAATTAAATGTAGAATCAAGAACCCGCCTAAACAGAAGCTGTTTGACAATTTCAAGGAAGCTAAAATATCTTGGAAAGTAACACATCATGTCAGCATTTAATAAAATTTAATAGTATCAGAAGCAAGATCATCAGTCTACTGTTAATAAATCAATTTTTAATAAATCAATTTTTAAGTATGTAGGACTCCAGCAAACCTCAGTCAATGTTTATAATTCTATGGTAAGAAAGCAATTTGGCTAAAATGGCAGCCATGCATTTTTCCAAGATGGACATGATCACAAAGGCTCATCTCACAAACATTCTGATGATTACAATGAGTAAGTTACATTTACTTGAGTACATTTTTGGGAAAAAAACTACTTTTGGGAGGAGTTTTACTACACCATGCTTTTATATTTTACTTTAGAAAAAAAAAAAAAAAAAATTTAGTCTTGCTTGACAGTTCTACATATTCTCCCCACTATGAGAAACAACTAAATGAGGATTAAACATGTTTTAACCAAAAACCATACACAAGTTCCCACAGTTCATGCGAAATGATACTTTGTGTGCACAAGCTTCATTGTTTTATTTTTTACCTGCTGTGCCATTTGGAGGTCAAATTAATAATCATTGACAGAAAATGTATCCATGGGAAAGCGTAGTGCATAATTGTGATGTTGTATTTTGGTTCCCAAGCTAATTACATGTTGAAAGTTAAGATTTAGACTAAAATATTTCTTGAGGTTTGAGATTTTTTTTAGGCTTTATTTAAAACCCGGCAGAAACCCTGATAAAGTTCAAGTAAATGAATTATCCACTGGAGCACAGAAAGGCCCTACGGCATGAACAGATAATGATCTGATGACTAAGTCAGGCTTTTTTAGGCCCAGTTTATTAGCATTGTTATGGGGTCGGAATGAAATTAGGAAAATGGCAGCTGTGTCCATGCCATGTCATTATGAAATGTAATTCAATTTGACCCAGCAAGCTTCTTGATATGGACAGAACACTCTTGGGTTCTCGTGTAGCCGCTCTGTTCTTATACCCTGCAGACATAGTAAGTTTTCACTGTGCTTTTCCTGAATATTGAAGGATCTCAGAGATTAGATCAACTATGTGGTTTTCTGGCCTCTGCTGCTTTTAGAAAAGTCAGTCTAAGCACAATTTCAGTGTATATCATATTTTTTTAAGATGCAGCACTAAGGAAGGTCATATTAAAAAAGCTGTCATCATTTGACATCCAACATTTGAAGACATTTTGCTGCGTTGACAGAGCAAACATTCTGCTTTGATGGCGACTTGTCCACTGTTACTGTGAAGAGTGGCATTTTAGGACTTGTTTTAAGTACATGTGAAGCCTAAGTGAGTGATGGTTTGCTTACTGTGTCTCCTTTGAGTGGGTCAACTTTTAATCCTGCATCACATGTTTAAAAGTTATACAGTTCCATTGGTTCTTTTCGGAGGCAATAACTGAGGCCCAGCCGCAGCTTTAATGAGAGAGTTCCATACTATGCACAAAAAAACTCCTGGTATATTTGAATCTATGTGCAATGGGGGGACTTCAATGCTTCACTGGCTTCAGAACACAAGGAAATCTACTCATTAGATTTTTTTGCCAGGAGCAGAGGGAAACTAAATGCCAGCTAGTGTCAGGTCAGGAGTGAGTGAATGGCTGGAGAGGAACAGCTGCACGCAGTGCTTCTGCCAAGCATAGCATGTCAACGAACTGCAATGCAACTCTGCTCAGTCATTCGGATGCAAGACAGAGTGCTGAAATGCCTGCGTGACATTAGGGACGGTTAATATAAAGAACCATCTGTGCAACTCGGCGAGAGCACAACACATTCTATCATTATGTGAAATCATACATGGACACACATATTTGGTATATAGCAGATGGGAGTTGACATGGTATAATCCCTATCTGCGACAAACATCAATGAACTTTCTTCCATTTTATTTACTGATACGATTTTTTTTGTTTTGTTTGTTTGGTTTTTTTTTCCCAGGAGGCTCAGAAGGTGAATAACCCTGCCAACAATCCGACAGCAGACAGGACAACAAAAGGTCCTGATGAGAAGGAGGAGGCAGCAGCCAGCGAGGTGGGATGGATGACTTCAGTCAAAGACTGGGCTGGTGTCATGATCTCCGCTCAGACACTCACAGGCAGGGTTCTGGTAGGTTTCTCTTCTTCAGACATGAATGAAAACAACGGACCTAAAATCAACAATTCAGATCAAGTACAATGTTTTAGCCTCAAATTATTTGGCTATGCAAACTTATATGCAAACTTTTTCTTTGGTTGGAATAAGTTTGGCAATTTGGCCAAAACTAGGCCATCAAGACCTGGTGTTGGCGTAGTTTAGAGTGCAACACCAAGACTTTTCTATTGATGCCCAGAGTTGCTAGCATCCCTGCTCATCCATCCATCCATTTTCTAACACCCTTGTCCCTAGTGGGATTGGGAGAAGTGCTGGTGCCTCTCTCCAGCTAATGTTCTGGGTGGAAGGCACTGGTCTGTCGCAGGGCAACACAGAGACAGTCAGGACAAACAACCATGCACACACACACTCACACATACGGAGAATTTAGAGAGACTGTAGTACCTGGAGAGAACCCACACATGCACAGGGAGAACATGCAAACTCTCTGCAGAAAGACCCTGGACCAGGAATCAAACCCAGGATCTTCTTGCTGTATGTGCTACCAACTGCACCACTGTGCAGCCCCTCCCTACTCATCTGACCAATATATTTGTTTTTGCCTTTATTCTGCAACTTCATCTACATCTTTGTGTCTGCAGTACTGTCGAGTGAAATTGTGGGCCACTTTGGGAAGATGAGAATTTTTCGGTTTATGTCAATTTTGATCAAACTAAAACAATACAGATTGTATCAATTATATCAACTACTATTACTGTGCTCTCAGTCGATGGGTTTTGGTATTTTCTGCTAGTGTAGCTGACTTTATGTTTAAGGACATTTGTTTTTTCTTTTTCTGCTATTTTCCATCTCTCTTTCAGTCACACTTGGTCTGTTTTGTACAGACATCCACTGTGCATTTGTGGACTGAATGAAACAGCCGTGGGAGTTGGAAAGAGAGAGAGAGAGATGAATCCAAGATAAAATACGAACGCTGTCATTGTTAACATTTGCTGGAATGTGACAGCTTCCTCGTGCGCCTGATGAGGATAGTTGAGAGTTGAGGAAGGCTCCGTCCTTTTGTAGTGGGGAGGATGAAAAATCCTGAAGGGAGCTGTCAATTTACTAAATGAGCTTCTCTTTCATCACTTTCCCACTCACACAGCTCTCCTGGCATGGAACGCAGCTCTCTTCTTCCTTTCGTCTTCTGCTCTGACAGAGTCCTCCCAATCTGCCCCGTATGTATATTTATGTTAGCTGGAAGTGTGAGGGAGAGAACTGAAGCAAGGGAAACAGGTCAGAGAGAAACACCAACAAAAACAGAAGCAAATTAAAAGTAAACCAGTATGTTTGTTCCAGTCAAGGAGAAATAAGTCACTGACTGCTTTGAATGGGGTTTCTAGGCTTAGAGCTATCCCGGTGTATCACCTACTGTGATTTGCACTACTTCTGGTGAAGCTGATAATTCAGCCCAGCAGGCTGTGTTTACTTACGTGCTCTCTGTAATGATACGCAGCACAACACTGCAAAATTGCTCCATGCAGGTGAGTGACTGGTTTATCATGTGGGTGGAACGTGTGCAGCTGCGAGTTCTTGTTTCAAAGTATTTTTCCATACATGCTGTAGGAGCATGAAAACTTCGGTATATATGTGCATGTGTGGATGTGTTCACTTGTGGGTGGTGAGGTGATTTTTTTTTTTTTTTGTGAAGAATTTGCTTTTCCATCAGTGTTTCACTGCAGATCAGAATTTGCAAGGAGTATCCGTGTATTCAGAACCTGGCTGGTAACCATAGGAACTGCTCTGTGGTGGTGCTCAGTCATCTGACATTAAGGACTTTGTCAGCCTGGGGAAAGGAAACTAGGACAAAAAAAAAACAACAAACAAAAAAATAAGTTTCTTCCTTGCTCTCAAACAGATATGTACAGTTGGCTCCATTCCATCCTGGTGGAAAAAGACACAAAACCAGATAAAGATTGATTGTTTCTGTTAGTCAGAGCCCTCCATTCCTGATCATTTGTTTCCCTTGATGACTTTGCTGTTAGTGAAAGATCAAGTATACCCTCGAGCTTATTGGATTGTCTGACAAATGTAAATCCTTCACTTGGTGTGGAGTTATGTAGTTCTCTGCAAACCTTTCTTCCAGAGTTGCACATGCATAACATTTTTCTGTAGCATCAGTAAGTAAGTCAGTCAGCAAACATGTTTTATAGTGTAAAAATTTTGAAATTGTTATCAGGTTTCACTGTTGTATGAGGTTGACTCTTTCTCACTAGCCAAACAGCAGATAATTTGATGCAGGGACACATTCAAACCACAGGAACATCTCCTTGCTAACTTCTTTAAGTGAATAATGTATTATTGTGCAAATGCAAGCAGCACAGTCTGGAAAATTCACCACTGCACTTATCAGAAAACACAGAACTTATTTAGTTTGGATAGTGTGCATCCTTTCATCTGATACTTAAAATTTTGCAGAAAGGTTTATTTGGTGACAGTTGGGGTTTTTAACAGGGAAATAGTTTCAAACACACCAAAAAAGTGGTTATGGAATGAATGAGGTAGACTAATTAAATGTTTAGTATGATCTATCCAAACAAGCTGTGTTTTATGTTTTCATATATCTTGTGACGAACTGTCTTCTTTACTCTTAGATATGTTATTTTTGTGTTTCAAAACAATCACATCTGCAGTGAATATAAAATATGCAGTCATATTTTTCACTTGTCAAAGCTGGAAAAGTACTGGAGTTTATATTTCAATCATTCCCATATGGCTCCTTGTTGGCTTGTGGGTGAAATGCTGCTTTCACGGACTGAGGCCTGAGTGGAATAACAGTCTGCTGATATTCAAAACATCGATTTTCAATAGAAAAACAATATCTTTGCTTAACCCTAGCTACAGAAGGGAGTCTAGTTGTCTAGGCGTGGGAGTAAAAGTTGCTAGCTCATTCTTAATTCTCATTCTTGAGAGATAATACTCATTTTACGCCTACCATGAGGTACAACACAACTTCTAGATAGATAAATGGACAGATACAAAGACTTTAAATTTGTCCTGCAATATTAGTGTACATCTCCACGCTGTATTCTTAACACCTTGAGTAAACAACATTCTGAAAGACAATTCATTTACACACCTTAAAGCTTCATTTAACCTTTTCTTCTTCTGCTGCTGCTACTATAATTACTCCTTGCAGGACTTCAGCTTTTGCTATTCAGTTTGCTATCACCTCTGCAGTGGTAATTGCACCACTGAAGAGGTCTATCTGATATCTAGGGATTTCAAATAGATATCCCTAGACCATTTGATATTCAGCTTCCAACATGCACAGACATCCAAATACCATTCATAGATTGGAAACTGTTTTTGTACTAAGTGTCTTGCCCAGGGGTGCATCAACCTAAGGCAGGAGGAGGCTGGAATTGAACCCACAACTTTTGGATTGCAAGCCTATTCTACCTGCCGCAATTGCCTTTCACATCACTCAAACCAGTGTTTTCTTTGCAAGCTTACTGCTCAGCTCTTCATTTATTATCTCAGGCTCTAAACACTCGACAACTGTTGTCAGGACTTTTGCCTCACTGTTACCATGAAGCTCCCTTTCACCTGGTTGGACTGACCGGATCACACAATCCAACCAGAGGTACATGTCATTTGTTGTTTCATGGAGGAAGCTGAAGGTGCAGAAGCAACAAACACACCAACTTCTTCAGCTGACTCTTTCCTCTTTCTCCATTTGGCTCTCCTCATCTTCATTATCCCTTGTGATTTCTATATTGTCATAAATTTGAACATGCTTCCATTCACATTGAAAAAGGCTTAACAACGTTACTCATTGCAGTTTCGGCTGAGCAGAGCAGTAGCAGTCAAACCTAGCATGCGTCATTTACCCAGAATGCACTGCAACATAAACGACATACCAATGTCCGTGTGACATTTTCTTTCAATTTCTAAGAACCAACATAGTGTTTTTACTGTATTGTTTTTACATCAAAAATAAATATTTCTCAAGTAAAGTTTATTGCTACAATTAGTCGTGAATCGTCGCTGGTAGAGATAAACTACCTGCAACTGAGGAAGTATCACTCTGCATCTTGGGGGACAGCTGTCCGCACAGCGGCATTGCTTTTGGAAGAAGAGTGAAAGGAAAGCCCATCCTCTCTGTAGGTGAGAGGGCCTCGAAATGGATAACTCATCTGTTCTTTGACAGCCACGTGATCCCAGAAGACCTCAAAAGACCTCATTAAGCACTGAAGGGCGCAGTGTATGAGGAAGGAAGCGACTACTTGGACAGCTGAATTTGTGTGCCACATTATCCTAGCATCTCACCAAGTCGATTTCTATGTTTTGCATCTGGTATGTTAATGCATGTAATCCTATAATGTCCAAGAAAAATAGCAAGGATTATAAAACCTGGATGCAGATATTCTCCCTATCTCTATGGCCATAGGATTTACATGGCATGGTGGGTCCAGAAATAGGTCAGTCCTGCCATCTTTCTTAATGGGATCTTGGGTGGCAACCAGGGACCATCTGTTCACACGGCTCGCTCTCTAATCCCTGTGGTCATCCCTCTGCCTATTCCCATCCACCCTCACACTTCTTGGCCTTCTGCATTTTCACCCCTATCATCTGGAAACACTATGAATGCAACACATCTGTCTGTCTTTACAGAAAAAAGTGAAAGCATTCTAATCACTGTTATATAAAACGACAAAAATCCAGCTCAAACAGTCATGTTGAGCAGTAAAACCTCTGACAGGGCACATGATTTTACTTTGCCACTTTTTCCTCTCTGTGTGCTTTTGCCAGCATTTTTCTTTCCTCCTCTGTTATCAGCTTGTGTACGCAAACCTGCTCAGTGGATGCATATCTGTGTGCTTTGGGAGTAAGGAGAGATTATGTACCATTTTGAAATTGTGTGCGTTTTCTTGTTTTATTTTTTTATTTATTTGTTTTTTTACTTTGTTTCCGTGTTTTCTCAAACATCCCGTTGTGGTGAAAATAAATGTTTTCTCACATCCCCATGATTGCCTTCCTCCCTGCCCAGAGAACAGCTGTCATTCACACTTCTCAGCCTGGCATTGTTTATGTCATTGTAATGTGTGTCTACCTCTGTGAAGAAAATATGGTGATCTAACTTTTACGTTCTCTGACATTAAATCAGGCCTAATATTTTGTACTTTGGTTCTCTTAGATTTACCAAAAAATGTTCTGCGTCATAAATGCTAAAATGATCCTTTAAATATGTTTTTATTATTTAAAATTGAAAAGCTCATTATGAAGAAATCTAAATACATCAGGGAGAAACAGTCTAGATCATCCTTGGGTACAATTTCCATTTCCTCTTACTACAAGAGGGATCGATCCATTTCACAAAATAAGTGGTATCACAAGAATATAAAAACTGGCTTAATGAGAATTTAAAATGGTTGTAATTCTTCAAATCCACAACCCCTTGTATTTTATGTCATGTCTTTTGTGTTTAAATCCAGGTTTTACATGAACCATCTACTCCAGTCCCTTCCTGTTTCTTCATTAGAAACTGTTGCCTCTCAGGCCCTCCACATCTTGTGCTTTTCTCACCTTTTTCCTTGTTGTTGTGTTTGCTGTACAGTCTCTTGTCTGGTTATTTGCCAAAATGTATCAGTTCCGTCAATAAAAATCCACTCAGCATTGATGTGAATCGTCTTTACGAGGATGAATTGCTGTTTATGCTTGGCGGACCTCAGCAGACGTGCCCTACAGCAGGCAGAGGGAGATGGAAGGAATAGAGGGAAAGAAATGGGTGTGGTGCAGGCTTGGCAAGCTCTCTTAGGATAACAAACTGACTCAAAGGAGCTAGCACACCGTTTGTTGTTTTCAAAGATGAAACAAGAGCATATTATTATAAACAACAGAAATCAATATTAGGAATTTTAATTTTGCTTTTGGTTACAGTTTAAATTGATTGGCTGTCACATGACAAATGTACCAAGTTACTTAGTTTATCAAAAATCTTTCCTTCATAACCATTGCATGCCCTTTTTCTGTTAAACCTTAAAAATATTGCCGTAAATAATACCACTTGACATTTAACTGGGTAGGGTTTTTATTTTTCTTGTGTCTTGAACGTTACAAGAAATAGTAAGAAAGTTGTTCATTTATAAGGTTTATTAGTGATAAGCAGTTAACTGACAATCAATGTAGTGAGCTGTGAGTGCTAAAAATAAGGACAAAATGGTGTAGGAAAAAAAAAGAACCGATGGTGATAAAAATAATTGAAATAGTAAAAGAAAACAAGATAAGTGTATTCCTATAGTGCAATTCATAATTAATTCAACGACTTTGCAGAGAGAAAAGGCAAAACAAACACCTGATGGATCAAAAATAATACAACAATTTGAAGGGCAAAATAACTCTTATAAAACAGATAAATTAGTAATTTGGTTATAGAACAGTTGTGATACTCCTATAGTACAAAACCGTGCATAGATGATTCTCAAAGCAAACTATTCAAAGTGGTAGATTTTAAGCAGATGAAGTAGTCTGTTAGTAGTTATAAATACGGCTGATAGAGTTGGCTAATCTTGATAAAGACACAACTCCTTGTTTTTTTTAACATTCAGTGAACAGGTAAGGAGCAACACTACCATTTTTCCCTTGGACGTCTTGATCTGAAGATTTTTTTTGTTTTTTTGTTTTTTTGCAGCATCGGTAATTACAGCCACTGCAATCACATCAGGAAAGGCAGCAGAACAAACACAAAAAACAAAACAAAACAAAACAGGAAGTCTATACACATAAACAAACTTTTGTGTACCAGCTTTTAATGAAAATATTTAAGGTAGCGCCACTGTTGTTGTAAGATCAGGGTCATTTTAATATCAAATTACTTTTCGCACTGTAATGTTTTTTTTGCATCACAGTGCAAAAAACATCAAACTTGACCAAATATTTGTTCATTTCCATGTGGTTCTTCTGTGATAAATATATAGTTACTTGATGGATACTGCTCTTTGAATTGGTGAACACACCAAACCATATAATAAAAATAGCATTTGGCCTCCCAGTATGTTCCGTTGTCACTTTGAGGTATCTTTGTTAATCTTTCAGTGAAATCTGGGGAATTTTTATCTCCCTATCAAAGCAGTTCTATTTTTGTTTTTCCTTTGGACTAATTTTAGAATGTTTGTAATACAAAATTAGATTGAAAAAGATCAACACCTGATTCCTTCTGCCTCTCACATGTTACTGCCCCCAGTCAGCATCACTATAACTTCACAATATGCACAGTTCAAATTATTGTGCTTTTAAAGACATTTAGGGCATATGACATGTTTTACTAGTGTTTAAAATCCAGTATTTATGAAAGAATTTCTTTTCACACAAGTTCAACATTTGAGGATTGTTTGTAGTATCTCTGGGCAACCACCATGTAAGTAAGATAAGCTGAACAGTGAAAGATTTTAATAGGAACTGGAGGCGGCAATGAGAGAAAAAGCAGGGTGTCATAGTAGGAACAAACGGGGCGTCCTGGTATCATGTTGTCTACTTTCATCTGCTAGAAATTCACACACAGCTTTCTCACCACAGGCTAGCATAGTGCTGCACATCCGAGCATGCATATACGGTGTACTGACACAGCACACCTCATTATCAGAAAACCTTCTGTCAAGCTTACATTTCTTAACTGCAGAATAAATCACAGAAGACAGGCTTAATACAGCGCAGTGCACGTCTCCCTTCGTTACATTTTATCTTTCAGCTTTTTAGTGCTTTTAAATTGCAGAGCACCGGGGAGAGTTTTACATCTCTGAAATGGCTGGTCTCAATTTGTCTTCATGAATGACTTTCTCTGCATCCCTCCTTTACGCCTGTCATATCTCTGAGGCGTTTTATGGAGTGACTCATTGTTGCTTTTTTTTTTTTTTCTGCATTCTCCTATCTATTAACCCATGCACTTGCCACCTGTGTCTCTGTTGCTAAAAACGCAGTGGCCTACGACCATCTTCCTTAACTGCAGGGATCCCTGCCCTTTACCTATTCCACCCACCAACAAACTGTTTCACGGAGTAAAAGGTTGAGAGAGTTGACATAAAAGTGATGTTTTAGTCTGCTGGCTGCCTAGCCTTTTCCTTATTAGATTAAATTGCCCTGTGACTTGTTAAGCAAAGTGTCTCAGACTCTGTGGCGACAGTCTGCATTCATGTTTTTTTCTTTCAGCCTGGACACGTTCATTCTAAAAATATTCACAAACCAGATTAAATAAAATCAAATTACTTGTGTTATTTTTTGGAAACATTTCTGCTGCTGGTAGCCCTGAAATTTATTTAAAATCTTATTAGCTTATTATCTGGCAAGTCCACCATTACTCTTAAAAAAAAAAAAAAAAAAAGAAAAAAAGTCTGTTAGAAAATTTAAGTATTATCAACCAACTGACAGTAGTTGATGGATTTTAAGCTAAGACTATTTTTGCAGACAGAGTGACTCAGACACAAAAGCAGTGAAGATAGATGACGGGCAGTAGATATTTCAGATCTGCATGTTGGCAGTTTCAGACTTTTGTGTATTTGACATTTGAAGCTTTCTGTCACCTCTCCTTGACTGATCTATGAGGGCTACCTTGTAATGTATTTGCAAGGAGTATTGAATGACTCAGTACCACTGATATGACTCACAACTAATGGATCAGGACCTCGTATGAATCCTCCCACACCTAACGCCACTCTTATTGCCAGACACATTTCTTAAATCTCATTGAAAAACACTAGTTAAAATAATTTATTTGGTTGCTATGCTAAGTTAAAAGTGCTTTTTTTATATGCAAGTTGAGCATAGATATTTTAGAATATTCTTTTATTTCTTTAAAAGAAACAAGTGCCCTTAGGGTACATTTACATGATGCCGCCAACACACCTTGAACCTGCTGTTGTCATGCCAGGCCTCTAGGCGGCACTGTAATTTGAGCATGTCATTGAAATGCACATGTGCTTTTTACCCTCAGCTTCCACTTCACTAATGAAGCAGTAACATGTCTCAATGAACCAAGTGCTCATGCAATACATCTACCCCCCAATTGCATAAATAAATCATAATAAATATATATATTTTTATTTTGCATCTTTTTAATATATTGTTTGACATAGTTGTTTGAGAAAATGTAATGGAATTTATTGGGAAAAAAATAGGACACATCAGTATGATATGTAGAATCATATTAGTTAGTGTATAGCTATTGTTGATCATCACAGCAAATTCAAAAGGGCAAAAAAGCAATATGCTTATTACCATATGCAGAGAATAACTTCTTATAAGAAAAGAAAAGTTGGACATGGTCTTTTTCCCTAAAGTATAATAATGTGGTGCTTGATTGTGTGCTGATTTGTAAATATGGCTGCATGAATGACTTCTAGTATCTGGTATAACTAGAAATTGCGACAGAAATTTTGTCTAATTAACATATGTATAAAGTAAAACATGTATGTTTCTTTTTAGTATGTCTTAAATCCATATAATTTTTTTCTACGCAAATAGTTTGTTGTGATATGGGTTCATGCACTGTAATTGAGTGGTTTCTAATAAATGTCCTTTTTCCCAAAACATCACACAAATGGCTAAATATTTTTGGGAACAAGACAAGTGAAACCAGCTAATAACAGTGGATGGTATATGACCCAACCCCCGACCCCCAAAAACCTTCTGTCATCTAAAATTATCATCAGATGGAATTCCATACTCTTTCAGCACAAAATGGACAGTCACACAAAATGCACCAATGCAGTGTTTTGAAGTGATGCTATTCATTTTTATTTTAGAATGTATAATGTAAAAAAAAAAAATAAATTGGGATGGTGACATCACAGCATAGGTTTGTATGGTGTGTAGGTGAGGTAGATGCGGTGGACCCAGGTTTGTAGAGTGAATGATGATGTTTTCAATGATGAAATACAAAAATACACAAACAAGGCAGCACAGGTGAGCAGAGGCAAGGAGCTTAGATGGTGCAAGCAACTGGTATAAAATCCAAGCAGCACAAGACAATCAAGGGGTAGGCGGGACAACACGGAGACTCAACTGAACACAGAAACCTAAATTAACACACAGACAAATCAAATCCTCACAAAAGGTATCAAAATCAATTCTGACATAATACAGTGGTATAATACCATGATTTCTACACCTTTGATCCCAATACGCATGTATTTTACAAAATGGGGTGGGTTTAAAAGTACGAGACTTCATAAATGTGATGGTACTTGTTTCTCAATGCATGTTATACTCTAGTTTATATTGGTACTAGTAATTATTGTATTGTAGCATTAATAGGAACAAATTGGTATTTAAACATTAATAGCCAATTGAACTTTCCATATACCAAAATAAATATTGTATAATATCCTAAACTTAAAAACTGAAACCACACATGTAAATACTTAATAGTCCGAATGACACTGAAATGACCTTGATGTCTATCCTGAGGCGTTGCATTTCCCTGCAACATGGACCACTAAAAATGTTTCCTAAGGGGATTAATGAGGGATTGCGTTATTAACATTCCACTTTTTCTCGATGCAGGCTTGCAATGGTGCATGTCGATTGCTGTGTGGTGCAGCAACAGCCTCCTCTTCTCAGCCTGTCTCATCATCTATACATCAGCAGGTCTGAGTCACACACAAAGAGTGAGTGTGGGAGTGCAGGGATCAGTGGAGATGGGGGTGACTTCATCCCAACCTCTGCTTTATAAGGTGGACAGGTTATTATTGCAGCAAGATCCACGGTGGAAGATGGATGCTGTGGTTCCTCTCTCCATAAAAAGCCGAACTTAAGAGAGGCAAAAGCAGCTGTCATGTGACATTTTATTTCAGCAGTAAACACCCTCTCACTGTGCTGCTGAGAACCTTACCAGGCTAATAATTAAGTGTTAACTCGATATAGGAACACTGTTGGGTTGCATAATTTTCTGCCTGTTTTTCTGCTTCCTGTATTGTTGAGGATGGACCCAGTGTGTACTCACTTTTTTTTTTTTTTTTCCCTTTTTTCCTGAATATGTGTTTTCCCGCTTGTGTTTTGTTTGCTCTTCTAATTGCTTATCAGAGGAGTCAGCTCAGTGGGGACCATCTGCTAAGCCAGGTTTCAGTTTACCCCCACTGGGATTCTGTTTCCTGGGATGGGATGGCCGCAGTGTGTCCCTAAAACACATAACCTCCACCAGGCTGTCACTTACTGCTCACAGTTTCCATGAGATCATTAAGATATTATCCCAGGTGATGCAAGAGACACAGGAAGGGAAAAGGTTTGCACATGACTGACAGGGGCTCTGAGGTTTGTATTTTGTTTTTCCTTTTTAGCTTTCTGTCTCATCTTAACAATAAACATAGCTAATTTCCTCTACCACCTTTATTTTTTTTTGGGTTCAACTTGTTAAAGTTTGGTTAAATATTTTAACAAGATCCACACAGAGAAAAGAAGGTCATTTTATTTATTTATTTTTTTTGGCTTCTTTACTCCCTCACTCTCCTATTAAGAGCAATAGCAAGGTGCTAATTAAATGGTTTGTAGGCCTGTCTTTGCCTCCGGCCCTAAATTACATCAGTATTGACTTCAAAGCCTCAGTGCATCAAAGAAGGACCAGAAGCAGTAAAGCTTGGCTCGGTTTATTCTCTCCTCTCCTCTCCTGTCCTTTCCTGGCATCCTACAAGCAGAATGTATGTAACACCAAATAATATGTGATATATATTACTAATGTGACAATTTATTGTCTGTACCTGAAAAGGACAATGTATGCTTCACATAATTTAGATGAGATGGATAAATGTCATCCCAGATGATTTAAAGGGAAATCTTATTAAATTATTCAATCATTAAATGTCATTCTGAGGAGAAACGTTGTTACAGGTGCAGCTCAGTAGATGTAAATTGAATCACAAAGTAAATTTATTTCATTTTAAAAAGCCAGAGAGAGATACAAAAATTAATTTCTGTTAACTTGATAACGTCAAATGACAACCAATATCAGGGATTTTTAAGTCTTCTGACTTGACAGCTGTTAAGCAGGCAGGAGAAGCTGATTGTTCACAGAGAACCGCGTCCAAACATCCTAGTGGAAAACTGAGCGAAGGGAAAACATGTGGTAGCACAAGCAACAAGAAACAGCCTTAAGAAGAAAGCAATGCCTGCCAAAGAATGTAGGGGTGTTTCACAAAATGCAGGCTTTTGTTGGAATCAGTGCTTCAAAAAGCACAACCTGGATGAATCCAAAATATAGAAATATAGTCTACAACTATGAAATGTGTTGTACTAAGCAACTCCTGAACTAGGAACAATATTCGAAGCATTTTACCGTGCCAAGATTGGACTATTGTGCAGAGGTCCAGCGACCACTTTACATTAAGCTTTTCTTGTAAGAAGACTATGAAGAGAGAGTTGGAAAGGCATAGAATCAACATCATCTTCACAAGGGTGTAATTTCTTTGTTGCAAATCTAATTTATAGTTCTGTTTTATTCAAGGCTGTGTATCTGTAAGCCATGGTTATGAAAATTGACAGATATGAAGGTTGTAAATAATGTACAAGTTGCTGAAATAAATTAACCTTACAATGATATTAAAATGTTTTGAGATGCACCTGTATATAACTTGTTAATAATACATTATGCAATGGTGGGTCAGCTGTAAGTAGAGACTTGATACTCCAACTTATTTTTCTCATATCACTTTTCACTATTGATTTTCTTTTAGTGTAGTATAGTTTGGCATAGCTGTCTTTACAAACTAAATGCAAAGCGTAGCAGGGAGATACCTCAGACCTTTTAGCAGACCTTTTACTGACATAAACCTCCACCTGACAATGGCACTAAAAGGCCAGACCAGCAATCCTCAGAAGACTGAATAATGTCTCCATTTTGTTATCCTGTTTTATTACTTTGCTGTAGATGTTTGGCTCTCTTGGCCCGTTGCATTCACAGTTATTCCCACAAGTGGCATATCACCGAGGCAACATCTCACATCTCTTATTCAATGGAATGAGCTTTGTGCCCTCAGTTCACTGTTTTGTTTCTCTCCTGGTAGTTATTCTCTTTACAGACACTTTTTCAAAGGGATACTTTTGGAAAGTTAGAATTCATTTGAGATGTCTGGAATCATCCATCCTGTCATTTGAGATGAAAACTCTTGTGTAAGTCTGAAATCAAAACTAAAATAAACGCTGCAGCTCTTTTTTTGTTGTTGTTGTTTTTAATAGATTTCATATGATTTTATGGTAATGTTAGTCCAGACATAGATTTCATATGTAGCCCAGATTTAAACCTACATGTATACTTCATCTACATAAATTACATTTCAATAGAGTAGTTTGACCTTTATATGTTAATTTGTTTATCCCATATATATTGCAAAGTCTTCAAATCAGAACTAGAACTAAATAGAACCCTACAAAGGACCAAAAGGGAAAATAACTGGACAAGATGAGCAAGGAGAGCGAAAAACTTCACCAAAATTAACCTGAAATCCAGAGACCAAAGTGATAAAACAAAGCCATTTCCCTTCAAATCATGAAAAAAATACAGTGGATAGGATAATTAAATTATAAAGTCAGTCAAATAACAATTTTAATCACGTAAATTGCATTTGAGGCCGCACACAGATGAACTTTTCACCAAGGAACATGTTGGATATGCAGTATTGATATGGCTGTTCGTGTGGTGGTCAGCGGTCAGTCAAGCCAGCATGCCTTGATTGATATAAATGAGCTGGACTTTGTGTGAAGTCAGTACCGTACAAGTATTTAGCTTTAATGGGTGCTTTTTCTTTGAGAATGAAAGACACTCTTTACAAGCCTGCTTTTTTCTTACTTTGAAATGCGTTGGACGTTGGTACATTTTGAAGGAGGCTTATCTTGTTTAAACCTCAGACAATTAATTTGGTTCAGACTTTTGGATTAAAGTGAATAATTGTTACTTATGAGTCTACTAAAAGAATAATTTTTTGAGGGAATAAGTGCCGTAGTGACGCAGGTGGTAGAACGAGCGACTCATGTTCGGAGGCCTCAGTCTTTGACATGGCCATCACAAGTTTAAGTCTCGGCCCTTTGACCTTTGCCACATGTTTTCTCCCTCTCTCACAACCCAATTTCCTCTCAATCTACTGTAAAAATGAGGTTCACTAGATCCAAAAAATTCCTTTTAAAAGAATTGAATATTTAATGAGGTGTTCTCACTTTTTTCACTTGACTATAACTGATGATGGTTTATGGTTTTTGTCCATAAACCATCATGGTTTATGGTTTTTGTCCATAAACCATCACAAAAACCATAAAATGCCAAGTCAGAGTTTTCTAAACCCCAAGCCGTATCTTTATTATAATCTGGAGTGTAATCTTATTGAATTGAAATATCAGAGTTATTAAAAGCTTTTAGATTGTACCTAAAATGCACCTGAAATACTTTTTGTCATGAAGTTGAATTACTTTTAGCTGTGGGACCCAGACTAATCTACCAAATGAAGTGCTTTGCAGCACAAATTCATCTAATAATACACACCATAGTGGGAAAATTGGCCACAAACCATTTGCAAATTACCTCTTTGTTCCTCTGCTACTACAGTGTCCTAAAACCATAATAATAAAACAGAAGGCTTTTTAAATAACACTGAAACGTAGTATGACATTTCCTTTAATTACATTTGCTCCTTGCAGTTAACTGTGGGTTTTGTTTGGTAAAAGCAGCTGGTGAGGGGCTTACTGTGACACTTTTCCCTCTGTTATTAAAGGGTGAAGGCATCAGTCAAGTGTCCTGTAGGGTGTGAGTGTGACTCCTGATTGGATGCAGCAGAACACAAACAGAGACAGAACGCACTGAGATGCTGTTATTTTTTTTGAGAGATAGTTGGCAATCAAGGACACAAATGCAGCCTTTTCGTCTCCGTGATCTCTTTGCTGCGCTTGGGCTTTCATCCAGAACTGAAATCGCTATATTGTTCATAGGAGAAAGTGGGCTTTGACACAGATGATAAACTCATTAACCTTCAGGAAATTAAACGAAACCCTGATTTAATTAGATAAAGATCATGTCACCGTTGCATCTCATCAGAGACGAAACAAGTCTGTCTATAGGGGGATGTTTTGGTGTCATTCTGAGGTAGTTTTAAAAGAAAATTAGGTGGAATATAGGGCAGGCACAGTTTGATTACTTAAATGGAAGCAAATTTTTCAACCTTATAGAAGAGAAATACTTTTAATGCCATATTTGCAAAGGCCTTGCTGTTCCCATGGCAGCCAAAGGCACTAAGACTTTTAGGGGAAGAAATGAAAGGTTGTGCTGAATTGTGTAATATGCATCACACAAAGTAATTGCACTGACAGAACGGCAACTGAGAAGGCAAAAGTGTGATAAAGTTTTGATATTATTAACTGTGGCAGGAGTGATTTATGCTGTAATTTAACGTATATAATGGGATTGTGTGGCAGTAACTGCTGCCTGGCCAACTGTGCAGTGACCTGAATATATTATGGTCTGTAGACCACGTACAGCTACTTAAACAGCCTTTAAGTATACAGAAAATAAATTATCTTTATTTATCCTGCCAGATCCACATTTAAAATTGCATTATTATGGTATTGGTTTGTTTTCAGAGTCAATGTAAGTGCTGTCCTTTATATTGCTGCATAAAGAAAATATTCCCGTGCAATGCTTACTTTATCTGTTTTCCCTGGTTGGAATTAAACATTTGTACAGCCATGAATTGATGACATTGATATTCTGCTCCAGATTAAATCAGCGAGATTATCTCAGATCTTTTGTTTCACTTATGTGTTTCACAAATGCCATACCCAGTGTTAAAACTTGAAGGATTCCCTTCAAAATAGGTAAATTCAAAATAGGTAAGAAGCAGTGTTTTTATCATATTTCACATTTGGGTAGGTTAATGTGATGGATGATCTGCCAAAGCACTGTTATAACTTTGTATTCATCTGTACGACTCAGTTGATGTGTCTAAAGCATTTTCAGCTTCTTAAATCAAGTGTTAAAATAATAGCTTTAATATTCATGACTCATAAACCTTAGCCACATGTTTGCGGTTTAAGTTTTTGTGTACCATATGTCACTTTACTTTGTCTAAATTCATTTTTCAAAGTCAAATGCTTTTCTATGTGCACTTATTTTATGGTTGTTTTTAAAACTTTACAGCCTTATGAATATTTATCAATATGAAAAAAATCCTTTATCACATGTAAATCATTCACTTATGCTCTATATAAAGTAGAACTGTAGAGCTCTGATTTGTTTCACTATTGTAGCTCATTTAATGTGTGTTTTAGAGCACCTGGTTTTACTGCTGTCTTTTTAAATAAAACATTTCACGCCTGCCCCCTCCGGATCACAGAGCGTTCCATTTCACCCCGTTTGGCCACTTTTGTAGTTTGATTGCATCAACACTCTGCCAGCAAAGAAACATTTTATTCGTTTATTAAAGACATCAATAGTGGAAGACTTGACCATGTTGGAGCCAGAGTCTGACCCGGGTATTACGCATGTGCATTAAACACATTGTGGTAACTCGGTGCTGTAGCGGCAGGTTTCATTTAACATTATGAGGTTTCCCTTGGAAACCTTCTACAACTTCATCTTCTAGATGACAGCTGGACACTGAATGTGATGGTGGAGAATTTTCCCTCTGTCAGAAGCTCTTTGCAGGCTGGTGGCATGCGCTCTCTCATCTTTTCTGTGCTGGATAAATCCCGTCGAGGCTCCTCCCTTCCATCTCCTGAACAAAGGCAAAGTCAGAGGTTGAACATACGGCGGCAGTGAAGACTTGAACACATGGTATGCATGCACTCACAAGCACATAGTAAGGTGAAGATGCATTGTGCAGACGTGGACATGCGGTGCCTTTTAATTTCTTGCTGTGCCTTCGTGCCTTCTAATATTCTCCATCTTTTCAAGCTCTTCCTCTCCAACTCTTTTTTTGCTCTGCCATGTTCCCACCACCTCTTAATGCTCCCCATGCCTCATTGGAGGTGAAGTGCTCCATCCAATATTCCCTCATCCTCCCATCGTCTGGCAACCTTACTTTCCTTTTTTAATTTCCACTCTTCCCTACCTCCCCTCCCTGAAGGTCATGTTTCAAAAGACCGCCCTTCAAAGGTGATGCTGTGAGGAAGGATGGCCTACCTTCCTCTGGTATCAATTGGCCTACCTTCCTCTGGTATCAATGCATTTTACATGAATTATGCGTGGGTGTTGTGATTTCATTTTGCCCAACTGGCAAAAAATATTTCCTTTTCAGAATCAAAGATGCCGTAGAGAAGCTTTTAGAGATGATTTTTCAGACAGGTTGTCCTATGTGTATAGAACAGATCCCCACAGACCTTCTGTTCATCTCCCACAGACAGGTGCTCATTTTAGGAGCTGTCATCCTGTCAGATCCAAAAGGCTTTCCTTCATAACGACCCCCTTTCCACCTTCTCCTCTGTCAATTGCCGTCTGTGTTACCGAGGTGCAACAGCACATGGGCATTTGTCTGATATGGGCCTCAAAGGTTAAAGGGAGCTATTTCCTAGAGTGCAGCAACATGGAATTTTGATTTGTGTGAGGAGATTAGTGATCAGAGATTGAAAGAAAGGATGTTGCAGTATGATACCGTGTTATTTTTTTCTTTAGGTTTTAATTCCCAAAGTTGGTACTCATTAATTGCATGGAATGCTCACGCTCTCACATGCAAAAGTATTCATAAAATGTCCTGAATTGGTCTCATTACAGCCACAAACATCTATGTGTTGTATTGGGACTTCATATGATAGACTGACACAAAGTTTTGCATAATTGTTTACAAATACAAATACTCATAGTGTGGTGAGTAAATATGTGACTTTCCATAGTAAAACCAGGAACAAGTCTTTAGACCAAAGACTAAAGACTTTGGTCTTAGGGAAGAGTGGAAATTAAAACCAGGAACAAGTCTTTAGACCAAAGACTGAGAAAAATAGTAAAAAAAACATACTGTGTGTGTTTCTGTGAGTGAGTTTATTTTGTTTATTTTTTTGTAAAATATACTAATTAAAGGAAGAAGAAATCACACCCTGTTTTAAATAATAGTTTTGGATATTTTAGAATGCTTTGTGTTTTAAGTCAGCTTGTTAACAGAGTAAAACTGACCAGCAGGCATAATTGTCTTTGTTTGGCTACTCCGATGTTCAGCCAATAAGATGCAAGTTTGAAATGCTACTTAAAACCAACAGCATTTTGCACTTTTGAACACTGCAGCAAACTTTCAGAAGAGCAAAATCCGAGGATGGATTCTTTAGCAGCTGAAAGAAAGCAACGGAACATAAAAATGCATCTCCAAGCCAACAGGTGTACAGTGGTTACTTTAGACATGACAACCTCCACTAGTAAAATACTGATGAGAAGAAAATGCAGAACATACATTCATTTATGCAGGAATACTTTTCAGTTTTTCATGGGGTGGGTTTCAGAACTGTTGTTTTTAGAACATGATTGCGATACGCTGCACTAAATAATGTTTTTGTGAAATGTAGTCAAGCAGCGTAATATGATAGCTTTGATAGGCCTTGTCCATTTTATGCTTTTTCATCTGCTCTGCTGCACCCTGTGCATGACCTGTCATGGAAACCTGCACCGTGCCACTGGAATGCAGATCTGGGCCTTCCCTGCTCTGTCCTGGGCTGAGCACGCTGTGTTGATGGCCAGAGGGTTGGGATGGGGTGGTCTTGGACAGTATTCATGTCTGGGCCAAATGCATTTACAAGTCACCAGCTCTGCACAAGAGTCAGAGGAGGCTTACACATATGAGCCAGCTCCACACCAGACTGGGATCATGAGCCTTTCTGACATCTGCAAAAATTGTTTTGGCTCTGATTCAGTTGGAGTCTGGGCAAAATCAGGCAGAAAATCAAATAAAAATTCAGTATCTGTGCCACATCTGGGCCAACTACAGAATTTTTATTGCACCTGTGGACCACATCCAGCCCAGATTTGTTGCAGATCTGTAATCCAGATCCGGACCAGGTAGGGTTGTTGCAACTACTTTTAGCCCCCCAAAGTAACTGATCAAGTATAGGAACAGTTCTTCTGAAACTGTGAAGCCTTTTTTTCCCTCACTAAACTTATTTAAATGGAACATTTAAAAGGTATATAAATATCTGTTTTGTGAATTGCATAGAGGTGCACACACACTTTCACGCCTACCTTAAATTCCCAATTCCCAATTACTCCAACATGAGTGTTTTGAACTGTGGGAGGAAACCAGTGCACCCGGGGGAAAGACAACAAACAGGCACAAAGAGATAGTACAAACTCTACGCAGAAACAAATACAAATCTCCAGTTTTGGCTGGAAATCTTCCATCTGTGAGGTCACAGTGTTAAACTAAAAAAGAAAAAAAAAAAAGAAAAAAAACACATGAAATTCATTACATGAACAGGTTTTGTTTTCAAAAAGATTTAAAACGTTTACTAATTTTAAGATTTATAATACATTCTGACCGAGATGTTAGGATCTTAAAAAATGTCAAAATAAATAACAGGGGAGGGAACTAAGGGGGTTAAAGGTGAACCCTATATTTACATGAGACAATATTTATTGAGGTGCGAAGGCTCACAAAGTGCTGCTCACTGGCTGTTATCATGTAATATCATCTGGTGAAATGCAGGCTATTACTATGTTGCCTGGATATGGAAGCATGTGCTTGAAGCTGGACATCCATCTGAGTTAGAATTGTTCTGAAGAAAGAAAGGAAATAGTTCTTGAGTTGTCCTGCTTGAGTTGGTGAGCAAAATACCTCAGATATGCATGAGGGTCAATTTATTTATAATAATCTAAATCTCATTTCATCTTGTCTTTGTGTGTGGTCTTCTCTCACGGTCTGGATGCTTTCTTTGATTGCTATTTACTGTTTATATATTGAAATAAATTAACAGATATCAGCACTTCTACAAAAAGGCAAAAACAAGTTTGTATTTCACTTTTGCTACAACATTTTCAGATGGCTTGAATTACTTTTTCCTTCTTTCTTTCTTTTCTTTTTTTTTTTTTTTTTTACAAAGTATCCCTTTTATGGATGAATGACAAAAGCTGCCTCATGAAGGACAGGTTCATGTCCTTCCAGCAGTCCTTTATTCACAGGGTTTCATCTCCAGAGATGATGTCTATACGACCTTGGATGGTAACACAAAAGGCGTTCGGGGACTGAGTCGGGCAGAAGATGTGATAAGAGGCGTGATGCGGCTTCTCTCTACTTTATATAAGGCCTTCAGTCTCTTCCTCCTCCTCCACGCTCACCTGAGAAATCAGATATAAAAACTCAGTTTTCATAGAAATAAACTTGCACATATAGCAGTTCCTGAAAAGAAAAGCAGCTGATGGACGAAATGTATCAAGAGATCAAGAGCTTCAAGTTCATGCCATGACGAGAATAAAAGTTGAGGAAGACATTTCAGTGCAGGAGAGTCTTTTTTTTAATTTATCAAATTTCTATATTTAATTTTATTTTCATCTTTCATTTTGCCTTCACTATCTGCTGGCAACCTTGACAAACAAATTGCACATTAGTGTGCAACATCCAGCAAATTCAAAAATGTAAGGCTGCAGGCAAAAAATTATTAATCAGAAATTTTTCTGTAATTCATTTGACCTGATTTGTATCCACTGAATCTCCTGCACATATTTTGCTGGTTTGCATTTTCAAACTATTGCCTTTTCTATGGCAGACTAGAAAAGGCACCAATTAACTGAAACCACAAAACCATGAAATAGCAAAGATGCAGAACAGTGAATCAATGAAAAGGTGACATATTTCTGTAAATAATTATTTTTTTGTCTTATTTTTAAAATTCTATAATTCTAAAAAATAACCACATTAGCCTTTTCCTGCCATGAACTCTTCCACCCTGATGAGTCTTTTGGTTATTGCAGTAGTGCATTTGTGCTATACTGACTTTAAGAGAACAAGTTGGTTGATTGAACTGATCTCTTATTATGAACACCTAAATATGCTCGACTCTCACCAAAATGATAAACCTCACATTTCTTTTTGCATTTTTGGTCAATGTCTAAGGTGCTTGGGTATGATTAGAATTGAATCTTTATATTCGAAGACTGGAAACTGCAGCTCTGGTTGAGTTATATAGTGTCAGACTAGAATACAGAGTGTGTTTTTGACAGACTGCCAGATCATATATACTTCCATGTAGCTGCTTATCAGCCCCTTGCCATTTGAGTCAAAGAAAGAGGGGAGATAACAATGTGAGCTGCAGAATGGATGGATGTGTGCCATTAAAATTTTATGCAGGTTTCATTAGTTGACATGTCCCTGAGAGGCCTACACTCTCAACTAATGCACTGACATGTTGTTGGGTTTTCTTGTATGTTCAGTTCCTTATTTATGCAGTGAACCAAAGACAGATAATGCTGGAGTGCAAATTATAAAGGCAAACCTTTGGAGTGCATGCATATTTGTGCACTGCAGTAAGAACCTTGTGGTGTGAGCTCAGATAATTGCATCTCTTCTCTTCCACTGTCATGTAAATTGTGAGCAAAATCTATAAAAACTATGAATGAATATTTATGCACTGCAGCCCTTCTCATTTGTTTAAAACCTGCTTTGAAGTTTGATGCACGACAGGCTGGAAGTTTGCAGATAAAAACCATAAATAAGCAGAAATAGTAAAACAGCTCAGACAGAATTTTGCCTGGCTACAGACCTATGAAATTTATTCTGGCTAAAGCATCAGACATGCTCTTAAAAGCAAGCAATATTTTTCTCTGGGATGGTGACACAAAGCAAGGCTGAATTAATGAACAAGCTTGTGCTGGTAGAAGAATTGTATTTATTTATTTTTTGTAATTTCCTAACCTGGTTCCAACGAGTCTTGTTCATGTAATCTCAGATATTATGTGAAAGAAATATGATGGGAAAAAGTAACCAAAGTTCTAATAATTTTCTCAAAATCTTTCTATGCATTTTATATAAGATGTGACCTGCAATGTGCAAATGCATATGAAGTGATAATTTAAGGACTAATACTTCATTGCAGATACATTTTTTTTATAGTGTATACAAAACAACTTGAACGACTAAGACAAAAAATATTGTTCATCTTAAATTAACAAGTCCAAAGTAACTTATTTTATTTTATTTTTTTTGCTTGTGACTGGTTAGAAATAATTACAGTTTCATCTGCTACAACTCAAACAGCTTTCTTTCTGTCTATCTTTTAAAATATTGATGCATTCTGGGTATTAATACTGTCAGTCAAATCTCTCTTGTATTTCTGACCTGAGGTTCAATACGAGTTTGAAAACTCGTATTGAGCCTCGTATTAAAACAGAATGCATCTCGGTGTGTGCCAATGTGACAAATAAAACAAATCCCTTGCTCTCACCAACAAAGCAGCCTGCCAATAAAATTGTTTTTATGCTGTATGTTTACAGCTGCTGAAGTTGGTGTGAATGTGAAAGAAGTATCTGCCCAGGAACATTATTTAGATGGATATGGTATTTAGAGACATAGCAGTAAATGGTTTAGTACTGTAAGCAATCCTTTATTATCATATAAATAATTCCCAGTACACCACAAAACTCATTTCAGTTTTTCTCAGTTTATTAATACAGCAAAAGATCATAGTAAAAAGCACATTTATGGCACTTTATAGCTCAAATAAATGTAATTATACTGTGTAAAAAATGTTCCTAATGAATTCAGTACATTGTATTGAGTGTTTCAGGGATTCTCTCATCCTAATAAAGCATGAGTTGGTGGCAAACAAGAAGCCTCCTGGTGAATGATTTTTGCACAGCACTAATTTAAGACTGCTTTATACTCATAATCATGATGATTTTACTACCTTTTAAAAATGGTGGCACGAGGACTTGTTGACAGCAAAGGGATGAATTAGATAATGATAAAATGAATGGGTTAAAAATAAAACATTTGTGGTTGAATGTTGTATTTATGTTCATTTGAGCCTGCTGGTTTCATAAAAATGAGTGAAAGAATGTGATGGTTACGCAGACATTGTGAAAATCATAAAAGATAATTGGGATGATAAACCTACTTGGTAATTATGTGAGCATTAAAGGAACATTTCAGATTTTATGAAAATGTGCTAGGTTTAAAAATCAGTAAATGCCTTATTAATGGAGGACTTTGCTGTGTTGAATCAATTCAAATCTGGAAAAAAAAAATCTTGTAGTATTTTATAGCATGCAGACATATTTTTATAATTATCTTGTTTTCCTAAACAGAATTCATTCATTGGTTCCTGTCAGGTTAAAACAACATGAAAGACAACTAATGCAGTGCAAAAGATAATACCATATTATTAACTTAATTTTTCCCCCCCTTTACCGTCATTAAGAAACCACTAGTCTTCCACGCTAGATGAGTTAATTAATTGACATTTTTAAATCATAGACTTTTGTGATCCTTTCTCAATGCTTGGTGCCAAACTGCCTTTTGCATACCTAGTCTATTTTTATTACCAATAACCACTAAAAGATTAAACACATTTAGCACATGCGGGCTATCTCTTCTGGTATTTAAATATTTTATGTTAAACACTTGCATTAAAAAAAAAAACAACAACAATATTTGACCATAAAAATAAAGGAAAACATTGCAGAGCTTTCACATATAAATTATTTCTGTTGATACATGTTTATTAATAGATATTTTACTAATTTAGAGTCTAATAAAAGCTGTATTCTATTACAAATTGACGTATATAACAGTGTCTTCAGGATTTTGAGGTGCGTGCTTCACAGGTAAGAAAGATCAACTAACCATGGTTCGCATTTCTATCAAGACGGAAATTAAATTAATTTGCAATTGAAAGGTGTGAAGCAGTTCAGGGAAGTCTTCCATGTTTAATTTAAAGCATCTGAAGCAGGATTTCAAGTTTTTCATTTTGCTTCGATTCAAACTAGAAACCTTGTTCTGTCATTTTTACCCACTAACCCTAAAAAGAGGCTTTTCTATGTGTTACATTGAACTGTACACACACTTCATATCCCCAATCTGCCTCGAACAGAAATTTGAAGTGGACAAGTAATTTTTACTCAGTGGTGCATTGACCTTGGTGGTTGACCTTCATGTGAAGTGATTATCCTGTAAGTTGTCAGCCTGCATCACCTGTCTCTGAGACTCTGCGGCTCTCTTGTCTCAGGGCCGGCGCTTTTTGCTATCAGACATGATCCCTGTCGCAGTCGGAAGTCGAGTGTACGACTTTGGCTCACTTTTAAGGCACTTCTACATGCGAGCCACTGTGTGCTTATAAAGTTCTTTTGACTGTCAAATAAACAGAGTATCGTGTGTTTAGGTGGGTAAATTATTATGTGTTTACAATTCTGATGGTGTCATGTGAGAGGCGCTGTCTTTAGCAGGCTTGCAGTACCTGGAACCTGAAACCCACGCACATTAAAGTTAAGACACACATACTCACACACGCACACGCGTTTGTCGCAGCCCGGTTTATGCTTGCACTCTTCCACTATTGCCTGCTAAAGTGCACCTTGAAAAACATCTGACAGATATAGCTTAGCGCTTTAAATATAGAAAGGGATAGACCGATGAAAACCTACACAGCTATTTAAGAGGAAACACAGACATCACATCTGTCACATGCTGTACAGCTGACATGACTGTAGTTGGTAACAAGTATGACTCACTCTCAACCTCTATGCTTATAATTCATAAACCTTAAAGTAATTGCAGTGATTACAGTGGTAGCAAGTACACTTCAACACATGCTGGGTTTTGATTTCCTGAAACAAATTATTCTAACCCTTTCACAGAGAGAAGGAAGAGGAGGTGGAAGGTGGTGGATGGGCTGTTAACAGCTGAATAACTGGGTCAGTTTACGATCACGGTGTTTCTTATCTCTTCAGCTCATCTCTGGGTGTTCACTGTTATCTGCTCAGCCTTTCAACAACCGTTCAATTCTCGGCCCATTTCCAGCCCTCTATTCCTACCTTTATTTTGCTTCCAGTGCTGGAGTAGAAGCTTATCTTCAAGGAAATGTTAATTTTCTCGTAAGTGCTCCAGAATGTAATGTCCTAAAGAAACAAAATATGTTGTCAATTTATGTGTTATCCTTAGAATTACAGAATTCTATAATTATAGAATTATAATTCTATAATTATAGAATTATAATTATAATTTTAGATATTAAAGACAACATAAATCTGTTGTCTAGAGACTTGGTGGTTTGATGTTATTGTTTAAGCAGGTCTTGTTAAATTTGAAAGCTGTTTAACGTTTTATTCCTCAATTATTGCCACAATAGGAGCACAATTTTCTTTTATAAAATGTATGTTTTATGTAAGGGTGTAAAATACATCCAACTCATCAGAAAGTGTTTCTTTCTTCTTCTTTTTCTTTTTTTTTTTTTTTACAGAAAGAGTTTATGAATTTTAAACTGTGATTTAAACTTCAACTGCATTTCTGTTCAGTGTGAATTATCTAGTCATAGTTTGGTTAGTCTATTTTAAGTAATGAACTAGACGATGAAATGCATCCCATTGTTTACAGACCCATGAAGAAAATGCCACCATTTGTGTTGTTAATGTTGTGATTAAAGGACAGGCAGTTGCAGTGTTATTGTAATTGCATTGTTTTTATTTGGTGTGTCTCTCTGTCACACTTTCCTTTTTCTGTAGAGTTCCAAAATATAGGAATTTAAAGCTGTGTAAAGCTTTTTAAAGGTTGGAGTTAAGTAGTGTTATGACCAGACAATAGATAGTCTTTATTTGCTGGCTTGGTAATAAAAAGTTAGAATAACAGACATAGATACAGGGTGTCAATTTTAAGTAAAACACTTATCTTCACTTTTTGAGACTTGAATCAACCGAGTCGTGTGCCTATATCTTAAAGATGGATTTATGCTCCAACACACCTGAATCCAATGGCTAATTTGTCTTCTCAGCCGATTGTCAAGTTCTGTAGAGGCCTGGTAGAGAACCAGGTTGCAGCTACAGAAAAAGATTTTATTTGTTGAGTACCACTTTGGCACTGGCACCATTGGTAGTTAGCCGTATCACAAAAATACCACTGAATATAAGAAATTAACAATACATGACATTAGAGAATCCACTATAGGATTTGCAATTTTTTAGCAACATATTCACTTTCCCGGACACTCCTGAACATACAGAACTTATTAACCATGTTCAGTTTGTGTTAATTCAACTTGACTTTGGTGTTTATTGTTTATAGTATTTGAATTATACCATGCCCGTTAGTCTATTTATACCTTTCGGACTTTCTCCTATGAAATATGACTGGTATTATAACAGTGTCCTGTTTGAGCCTGGACATTGTCTTCTTTGTGTAGAGTAGACCATCATTGATATCTTTGGTTCAGAAGGTTTTATTGCTACCATCCTCAGTCCAAGTGGCAAACCATAAAACATTTAGTAGGATTGTTGGTGTTGATTTTACATATCGGCTGCAATGCATTGAATGAATACAAAGGAGTGCTGCATGAAAGTAATCAAGCTCTCATCATCAATAATGGACGGCCCAATCAAAAGGGACAGTGGGCTTCTTTTGTGAGATGGCTGAATGGGAGAAAGGACCGCTGGGGAGGAACCATTATGTATCGCTCCACTGCTCAGCTGTTGCGAAGATGATGATTGTTATGGTTGCAATGATGATGGGGATGTGAAATCTCATTTTGGCAAGATGGCTCTGCTGGAGGGGATTGCTGCACAGTCCTTGCGTATGATGGCATTAGAGGCTGCTTTTGTATAGATTGGGTTTAAAGTGTCCAACATAATAATATGTGAATACTTTCTCGTACCCCTGCTTCTTACTTAAACTCATTAGTAATAGAGGTACATCTGCACATGTGCAACTTTCCTGCAAAGTTAAAATGTTCACAATCCAAGTATTTACCCTTTGTAGGATGTTATGGATGCTGTTCCATACTTGTCAACCATGCTCAAACACTATGAATTAAGCACTGGTGAACATATTAAACATCTGTTGTAGCTTTACCTTCTGTCAGTTGTTCTGATATCTGTGTCCTCCTTTTTTTGTTTTTGCTTTCTCATTGTGCTGGATTGACTGAGTTCAATAGATTGTATTTGCTGACATATAGGGGCATTCATTATTCAGTGCGTGCTTTATGAAATGTCTAGGGTCCTACAGCCGACGGGAGGTAAAGCAGGAGGTAATGCACTATTTAATTACAGAGGTTGTAACCACTGTGGTGGATTATGTTCGATGCTGCTGAACACAACTCCTGTTTTACAGACCACCACATTAATCAACATATTTAGAAGATTAATGCCACTGAGTACATCAAGTAATCTTTCCTTTTTGTCCTTCTTTCTTCAGGTGGTGTTAGTCTTTGCTCTCAGCATTGGAGCCCTCGGAATATACTTTATAGACTCCTCAGAGTAAGTATCTCTAAGTGTCAAGTCACTACTCATTCTACATTCTTACCTAGTGAACTGACATACTATGATTTATAAATAGATTTATGTGTACTGAAGATTTAATGGGCATATTTTCACCACTGAAAGGATACATGCTATCGTAAACCCATATGCATTTGAGGTTTTGTCAATGGGAGGCCTATCAGTTTCCATGGCAGCAGGGATACTCGGTGTGTATATTGCAAAGGCAGCTCAGTGTGTGCACAGGACTCTGGATGTTGTCAGTTTATGTGAATCCCTTGCTGGCGCTCGCCCAGACACAGATTGCAGTCCTGGCGCCTCTCCCATACCCATTGCAGCTAGTTTTTCAACATATTGACTTATTTTCTAGCTTTTAGAGGGATAGCTTGGATTTTAGGATTCTCACTGACTTTGTCTGTCGTCTTTGTCACCTCTGCAGAGTGTACCACAGTGTAAAAAGTCAGAATACAGCAGGTATCAAGAGACACTTAAATCCTTTTGTTCATTCTAACTCCTTTTAATAGGTGGCGAGAGAATGTGTGCAGTGTGACTGTAATTGCTGCCAATGAAGCCACTTGAGTAGGCTGACTGAAAGACAGAGGAAACACAGACTCTGTTGTCATGCCTTGATAGTGCTATGAATATGCATAATACAATCTTTGCAAAAATATTCATATCTCTTCTACTTTTTTGCAGTTGTCACATTACAACCTTAAATATTAATATATTCTTTTTAGATTTTATTGGATAGATAAAACAAGTAGAGTAAATATTGTCAGAAGGTAATGATACATGGAGCTTGAGATACAATGCAGAAAAGAATAGGCACAATTGCCATGAAAAAATATAAATAAATATAGATGCTTGCCACACTTTTCTGACACCTTTATCTGCAAACAGTCGTTTGAATGCCATGTCTCAATTTCGCAATTAAGCACAACTACTGTTATGATCTAAATGATATAAAATTCTACTGCTAAGCCACGTAATTTTTTAAAAGTGTTTTTAAAGGATTTATTATAACTTTGACTAATTTTGAGCTGCAACAAAATAAAAGAAATTTATAACTTTGAGAGTTACAACAAAACATCAAGATAGGCCATTGAAATCTGGCTCACTTTTTCTCAGATAGAGAGCAACAAGATTGCTGTAAAAGATATAACTGCTTGTACTTTTGAATTGGCTTTATTGTATTTACTGAGGAAAACTTTATCACATGTAGTTTTCAAAGTTTTTTTCTTATAAATTACCATAACATTATCAAATTATTAACTAGGTTCATAAAATTGCTTGTTTTTTTGTCATCAGATTTATTTCCCTCCTACATCATGTGCAGGATTTTGCAATAAAAGTCATATGCACATTTTTGTGGCGTGTTTTCACTTTAATTGGGAGTCTTTTAGCTGAGAAATTATGTCCTGGAGGAAAGTTAGTCAAAGGCACAGAAAGATACTGTTTCTAATGTGCTGAAATAAATCTAAATTACAATCCAGCTTGTTCAGTCTTATCTCTTAGCACCAGTGGAAAATTATTCTTAGCATGAATATAGTCATCCTTTGTACCTCGGGATAAAAACCTCTAAATCCTGGCTCACTTTAAGTACTCTGTTGTGACTCTACCTTGTCATTTGTCTGTGATATTTCTTTCTGACAATGTTCCATCTTGCAGTCAAGTCTTTCAATTTACTTTCCAACAATCAAACAATGATTTAAAAGTGTTTTGAGTTGAATCTTTTTCATCTAAATCATAACCAATAATCCTAAATGATTGGTGACATGGTTACACTGATCCATTAATTAAACCACAGATAGAGCAGTGGTGGACTGTTCAGCCAGGTTGGTAGTTCTACCTAAGAAACACAAAAATACAACAAAGATGGATGATTGAAAACATAATGTGCCGCATATAGCAAACATACAGAAAGTGATGATTATTAACATAAAGCTTTGATTTCTGTCTGTAATTTTTCTTTTTGTTTCAAGATTGTATTTATGTGTGACTGGGCTACCCAGAGGCACTTCCCTGATCTCTTGTGCTCCCATTGAGACAAGGCCCCTCATCATAGTGATTAGGTCAAGCTTGTCACTGGGATGTGCACATGCTTCTGTGTTGGTAAACTAGAGCTTCATCCCACCCTGGAGGTTTTAAACATCACTAACACGGCAAATCTTGTGTTATGCACTTGCTTCCGTCACAACAGCTTACATTTCTGACATAACTGACTACATGTGCACAGAAAACATTTTTATTTTCACCTGTTTAACAGTCCAATGTGTGGCATGTTGACCATTTTAATGAAAAGTTGGTTGATTACAAATAAAAAAATTATGTTTCACACAATTTCTTTCAGTATTATTCATAGTCACAAGGTGAATTGCTTCACAGATGACCTTCTCCCCACTCAGCCTCCTTTGCTATTAAATGTTAATGACTGAGCAATCAATAGGCACAGATTTATAGGTCGCGCTTTTAATGGAAGCAATTACTCTCCCAAATACCGAAGGCGGACACTCTCCTGGACCAGGCAGCCTCCAATGGTTTGTCTACCAACAACCAATCTGCTATTTTAGCCATTGAATTAAGTGCAAATCATTCTGAAATTGTCTGGAGAAAACGCAACACGAATGAGAGGGAGTGGTTGAGGGCTGAAGAAAGAGACATTTGCGGAAAATAGGTGGCATTGGTTCATATCTTGGCAGCCTGGAGCCATGTGAGGGGCTTCTATATATTCAAATATAAATGTGTATTTTGTATTTCTACTTGAGTAGAGCACAACCACTCTCCCTGCTGTTTCCACCTTTCTGTAGGGTGCTATCCTGATTGCAGAAAAGCAACCAGGATTGATGTGCCAGAGCACATCAACAAACTTTAAATGAAGGGATTGTTAACTTTCAAGATGCAATATTAATATAAATGAGTTTCATACTGTTTGTTTTCACAATGTGGTTGCTTATCACAGTACACTGCCTGTTCTGTAGTACACTCTGTTCTGCAGTACACTCCGCTTGCCAAACCGATTCTATTTTCACAGCGTTTTCAATGGGAGGATCGTGCGTCCTTACCCACCCACATCTGAATCTGCTTTAATACCTTGGCTCATCTTTTATCCTCCATCCCTTCTTTTTTCCTCCTCTGTGCTCCCATGAAACAAAGAGGAATGTAGGACAAAGTCTCTACAGGCTGCTCCTAAAGGGATGCCCTTGTTCCTGCTCCAATTCAGTTTCTATTTCTCTCCCCACTCGAATCTCACTGTGCCACACATGCACAGTGAGATGCATGCACACACACACAAACATGCGTGTACAGGAGTAGTTGTGTAATTGTTTTAAATGCATTCAACATACCTTAAAGGCAGCATCTTGTAGCTGTAACTCTACCAGTAGAGAGAGATCAATGACAGTTCTGAAAAAAGAAACAGCACTTAATGACTAATTAATGGAGTAAGGTGAGAAATATGGCAGAGGAGCAAGACGTGCTCTGTGGACTTTCTGACGACTAATGGTAGCCTAGAGTAGGACCTTTCCATCTTGATTTAGATGCAGGAAAGGTGATATTTTAGTCTTTAAAAGAATGACAGGAGTTTATAAAACATACAAAAGGGACGGTTTTGCTAAAATTGAAGACTAATTGAATGAGGTGGAGTTTCTGAATGCCAGCAGCTTATTAACTAAAGGATATTTTCTCACTTTAGCTTTATGTTTTATCTACTAAATGGGTGTCAACAACATATTAACAGATAATAAGACATTAATTGTGAAAAATCACAGCATTCACTTCTTATTTTGGAACCTCTGCATCTCTCAAAGAAAAAGGTTTTACCAAATGTTTTAATATAATACTTCATTGAATTACAGGTGATGCCATTTGTTCTGTTACTGTCAATCCCTCGCAAGAAAACTCAAACTTATTGCTTATTCTGATCCCTTTGTCTTATAAATTTTTGGGGGTTAATGATGATCCATAAAGCACAGAAATATTGATTGATTGAGATTTTGGTGACAGCAGATGCTTTAGAGGTGATTCAATTCAGTGTGAGTAGCAAAGACAATCATTTAGATGTATCTGAACAGCAGTGGTGAGTTTCTTTTTATATTGAGTTTAAAATAGCATGACTCATTTTGGATGTCCAGTCTAGATATGCTTTACCCAATAATGGTGTTGTGCTGCATGTATACTGCAGTTCCTGCATAACAGTGCACAATGTTTATGAATGATACATCTTGAAATCCAAATCCATCCTTCTTTTTTTTTGTTGTTGTTGGATAAATTTCACCAAAACCCCTGTTACCTCTACACTGGCCACCTTTTAATATGCTATAGAAAATAAAAAAAAGTTTAAGTTATATAACTTTAAGCTATCTTGATTAATACATAATAAGCCACATGGGTTAATTGTTAGACGATTGTACTTCTTTAACCTATAACAGCATCAAACTGAGTACTCAGCACCATGGACAGCAGCACCACACCAGACTAGAAGACTGGTGATAATCATTGTGTACAAAAGAACAAAAGAACATACAAATTAACTACATAGCTATAATTGTTTGCCTATTAGTGCAAAATTTTTTAACCTTATAATTGAATCTTATATCATTTAGTGTTCTAAAAATTTTGGTTAGATTATTTTCATATTGTAGCATTCCTAAAGTGGTTGGTATAGAAGCTACTAAAGTTTTGGTCGAAATTTGTCATTTGCCCAAACCAGCGTGCTAAATATTAACAAAAAAATCTAAATGTTCATGGATGTTTTTGACCTGTTCAGTAAGACTTTGGTATTTAAACATTTGTTTCAGTATAGAACTTCTAATGTATGACTGGTCTTGATCATGGACTTAAAACACGCTGTAAAAAGTTGTGTAAAGTATCATGTCTCAGTCAGTTGAATACAAGTGCAAATACAACTTTTGGGCATAGGACATTTTAAACAGTCGTGGGCTGTCAGGGCCAGTAGGGCCTTTTCTGCTTACCCTAGAAAATTGAAAAGAAAAAGTGTAAAATGTTTTAATCATATTTAATTTTATCTATAATTAAATTTTTATTCTACAAACAAGTTGCTTAAGGTTTCACTTTAATTTCCTACTTTAAAAAGTGCCTTAAATGCACAGTTTGTACAAACTCAGCTACCCCTTTGTCAAAAATGCCGTACAACAGGCCATAGTTGGCATGACTGACAGAATTACATTTTGGTGATGTGCTATTTTCAGCCAGTCACAATTGAAAATGATCTGATTTGGATAATTTTTCCAAGTTTTAGTTGACACAAATTATTTACTTATTCTGAGTGAGAAACCTCACTCAGAATAGCTAGCAAGTCAAGTCATAGCTATGTAATTAACTGAAGTATTTACTTAAATAAAATATCCCACTTTGTGTGTGGTGATTTTATATAATATGAGTTTCACTTTTTAATATAATTTAATTTAATAATAGATTCATTTACAGAGAAACATCTGTGTTACTGACAGATTCAACTGTTTTGGTTGAAGTAATTTTTTGCTTTGATAAAATTACATGAGGTCAGACTAAAAAAAGAACAGGACAACGCGTGCATGGGGTTTCCATGTTTAGCAATCCGCAGTGTAATTTTTGCTGCTCAGAGGTTTAGTTGCTGTGTTTGCTAATTATTTGTGGTTGTATTTTTAGCCACACTGCATAATGTCTGTGTTTGTTTTGGTGATGTGCTATTTTCATTCACAGAGCGCTTTAAATGACTCGGTAGGGGAAGTGTCTGTAGTGGGATGTGAGCCATTTCAGTTCACATAAAAATGGAGTCATCTATTTTTAGCGTCCCTGAAAGACTTTTTTTTTGTCCACTGTCCTTGTAGACACTTAACTGTTTCTTAGTTTAGTAATGGTGCTTTGACCTAAATCAATCATTTAGGTGCAAATCTGGTCTCCTTTCAGCTTCACCTCCCCCTCTTTTCAGTGTGTCTTACATGTGCAAGACTCATTCTTCTCAGAACACCACAGGAAAGAAAAACATATGATCCTAAATATAATCATATCTGTATGAAGTACTTTTTCTGCATGTTCCCAATTTGAAAGAATTAAATTCAACAATTGATTCAGTATTAAAACAAATGTATGCAAGATTAGTAGAGCAGGGAGACATTTGTGCAGCACAGAAATGACTCTTATTTGGTGTGTGTTGTACCATGGTTGTGAGCATTAGTCAAGTGGGCAGCAGTGCGTTGTTATTGTTTGCTCGAGGGACGGCCTTTCTGTCGCTCCTGCATCTATCCAAGGTCATGTCCGGGCTGATGAAGGACTGGCTCCCACTGACTGACTGAAGGTGTTTTGGGCTATTTTTGGAACGTCATCGTCAACACCTTCTGTTGCCCTTGAAAATGATGGGTTTTACCTTTCTGGCTGTGTTTCCTGGTGTTCTCGGCCGTAGGACACCATGATGGGGAAGAATTGCGCTGCCAAAAATAGATGTCCATGCTCCAGACAAAACAACATGGGTGTCTGAAAAGTTTGTCTATGCTAACTGGGACATTGGATCTTCTTCTTGCATTGATGTTTGTCAGATGTGCTTAGCCTTTTTGAATCCGTTTTAGATCTCCTGTCCTTACGTGTTCTTCCTTTCCCATGCTCTTTCTCTTCTCTGGTGTCCTCCTCCTGTCAGACAGAGTGGTGTAACCCCAGGCTGTGCCAGCACTTAAAGAGTAATAAGAACTGTGGCAGATCTATTTTCTGTAGAACACTGGCAATGTGTTGCCAGAGATCCCTTGTGATTGTAGAGTGTAAAGTGACATTGAAATCACACGTTGGCAACATGTCTTGTCTTACCTGTCCCCTCTTTGATAAAGGATTCACGTGAAGGAATTCAGTAACACAAACACTTGGTTAGTATGACGTAATTTCAGCCCAGTAAATAAAGCTACATTCTGCGTGCAGCTGATTTGTGTGCAACATGCATCATGTTTCTAGTGAAGAGTGGAAGTTAAAAACATCACTTCTGGACATTTAATTTAACCTTGTTGATTGATTCATTGCATAAATACAACCCACATCTTATTTTCAGCTGTAGTATTCTTTTTATTTGTTTTTATAGAATTAGAAGTATTTGTAAGTGTATGTTTATGTTTTACTCAAACCATTTTCTCAGCCCCATTTAAAACAAACAGGTTATTAAATTTACTGACATCTAGTGGCAGACTCGCAGATTGCAACATCTCCTCCAGGTATGTAAAACAAGTCTTGCTGGCAGCTAATAATAATAATAATAAAAAAACAAACAGCTTCCCAACAGTTTTATTAAATGTATTAAAACATTGTACAATACTCCCACCACCTTCCAATTGGACAGCACTTATGTTTTCCATGAAACATTTCCTAATGCTTACGCATACAAAGAGAAGTAAAGGCAATTGATTATTCCCCCATGTACTTCATCTGTAATTCCTCCACCGTTCATAGACCTCAGCTGTATACATTCACCTTACGTTTGTGCTGACAGAAGAAATAATGGCCCATTTTTTTGTTTCTTGGCTGTGCCCTAAATATCTTTATTCCATATCTTATAATTTAGCCTTCATGATGGTATGTATTTACCTAAGCCTGTTCATTTTGACCCAGTATGAATAAAATAAAACAGGCAAAAAAGCCAAAGTTGTGAACACATTTTCTTTTTTCCAAAATCAGTGAAGTTGTATATGTGAAAACAAAAGTTCAAATGCATCCTTAAAAGCCCCAAATTGTTGTGACTCTCATGTCTATGAGTTAATATAACTCCTGAATGGAGTCGTATATATGTATATACTCATCTGAGTGTGGAGTTGTATTAAAAATTGTGACTTTGCTTTTATTCTTGGCTCACATTATGAATTTCAGTGGTTTGAAACACACTCAGCTGCTCTGAAATAACAAGCAGTGAAAAACACCCACATCGTGAAATGATGAGGTTGTCATTTCCCATTGAGATCTTAATATAACAGAGAAACCACTGTGTACTTTTCCAAGTACTTTAGTTAATGATAAAGCTCAATGCAACATGTATATAACTGAAATTAAATGTGCATACTCGGTCTTATACAGCAAAGCAAATTCCCTCAATCCTAGGAACCCTTCTGCTTTCTGCCATTATTTTTATGTTACCAAGAGTGCTTTGGGTCACATGACTTAAGATTAGCAGTTATTCAGAATCAGGCCAGACCTTAGCCTGAAGGGGAGCACAGCAGTGACCACTCCAAATGATGTCTTTATATATTCACCATCTGTGTGTTTGTGCAGATATAGGTATTTATATATCTATATCTATAGATATATATATATATATATATATATATATATATATATATATATATATATATATATATTACATATAGATATAGATATAGATATAGATATATATATACACACACACACACACACACCCCCACACACATACACACACAGCTATACAGCTATAGCTCACACAGTCATCAGTCTTTCACTCGGAAGACCCGGGTTCGACTCCAGGCCGAAACCGGCAAAAATTGCGCTATCCTGTCTGGGTCCTTAGGCAAGACCCTTTGAGCTACTGCCTACCTCAGACCATGAGAGACATTGAGAAGCAAGGAAACATGCCGGCTCAGACGTCGCCCGGCCAAACAAGGTCTGCGTCAGGTGTTGGGGAACCAGAGCACCTTGATGATAAATGGGCTACTGGAACAAGACGGAGATGGGCGAGAGGTGAAAACTTGGATCTGTTGGAATACTACTACTCAAGTAGCCCTAATCGGAGAGGCTATATGCAAAGATGGTTGGTTACTTCGACATCCCCAGTCTACACTAAGTGCTAAACAACTAGTAGCTCAGTGTTCCAACATCCGCAAATGGCAATTGCTGTCACAACTTGAGCTTGACGAGGTACAACACAAATGCTACGGCAAAGAGGAGGAACCTGGATGTCAGGATGGGCGGGGCTTAACTACAAGTCCCCGCCCAGAGAGGGAGTATGCAGCCACAATGAAGGAATCAGAGCTGAATAAGGCTGCAACTGACCTGAGAGATAGGATCATGGCACGAATGACCTCCTCAGCGCCAATTACAACGGCTGAGTGAAGTACCATCAGAACAGTAGCAACATTGAGAACGATCCCTAGCAACACCATAACGGAAACCAATGAGCTGATTTACAGCTCAGCATCCGAAATGTGGTCGGATGGTCACAAAGAGAGGGAAGGTCATTCGCACGGAAGGGGTCTCACTCCCAGAAGGAACAATAGCAGACATAGAGGACAGTTACAAGTACCTGGGAATACCACAAGCAAATGGCAACCTCGATGAGGTCACAAGGAAAACAGCCACAGCCAAATACCTCCAACGAATAAGGCAAGTCCTGAGAAGCCAGCTCAATGGCAAGAACAAGATCCAGGCAATAAACAGCTATGCCTTGCCAGTAATCAGATACCCTGCAGGAATAATTAGCTGGCCAAAGGAGGAGATACAGGCCACAGATGTTAATTACTAACAATGCATGGAGGGTTCCACCCCAAATCCAGCACCCTGAGACTGTACACGAGCCGCAAGGAAGGAGGCAGAGGACTAGTGAGTGTGAGAACCACTGTCCAGGACGAAACATCCAAGATCCATAGATACATCAGGGACAAAGCCTCAACAGACAATCTGCTCAGTGAATGTCTCAGACAATGGGGAAAAGAAGTTGCTACTGTTCCCCATTGTCCATCCCATGGGGGTTTGTCCTCCCATGAGGTAACCACATGGGATGTACCACCGGCAAATAACTGAAGTGGCTGATATCAGAAAGTCCTACCAATGGCTGGAAAAAGCTGGACTCAAGGACAGCACAGAGGCCCTCATCCTGGCCGCCCAGGAACAGGCCATAAACACCAGAACAATAGAGGCCCAGATCTACCACGCCAGACAAGACCCAAGGTGTAGGTTGTGCAAGGAGGCCCCTGAGACAGTCCAGCACATAACAACAGGGTGCAAGATACTGGCAGGGAAAGAGTACATGGAACGACATAACCAAGTGGCAGGCATAGTGTACAGAAACATCTGTGCAGAATATGGACAGATTCTTTGATTCTTTGATCAAAGGCCAAGATCAAAGTGGGAAACACCCCCAAAGGTGGTGGAGAATGGCTGAGCTAAGATCCTGTGGGACTTCCAGATCCAGACAGACAAAATGGTGAGGTCGAACCAACCGGACATTGTCGTAGTGGATAAACAACAGAGGAAAGCCGTTGTGGTGGATGTAGCAATACCGAGTGACTGCAACATCAGGAAAAAGGAGCGCGAGAAACTGGAGAAATACCAGGGCCTCAGGGAGGAACTGGAGAGGGCCTGGAAGGTGAAGACCACAGTGGTGCCTGTGGTCATCGGGGCCCTCGGGGCAGTCACCCCCAAACTGGAGCAGTGGCTACAACAGATCAAATGTGCAGTTCTAGGCACAGCAAAGATACTGCGCAGAACCCTCAAGCTCCCAGGCCTCTGGTAGAGGACCCAAGCTCAGAGGATAAGAACCACCCGCGGTGGGTGAGAAGGGAATTTTTTTTATTTTTTATATATATATATTTGTTTTCCAGTAGCTGCTGGTCATTTGCCCTTCAAGACTTAATACTTTTGTAGTTTTGGTAAAAAAATTATCTGCCTCAGGATAATAGTCAATTCTCATTTTAAAGTAAAGTTCTGGTTCTGTCGACGCCTTCCACCTGGATCTGTTGCCCCTGTGACCTGAGCAGGAATGGTTAGAAGGAAACATTCATCTCAACTTAAAATTAACTCTGGTGCTATTGTAATTTTGCAAAAGCACCTGTTTAGGTGCATAGTTCCATAATGGACTCAGCTGCTTTAATAAAGCATGTGATTTTAATATGAAGATTAAGCCTATCTTCTGCCTCTGTAAATTACATTATGGTATGAACTTGTTTCTGTCTCTTCATCTTGTTAGCACAAAAAAAAAAAACTAGCACAGATTGATTTGAACATACTGACTGGACTTTCGTAGGAGTCTTTGAATTAAGCAGATTGCTGTTTTTGCAAGAGCAGAATTCCCCCATTACTCTGTAGTAAAATGCAATGAGCCCACACCCAAAGGAGCAATAGAGTAAGTTGATTACTTGTTTTGTGTTTAGACACTCACTTCCTAATGGGTAATCATCACTCTGTTTCTACAAAGGCACATTTTTGGAGAGAACAAACCGATTGCAAATAATTAATCTCCAGCTTCCTTTTTTTGTTTTTTAAAAAGCTCACTCCTGGATTCTCTTTAGCTGAGGAAATATCCTTTATAACGCTTGGGTTTGACAGACACTAAATAATTCATCCGTGCTGTTGCATCAAAGCAGCTTGGAGTTTCAGTTCTTTTTTATCTGTTTCATCTGTGTGTGATTGGCACTGCAATGAGGCTTTCATGTAACTCTCAGTCCTCGTCTGGCTCACTGGATCGAATACAAGCAACAATTACAAGTAGTGGCTATGAAGAAATCTGGAATTGAATTATGAAACTTTGAAATCAGCATTTTGATAAAATTACTTGTACCAGCCAGAGGTTGCTTAGTAACTTATAAGACTGTAACACTTTTTTTCTAATCCACATTTGATGAGCATCATAATTTGACATTGTCAGTATCATTTTATTTAAGCTCCTCTCAACTTGGGTATACAGTAGTAGAAATATGTTATCTGTTCATAAGCATTTGACCATCTGCCTCTGTGTTTCAGTCCTATAGAATCCTGCCAGAACTTCTACAAAGATTTTACACTACAGATTGATATGGCCTTCAATGTCTTCTTCCTCCTGTACTTTGGCTTGCGGGTAAGCTGGCACACGTGCATTCACACGCAGACCTGCATATACAGTATACACACACATTCTTCAGTCAAAAGAAAATTATTAGTGCATGTCAGATTTTCTTTTCATTAATGAAAATCTGAAAAGTGTTGGGTAAATTTGTATTCAGTCCCCTTCAGATAAAAAAACAACATAATTTGCCACAATTACAGCTGCAAATCTGGAAAACCATTTTTGAACATCTAGAGAAAGAAAACCTTGCCCTTCAAAAATAGCTTTAACTCATTCAGAATGCATGGATTGTTTAGGTTTGAACTTTAATTGTATTTCATTGTCAAAGCAACACATATGACTTGTAAGTCAAATTCTTCCCTGCATTCTTCAAACAGCTTGTTTTCTTACTGTCCTCATTTGTACATAATTCTGAGTTCTAAATATTTCTGTCTGTGATAGTTCACATTTAAATTCAATAAGTCGTGTGCAGTGGGTGTTAAAATCACTGTTCTATAGGAAATCCACATTGGATCATACATAAAGTACATTTTAAACTGGCACTATTGTAACGACCACAGCAGCCATCTAATTTTGCAAAAACAAGCTTGACGTCCTGAATGAATGGATAAATAAATGCATAAGCTGCTTACACTGCCAGTGGTTTGCATGATTCAGCAATTGTGATGAAGCTTTTGTCATCTAAATAGCTCTTCATCATTGCTGAAGAAACAAATAAGTTTGAAAAACAACTGGGCCTTTTTGTGGTTGCTGTTGAAATTGAAGTAGGTTAGTCGCTATGCTGAGTAGCATTGTTGTCACTTTTCTTTTCCGGCAGTTTATAGCAGCCAATGATAAGCTGTGGTTCTGGCTGGAGGTCAACTCAGTGGTCGACTTCTTCACCGTTCCTCCTGTATTCGTCTCTGTATACTTAAACAGAAGCTGGCTTGGTAAGTTTAAATATATATGATAAGATTTAGCAAATCCTGTTTTCCCCATTACATTTTTCTTTCTATCCTTGCATGCCCTCCTCTTTCTCCATACATCTACGTTTCTCCCTGAGCCTCCCGGTCCTCCCGTCTGTCTCCCCTTTGGTGGGGGCATGTCTTTGAGGCCTTGTTGCTTGAGGCTGCAGTCAACTTTCCCTCATCATTAGAAGTGACAGGGCTAGGTTCCTCTGATGTTTCAGCTAACACAGACACAGCAGAGTAAATGGATTGATGGGAGTGAAAGAATGGGGCTGTAGTTTTCTTGTTTCTCTGTGTGTGGCTTTAGATTATCTAGTAGTTTTGTTAAGGAGTTGCACCTGTAATGCCTCACAGCAGTCAATAACTGCCCTCTAATGGCTTCATTCACACCCACACAAAAAATGCAAAAGCATGTGTGATCCCAGTATACACTGCTGCACTCACTCATGCATGAGCAGACTGGAAAACACCCTAACCTGCATTACATAACGACCTACTTTTCCCACTGTGCTCAGAGAACCGTGACCTAAATTATACTGCAGAGAAAAGAGTTTCTTTCCACGTCTGCTCTTTTTTTGAGTTCACTTTGTGTCTACTTCTGATAAGACGCTGAAGAAACCTCAGGGCTCATAACCAGAGATGCTCTAATCCAGGAATTGTTTTTTGTTCTTTTATGATCACAGCATCTACATTTAAATTTTTGCCAATACTAACATTGTCTGATCTGCAGGGTGCTTTGTACCTGAACATTTGGTGTTGTTTTTGGTCATGGTGTTATATGAATGGACCTTGCTGGCACTGCATGTCAGTTCATAAGTTTAATATGCAATAAAAATTATTTCATGCCTACTTTCATGTTTGCAGCTACATAAATTTTAAATATGTCCACAAATAATATGGGAGTGGAGTGTAAGTGAGAAATTTCTGAAAATCTCCAACATCCAGAAACAAAATCACTTCATAATAGTTAGGTTTTTTGTATATCATATTACCTATTCACAACTAAAAGCTCAGAAGTCAGCACAATAATGTAGGAGTTTGTTCAGTCAGTGAAATAAAGTAAATAAATTAGAAGGTGACATTTGTTTTTATGTATTGTGTTTTGCAAATTTTGAAATTGAGAGTGGATCAAAATTCTCTTTTGTTGAAATATGAGTATTTAATCTGCTCTTGACCATAGAAATCAAATAAAAATAATGAAAAGCTTTACTTCAGAACTTGACATTTTCTCAGGAATGGTCGAACATTTTCACGGAGAAGAAAAACAGCATAATGAATGAAGAGAGCAAGTGTTTCTTCTTCCTGCTGCGCATGATGTAAGGTGTCCTCATCTCAGCTCAAGGAAGCTGTGGGTGTTAGGGTCTTGATGAGGATGATGCAAGAATTTGAAACGTTGGTGTGGCCGCTAGCTAATATTATTTTAGTGAGGAATCACCTGTGAATATTAAAAATCCCTGTGCCAGAATTTTGGAATGAGTGTATTTCTTTTGGGGAAGTAATATAGCTGTAATATTTTTTTTCTTTCCAAAGAAATAAGTGTAGAATTCTTGACATAAAACCCAAAGGGACGTTTTTAGTCCTGCTTTTCACCACCTATTCAAAGGATTTTACAAAGCAGAAAGATTAGCAAAGGAAAAGTTATTGAAGACAAGAGAAAAATAAATAAATAAGGGAAAACTAACATCAGAATGGAAGGGGAAAATACTCATCAGTTAGGACATTTTTGTCTATGATTGTAATTTCTTGAAGATTAAGAAAAAAATAGGTAAATAATTTGAAGTGGTGGCAATATAAGTTGTCCACATATAAAGGGGTCTTATAAGCATTACTAAATTTATTTTTATTAGACCCCCTCAATCATTTTCATTCAGTGTAAAGAATGAAAGAAACTAATTCCCCGTTGCAATAGTTCAATGTAAAATAGTAAAATATTGCAAAAATCCAGAAATCATTAATGTTTTTTTGCTACAAAATCACTCGTGTTTTATTTATTAAAACCCTGAACAATTCCTGAAATACAAACCTACCTATTGAATTTATTTTTAATCTGTAATTTATTCAAACTTTATTTTTTAAAACTGCTCCATCAAGTATTTACAGTGAAGAAAATAATTACATTTTTTAAAACAATGTCAGAGAAACATTTTGTTTTTTGGAATTATGCACATTGAGAAGAATACTAAGGGAAGTAAAACAAATCTCCAACTGCTGGACAACTGCAATAAAAACTGAAAACTTAACCAGTTTCTTACGAAACACTCCAGAAATACATCTCTCCAATGAAAACTGTAAACACATGTTTTTTTTATGAATTAATTAATTAATTATAATTTTTTTAATATTACTGTAAAGAATTGGACTCATCAAACCAAACAGATGAGACTAATTAAGGTTTTCAGCTACAACCACTCCAGGGAAGTCTGGCATGAAATTTGTGGAAAAGTATTTTATGGCCACTGTTCAGTACATTGAAAGATGGGTAATGGTGTACTATACTGCTAAAACAAATTAATTAATTTCAAGGATTTCTACACATTATGCCCAGTAATAATGCTACGTACTCACATTGTTGTTCATAAGTATGTGTCATAAACTACTCAAAACGACTGTTTTTAAATGAACTATGCATAGCAGTGGGATTTGGTGAACCCAAACAGGCTGCTGATAGCTTGCAGAATACTGATATTGTGCTGAAAGTATCTGTTAGCATTCTGAATCAGTCAAGGACAGCATTTATAATATGCCTCAGGAACTCTGAAATAACAAGGGAACGAGGTCATGTTGTGAATGGAAAATAAAGACAATTAATTGGTCTAAGACTCAGTTTGTGTGTTATTCAGAATGTGTTTGAGTTGAAAACATTGAGGATTTATTGTTTAGGAAATTAGATCAATTACTTTATCTTTCTGTGCTCGCTTTCAGGCACCTGTCACGTCTCTGGTGTATTAATCTATAACTGGTACTACTTTCTATTCAGGTTTTATTTAGGAGAAGGCAGAGTGGTTATTAGGATGGGTCTTGTGCTTTTAATTCCCCCAAATCACTTTCCATACACTGTTAGAGAACACACAGAGTCTTTATCGTACATCACAATTACACCACTCCTCTGTACACTCTGTAAACTGAATGCGAAGTCTGCTGTAGGTGTGCTTACTAAAAGGCCCCTGCCAGAGATCCTGCACCCCTGACATGGAGTATCCACTTATCATGCGCCCTATGGAAGAATATATGATGTTTCACAATTCAGTGCTTGTTCTTTTCTGCTCCTTTAAATTGGATGTTGATTAAGAGAATAATGATATGGGGCTGATGTTGGCAGAGCATGCAGAGTTCTGCTTCTACAGGAAGAGAAATTAATCTTCTTTAACAACTTTAACCCACGTATTCTCGAGGGAGAGACTGGGTGGGATAAGCATGTGGATATTTGAAGGATGCTCATAGATCTCGTGGCTACTGAGCCTTTGCTTTCACACTCTCCCCCATCTGTAACATGAAATTACTTTTACAATAAATTACTTAAAACATAAATAAAATATTTGACTGTGCAAATCTGTCTGGTGATATTCAGCTGTTTACTGCAGGGTGAAAAAGCAGTATTGAAGTGTAGTGTTGTAGCTCTGAGGCAGCGATTTTAATTCCTACTTTCTATTGCCTCCTAGTGGAGAGTTAGTAGACCGTTCTCTTATCCCTTATGGTGATGAAAGAGGCTTATGCGCCTGTAAGAGGGTCGTGAGTGCAACTGCTTTATACTGCATGTCCTATAAGCTACTGGCAGTAAGCATATAAAGAGCAAACATTGGAGTTATAACTGCTATCTTAGACCAAAGATGTTGATATTTGATGATCTTGTATTCTTCATGAATGAAAGAAGAACCAGTGGCCATTGTGTTTGCTTGATAAGAGCAGTTCAGCATCATGTATTCTAAGCCTGGCTTAGTTGACTGTTAGTATTAGTTCAGATGAAACATCTCTGACTGCTGATTGATAAAACAATTCTGCCAAAACATGTGACTTAGAGGCTGAACTGTGCCTTGTAAACCTCAATGAAGTAAGCATTGGCACAGCCCCGAAAAACCTTCTTGAATGAGCATCATGTGAGCTGGTGTGTGTGTATTCATGATAGTTGCCAGTGCAATAGGATTTGGCATGTGTTAGAGATTTTCACATTCAAAACCATGTACTCAATGGAAGGGAATTTCATTGAGATGTTTTTTAGACACATGGATGCTAATGCATGTAAAGTAACATATTAGTGAGAGATTTTAAGCACATCTGTTATATTTATGTGTTTAATATTTCTTAATTTTTCTGACTGAGAACACAACTTTCACACTGACGAGTTTTGCTGTCAGCGTCACCCTGTAGTGCATAAATATGGGAAATAGTAATAACCAACCACTGATCAAGTACCATCAGTGGTTCTTGTGCAAAAATGTTTAATTCCCAATTATCCACTCACTGTTTGGTGTGACTTTGTTGATCATAAAAGGATTTCTCCCAGAGCGCTCTAGAATGAAAATCAAATGGTGCAAATACTGACATTTCAACTTTAAATTATGAAAAATGCAAAAATGAAAGACAAATATAAATAGAATCAATAACTCGAATATATATCAAAGTGGGCAGTAGTCAACACTAAAAAATTGCCTCAGTAAAATCATGCTGTTATGCTGTAATCATTTTCACCACAGAGTAAAATTACTTGATTGTACAGCAAATCACAGAGGAGCAAAGTCATAAAGCTACATTGTTGCCTGAAAAGTGGTAAATTTATTCTAACCAAAAATTAAGTGTCTGTCAAAATCTCAAACTGCACAGACAGATCTGCTCCTAAAATAGTACAAACAGGCAAATAGTTTTGCGGCTCGCCCCACATTAGAATGAGTTAATTTGCATATATTTCAGAACAAATTTCCCATATTTATGTACTATTCAGACTGATTAGCTTATTCTTAAATACTTAATTAATTTTATATGCGAGAACTCTTAGCATTTTTTAATTTCCCAACTAGGAAGTCAATAGTATTATTGAAATATTATAGATATAATCTGACAAAGTGTTATTTATTACAGTGTTATTTCTGCTTTGCAACATCATAAATATGCAGCGTAACATGCTCACTCTCACAGAAGATATATCTTTATTCAGATAATTTTACAAATTTATTCTAAAAATGCATTGGAAGGAGATTTTTAATCCAGAGATATCTTCTAGAGCTGCAACAAAGCCTAAGCAACTCCTTAAAAAAATCATTTAATGTTGAGTCATACAGTGCCATAAAGCAGCACGGACAAAGTGAGAACAAGATCATTTGTAACTGAGAATAAAAGGAGATGGGGAGTACAAACATTCCACACAAACAATGCATAAAAATGTACGTCAGTTGAGACACTTTTTTTTTTTTGTAATTCCGACGTCTCTTAACTGTGAAAATGTGTTCTTGTTTGGCTGCTGTTCATAGATGTTAGCTTTGATTCACAAATTTAATAACAAATGTAAATTGTTAGTGATTTTTATCATCATTGTAATATCATTCATCCATCGTCTACATCGGCTTATGCCTGCAGGGTTGTGGGAATAATGATAATATGATGCCACTGGAGATTTCTCCACCATTAGAGTTGATTTGAAATGCCACAATGAAAGCAGAACACACCCCCTTTTGAATAAGGATTATTGTTTTTTCCTCTCTGAATTATTTTTCATATCTGCTAATCCTTGGCAGGATACAGACCTTTTTGAAAATTAGGTGCAACACAGCTGTGTGCTGATGGAGTCAGAGAGAGCTCTGCAGGAGTTAACGGTAATGCTCTGACAGGGGCCTAGAGAAAGGTAAATCGGTTTGTGTAGTGGGGATTAAGGGCACTGTAACACAACTGAGAGGGGGAAAAAACACTTATTAGAGCTGACATTTTGATCACATAGACATTCTGAGACTGGACTGTCATGATAACCGTCTATTTTTAGAGCTCTTCAATCTGAAACCCTTGATTTTTGTTGGAAATTTTTCTTATAATTGTACCAGAAACCTAGACAGAATTTGTCTCAAATAATTTTCTGACTACGATTGGAAGGTTTGAAACAATGATTCCTCCTAAACTGCTCGTCTACCGCCGTACACACTGCGATGTTAACTTGGAGAACCTCCAGGAGACTTGGAGGCGAAAGAAGTCTTGCGGAGATCTCTTTCAGAATGGCTATAGGGTGAGGCAGAGCCATCATGGCCAGGATGACAAGAGAGGGCAGACTGGATTTTACCATACACTTTGGTCCTGTATGCACATTCTCTCTAACTGGGGTAAGAGCCTTAGCACTGACGTATGTTCAATCTGGAGTTGTGGTTTTATTCGGTAGTCTGATAAATATTTTATAAAATGGTCAGACATTTTAGATCGTGAAAAATATATTAGTGGAAATTCTTATCACAGCAATTTACTTTGGTGTTAAAGATGTACATACATTTCTCATGGGATTAGAACAGTTACAGCAAACAACAATGATGATTTGCTGGTCCTTCATGGGGTCTTTTTCCATATAACATCCCTACTAACGTTTGTCATTGTATGAATATTTTCCCATCCATGACAAAATTATTTTCAACCATTTGTGTCTATCCAAATACTTCATTTTGAAGATTTGTTTTATTCCTTAAAATTCTTTTCTTCTGTTATACATTGTATTCTCACCCCCTTTCTGAATGTGTTTCTATTTCAAACAGGTTTAAGATTTCTGAGAGCACTAAGACTGATTCAATTCTCAGAAATATTACAGTTCCTAAATATTTTGAAAACAAGGTAAGAAAAATACATTTTTAAGTATTAAAACTTGAAACAATAATTTATGTTTTTACCACCTTATTTTTATATCCGATAGTCTTCATCTTAGATTGACTCAACTTTTATACATATTTATATTTAAGGACTAATTGTACTAATTTTTCTGCATGCAAATATAACATTAAAGTTAAAAGCTGCCTATGTATTTAAAAGGTGTTTTGCTTTTACATTAAGAATTTATATTTTTATAACAATTTTGGTGACCAGTTGGAAGTATGGAACCAGTTGTCAGGTGTCTCTCTGTAATTTGTCTGATTGTTTGTCTCCAAACCAGCAATTCCATCAAGCTGGTGAACTTATGTTCCATCTTTATAAGCACGTGGCTCACGGCGGCTGGATTTATACATCTGGTAGGTAACCTTTAACATAGGATACTAAAATGAGTACCTTTGCACAATGTGCTGAGTGACCCGAGTTGAGAATGGTTTGCTACATTTACATTTCTTTGAAGTATTCTTACTGCAGGTTGTTCAGTTCTGGTCAGAAGGTTGTGTATAATCATGAATGCATGAATTTCACCCAAAGTTTTTAAATATTTATTTCAACCCCTGTTTTGATATCATCATTCTTCTCTCAAATAGTTTCATGTTGAAGATGAAATACATTGTGTATGATCAAATAAATAAGAGATAACCCCAATAACAACAGTAACATTGTGATCCTAAAGTCAGAAATGACAAACATCTGATCAGAACTGTATACGGAGACACATCGTGTAGTGACACTGTTTGACATGGCAAAGTAATCACCTTATTCACTTCATAGAAAAATTATCTTTGACATATAAGCAACAGAAATTTCACGAGGTATTATTTTGAAGCTCTGTTTGGTAATTAATGTTCATTATAGCTGTGCAGAAATAAAATCAATATGTAAATATTGACAACGGCCCAAAGCTGTTCTTCCCTATTTATCTTGTTTCTTTCATTAAATGCTGTCGAACACTAACTTGTCAAACAATGAAATTGACATAATTTATTTAATTTGTTATAAACGATATAACAGCCTTGTTCAGCAATACATCATGCATTATAAAATGTCACCACTAGGTGGTGGTCAAAGCTTGATATGATGAAAAAACATATCCCAGCTGGCTGAATGTATTCAATTCTAAGAAATTTGTTTAGGACGTTCTGATTAGTGTTATGTCTAATCATCTGCACTATTTCTGTTCCCATTTCCACTGTAGGTGGAAAACTCAGGGGATCCGTGGGAAAACTTTGAAAATTCCCAGTCGCTGTCTTATTGGGAATGCGTCTACTTGCTGATGGTGACGATGTCTACAGTGGGTTACGGGGATGTCTATGCAAAAACCACCCTGGGCCGCCTGTTCATGGTCTTCTTCATCCTTGGTGGTTTGGTAAAATCAAACTGTTTCTTTCCTTCCTACCCTCACTTTTATATCCTCAGTAGATTATTTAGACCTAATTTAAATCATGACTGCAAATTGTATGAAATATGTGATATGTTAACAAAGTATGTTTTTAAATAATTTAACCTTTGTTACCTTTACCTGTACTTGTTATTTATCTGTCAGTATCCTTGTGTTTAGCCTACTGTATCCTGTCTGCTCTAGTTTTAGGCCCCCGTGTTTCTTTGTCTGCTCCCCTTATGTGTCCCTCCTATATCTGTTGGATTAAAGTATATGCTTCTGTCTCATAATATTGTTATATTATTCTCTTATAAAAGCAATTGCGGTTTCAGGACACCCCTCCTTCCGTGTCTACTCCCACATTTCCAACAAACACAGGGGCAGAGAGATGAGGCTCAGGCCAGCCTGACTGGTACCACAGCAACCCCCTCCTCCCTCACCTCTTTACATCTAGAATCCTGTTGGGCTGCCACTAGGACATTAACGTAAACACAAGCATGCATGAATGCGCACACCTGTAAACACTCATGAGCACCGGCACACAGCTGGAGGGCTGTGGATTAAGGATTTACCCTAATCACAGTTAGTTTTTTTCTTTTTTTCTTTTTTTTTTTTTTTTTCTGAATTTGGATTCGTGACAGTTTAAATATTATCTACACATGTGTGACGACATGTTGTAGATTCGTGCTCGTGATGATAGATTGAGTGTTTTTCAGAGAGCTGAAAGCTCTGGAAGTCTTTATGTAAGCAACTTAGCGTGCTTTCTGTCAGCACCAGTGGCTGAAAAATGATTCCAGTCTGGAGCAGTTTTAGAAACATAGATCAAATTAAGCCCCTGACATTCCTCCTTACTTTAGATGATCCAATTTGACATTTTGGTCTGATATCCAAATTCCGTTGTTGCTAAGCTTTGACCTGATTTCTCATTAAAAACCATACCTATCAGTGTTACTTGTAGCCTCCCTGCTTTCAGCAGGCATTAATAATGATAGTATTGTGTTTATTCAGCCCAGTGAGGTCTTGCAATGTGTATGTGTTAGTTGCTGCAAAACACTTTTATTAATATAAAGTTAATAAAATTTTTAGGAAGTGAAACTTTGTATTAACATCCTTTATGAGTAATTAATACAGTAAGCACAGTTAACTCACCCTAGTGTATATTCTCTAGAGCAATGGTTCTTAAACTGTGGTAAAAGCACCAGCGGTGGTACTTGGGCTACTTTTAGTGCTTCCCTGAAGAAGGTATTGTAATTTGCAAGGCAAAACTGTCTGTGATCTAGAACTCCAACAGGCAAATAATGTGAGTTTTCTATGCACATTTTTCACTTCTTTAAATTCTTCTCTAAATAAAAATGCAGTGAAATAAATTATAAAGTCTGCTTCAGTATTAAATTGTCCAAATCCAAGCATAGTCTAGCCGTTTTCCAACTTAAAAAGTTGTATTTTATTTTATTTTTTTTTAAATCAGTATGCTCAGTGACCAGTGTGACTACTATTAGCAGTGTAAGCTAAAAAGTGTGCATTTTTTTTAAAATTTGTAATTTGAAAGACTGACTACATGTTTGGCAACAGAGGACGTGTAGTATTATATTGGAGAATAATTTGAAGAGATAAAAGTAAAGGTGTTTATTAATTCAGAGCAGACATGTTATATTCCAATGTCAGCGATGATGTGAAACAAATTGAGTAAAACTTTAAGAATATGACATGGTGAAGGAGTGAAATGTTTAATCCGTGCTGATGATGTCAATCTCTCAGCCTGAATAGATAGAATAGAAATATCCTTTAACTTCCCATAATGTGTAAATTTCTTCTGTCATCCCTGCATTAAAAACCCAGTTTTTCCTAATATTGCTGTTCTTCTTTTGACTTAATTTGTATCCTAAAAATAGGTAGCTTTGAATCTTTAAGATACAATAACAACTTCTACTCCAAAGAGTGTTGTGGGTAGTGCAAGCTGACATTACATTGATTTTTTTTACATTTACATTTCTGAATGTCCAGTCAGTAATCAGAGCCAGTCAAACTTAAAGTTGTCTGAGCTGATAAGCCTAATTCTTATGCATGTCTCTCCTTATAGATTTATGGTATATATTTAAGCTTTTACTGATAAATGAACCCCAATGACTAACCTAATGACAGCATTCCTACTGAATACAACCCTTGTCCCTTTCGAAGTTGTGTAACTTTGCAAAATGCATCCAGCTCATTCTCCAGCCCAACAAATGAGTCTTGATGTGTTTTGCAGCTGTGAACCATCAGGTGGGCCTTTTCAAATCAACCTGCCAGATCATCTGTGTTTGTTGGACAAAACATGGCACATAGGTTTCAGTTTTAAATTTCTGCCACCCAGAGGAAGGTTTTTGGTGCCATCACAGACTGACGATTATTCAGCTGTGACAAAATTTGTGTCTGAAGAATTGTAACATACTGGGGCTCAAAACATGAAATGCAATAAAAAAATTTTCCATATGAAAACATTCTGCCCACTTATGAATCTTAGCAGATCTCTACAGATAAGCAAGCAAAACATTTTCCATCTAAAAAAAAAGAAAGAATTGGATTTACATTCTCCACTACCCACTCTTTGGCATAGTAGTCTCTTTTTTAGTATCTTCTTCTGTCTTCTATCTCCTCCTTAGGCCATGTTTGCCAGCTACGTCCCTGAAATCATAGAGTTAATAGGAAACCGCAAGAAATATGGTGGTTCCTATAGTGCGGTTAATGGGAGAAAGTAAGTATTCCAGATGGTTCTGCTGTTTTTAAGTGTGCGGTAGAACCCTCTCTGCATGCCTTTTTTCTTTTTTTTTTTCTGTTCCATGCATGTAGGCCATGTTTGCTCGCTACGTGCCAGAAATTGCTGCTCTCATCCTTAATCGGAAGAAATACGGAGGGAGTTATAACTCAACACGAGGCAGAAAGTAAGTTGAAATCCAGACAAGGTGTGGTTGTGTGACTAAAATGCACCCCCTGTTTTAAGTTTATAGGTTATCAGGGGTTGGTTAACTTGACATTTCATGTTCATAAAGTTTGAGTACAATAGTAAGATAAAATTAGATGAAGTCACACTGCGTGACTGGAGACCTTGGCCATTAGGACACACATGTTCATGCCCCCTCACTCTTGCTTTCACTCTTTCACTCTTTTTCTACCTACCATTTTTTCTGAATCTACTTCTCTCTTTCCTTCATTCAACACTTTCCTTAAGTCATCAGTGTGCTGTTTATTTTCTTGTTTTTGTCCACCTCAACACATCTTGTGTTGCGCTATAATTTAATTTGGACAATAGAGCTTTCATGACTGCTAAACGTTTTAGTCTTGCAACACGTTGACCTGTGGTGCTTCTCTGCAATACAAATGTCCAATGCATCCATAAAAGGGTTCAGTTTAAAAAAAAATAAGATAAAATGAAGCAAAGAGTCATGAAATCCTCTACTCTCCACTTTTCAAGGATTTTCCCACGAGAGCATAGAAAGACTGAAACATCTGCAAGTGCATTATTATTGGTGGTCTTTTCAAGCATCATCAATCTCAATGACCATTGCAGGATATAAGTTCTTCTACTTTATATTTTATTTTTATTTTTTTATTTTATTTTGCCTGATTTAGTTCTGCATGCCTTAATCCTCTCCTCAGCTGCATCATACCTGGGATGTTCTTTACGACCTGCCGTCTCGTCGCTTTTTCATTACCTGCAAACCCGATGAAAAAGCCCTAATCGCCGTCGTTTGTCACTGCTGTAGCACATTGCATCATCCGTGCTTGACATTATTCTGGCCCTGATCTTCAGTCAGCTCCCACACCCTTGAATGCTGGATGCCTCGGTCCCATTGGAGGCTCTCAATTGCTTTTTGCTTGCTTTTTTTGCTTGCTCAGTCCTCGGTGCTTGTGTGTGTCTATGTGGTGTCAACGTTTGTCTCTTGTATTTTGCCGTGCGTGTGGATTTGACTGTAAAGTCTGTGTGACTCTTTAGTCAGTTTACTATTTGTACAAGAGTGCCACAATGCTTATTGTACATTACTCCTCTTTTCCCTTTGTGGCTCAAACCTTAAGCCCCATCACACTACTGGGTATCTGCTTTTCAGTTCAGTGGCATTGTAGCATACAGTTTAATCACCAGGACATATACATCATGTACACACACTTTGCTCCTTTCATACATCATGCATATTTGCACCTTTGCAACAGAAATGTATATTTAATTCTGTCATAGCTTAAATTATCTGCACAGGCCACCCTATTCTGTCTGCACTAATGAAAATTCAGTCACCTTAGCATGTTAGTTGCTCTTTTTCAAGGGATTTTATATCACTAGTGACCTTTACTCAATAGTGGCTAAACAGGAGTAATGGCAGAGAGACAAAGGAAAGACATGCAGTAAATAATCGGGGACTGGAGTCGAACCAGGAACAACTATGTCGAAAACTGTAGTCTCTGTAAACGGTGCGCCTGCTCTATCAGTGAGCCATGTGGCGCCCCAGCATGCTAGATATGTGCAAAGCTTTCTCAATAATTCCACTAATACTTATCTGACCACTTGGGGGCACTCTTAAAGCATTATATCTTATGCCCAGGTGTTCATTTGATTGTTTACTATGAAGAAATAACTGAAAAGAGATGGTGATGTCATGGCAAAAGTAATTTAGACCGATACAACATGTTTTTAGCACACCAGCGAAAATGTATATTTTAAACAGCATGCTGTATGTGTCCAGAGCAGACAAATAGTCCTCTTTTTTTTCTCTCTTTTCTGCTAATATTTCATGGTACCATCTTGCCTTTTCTCTCTCTTTCTTTCACTCCTCTCCATTGTTGCTCCCATCAATTTCAGACACTCTTCTCAGTGGTGGACAATCTGTAGAGTCAGCAGAACAGTAAGGCTTGAAGGGAAGAAAAAAAAGCCTTTGTTCCTGCAACATCCGCTTGTCTCTCAGATAAGATTGATGAAATGTTGTTTAGCCAGTGACTTCAGCCCTCACTCGCAAAAGGGTGCTGAGTGAAGCCCTTGTCAAAACCGAGGATCATTTCTCCCTCTCACTTTATTTTTCTCCTGCTGCACTACTTTCCGTCACTCCCTTTGGTCAGACACATGGTAACAATCATAAGAGACCCACAAAACACGCAAACTCCGAGGAGCCCTGGAGTTTTGCAGAACAAATTTAGATAAGTTTAGGAAGAGACTATTATCAAAAATTGGTTTGTCATGTGGCTTTCTGGTAGTGCCTAGATTTTCATACATTACCATATAGCAACTGTCAACACATAAAAAGCAAAGTGGAAATGAGATTAGGAGATTATTGCAACTGACTGATTATGGAGCTTTCAATTGATGAGATCATGATACATTTTAAATTATTCCAAATGCAACTAAGGTTTCAACCCTGCTGTCATTTAAAACAAACCTTTCAGGCTATTTGGAAGCTGGAATTACTCCTGATGTTAGATTTGTGTTTAATGTTAGCTTTGGTGAAATTTCCTGCTGCACTGTAGCACATACCCATGAGCACACTGACAGCTCGTATGTTGATGTAGTAAATGACAAGGGTTATGTTCTGTTGGAGTCCACTGTACTTTGGGCTCTGTGGTTTCCATTATGAGACTGTGGTTTCCATTAGTCCAAACTTCAGCCGACAGTTTGGCACGAAAACTGATTTCAATCCTGGCTGAACCTTGTCAGAGACCTTTAGGAGAAAAAAAAGGGTTATCCATTTGAATTGTGCAGACTGAGACATATTCACTCTGGACAAAAAGAGAAAGGCGGTACATCGTAAAGTACATAGCTTTTGCCCGTCAGAGAAGATGTAGTATTACCTATTACTGTCACAGATTCCTGAAAGTGAGTTGAAAACTTAACATTGAATTAAAGTTGAAAATGACACATCCTTATGACAGGCTTTACATAAATTTTCATCACTAACTTAAGGATTAGAGCAGTAGCAATTAAGTGATCTCTGTTGCTGATGTTTGAGCTCTGTGTTCATTTCATGTTCCTTGTTTCCTCCAAGGACATCCCGGGATGTTGTCTATGTGCATGCTTTGTGTGCATGTGCAATTATATACCCTGTTGCATTTAATATTTTTTGTGCTGCTTGTTTTTTGCTTTGTTTTACGTTTTTGTTTCTTTTTTTTATTCCGTTTTATCGTAAAGAACTCTGCCAATAATGTATTTTTTGTTTTATTAATTTTGTTTTTACAGTGCTTTAAAAATGTATTAATACTTCTGCAACTTTAATACATTACAATTGCTTTATCTGGTGTATTATTGGGGGATCTTATTAGGTAGAACAACAAAAAGCAGTCCAAATTAAAAACTGCAAAGTGTGATTTATATTTGTCACACTTTAGAAAAGCGTGACAAAGGTTCTCGTTTTGCAGCAGTTACAGCTTGAGCGTGGTATATTATGGACATCTAGAGACTAAACCCTTTTTCATCCCAAGTCACTCATGCTGATTTGGAGATGGAGAGATTTTGCAAAAATCTATTTTCACATTTTACTACCTACAAATTCTAAGACAGATTTGTTTTTGTTCTTTGAATGGATCAATGTACCATATTAACATATTGTACTCTAAACCATTTCATGGTTGTGTTTTTAGTATTTAGAGGGATGTGCTTTGCTGGTTTTGCAACATACCAAATGCTTTGGCTGTAGATATAAAAAAGTTTAATTGTGGTCACATTTAATCAGTACAACTTCTTCCAGATGTTTGTGGTTACATTACTCAAAGATTTCTTTGAGTAATGTTTTTTTTCCTCAATATTCTTACATATAACCTGGATTTTTGTAAAATGTCTTACCTAATACCGGAGAAATAATGTTTAATTTATCAATAAATCCTAAGGTGTGGGAAAAACAGCAACAAATGCTTTTGTTTATATGTAAATACATTCTTTCTGGATGTGGCCTTTACAGTAATTTAATCTTGACTCTTTTCAATTCCGTTGTGTATTTGCCACTTCTAATCTTTTGCTCAACCAAATAGGTTTTCTGTACAGTTTTTCGTGTATAGTTTTTCTGAACTAATACAGGGGTTACTCAAATAAGGGAACACTACCTATTTTTATTTTTTACTTTTTAAGAAATGAGAAACATCTTGTGCCAGATAGAACAAGCTTCTCCCAGACATCTCAGCTCATCAGCTAGTGAGACCACACAATTGCCTTTTAGCTCTGCTCTGGCCAAACATTTGATCACGACTACTCATTAGTTTCTGGTAAAGGTCAGAGGCAACATCTGTGAAAAGCATTTTGTCTCACAACATTCCAGAACTGTCATTCTCTTAATATGGTGGTGGCATTGCTTTGCCAAGTCTGCTGCAGTTCAGTCCTGCCAAGGCCATATGTTTCAGTGCAGAAGACCTAGTGATCTTGACTATGGTTTTCATCGAACACCACTAAATATGTCTTCCTATGAACAAGCCAGATTGAGCCAGACTTCAGTAATGTTCTGTACAGTTTTAAGTCTTGACTTTAAAGGTTAATGTCTTCACCAGAGCTTCCTTTTTGTGCATAAGATGCATTATGGTAGCTTAAAAGGTGGTAAGATTTTACACAGTGCAAAACTATGACCGCAAAATGTTTTTTGTAAATTTTATTTAGGAAATAAGTGTGTTAATACAGATCATGATATCTTTCCAACATATTCAGAATAAAATGCACTTTAACTGAAAAGATTCAATTGTTCTCTGGCACATCAAGTATTGAAAACGACCATGGTCATGATACAGGCTACTGTACAGGTCTTCATAGGATACTTAGTATCTGCTGCATCACTTGGCTAATGCTCATCAATATGAAGACTGGACTCAATTAAACTATACCAAACAGTTAAGTTGTACAATATATTTAATATTTTTAAAATTGCTAGGAAAGCAGCTTATAGCAGTGAAGTTTTCTTTAACATTCCTAATTTTATCAATTCCATAATGTAAAAGGTTGTAACTCCTTGTACACAATTTACAAAACGTGTATTATACACTGCTCAAAAAAATAAAGGGAACACTCAAATAACACATCCTAGATGGACAGTTTGATTTCACAGAAGTTTGATTTACTTGGAGTTATATTGTGTTGTTCAAGTGTTCCCTTTATTTTTTTGAGCAGTATATATTGTAGAAAATACAGTAACAGATTTTTTTTACTCCTGTTTAACTAATGAGCAGCTGTCCATCTCCACAAGCTATGTGTTTCAGAAAATAAAGTAACCATCATACTTTTTAATATCTTACTCTATTTGGTGCATCTTAAATGTAGTTTTATGTGTATTTAAATCTGGTGAAATGAAGCACATTTTGTAAAAAACATCCAAGCCTTATATCTTATCAAGTATGGATGTCACTTTAGTTGTTACCCTAATTTGTATATTTAGTTTCTCTTGTTATGTTACCAATGCAGTAAAGTAATTTATTTTTCATACTTAATGATTGCTCAAATACCTGTGTATTTAATTTCTATAACTTACACACAGGCTATGAATTCCCCCAAGTAGTCAAGTATTCGGCAGTTGAATTAATCATTAAAACTGGTTTGTCTTCTGTGCTGATGGAGCTGTTTTAATATTTGACATGATCTTGACTGTTTTGCATAACCTAGCACAGCGCTTCTCAATTCCAGTCCTCAGGCCCCCCTGCTCTGCATGTTTTAGATGTACCTCTGTTCCAGAACAGCTGATTCAAATGATTGCATGATCATCAAGTGCTACAGAAGCCTGTTAATCATCCACATATTCAATCCAGGTGTGTGGCATAAGGGAAACACCTAAAACATGTAGGGCAGGAGGGCGTGAGGACTGGAATTGAGAAACACTGACCGAGCATGAGAGTAGTGATTTTTTTATGTCATTGCTGAGAGTGTTGCATTTTGTTGCTCAGAGTCGTTCACTCTGTTATATCTGTTTTTTTTTTTTTTTTCAAAATGTATTTTTAGTTATGTAGTACAATTTATCCAAGAAAAAAAAAATGTTGGAATGAAAAAAGCTTAATGACTTGTTTGCATAAGTGCATACACCAAACTAATAATATGACAAATCACTTTAATTCATTTTTATCAGTCTGACTATTTTCTTTAGCAGCCACATATTGACTTGATGGTGTTCTTCCACTCTACCTTGCAATCATTTTCCAAATTTCTCAGATTTAGAGGAAATGTATTGTCCATAGGCCTCTTTGGAGACCCCACATATTCTCTGTCAAATTTAGTTCAGGCGCATTCGCAGCCTACTAAAAACCTTTCATTGTCTTGTCGCCAAACAATTCTAACATGGCTTGTGATGTATGCCTGGAAATAATAAATCTTCTGGGTCAGAAGTAAATGTTATTTTATTGGTATTTCGAAGTATTAATAATTCCATCTCTCTTGGGAAAACCCTGATTTCAATAAAAAAAATACAAAATATAAAAAAAAGTAACCCAAGAGAATGATGCCACCTTTCCCATATTTTACTGTGGAAGTCATGTTCATTTGTTGATCCTCAGTGTTGTTGTTTTTGCTGAAGTTACATTTTGCAATCCTGACCCAAAGGTTTTGGTTTGGTTTCATCAGATCATAACATGTTTTTCTACAAGCTTTCCAGGCATTTTTGCAGTGGTTGTTTTGCTTTGAAAGAAAAGTAAACTCTGTTTATCCTAGATCTGTGGAGAATGCAGTAAGTTGTTGCCACATTGACATTTAGTGTTGCTGTCTGCCTCTTGGCAGTCTCCTAACCAATTACTTTTTGCCATGCTAATATTGTCTCGTATTTTCTATATTTATTCATGATTTTCCCTGTTGTGCCATGGTGGGATTTGTTGTACCCTCATACAGAGAGGTCTCTTTAATCCTTTGAAACTTGTCAGCAAACTATGGGTTTAAGCCAAGGTTGCTCTTGTATAATAAAATTGAAAATCCAAGTAGGACAACTGACCTTTATTTAAAGTTAATCAGATTCAGCATAATTGATGATAGGTATGAATTCAAGAAGATTGCTGAAAATAACCAGAAAGTGTTCTGTCAAAATATTAGTTGAAGGGTGGTCCACTCCTATGCAGCAAGACTAATTAACTTACAGTGTTATTTTGGAACAAAAAACAAAATGAAACCATATTATGTGCCATCTCTAAAATGCAACCCTCCCAGCAGATGATGTTCTGAAATGCTAAAATGATCCCTCCCAACCCGGCATGGCTGGAGATAAGATTGCTTTAGTGTCTTTTAAAGACACTAAAGCAAATTGTAAAATTGTGATGCTGGAACTCCAAAACGCCAGTCACAGTTGCTACAGTGCAGGAGTACTAAAAGTCTTTTATCTTTTACCTCCAGTTGTTGTGATATATTAACAGAAATAGTAATCACCAAGACGTCCAGAAGTGTGTTCAAAATTCTTACAGCTTTTCTCTTAAAAATATTCTAACTTGTTGAGTGAGAGAGGCATAGTGTTTACTAAGCAAAATAATTTCATCAACAGGAACTGCTACACATTGTGTCACAAATAAAGTAATTATCTGAAGCACCACATGGTCAAACATAACAATTAATATTTAAATTTCTTTTTAAAGCAGTTACAATTTTTCACTTGGGGAAAAACAGGGACATAGCCTTAGCCCTAAGAACCATCTTAACTCCTGTCTCCCTTTTGGCTGTAATCAGCTCAGCGCGTTTTCTGTCAGATTCCCCAGTCATAATGCGGAAAGTTGCCAAGGAGCTGTCAAATACTCTGTGGTCCTGTTTACAGTCTGTGTCAGCCACAGGCCTCTGAATCATTTTGAGAGTTTTAGTAATGCTCTGTATAAAAGCACAAGGTTATTGATGTATATGTCTTTGTCAAAATCATTTCTGCTCACAAAGGGCTGGTTTGGCTGAAGAGACAGTTTTTATATTGAGAACGGATGACACTTCAAGCATTGTGGGATGTATGATTATATCTTAGATTTTCTGTAATGGTGCAGAGTGAAGTATTTGATTGCACTGAATTTAACTTCTTCCACTAAATGGGGGGGAGGGAAAATTCACTCATATGGCAAAAAAATATAATTCAGTTACTGGTTTGCTTTGAAAATGCATTACTTAACATTGAGGTTGAGGCCGTTTTTTCACTTTCTATTTGAGCTAATGTACTGCTTTGGTTTGTCTGATTTTCTTTGGGAGACATGCCAGTGTCTGCAGTGATTTATGCTGGCCACTCAAGATGTGTTCCCCCTTTCAGGCACATTGTGGTCTGTGGTCATATTACCCTCGAAAGTGTCTCCAACTTCCTCAAAGACTTCCTACACAAGGACAGGGATGATGTCAATGTAGAAATTGTTTTTCTCCATAAGTAAGTTCATCTTTTCCTTCTTCAAATATGTAGGGTAGTGCAGAGTGTTATGCTGTATAGAAGGTGTCCTCACATTTTCTAATCCTTTTCATTGTGTTCTTTGTATGATAGTATTTCCCCTAATCTTGAGCTGGAAGCCTTGTTCAAACGCCATTTTACTCAAGTCGAATTCTACCAGGGATCGGTTCTCAACCCTCATGATCTGGCCCGAGTAAAGGTATCATTCCTGACCAAATCCCTCAAAATCCAAATAAGGCTCAGACAACCATGGTCAAAATTATTTTTAAATTGAGTTTTAGAAAATATAGAGCACTCATTCTGCTGACCATTCAAGTTTGAAAAAGACTATTTTGCAAAAAATAATAACATGCTTTCAAAAACAGATAGTGGTAAAAACAAAAGACTGGATGAACTATGTATTCTGTTTGCCATTATTGTGTTTTAAAACCATTTGCTTGTTCGGTTCTTCCCACAAAGATCGAGTCAGCGGATGCCTGCCTAATTTTGGCCAACAAATATTGTGCAGATCCCGATGCAGAAGACGCTTCTAACATTATGAGGTATAATATCCTATGGAAAGTGAAATCAGGGCGAAATAAATTGTTTATGTGTTACAATATGAATCTCTGCGGTTGTTTTTCAAGGGTCATATCCATCAAGAACTATCATCCTAAGATAAGAATAATAACACAGATGCTACAGTATCACAATAAGGTAAGTGTTAAAGCACTTATCAATATTTAAGATTTCACTATGTTTCTCTTGGGCTCCACAGCGCATTAAAATCATGACAGTGATACCTTTTCAGCAATGGTCATTTAAAAACTATTTGCTAATTTCAAAGCAGAAGGAGCAAAGTAGTGTTTTGAAAACCACATAAGCGCTTACTGATATGATAAATGGTTAAGACCAAGAGTATTTTCAAATACATTTTGTGCTAAATATAATTTAATATTTAATATAAGTATTTAATATTTATATTTAAATATAAGTATAATATGAGTTTAAAGGACTGCTCTGGTGCAATTAATTACGCTTGACTGTCATATTAAATCGTGATATTTATCAATTCAGCTCAATTAAATTTACATGGCAGAATCAAACCAAATATAGATGTGATATAACAGCGAGCATTTTCTTTGTGGATGGCAGAAAAACCGGTGCTTTATAGTCCCTACTAGACTGGAGTATCAGTGTAATTGTAAGGCCAGAAATTTGATTGATTTAATGTTAATTGTATATTCAATGAGAACTAATTAGAAATAAAATATATTTTTATATATTTTATAGTTTGATGCTGCACTTGTAATAGAAATTCAGGCTTTGTGCTTTGTAGTTTCACATTCGTAAGAAGTTTAGATATAGTGAGAGCCCTTTAAATAATTTTGGGAGTTTGCTAAACATGGCCAACTAAACTGGCTACGTGTGTATAAAACAGACAGTTTTCTAGCTGTCAGTTCGGTCAAATATTAAATTGATCGTATAAATGTCCAGATTGTATCAACTGTTTGCCAAAATGAACTGTTCCTTAAGCAGTGTCTGAATCAAACGTTTCTATGGTCTTCTTTGTTTTACGACCTTTCTGCCTCTCCTGCTCTGAAGGCCCATCTGCTGAACATTCCCAGCTGGAACTGGAAAGAAGGTGATGATGCTATATGCCTGGCTGAGCTGAAGGCTGGTTTCATTGCCCAGAGCTGTCTGGCCCAGGGCCTGTCGACCATGCTGGCCAATCTCTTCTCCATGAGGTCCTTCATTGAGGTAACTCACAGGAACAGATTTATTCGCCTTGTCTATCCATCTGAACAAACCAAAGTGTCACAGATTTCATTCTTAGCGTTCTGGAGATGGTTTTTGGACATGATTGAAGCTGAGGTTAACAAAACCACTGTTTTATATCTTATCTGGTGATGGATGGGCCAGGTCTGTAAGAATTTCACCATCCTTGTGCAGAGAAAGGCTTTCACTGCAGTGTTTACAGTCATTTTGGCATGTGTTTTTTTTTTTGTGACAACTCATCTGGAATCTGTTCGGTGTTTCTTTGGCCCAACACTAAGGTGGCTGCTTCTATTGAAGACCTGCTTTCATGTCATAAAGATGATGGATCGTCTAATAATAGCCCTGCTGATGCTTTGCAGGAGAACATCTGCAGTCCACATTGGGCAGATGTTGGAAAGGAAACAATGCTGCTTTTTTCTTTCCATATTTAAAAAAAAAAATCCACATTTGAGGTTTCCATGCGTTTTCTTCTCAGATTGAGGAGGATACATGGCAGAAGTATTACCTTGAAGGAGTGGCTAATGAGATGTACACAGAGTATTTGTCCAGTGCCTTTGTAGGCCTCTCTTTCCCCACTGTGTGCGAGTGAGTATCACTCTTTGCTAAACATTGTGTTTTCTAAAACAATCTAAATAGCAACAGACATGTAATGCTCAAAAACATTGTGCTTTTGTATATTTCTTCTCTAATACAATGTTTTTGTTTTCCAGGCTGTGCTATGTGAAGTTGAAGCTGTTGCTTATTGCCATTGAATTCAAGTCTGAGCAGAGAGAGAGCAGGTTTGTGAAGTGAATGTTTCTGTCACATCTGTGTGGTAACATTAAACTTCTTAGGGGTTTGTTTCAAGCAGTAATCACTGGATTGTCTTGTAGTAGATGTGTCCTCAGACTTAATGAAACTGATTTTGAAACAGTTGTATACTGGTTGGAAATGGCATCTCTCAATAGACAATAAAAGCAAAAATGGAGTAGGAAATCCGAAATACATTTACTGCTTTTCATTTACATATTATTAAAAAAATATGTCAAAAATGGCTTGGAGGGTATTATGTATTTTTATTATGTATTTTCCAGGTGTATTGGCATTTTACAGCACAATCGAGAAAATAGGTTACCTTCAATTGTTATACAAATACTGTATAGCATAACTTAAAGCATATCAAGCATATCTTCAAAGAAATTTAACTCCTTGAAAATTGGCCTCTGTCTTTTTAAGAAGCTCCTACTCTTTCCGACCTTTAGCTGTCAACATAATAATGCTCCTCTTCAGGTCGTTAGCAACCATTCGTAGAGTGTTGGACTGAGAATGAGATTGCATGACAATCTCAGTAGACGTGCAGTTTTATCAGGTCTTTGCTAATTGTCGCTGTTGCTAGTCTAGTGGAACTGAGTGAGAAGGCACGCAGTGTGCATTGTGGGTTGAAAGCTCAGCTGTAGTCTGGAGAACCAAGGGAGAGCTTTGTGGAAATAGGCAGCACGTTATGACAAAAAGCATTTAGGCACCTGTAAATATCTGCCATGGGAGATTCAAGGATTCCTCAAATGTGAAAGAATCAAATCAACTCACCAGGTATGTTTGTTGAGTCAATAACATTATAATATGATATTAAGCTCAAAAATAGTTTGTTTTACACAATAAACTCCTTTAGTATGCCTCTTAATAATCAGTAGAAAAATCTTTATTAGTATTACAGCAGTGGAAACTTAGATAACCAGCTTTTTGCCTATTTCTACTCATATGTTGATTATTTATATTTGGTGATGAGCTCTAAGTTTTTCTCACTCCACAGACTATCTTAGATTCAAGTCAGGATTCTGACTAAGCCACTAAAAAGATTAATTTAAAACTGCTAGACACATGAAAATCTTTGAGCTTAATTGTATTGAGAAATAGTTTTAGACAACTAAGAAGTGGTTGCATTAAAACCTTCCCATTGCAATCAATACCATTTACAGATTTACATTGCAAATATGCTGAGCAATCAAATTTCACGTTGCGTTTCCCAAAGTTAACTGTATAGTGTTCCCTTTGAGTGTGTTTGATTACAGCCTCCTCTGCCTTTGTGTTTACTACATGACAACACAAAGTGTTTTTTTCTGTTATCTCAATTGCCAAATCCTTCCCACCCCTCCCCATTTCGCCTGTGAAATGTTTTTTTTTGTGTGTGTGTGTGTTTTGACAAAGCTGCATGATAATGTTCATTTACAGAAATGCTCATTTTGACATTGGTACTTTATTTGATATTAACATTTTATAACGTGATGCTGTTTGCTCGTATTTCTTTCTAATTGATTCACTTTAAACAGATCCCCTTTACAGTGGTTTTCAAAGAACACACCCTTGTTAAAATATTTAGTTTTTGTAATGTAATTTTTTTTTACCACGATTCATTATTTCACATCTTTGTTTTCTTCAGTTTGAGAAACAACTAATAAATCAACTAAATACAAACAGACCTGTTAGATGTAAAAATTTAAGATAAGAATATTAGTAAAATAAAAGCTTACAATAATCTGTATTCATGTGCACTTGTTTGATAGGAGTCCATCAGCATCCCATACTGCAACCTTTGAAATACTTACTTCATAGACAGACGTCTTGTGAATTAATCATTTGTTGAGTTGGACGTATGCTTGAACTTAATGTAATGCTAAAAAACAAAATTCATGTTCACCTGCAACTGTCTGACAAAGTATTATATTTTTGGATGAAAACTGACGGGTATTAAGACCAGTTTATAATTTCCACATTCTTCACTCGAACGTCACCTTCATCTGAGAACAAATAATCCCATATCATGATACTGGCACCACCATGTTCCTGTGCGGTGTTATTTTTGTGATGCACAGCGTTGTTTGGAATTGTGGCCCAGAAGTTAAAGTTCCCTTAACTAGTTTCAACCTGCCTGGCCAGTTTTACATCATATTTCTATCTGTTTTGAAGCGAGTTATATGTTCTTTTGAATCCTATTTGCCTCTCTGCAACTTGCAGCACTGGATAACATTATTATAGGTTACCTAAATCAACTGTAATTGTTGGGAGCTGTGAACTAAAAAAAAACTAAAACTAAAATCTACTTTAAAGATGTGTCACACATGTGCATCCAGTTTATTGAAGCTTTACGTTTTTACATTTCCCCTTTCACAGATTTGTTTGTTTTCATTTGAATGCTCTTGTCCATTTACCATATATATATATATATATATATATATATATATATATATATATATATATATATATAAACATTGAATACATTTTATGGTATTTATTTTTATCCTAAAACTTGGGTGTTTAACATCATTATGCTTTTTTGATAGCCACTGTATATTGAGTTTAATGACATCATGGTCTTCTTTTCTTATATATTCTCAGGCCTTTCCATGAACTGTCTACAAAATATGTGCCACTATGCAATTGTTAAAGGGAATCTATCTTTACAGAACCTTTTATTATTATTTTTTTAAGTAATCATAAGGTCATTTTTAGGAGCAAAGACTTCAGCAACGGACCTGCATCAAATGCTGCCATAAAAGGGCTATTTAGTGAACATGCAGAGAATTATGTAGCAACAGTTACATTATCCTCTTCTTTTTATGTCAATGATAACTGTTTGATTTGAGATTTTTTCTTGTTGTTTGCAGAAGCCGAAAGCGGTATGCCCTCTACCTTATCTTACTTCCAAAGTTCCACCCAATCTCCACCACTTTAAAGCTTCTGACTTTGGGAGTTTCCCCCAAGGATATTTTTCCAAACACTATCTCACAGGCCTTTTTTTTTTCTGATTTTCTATGGTGTCCCTTGTGCTTAATGCACTAACTTCTTTGCAGGCAGAGAGAGATGATAGATAAATTGGAAATGTTTGTAGAAGTGCTGTTTCTTTGTCTTTGCTGTTGTCGGTGTACCAAGGCCAAACTCTCACCCTCTTCATATCTACCTCAATTTTGGTCTTTTTTCAGTTTTGTCCTTAACCTTCTTAATTGATTTTCTTTTTTCTTCACATTCAGTTTGTTTTTTCAGTGTTGCTCAGTTGAAACCCTTTTTATGTGTGTTTTCTCAGAGAAGATCAGCATTCCACTCATTGGTGTTTTTATATCAGTGTCAGAGCAGTACTTTGTGGTTCTTTGTCTCAGAATCAGTGATTAGTTTATGTGCAAACATGTTGGATCAGATGTGGTGTTGATAAGCACTGATCTGCATATATTAACTTTTAGACAGACACATTGCTTTACATTGCTATAGACAGTGGCTGACACAGCAGCATGTTGTTTTTGCTTTCATGGATTTAATCCCAGTCTCACATCAACCTTTTATACTGATAATGCCGCACTCTAGAAAAAGCATGGTGCTGTTGAATTTGGAAAGCTGTATATTGATCAAAACTTAACTTTAAATTCACAAGCACCACAATTCACTTTTGCATTCCATGACCCTTTCATATTCTGTGCTACATGTGTATCCATTTGTGCATGTTTGTGTGTCTGAGTATGTGTGACTACCTTGTACCTTGTGTGAGAGGGTGATTTTTGTGGTTGAATGTGCATTTTGTTTTCTCCATGTGCATCTCAGCCACCATGTACAGTCATGCTTGTGCGTCTCTTGAGTAGATGTTCCTAAGTGAGGTCACTTCCTGTCAGTTTGGTGTTTGAGAAACAATCCAACTGCACAGAAGTTACTGCAACCGTCTGCATCTACGTACCTGTCCTTATTCCTGTACTGCGGTGGCTATGCCTTTCTGTTTGATTCCTGTCCTCTTCATGCTGTTTGGTAACTGCATGCTTCAATACAGTCACATAAGATGTTTGATGCTTGCCTTGTTGCTCATAATGTGAGGTTTTGTAACTTTAACTTTCACCAGTTTGTACCTGATTTCACAAAGATGTCATGGTTTGATACACCTGTAAAATCTCAGATTTGGGCAGCAATGTTTGTGGAACTGTATTAGCTGAATTAGTTGATGTACTTTTTACTACATAGCATGCCAGAGATACTGCCTGTCTACTCCTCTTGGGCTACCCCATATGAGGGACTGTATATCATAGACATGGAAATAACAATTCGATCTGCATGACTGGTGCAATATGATCACGGATATGAGTAGAGGTTGTGTGTGGACATATATCTATATATAGATCTCTATATATAGATCTATACATAGAGATCTATACATAGAGATATGAGTAGAGGTTGTGTGTGGACATATATCTATATATAGATCTCTATGTATAGATCTATTTTCTCTCTATGTATAGATCTATACATAGAGATCTATACATAGAGATCTCTATGTATAGAGATCTATACATAGATATAGAGATCTATACATAGATCTCTATACAACTCTATGATCAGCCATAGAGTTATGATTACCTGAGGATAATGTGGGTAACAGGTCATCTGTGACTGAATGATTCTGTCGACACAGCACTATCTTATAGTGTTTTAAGGGCAGAAACTGCCTTGAAAAGGTGAAAAAAAGAAACTGAGTAAGGAGTTCACAAACTTCTCAGATCATTATTGGAAGATCTGACAATATGCGGACAAATTTTTGGCACCCTCCAGCAGGAATGTGTAAAAAGTTTACTATTCAATTCGTCCATTTTTTCACAAGTATAATATCACATTTTGGAAAATTAAGGCCTTCAAACTTAATACACCCTATTGTAACTCCACTGCTAAAGCTTGATGCAAGCACCTTTTGCTAATTATTAGCTGTCTGACTTCACCTGTCAGGTCACAAGGTTGAAGATACAAAGTGATGGGACTTGGAGAATTCCTCTCTAGATTTTCTAGACTAGTTGTTCTTCTTTACCCTCTCATCTTCTGTTTTCCCCCTTTAAAGGAATTTGTTATGACCATGGAGATGACAATGGAAGTTTAAGTAATTCTTATTCATTTGTCATCCTTTGGAAAGACTCAGTAATGGATTGTTTTCAGTTGACTGGTGGATTTAATTAGGATTTAATTTAATATCTCCTGGTATTTGCTCTTTTAACAAGGTTTCCAAGGCCTTTGGCAGACAAAGTGGCCCGCAGAATCACAGATTCTGCATCATATTCATGGTGAACATGTGTTTCCATATTTTCATTCTTTGCTTCACTAAAAATCCAGATGAAGTTGTTAGTTGCTGAAGAACTGAGCAATAGTAGTTTTCAGTTTTTGTGAAGTTTTCTCAACTTCATGTGTTTATTTTAAACAAAGTTCTGATTGGATGGCACTAGATGGGATCTTATGGCTGTTACATAGACAGTTGGTTAGTTTTTTGTACTTTTACCAGTGTAAGGTAATGCTACCGAAGTGAAAGATCAATTTATTTTAAGACTTTTTACACATCCTTACTAGTGACGCCAAATAATTTGTCTATGTCTGCAAATCGGGAACAACCACAACATCTAAAGACATTACCGCATGTTCTACAGGACCCAGAATGTTTGTACGAGACACCTCCAGATATTTCTTTTGCAAGATCTGAGTGTCCAGGACAAAGAAGCTTTTTTAATGGCAAGCGGTGATCTCCTCAATTTTAAGTGGGAGTTCATAATGTTATGGCTGATTGATGTTTGCTTTATTTTCTCAATGTTACTGTTTCTAGAGCTCAGAGGAAAGATTGTTTTGTGTTAATAATAAAAAAAAAAATCAACTGTCACTTCTAACATGTCTATAAGCATTAATGTAAATCCAGACAATAAGGAAACATCTCTTTTTCAATTATTCAAAAAAATATGAGAGACAAAAAAACAAACAAAATAATTTGTCATCTGAGCTTATATTTAGGGGGAGTGTAATTTTTAAAGGGTCGTTGGTTCGATGTTTTAAAATCTTAGTTGACACCCATATCATTGATGATTGTTGCCTCCAGGTAACCATTAATGACCAGTGTGTAGGTGTGTGTGCGTGCGTGTGTGAGTGTGTGTATGTGATTACAGTATACATGTGTGTTTTTTGTGTTGTAGTCTAATTAATGGGGAATGATACAGCCAATCACTGTAAGAGTTTTGAATTGAATCCACTTGCAAATATCTCTATTTATAATATTAGAATATATCCTGTGATGCAACATTATTCTAGTGAAAAATAGATATGAATATTAACTTTGTATTTTTTATTACATTAATTTAAATGGTACTACTACTTTAAAGGGGACTTACTCAAAGTTTTCTTGTCTTTTATTTTAACCAACAATATATTTCGTATAGCATTCGAATATATTTTCACAAAAGTTGACAGAAAGAGCTGTTCATTCCCTTGCATCCTACTGTCAATTACTAACTGAAACAATTACTATAACTGTACATTCTCTATACTGCAGTCATGTCTCAGTGGTCATCATAACATAAATTTTGTTTTGCCAAGATGACTGTATTTGAGTGCAGAGACTAAAACCACTCCATGGCCATGATTTTAATTCTTTCTGCCCTCGTCCCTTTTACTTGTTCCTCTCTGTCCCTCTTCTTACCCACTGACCAACCCAGTATCATTTTGTGAGAGAGAAAAGAATTAAAATTCAGTGTCCAATCATACTGTTGCACATTTTGTCCATCTGTGTGAGTATCACATACACAAATTGTCCTAACGCCAAGAATATATACCTGTTCTTACTATCCTGTAACATATAAAACCACTAAATTAGAGTGGAGTAAACAGAGAGATATAAAACTCAGTTTATATCAACACTGTCCCAGTCAGATTGAAAGCCTTAACAAGTGTGTGTACCATTCCTCTTGATTAGCATGTTGTGGGCATGATCTGAGGAATGTCTGGACATTAACAAGCCTTTTTTCTGTCTGTATGTCCTTGATTTCCCAGCATCCTCATCAATCCAGGCAATCACGTCAAGCTGCAGGATGGAACACTGGGATTCTTTATTGCTAGCGATGCCAAAGAAGTAAAGCGGTAACTATGCATCCCTAAAGGGAAAAGAAACCCCCAAACAAATCTAGAAATTGAGGAATTGAAGCGCTTAACATTTTCCTGTCATTTTTAGAGCATTTTTCTACTGCAAAGCTTGTCACGATGACATCACAGACCCCAAAAGGATCAAAAAGTGCGGCTGCAAACGACGTGAGTATCTGTCCTGGTACTGGACACCACTGGCAACTTTCCTCCCCTTCCTCCCATCCCTAAACCAACTTGTGGGTTTATTTGTCTCTTTTTAGCACATCAGGTTTCTACAACACAAATCTAAAAGCCTCTCATTGTGTCATTGTTATTCTGTTCAGTGCTAATGTGTTTTATGTCATCACACCATTATACTCATAGGAAAGTGTTTGATATGGGTCCCATTTGAACTGCCATATCATCCATTATGGTAGGCTCATTTGTCCAGAGTTTCTTTGTTTTTTGGTTAATATTTAAATGTTGTCATCACAGTGCATCTTTCCTTGAGTGTAAGCAACAAATAACGACTTTACACTAAGAATAAGTTAAAAATGAAGGAAATGTATAATAAAAACAATATATCAAATTGCAGTAGCACTTAAAATGCCATTATTGACAGACTTAGGAAACACATTGTCTTTGTAATGTTTGGAACAATTAATAGCAGTATATGCAGCAATTTGTGCTCTACATCATATTAAATATCTTCAAATATAATGTAATATTACCAAGTCAGTTTACATAATAATGAAAGCAGTTATTATTGATCTCAGCTGCTCTTCTAAACAACTTCATGTATATCACCCTCCACACTGAGATGTGTAAAAAGTCTTAAAATCATGTGCATCATACTGTACTTTGTGGCAGCTCTCATATTTCATATAAAGTAAAATTAAACCTCTTTCCATAACTTTAACTTTTTCAATGTCTAGGCACTTCAGTAATTTATGAGTTCCTGTTTCTCTGAGATGTAAATATGATATTACATCAAGGTTGTTTTTACTTAGACACTCTTTGTTATGGGAAAGACAAAATAATATGCTTTTTGAGTTAGCCAGATGAATAGTGATTTTCATAAGTGCAGGAATGTCGAATATAGAAAATCCTCAACAAGTATTTGATTAATGGAATGACAAATTATTTCAACCAATTGATGAATGTTGACTTATCTCTCCTTCAAAAATCAAAAGCAACTGTAATTTAATTAATTAGTTTCAACAACCAAATTTGGCATTTATTGCAAATCATAAAATAAAATGTAGGTAAAAAATGACAATACTGACATGTGAATTATAGCCATGTATTAGGTGCCAACTCACCAACAAATCAAATGTGTATACAGTGAATGTATACTGGTTTAATTACTTACACAGCAAAACATCTTAATACCCAGTGTGCTGTAAATGTCAAATATGATAAGACTGAATTGGAAATAAACCAAAATAGGAGAAATTTCAATCATTATTTAAATGTTGACAGCATCACAGTTAGATGTGATTGAAGCATATGTAGAAATTATATGATATGCTGCATTAACATGGGCAGGCACAGTCTTAGACAATCACATGCGACTCCAGATTGTGGTGTAAATGTTTCCACACACATTTATTCAGAGGAAAACCTTGCAAACAGACTCCACGTCCTACTTCAGTAACAAAACAAACTTATTGGGACTTTTTCTATCAGCTTATTATTCACCCCTGTGGAGTCATACATTGTATTCTGACACTCATGCAGCACTTTTGTTCTACTGTGTTACACCAAGGACATCAGATTTCTTGTATATTGTCATCTTAGTGCTCCTGTTCTTCTTAAAACCATTTTGAACATTTGAAAACTGAAGTAATTTTATAAACTTGACTTGTAATCACTGAAGCAGCTGCCGTGATTGTTTTTAAACTACAAACATGGAGGACATTGGCCAGTTATTGGTACAGAACCACAAAAACACACCCCAGACCCTTAGCGATCATACCCTGAGGTTTCTGCTCACACAGTTCAGTGAGGATAAACAGGTTTTTTAATGGTCTAAGAAACTAAATTTAAACGAATAAAAATGTCATTTCAACTCAAACTTTTGATGCTGACAAATTTCAAAGAACTGGAGCTGTGATAAACAAGATTGATGGAGGATTTTACAGTGTGACATTGTGTTATTACAATAAAATATGAACTAATTTAGAGATTGTTATACACTTTACAAGGGATCTTGAAAAACTTGGAAGGTGCTGTACATGACAATCATTGACAGCATAAGGTGCAGAACTTTTGTAAAATTTTATTTAGATATAGGATAAAAATGTAGCATAATATTTGTACATATGTCAGTTGTCAGTTAATATTGGCCAATTGGTAGGAAAAAAAACAAGGTAAATGATAAATAATTTAAAATGTAATTTGTCTAGGTTAAATATATACTTTTAAATTTTTCAAATGTTTTGCTTTTTCTTTTTTTTTAAATGTGCCATTTAAGTTTCAAGTAGAAAAAACATCAAGATTCATAATATGTTGTGGATACAACAATATCTTGAATGATTTTATGTAAGTTGCCCCAAAAGGTTGCATTTGTAGAGGCATCAGTTCCTTCACTACTGTGGAACCCTGCCCTGCAGTATGTTCTGGTATATCATGTTCTGTTGTCCTTTATTGTTTTTGTTTCCATGTTTCTTTATGACCAGTGACAAACTTTTGATGTATTTCCTTCCCTGCTGCCATTGGAAAACACCTCTTTATTTTAACTACTCATTGGTAGTGATTTATTGTGAGTAAAACAAAAATGGGTGTCTTATTACCCAGAGTGCAGTGTGTTTTATATTTTTCCTCTTCAGCCAATAGTACATTGTATCTATGTTGCATGTACCAGTGTAGCTTCTGCATCCCTTTCCTCGCCTCTCATTTCTTACACTGTGCTCAGACCAGACCAAAGCGAATGAGCATAAATCAAACTTAAAACCAACATCAGGGCTTCTCCTATTTTCTTTTACCGACACACAGACTAGCTAGAAGAAAAGAAATTAAGTTCAACCTAATTGGATGTGACTATCAACCGTTTTTGGTCACAAATTGAAAATCAATCTAATCTCATCTTCTTTATGTAGAAACCAATCTGCTCTGAGATTTTTGTCATTATCCCGCAATAAAATAATTTAAAAAACAAGATGTCAAAGTGCAACCATATGCAGGCAAGAGCTGCTGACATTTAAATTGACCTGTTTTCTTTCAAAAGAACATTTGTGCGGCTGTTCTTTTTTTTTTTTTTTTTTTTCCCAGAGAGCAGACATTGTTCTTGTGGGACATTCTGTTAAATCCTGACAAGCGGAGTTGCCAAAACACAATCAAAACAGTCTTTCTTGTCCCACTTTTTTCTGGAATCTCAGTCCCCATATTTCCTCAACTCTGGCTGAGTTTTCAGAGATCATCTTCTCCCTTCAGACTTGAAATGCCGCTGCAACAGTGTTGCACATTTCAAATCTGGAAAGTCGTTGGGCTTTTTATATTTTAGACTCGCTGCCCTGGGTGATAAGTCCTTTAGAAATGCAGAAACAATAAATGTCATAGCATTCTGCTGCCACTAGATGGCGATACTTTTCCAGTCATGTACTATACTAAATGTAAATGTTGATGTCTGTGGAGGAAACTAAAATCTCCTGAAAGCTGTTCAGCAAAAATACAAGGATAGATGTGTGGATTTGTCAAATACATGTAATCAAAAAATTAACGTGTCTTACAGATTTAAGCGCACCTAATATGTTGCGTCCTTTTGTACTCTTTGATGTTTTATGTTTACATGATACATTCATTGCTCAAAGGATTTGAGCCAGCTGTATCATTTTCCTTGCACTCTTGCTGAATAATTAAAAAAAACAAAACAACAAAGCTTTTGGAGGGGATTTATATCAGAATGCTGCTCTCTTGGGGACATCCTTTATATTCAACATACCACCTCCGAATGCTTCTGTTTCAGTGTGATGTCCTCCGGTGAATTGTAAGAGGGAGGGACTTATCAAACACCCATGCAGACAGTTTAACTCGGTTTATGTTATGTTGAATCATCAGTCAGAGATGCCCTATAATGAACAGCTCATGGTCCTCAACCAGAATCTGGTTATCTGTGAAGTCAGAAGTGAAAGACATTGTCAGAGTGTGTGTGAGTGAGTATGAGTGTCTTTTGTTCCCCATTTCTCCCTTTCCATTTTAGTAGAAATCCTCATTGTTACTTATATATACTGTGTACCAAGTGGCCATGCAAAAACTCTGAGTTTCAACAAATTCAGCATGATGTTACAGTCTCACTGCACCTGTTTGCCCATGCCTCCCCCAGAACTGGTTCATTAATGTGAACAGTTATCTCCTTTCCCTGTTGCTCACAGCAAAACTGCACTTTCTGCATGCTGTTCTAATGCTCACGAAGCATACATGCATGCTATTCAATAAAACAGTCCCTGATGCCTTCTGCCAAGTTTAAACCTATTACTTCATTCAAGATCTGCTTTTCCAATCTGAGTAAAGGGTCATGGATGTTGAAAGTGTCTTTGCACGGGTGCCAGACTGTATTACTGTGCTGTCTGTTTGCACCCCTCCATTGAGAGAATGGGGATCATGGACTGTTTCTGCCCGGAGTCACAGCAATCTACAGATGCAGCTCTGGGGATTTTCACTGCTCCTCCTTGGGTTCAAGGTTTCATACAATGCAGACCAAAACATAGTCATACATATGTGGTTGACTGGTCATTAATAAGTTTAAGGTAATGCAATGTTACTTATGTAACAAATAATATGATTTACCAATACAAATTAAATTCTAGGCTATTCTCAATTTGCCTGGAAAGTTAGATTTTGCTTAATTCCTACTTTTTAATAAGATTTCCTGATTACAAACTCTGTTGCTATAGAACATTTTTACACCAAAGACAGGCCTTTATGTAATACAGTTTTCTTTAAAATAGCTTTCTGTGAGTTTGCGACATAAAAGTAGTGAACAGTGAGCTTCTCTGCAACGTAGCAGTGCTCAAATGAGGAATTCATTGATCAGGAAAAAATATTCGATTTTTGAGTTTCCGACTTACAGTTTCAGCAGATTGCTTGGTGCAGCTCTAATATAAAGTGATATTTCAAATAATACAAACAATTCTTTGAATAAATTTGTACTTGAATAAAACCACTTGGTCTTAGTTAACTTATACTACAAGTCATAAAAAGCAACAAAGCTCTAAGCTGTTGTTAAACAGTTTGACTTTATCATTGATTTTTCCTTCACCCGGGAAAAAAAAAAGCCATTTCTCCCTTCAGAGTTGACCAGGTCTCATTAAGACAGAATAATAATACTAAAGCAATCCATTAAATGTTCATACAATAGATTAGCAACTAATCAACTTGCACAGCAGACTGAACACCCTTTGGGGAGTGGAGCAGTGAAACTGCAGGCTTTGGAAAAAGCATGAAGTGACCAGTCTAGTAAAGTAGAGTAGTGTGATGCCATGGACACAGCCTCCGGCTGCATGATGGGATACAGGTACGTGATCCACTCTGAAGGCAAACAGATTGAAGATGTACAGATATATGAAAGAATGTACATATAAGGTTTGCTGCTGAAAATATTGCTCATGCCTCTTTTTCCTTGAATGCCTCCCCCCACACTTTCCCCTTGTTCTCTGCCTCTCTTTCCCATAGTTACAGTTTTGTCTTTTGAACCTATTTCAGCCTTAGCACACAGCTTGACCTCCTTAAGAATCAGAAATGTTCCAGAACCCATCTGATTGTTACATTATGAAAACTTTTCAACTTTGTCAAACAGCAAAACTGAGTGAAATTTGATGAATTAATTAGTAAATTGTAAATGACTGCATTTTGATGTAAATTGGGGCTCAAGTCTGTGGAGCAGGTGGCTAAGGCTTGCACTTTCTGATACAGTTACCTTCCAACTTCCCCTTAAATGAATATTTCTCCTTTTGCCATTAACCTGCTGCTTTTCCTCTCCTCTCATCCCAAAACATGACTGTAGCCAAGATGTCCGTCTACAAACGAATGAAACTGGCATGTTGTTTTGATTGCGGCCGTTCAGAGCGAGACTGCTCTTGCATGTCAGGCAGTGTACATAGTAACATGGACACCCTTCAGAGGGCCTACCCACTTTCCTCTGTCTCTGTTCATGATTGCGCAACCACTTTACGTGCCTGTAAGTTACACCGCCCAACACATGGTGTTACATGTCTGTGATGTGTGGTTTTTGTTTTTTTCTTTTGTTTTTTTTTTTTTTTTTTCATGCGGAGGTATTCAGTGTGTCTGTATGTCGTCTACGTGGTGTGACCTGTTTCTTGTGACACCATAGTTTGTGAAGCTGTGGCCGATGTGAATTTTGTTTTAGGATTATATCTTAGCTATTTTTGTTGCTCTACATTGCGGTATAATGTTTCAAAATGACAGTTTTGAGTGGATATAATGTAAGTGGTGGTGTGGCTCTGTGGTGGTACTGTACAGTACTGTAGGTGTTAGATACGTGGCTACCGCATGCTGCGCCAGTCATGCAGTTGTGTGAAAATGTCACCTCTCAAGCGTGATGTTAAATGTTTTTTAACTGTTCAAGGTAAGACTTCTTCACATACATCGATGGTTCACTCGCAATAATTGTATTGCTGTAATTTGCTGATTGTTGGTTAATTGTCTAATGTTTTTAGAGACTTTTAAGTTTATACAATATTTTGGTTGGATTTTTTTATTATTATTATTTTTAACATTTTTCTGCATCTTTTGTTCAGCTGTGCAAATATTGAATTTATTTTTTAGTAAGAAGCAGGGCAGACAATTTGTTATTTGAGACTGTGGTCCAGGAATGTAAAATAGAAGTGCAGTGTATATACTGTGCTTTTTAAAAAAAGTTCTTTATGTGTTTTACTCTATATAGATTTTTTTTCACATATTTACTACTTCTAGAAAGTGAAAAAGTGCAAAGTGCACTTTGAAGAAAGTTATTTCCTCCCACACACTATGCTGCTCCTGAACTCCTTGAAGGCCTCGTTAATGGTTCAGGCTTTTCTTCTTTTCCTATGTTCACCAAAATATATTCCTTGCCTTGTGGCTAGTTTGGCACATCTCAGTGAATGAAAAAAAAAAATCTCACATTTGACCCCTTTTTGACCATTAAGTTAACTAATTAAAGCAGACCTGAGTACTTTAGAAAACTGCTAAAATTGAGCATTTCATATATAAGGCAAAAAAAAAAAAAAAAAAGTTTTGAGGAGATTTTTATAGGATTTAATGATGCAATGCTTGTATCTAACACACATATAGGTAATTTTCTTCATTTTTATGATGGTTTATGAGATTGTATTGATAATGTCTCATTCAACCTTTCAGTCTTTTTGTTGATGACTTGTATGTGGTTTTTAATGGACATTAGGACTAAATGATTTGGGTGGATAAAAAAAACAAAAAAAACTGGGGGATAAGAAAAGGAGATTTTGTATTGAAAGAAAAAAAAAGAGCAGAAAAAAGCAAAGCAGTGACATAAGTTAAAAGTGATGTTGGTTTTTTTGAGGAAAGGTGAGAAGACTCCAGCTCCCGATGAGACTTTCCTTTCCGTTTTCTTAACAAGAGGACGTGGAAATACTAAATTGTTTGTCAATTAGACATGGCAGCAGTAAGCTTTGCTATCAAAGCCTTGGGTTCAGACATACAGATCTGATTTCCTTTTCAACATTCTCCCACCGTCTGCCGACTCAGCCTAGATTAGTGTCAAACACAGCATGATGAGTTTGGCTTGGCCTCTTGTAGTTGGGCCTGCGCTGATATCCCTCGGTACCAATTACTGGCCATTACATGGTTACTGATCTCACTTTTCCTTCAACCCTCTGTAGGATTTAGGGAAAGCCTCCTTGGTCTTAGATTTCTTTCCCTTTTTAAATCTCAATGAACAAAGAAAGACTTTAGTGATGGAGAGTACTGGGCTTTGTCAAACAAGGGTGCTTGGATTTCCTCCTCCTACTAAATGGAGAAGAAAAGATAGATTTATTAACAATAACCGCAGCTTTGTTCATAATAAGTTCATTTTAGACACTTTTATTGAAATTGATCAATTGGATAGGAGATTTTTAGTTAGTACAGCCTGTTCTCCAATTCAAGGCAGGTATACCACACACACAGACCCTTTTAAAATGGGGTTATATCAGAAATGTTTGTGTTGATTTGTAAACGCACAGATTCAGTTTATTACAATTCTGTTGAAGAGAGACAGTGATGTTTATTTGGAAAATATTGGTACCATCGATTAATAGCAGAGTAACATAATACCTATATTTAAACTATAGATTTTGTGTGAAAAAAATTGTAAGTATTAACCTGTGATGCAGATATAATGCATCACGTAATATATTTTACCTCTACTTCTGAATGCAGATCTTTTTATATTATGCTAAGAAAAACAACATAAGTTATTACTACTCTCTTATAACTTAAACATTTTTTGTAGGTTAATTCAGTTGTGTGGTTTCTTGTTGTCTTTCCAATTAAAAGTTGGAATAATATGGTACATAACATAAACCCAGAGAGGTAGTTATTTTGAATTAACAGATTTTTTTGGCAAGTTTTCTATTACCAGTTTCCGGTATGTTAAGTGTCATAAACAATACTTTGGTAGTTTCTGCAGGATATACATTTCAGTAGAGGAAAGTATATAGAGGGCCTAAAGAGTTGAAACAAATTGATGACTTAGAGATTACTAAAAAGTTACCAAACAATATTACAAAACAGTAAAATATGTGACCAGTTTATGTTGTTTTATAATTCTAACTATATATAATATTACTTATTTATTTGACTTAACGCTTGTTCACTTGTGTGCACATAAAAAGCTATATTTGAAATATAGTTTCCGTTTTTTTATATGCTGCATGGATGACTTAGAGCAATTTTTAAAAATCAGAGAAAACTATGAATGAAAGAGATAAAAATCTGACCTAAATAATCATTTTGAGTTCTTTTGTGTAAATTCTTGCATCTTAATTGTTTACATATTGTTTCTGCTTGTGAACAGATAGTCACCACAATAATAACAATAATAAAAAAAACTCTGAAAATATTTGAAATAGTTCCAACATGGATTGTTTAAAAAAAAAGAGAAAGAAGCCCCTATGTAGCAGATGCATGAACATAGACTGTGGACTTTGGGCTATGAAGATGCTTTCAGGCGTTTACAGCCCCCAGGCCCATGTGGGAGAGCACATTATGAGTGCATTCACTTTTATCTTTGTGTCTAAGCATGTGTGTGAATTTACATCTCATTCCAAAGGATTTTTATCTGTTTTGACACAGAAATTATGTTTGCATTTTCATTTTCCCAGCCTTGCTGGTTTGTCACCAAACTTGCCTTGACAGCTCCTATCCACCAGGCAGGCCTATCCCCCCACAACCCTTCATCCTCTGATGCTGCAGTACGCCCTAGATGCTAGCCAGTTAGTCTGCCGCCTCTGTGGTGCAGGCAGATTGCTGGAGACAGATGCCAGGGCCGCTGTGGGTCCCTGTTTTGAAGATCTGTGTCATAGGTCAGCCCAGGGCCCTCACTGTGACCTTTATTGCTGGGGGATAGTTTTGAAAAAAGAGCAAGGATCTTCAGCAGGTCTTAGCTCAGTTCAAGTGCCCACTGCAGTAGCAGTCGAGGAAGTACCAGTTTTTACTATCTTGTCGGTCAAGGTCAAAAGCGGTAATTCCTGGAGAATTAACAGCACGGACATAAACGGAGAACATGGTCCGTCCTTCTCAAGATTGGAAGTGCAGCATTAAATCCACATTTGGAAAGATCCCAGTTTTTAAAATGTGTGTTTATGCCAACCGTCTGGACTGCACGTGTGAAGACGTCAGCGCTCTGGGTGTAGCATATTCTCCATCCACTACAGAATGATTCTTCTTGTGTATTTTTTTGTCTTAAATACAAACTAAGTAGTCCCTGCCATTTTTAAACACACATGTAACATTCTATTAAAAAAAAAAAAAAAAGAAATATATGTTTACACATATAAAAAATTATATCTGCACTATATGCATAATGTTACATTTATCTCTTCAAAAATTTTATTAAATTTACCATTAGATGTCATTTCATCTTTCTACAAGTTTAATACACTTTCCTAAAGGCATGGCTCACTATAAATGTACATGTTTTTTATTACTTTTTCCATTTTTATTTTGCCATCAGCCTTTGACTTTTTAGCACTGCCATCTGAATTTTGTCATTATGTCTCCTCTTTATTTTTAGTTTTTCCTCATCCTCTTAAATCATAACACATCTGATTTCGCTTTGGTTTAATCATTTCCACCACTCTTGTGTTGATGTGTCCCTCTGTGTGACCTGCTACTTGTCTTTGCAGTCTCCTCAGCTAAATATAAGTATAATGGATTTGTCAGATCACGTAAGTGTGTTCTCTGCCCTTCTCCACCCTGCTCTAGCTTTGTGTTTAGACTGTAGCCACTCTCATCACGTCACATAGTGTTTGCTTTGTTGTCCCAAATTTCTTTAGAATGTAATTCTGTTGTCTCTGTGTCATACAAAGAGCCAAACTGTAGACATAAACTGAAATTAAAAAGTGTCATGTTAAATATTTAACGAAACTAGTAAACATAACCATAACTATTTTATCTAATCACATATTAGCCATAAATTAATGCATTCTTGGTGTTTATACATAGTAGAAATAAGTCTTTTTTTGTGTTTTCTGAATGGCATGGAATGTAGTTCCATGAAAAATTCTTCTTCTATTCTATTTTGCATTGTGCTGCATGTAGCAGCAGATGGCGCTACAACACCACGGAACAGTGGAAGCCAAAAAGAGGCTGGCGTTCGATTCAAAGCTGATTGCAATCTAGGTAAATCTGTAGTATAAAACTGCTAAGTTAATTACTTGTCACTGTATCAGATAAGAATAAGTTTTATTTCTAAAGACTAATTGTCATGTTTAACATTTTATGGGGTTTTTTTGTTTGCTTTTTTTTTTTTTTACTTATGAGGTACACTGATATTTAAAACATTTCCCCCCCCCCACCTTTTTAAAACAAATAATGGCTGCCTTTTGAGCAGAACTAAAATAAATTGCATCAATACCAGTTTTATTTCTAATTGTATTAACACAAAATTGCATGGCTTAAAGAGCAATCCCACTGCTGTGGCGATGCAGTTAAAGAACAAAGCTTGTTCATGCAGCTAACACTTAAAGCAAAGCCAGCTTTGCTCACATGGAACAGTAAACATTTTTTAACTGATATGCCCCCCACCTCATCATCCAGTTTACGTTGGGACACGGTGATCTGATAAGGTTTGCATGCAGGACAGTACCATCACGCGATTAGCATTTCAAGAAGGGACAGTTGCCGTCTGGGTTGTTCAGGATGCACAGTGGACCTGCCAGGGCGGGTAAGCACCATGTAACGCTGCACGTGTTTGACAAGGGCCAGATGAATCCAGGAGCTATCGGTGGCGCCCTGTAAATCAAGGCGGCAGCTGACGGCTGGGATAAACGTCTGTTTATTGCCCGGGGCCACCCAAGCCTGCTCCCTCGCCCAAACAACCAACCATCTTTCTGTACCAAAGAGAAGAAAAGGGCTTTACAATCAACTCTGCAAGCAGATCTTTTACTCACATTCCTCGTGTGTCTTCTTGCAGAGTGCTGTGACCTCTACAGTACATTCAGATGTACAGGTCAAAACTGCAGTCATAGTCAGATTATATGTATGTATGTGTGTGTGTCGTCACATTGCTGGGTGAACATTAGCTGTATGTATACAAATTATATGTGATCATGTTACATATGTCACTTTGTCACCGGACTTGGTGATTGTCATTTGCAAAATCGAGAGTAAGCATACTGTTTGAGAATAGAACAAAGCTTTTTTTTTTTTTTGTTTGAAATTAATCTTTATACATAATCCAAAAGGAAAGCAATAAATCTTTAATGGCTAAAAGGTTTTGCATTAGTAATATTTATAAATTATTAGTTACAGTTTCGTATTTCTCAAAATGAAAGCACTGTTTTACACATTATGCTTGAAATGACAACGCCTGATTGGATTTGACTGGATTGAGCTGAGTCGTGTCTCTGCTTTGTGTTAGCAGAAAGAGAAGCACAAATGAGAAACAGAACTGAGAAGCTTCTAATTAATTCATGTTTGCCACTAAATGCAAAGTAAATGTCACTAGGAACATTTCTGTTAGAATTTCAACACCAGTTTCAAGGGGAAAAAAATGTGATCACTGCTTTCTCATGACCTCGGTGCTTCTGCTTTTAGTTGAAACTAAAATAAGTAAAAAATAAAACAATAAAAAAAGAGTAAACTGATTAGTGCAGCTACCTTACATATTTTTTGAAATTCTTATATTGTCTACATATAAATTGGGACAATTTTTTAAATGTGATAAGTAGAGACCAACACAAGCTTTTGCACTTAGTTTTTCCTCCCGTTTAACAACAACAAATGGAGTGAGACGATCCTTTTAAAGCCAATCATTACATTCACGAACTCCATTTCTATCTTCGACATTGCCAATACATTCCCTCCTAATGCTGTGCACCCCGAACTAAGACCTCCTGGTCAATTATGGAACAGCCAGCATCCCCCTTGTTAATTACAGTAAAGGATGCTCACTCCGTATGGAGCTGGGACCTGGGGCTGACCCCACACCATCACGCCTCGATATCTCAGGTCTGATAGAGATGACGGCCAGGCCCTAATCCAGGCCTGCCGTCTGCCGGTGAAATACTGCTACCAACACACTAATTCCGTGCCGCTTAGTCACATTAGGCACTATAGGTTGTCACAATTTACCAAGAAGCATCTTTCTGTATTTCCACCGCTCCCATTTCTTGTTTGCTACATGACTGTTCACTTGACTGCCGATGCAGCTGTTGTTGCCCGTGCCAGCAAAAAGGACAGTGATTTGCCTCCCATTCTAATAGTTATCTCATTGGGTGACTTTTGAACTACTAAAAAACAATTACCTTAAATTTAACAAAAAAGATTTACTTTTTAAATATATTTTCAGAAATGTTGCAGGCATGGTGATCTTTGAGGATAAAAACCTTAGGAAAAACCTTTTAGGATGTGGTTTAAAGCTTATAAAAATGTGTATGCTCTAGTGTTATTTATATATAATAAAAAAAAAACATTGCATCAAATCTTTATGGACAAAAAATAAAGAGCAGAATGTTTTTACTTAAAATTAAATCAAAGAGGAGAAACTATGGGGAAAATGATCCATTATATTTAAGGACAAATAATTATTTACACAGTAAAAACAGCTTAAGTTAGATACTCTGAAAGTCCATCTAAACAAACAAAATATCATAAAATGACAAAATCATATTTCTTATCTTTTACAAGAAGTAAGTGCTGCACAAGATCAGGTGTTCAAATAATAATACAATTCTACATGCTTGGAACAGTTGCGTCCTGCAGCGTTCACATTGATTCACACTAATATCATGCTGTGTTATTGATTTCTAACCAAAGGACTGATGGGGGTTTGAAGTGACGGTGCACTTGGCTTGGCGAGTGCAGATTGGAGAGGAGTATCTGGATGCCTGTCTGAAAGCTCTTGAAAACTACAAGGCGACAGTAGTGAAGATCAGACTGCTGTTAGCGTGACTGAAATCTTCAGACGGCTGGTCCTGGCCGCACTCTGGCTCTGAGACCCAAAGAGTTTTTTTTTTAAAAAAAGACTTTGATATTTCAACAAAGCTAAACATAGCTGACAAGCAACTAGGAGAACAACGTCCTGCGAATGCACGAAAGCTTTACACACATATCGAATTGTAACAGAAATCATTCATCTCATTAAAACGTATTACACCAGTCATGACTTTCTTATACTCAACGATAATGTGCCTTTACAAGCTGCTTTCAGAATTTATAGCCCACTAATCCATAGCTTGTTAATGTTCCTTCACCTTATTATGTGAGCTGAATGCTAAATCTTCTTTTATCTTGGAGATAAACATGTGGAGGAGCAGTGGTGCTCTGCAGAAGGACCTGAAATCATCTTTCAACAATAAAATTTATAAAGTGTATTTAAGATTCATTTCCACAACACATTTAATTGTTGATGCTTCTGTCTGTGCCCCTCTGAGTCGTAGTATGAGTCTTTTAACGGCAAATATTATTGAGGGTAAAGTGCCTTGGAGAAGTGAGAAGCTTTTTGCCTTCTTTCAAACTACAAAGTTGAATGCACTTTATTAGATTTTTTGTGTTACACTAACACAATGTAGTGCGTATTTGCAAAATGAAAAAAAGAAACAACACATTTTCAAAGATTTTTCAAAAATAAAAATCTGAAAACCATGGATCGCAAATGTATTCAGTCGCTTTTGCTATGAGGGCAACAAATGAAATCCAGTGCGGCCCACTGCCTTCAAAAAAATCACCTGATTAGTAAATAGAATCCATCTGGGTGTAATTAGATCTTAGTATAAATCCAGCTGTTCTGTGAACGCCTCAGGGGTTTATTAGTGCACATCATTGAACAAACTGCATCATAAAAATCAAGGAATGCAGCAGAAAGGGAGAAAATTGTGGAGAAGTTAAAAGCAAGATTAGGTTATACATGATATCTCACGCTTTTAGCAACTCACAGAGCTCTGTTGATTCTTTCACTTTTAAATGGAAAGATTGTGGTTGAAATGCAAACTTGCCAGGATGTGTAGGAGTTCACTGAAGTTGCAAGAAAATAATTTATCAGGGAAGTAACTCTGGAGGAGTTGCAGAGATCCATAGCTCAGGCATAAATATAAAATTATGTGACTCTATACTAAGTTGAACACGTCATCCCCAAAGTAAAGCGCGGAGCTGGCAGCATCATGATGTGGTGATATCTCCCTTTAGCTGGGATGAAAATGTGTGTAAAAACTTTTTACATATTATTCCACTTCACAGTTGTACATTTCTGCTGGTCTTTTATATTCAGCCCAATGAAATACACTGAATATTGTGGTTGTAAAGTGACATATTTGGCCAGAAACCATAAACAAAGTGCTTGAGGTCCACTTAGATGTTTGTCTTTTTCTGTACAGGCTCTTAAGAAAACGTACCTCAAAGGAAACGTAAACATAGGATGTTAGCCTTCAATGTCAATTTTAGGTTACTATGCATATTTTCTCTCCTTGTTCTTATCAGATTTATCATTATCTGTTACTAATTCTTCTTCTATATATCTTCAATTTGACACAGAGTAATTAAGTTTCCTTTTCTTCTGTTTAGATTTTATTTATGCAGTATTTAATTTTATTTGAGTATTTAATTTTATTTGCAATTACTGATTGCTAGCTGGCTACTTTTTTATGTGTGGTCCATCACTCACTTTCCCAGCCGCCGCCTTTCCCTGATCTAACACTCTGCCCGTGTACTTGCAGTTGAGGATGAGCATCCATCGACTCTCTCACCCAAAAAAAAGCAGCGCAATGGGGGGATGCGAAACTCGCCCAACTGCTCGCCCAAAATGATGAGGTAAGAGACAATGATCTTATTCTCCTTGCAGCCTTCAAACAGAAAAGGGGAGGGAGGGAGGGAGGAAGGATGGATAGATAGATGGCTAGAAGTGAAGAAGGGTGGGTAAAATCTGTGTCTGACAGAGATGCTGCTGATGGTAGGAGTTTCAATGGATGGGAGGGGGCAAATTAGGAGTGGCAGAAGAGCGAGGTAAGAAACTCAGCAAAAGGAAAAAAGAGAGGAGAAATGCCCTGTTAAGCTCTGACTGTTAAGGGTGGCATGCTGTCAGCTGTTAATGACAGAGCTGAAATAATATTTCTGTCATGAAAAGCAGCTGTGAGGAGCCGTTTGAAAACTCCTCTGGCTTTAAAGTCCCAGCTGTCACCTCCTCCAGTCTGGTCCGCATGTACTACTTAAACAATGCTGGCACTAATGACACTGGCAACCAATCAGAGAGACCTGCATGGTTACTTTGCCCTCAGGCTACTGCTCTATTGTGGGAACCCCTGTGAGTACTGTTTCTGGTACTTAAGGCCATATGCAAGATGTATCCTCGCAATCAAATATGAATTTGGATATTACCTTCCTTTTATTCTGTCCCATGGAATTAAATTGCTGTTAATTGATTTTGAAAGATAAAAGGAGCAGTGTTTTTTTTTAACCGTGTCAGACACACAGCAGCGAGCCCGAGCTTACACCAACACATTTGTTTTAAACTTTAATCATAAAATAATGTGTACCAATTTACTTGCTAGTCATTTGGGCAGCTTTCAATCAATATTTTTGACGAACAAAGATTTAGGTTTAAAAAAATCTAATCAAATTCCATCCAATTTTTAAATGGTTTACTCTGTAACAAAAAAGTGAGAACTGCTTTAAGAATTAGGTATAAAATGCCTAAATAGTTACTGAAATGGTATTCTTAAACTATTCCATTAAGGTGGCATGTAAACAGCCTTTGGCTTAGGGATAGGGTTAGCTTTAACACTTCTTTAGTGTTAAAGCTGGATGAACCTTTTAAATTTAGCATAGAACATTTTTACCTGAAAAACAGCTAATACATTGTGTTCATTAGAAATGACTTCGTCAGACTTAAAATAAGCTCAGCTTGTTAGCTGTCAAATCTGCTCGCACATTAGCAAGCTTGAGCTTAGCACTGCCGCTAAAATGAAATCCTTGCTTCAAACTTTCTCAAGCATATTATTGATGACAGTTCTTAGACACTCTACAATTGCAATAGCTACAACACAAAATCAGTTTCCTGTACTTTAAAAACATTTTTTTATACTACCTGACTGTTGTACTTCTCATTTATGCTGCTACACTAGTGGTGTTTTTTAATTGTTAGAGCAAAATAATAAAGTAACTCATTAAACATTTACACAAAACTGAAAAGATGTATATACTCTTTTGTTGTTATTGTATCTACAGATGCCTTATTGTTCTGTATTGTCTTCATATTATGCCGTTGTTCTTTGTATGTTAGTTTTTTCCTAGGATCCCTTAGGCAGCGATCTTCCTTCTGCACTTGTGTGCCTGTGTGATTTTGTCCAGCATACTTGCCTGCCTGCCTCCCCCTCAGTTCTTCACAAAACAAGGACTTAATAAGCCTTTACACTTGCCAAACCATTAGCTCGACATAGAGTCATACCCCTCAGTCTAGTTTGCAACGGAGTACCATTTTAGGATGCCCTTGCTTAGAGGGTGAAAAAAAAAGAAGAAAAAAACCTTACAAAAACAAGACGCTGGCGCATTTCCAGCTAACTGCTTGTTTAAAAGGCTGTTTAGTTTGCCTAACTTAAAGCACAAAACCTTTTCTTCTCATCCCGCTCTGCTTAAGAGATGGTCCCGTTTGCCATGTAATATATGCATCTCTGCTTTGATCTCACAGTGATAATAATCCTTGCGAGTTATTTACTCAGTTTCCAAAACACTTCAAAGTGGTGTCAAAGTTTTCTCTGCTTTAGGGGGGCTTCTGTATACTGCTGGCTCTTGGGTACTGGCATGACAGGTCCTCTGTTATATGTGTAGATATTCTTTTCTCTAAGACTTTGCCCGTAGCAGAACATCACCTTATCCATTATAATCCAGTGCCCCCTGTTAACATATAACATATATATATATATATATATATATATATATATATATATATATAGAGAGAGAGAGAGAGAGAGAGAGATTAACTTTATCAGATGGATTTTAATGCACAATGAAGAGTGATCGCTTGAGGTAGCCCCAGGGAAACTTTATTCACCAATCAAGGCAAGGGAAAACACAATAGCGAGCTAGCAGGAGAGCCAACATACGTATCAAGTATTTTTTTTTTTTTTTTTTTATAGGACTTGCTGCCTGAAGGTCTTTGTAAATAAATAATGATCAACAGATTGGCTGTGGGCTTTTGAAAAGTATGCCTTTGTCAGTTTGCATGATGGGGAAATTTTCAAAGCAAGAGCCTGCCTTCATAGTCTGGCAGGGAGGGATTGGGGGAGCATGCCCATCCCCAGCCTGTGACTGCAGACTGATGCACTGGAATAACTCAACTCTGTTTGAAATGTATACAGCGGGAAAGAGCTGGAAATAAAGGGAGGAAGGGGCATGAGGTACTGAAGGGATCATGGATGTAAGGGAATTACTGCTTGTGCTCCTTGAAAGTGTTCTTCAAAAAATTTAAAGGTTCCTATGCTGCTTGGAAAATTCTGGAAAGACATGGAAGTTGATTTGAGTATTTTGAGTGTACATCCATCCATTCTTTTGAGTTTTGTATTTTTTATTGTTCAATAATATATCCTGTAAATTCATTTTTAAAAAAGTTGTGTATTAACACTTTAAAATGTTAAAAAAGAATAAGGAATTGTGGTCATTTGAGTCTGGAAAAGCATTGAATTTGGTTATGAAAATTTCAACCCTGAATGAGACAAAATAGGAAAATATTTGGTTTGTAATCTGATATCGGAATTACGTTTGGTTTTGTTACTAAACAAATATCTCCTTAGCGGGGGGAAAAACTAAGAATCAGAAATTTGCATTAAGGGTTGTGTTTATTTCTTCATATAGTATTGTTCCGCAATCTCATTCTATAGAATGCGATTATAATGAACTACACTACTCATGGCTTTAACACCTCTAAACATTTGAGATGGGACTTGACTGACAACACGCCTCCACTATCAGAGGATGTCACAGGATTCTCGGCAGCTGATATCCCTTGGGCGTGGCCCTGTAGCACAGAAGTGGTGTCTGCTCTCCCGGAGCCTTGTGGTAGGTTCTGCCCGAGGCGCGGAGGAGGAAGGGGAAGGAGGAGGCAGAGGAGGTGCACGGAGCCTGTGACAGGCTGCCACTCACACTGCTGACAGCTCTGTGAAAGATAGCTGTCTTGGCAGAGCGAGGTGGAGCGGCAGCCCGCCTGCATGCGCTAGTCAGCCCGCGTGAGGAGGCGAGCTGAGCCGAGCAGATTGAAGTGACGGAAGGAGAGAAGGGGTGGAGGGGCGCTCGGCGGAGTTGATTGGCGCAACACGCAGCTCTGGATGAAAGATTCAGGCTGAGTGTAAAAACACTAAATGCTGTCAGTGTTATTATCACCTGCTCTAACTGATGGAGGGTAGAAGGGGAACGAGAGCTGGAAAGAGAGGGTGGCTAATTGACAGCTTTTTTTATTTAGCTCCTGCTTTCTCTCCAATCGGTTGGAGGGAAAGAGGAGATGACATCAAAGCCTTGTCATTGAATGGCAGTGTTGATAGAGGAAACAGAAAGTGATAGTGAGAGAGATGTATGTCAAACTCTTGGGACGTTTTCTCCCATAATATTCACGTCTGTCTCTCAGCGGTTCTGTGTTTTAGGAGTTTGCACTTGCCGCTTGCTTATTTGGGTTACACAGTAAATACAATAACTTCTGCATCTCGGTTGTGAAAAAGTGAGAACATGTCTTGTATAATAAGTGAAAGGACAGTAGACTGGTTGTAACTGTTGCCCCTTCATGGTCAGTGTTGCACTGGATGAAGCTCAAGAGCCCACTGGTGTGGATTAAGCTTGTTTGTCTGTGACATTATGCTAAAATATTTATGGTCATAATTTCAGAATGCAAAATGTGATTAGGCAAATTGTTAAAATATTTAAAATCAGAGCCTGTCTGAGCATTTACTACTTGCATGCTACCTACATGGCAGTGGGAACTGAAAAGGAGGGTAAAAGCCAGTAATTGCTCTTGCATTGTCATGCCATTTAGACTGTAAACCTCAAGCTTTTGTTTTTCCTTTCCAGTGTGAGCAAAGAAGGCCTCTGATCTCTTGACAGCAAGAGATCAGTGGGTTGGGGATGGGTTAATGATATTCATCATTAATTCATCATTAACCCATCTTTAGTTCTATATTTTAGAACTAAAGATGCACAAATTTGAGATTTTGTAGCAGATACCAGTTCCAATTTCTCTAAAATAACAGCTAAATAGTGTTTTCTTTTTCCACATACTTAAAATATACCAGTCTTTAACAATAACATTTTTATACTAAAATATTTCAATCATTTCTCAAAAACATACCAAACTTTCAGAGCTTTTCCTCTTTGCATCACTGCAAATACAATAAAGTGAAATGAAACGAATGAAAGACAATTACATCATATCTTATTTATTCGTTTGTAAGACACATTAATTACAACTTATTTTATTTAGTTTTTCTTTTATTTCACTTATTCTTCTGTGAATTTTGTGATGTTTTAAATTATTTGTATATTTTAGTTATTTGTTGAGTACACAGTAGACTACATTAGTGTAACCCTTTCTCAGGGTTCCCCCAGTTTTATTTCAAGAGATTTCCTAGTAAAATAATGGTGAAATAGTAAAAAATCCAGCATCAGGTAAAAATAAATAATAATAATAATAATTATTATTATTATTATTAGTAATAATAATAATAATAATAATAATAATAATAACATCTTTCTGTGGAACAGTTTGCTTACAGTCAGCTGCTGACATCTAAACTCTCTGTTGTATTCTGAAAGATCAACTCCAATGCCTCCATAGAAAATATAGTTTCCTTCCTAAGAGCTTCCTAAATCTCTTGTGCTTCTTTTGGTTTCTTTTTGAACATCTTACTAATCAAAATAGTGGAGTCTTCTCACAGTAACAACTTCCACACTAAATGTAAATATAGTCAGTGTGACCAGGTGGCACTTAATTAGGGCACATTCAACATAATCTCCACAGAAAGCAAGTTTTTTTTAGAATCTATCTGGTTTCAACAAATTGGCCAATTCATGTCACCTGTAGTTTCTTTTTTTATATATATATACTGTGCAAGTGCATATCTATAGAGAATTATTGGAAATCAATCTTCTTTGCATTAAACAAAAGTATTATCTGTTTTTCAGTCGACATGATCCCCTCTTAATTCCTGGAAATGAACAAATTGAGAACATGGACATGAACGTCAAGAGGTACGACTCGACAGGAATGTTTCACTGGTGCCCTTCCAAAGAAATCGAGAAAGTCATCCTGGTAAGCATGCTCACAGCTCTGCAGTTGCACTCCTGTAGTGTGTAGATATATTTTCTCTTGGGAGCAAACATTTCCGAACAACACTGCAGTAACAGAAAAAAAATATTCTAACTTGTACTGAAATTTCTTTCACTGCCTCTCTGTTGTTTCAAGGTGAGTTTGTTTAATTTAATTTCCTGTGTACAATTCCACTCTCAATCTTTTCAGACATAAACACAGTGGTTTACTGATACTTCATTGATATTTAATTGAGTAATGCTAACCTTGTTTTGTTTTTCTTTTGTGTGACTTACACTTGAGTGAACCTGCTCGTTTTTAAAGATTTACTTTGGTGTCAGATTAAAGTTTGCATGAGCTGAAGTTGGTTCCTAAAAACTTTAATCACTGTAATGATATTTGTTCTTTATAAGTTAAATCTATTATATTTATTCCTTAGCAATGTAAAGTTGCAGACACAGCGGTCAGGCACAACATATGAACACCACAGCCACTTTGAGCCCCTTATTCAGTGATGCGCCATGTGATGCGCCATGTATTCTGAAACGTTTTGTTCTGACTTCAGTAATTTGAGCTGCTGTAGCTGGAGCACACCAACCTTCGTTTTGCTCATTCAAAAACAACCCTTTTGCCATTTCACTGCTGTTTCTAACTTGGGATGGCAGCACAGACTGGGAACTACCCATAAAAGAGATTATCTCTTTTATGGGTTTTATTAAGCCATTAACAAGATTGCTGAAAACTTTACTCTTGCCAATATTTCATAATTCTAACAAGTCAAATTGAAATATTCAGCTGTGTGATATATCCCACCTGCCAATGTAGTGGTGAGGTAATCGTTGTTTGTTTTACCTCATCCTTCAATGTGTTAAACATATTCTGTGTTGTCTGCAAAGTTGTACTTTTGAAGCAAATTAAGTTAAAATATGATTTAAAAAACACTTGGAGTTTATGTGACAGGTGACAGAGGTTGTTTTATTAAAGCATGCTGTTTTATTATTTTATTTAAGAATAAGGTATTATCTTTATAAGGTGTGAGCTTAGAGTTGTATTTCCCAGCCTGATTTAATTATATCCTACAAAACAAACACATTTTTTTTATTCTAAGACTACTCCACTTGAGTGGAATAATTCCTAGTTAAACATTGTCTTATGTCGATGCTAAACTTTGGTGATGAAGCCAAATTTCAAGATTTGGATTCAGACTAAAACTTTCACTTGCAAATCTTATTTTGCAAGTGAGAGTAACATTCATGCACAACTGAATCATCTCATTCTTTTTTCTGTGGACCACTTTTTTCCCCTGTTCCTTTCTGTGCTCCTCTCCCCTTATCTACCCATGCCCTTCTGTTTTCCTGCAGACTCGGAGTGAAGCCTCCATGACTGTACTGAGCGGCCATGTAGTGGTCTGTATATTTGGGGATGTCACGTCCGCTTTGGTGGGGCTGCGAAACCTGGTGATGCCTTTAAGAGCCAGCAATTTTCACTACCATGAACTAAAGCCTATAGTTTTTGTGGGTTCGCTGGATTATCTTCGGAGAGAGTGGGAGACTTTACACAACTTCCCCAAGGTCTCCATCTTACCTGTAAGTGCTCAGTTTGAATTTTTCCAGTTAGACACATATTGAAATCCGCTGTCATTTTGATTCCATCACACACGTCTCTCGATTGAAAGATCACTCCATGAGAGCTCAGTAAACCTCCTTCATCTTGAGGAGAGACACATCCTGCATATCCAAAGTGGAGTTTATGAATGCTGTAGCTGCAGTGCCCATCACAGATGGCATGGCTTGGTGCCTTGGAGCTTGTTAGGCCTGGCTTGACTGATGATCAGAGCAGAATCCCAAACACAGCCCTCAGCGCAGGCTAGCCTTTATATTAGTCCATGTCTATGAATCTCTAATGCCTGGTTAGATCAGTGGAATGTCATTGCCTCAAAACAAAAATACTTGTTAACTAATTTCCCAAAGCTCCACTCTGTTCACTTCTTAAATTTGTTTTTCTCTCCCCCATGTCTTTCTGTTCTTTTTTTTTTTTTTTTCCTTGCTCTCTCTCTTGCTGTCTCGCTCTTTTTCTCTGTGTTCTCCTCACCCTGAAGGGTACACCATTAAGTCGGGCAGATTTAAGGGCTGTCAACATCAACCTCTGTGACATGTGCGTAATACTGTCAGCCAATCAGAACAATATCGAAGATGCCTCTCTGCAGGATAAGGAATGCATCTTGGCATCACTCAACATCAAGTCTATGCAGTTTGATGACAGCATTGGGGTCTTACAGGCTAATTCCCAAGGTAAGGAGCGTCCTATTAGACTCCATGTACACTGCTGCCCAAAGGGGACAGGTTGTGGCAAGGAGGGAAGATGGTAGTCAAGAATGGAAAAAGGAGAGGAAACGACAGGGAGGGGATGAAGCAGCCTCACTGGAAGGAATAGAGAGTGCTAAATGTTCTTAATCAAAATTCTCTACAAGTCTACTGCATTATCCAGAGGTTGACATGAGTGCCGCTCATGAGGATGTGCACACTGAAAATCTTGTGTTGTTTGCAATGTCAACTCTTTAAAGTTTATGTTGTGCAATTTTCTGACAATTTCAGTGTTGTCTCTGGTAATTAAATGCTCCTAAGCCTCTCTGATAATACTTTTTAATGATGTAATCAACATGACTGTGCCGTTTGATGTTGTTCCCCCTGATACGGAGTCTGGCAGATCGTCTGGAACAGATTGTTGATGTTTGCAGACAAACATATGAACCTGGCATCCCATCAGGCCTCATCATCATTAAGCAGCTAGTACAAATCACCAGGCAGGCCAAATCAGCTGCTCCTCATTAGTCACGACAAAACAGCGACACATGCGGGCACACGCTTTCCGCATTTGTGTGGGTGTGTTTGCACCAGTTTAGACACACACGGATACATGCCAAGGCAATCTGTGCAGACACACTCACCCACAGGTAAACCTCAGTTTATGTTTACCTTGAAAGCCTTACCTTGATCTCAGTGCAGCGAGCATTACCACAGCAGAGATGCTGACTCAAGTCTCATATAATATTTTTGCTACTCTTTCTTTGGTATGAAAACATTTTTACATTTTATCACATGACAACGGAAAACTTCACTTTATTTTCTTAGAATTTGTTTCTTTTTTTTTTAAATAGACCAACACTAAAAACCACATAATTATATTTAACCTCTTTTACTCTTTTGTCCCTAAACAAAATCTAATTAAAATCTGCTTTTAGAAACCCCATAATTAGTAACCATGCTTTGTTTCCTATGTGTTGCTTTGATTTCAACATAAAACCAGCTGTTGAAGAACATCAGTGAAGACACATAGGAACATGGCAGACATATCATGGATGACGTTGAGGAGAGATTTGAAGCAGTTGTAATCCATAGTTAGTCAAAAAAAAAAAAAAAATTATCATACCTGCAAACCTAACAAAACATGGACATTTACATGAAACTCAAAGGCTTGGAAAGAGGAGGAGCATTATTCATGGCGCTTTTTTTTCAGGAGGATCTGGAGAGATTCACAGGAAGAATCTGTTGACTGAACAACTATTAATTATACACTCCAAAAATCTAGCCTCTTTACAGGAGTCACAAGAGTTGAAGTGGAGTCCAATTAAAAGTTCACAACAAGCCATGAAGAAGACATCATAAACATGATAAAGAATGTGCTCTGGTTAGATGAAACTAAACCATTCAGAGTTCATACAAGTCATTATATGTGGGAGAAAAGCAACACTGCAGAACACCCTAAACATATGCTGACCATCATGAAACACAGTGTTAATGGTGTCATCCTGTTGCGATGTTTTAATTCTTTTAAGTGAGAAGAGAAAGGAACTAAATTGAGAGCATCCCGACATAAATACCTGTAAATGGTGCAGAGTACCAAAAACTCTTGCAGAGAACTCTACGATAAGAACTTGACGGAAAAAGTGGAATTTATTACTCGTAACAATGCAATCTTATAAGCCTTAATAAAGAAGGGTTATTTCAGTTATTAGAGACTTGAAAACAATTTGTCTGTTTACTTATTTATTTATTTATTTCAAAGGTAACCCCTTGAGATTTACCATCATATTTTCTAGAAGGTCCTTACAAACATATAATCAACAATAATACAAATCTTAATTATAAAAATGATTTGTGTATATCTAGGCACTGCAATGATTATTATGCAAACCAGAATTGTCTTTATTTTTTATAAAGAGGATTTCCACATGTTTAACGTTTATGCCAGTGGTGCTATTTTTCCCAGCCATGAGTGAGTGATTAGCTTTCAGTGGTAGTGCCACCAAGGAACAATAAGCAGAAGGCGAACCTCAGAGCTCATGGCTCTGGGGAGCACTACTCACTGAGAGCCACCTCTGTGCAAAAGCTTATTGGTCTCGGTCCCTCTCCCCAGATCGATGCATGGAGCTGAGTGTTATCAATAATTGTGTCTTACATGAATTACCCATTTAAGAAAACACACATTCACAGTGACATGCAGTCATGCATACACAAAGTACAGAAAATGCACCAACATACCCAAATGCTGCTATTGTTCAGGGATTCCTTCCTTCTGGCGTCGCTCCCGTTCAGACACTATCTGTGGAATTTGGAAGGTGCAAATGAATAAGTAAACACGTGCTTTCCTAGGGGAGAGCTTCTCACGGCTGCTTGTAGAATGTAGTCAACCACAGAGCATAGCTGTGCCCACGGGGCTACAAGGATACAGGGGTATGTAACCCAGATCTTGCTTGTCTATTGTACACTGTAGCTCCAAAGACACTGTTTTACAGCCTCTCACTGTGAACAAAAATGTAATGGAGAGGATTTTGTGTAATGAAACTGCTTTTAAAACTTTCTGGTGGTGTATTTTGCTGGATTAATTTAATAAAAGAACATAAAATATATCAAGTCCTAGAAAAACAAACATAATTCAATTGAAATCCAGCGATGGAGCCAGACCTTTGACTTGATTTATACACTGGGGATGCAATATTTTTTAGGTTAATATGCTAATGCTTCATGTTGAGATTAAATTCTCTCAGGTAATTTAGCAGAACTGTAGGTTGATCAGACAAGATAACACATTTAACTCTCAATAAAGACATCCAGCTCTCTGGAGCCTTTCAGCTCACACTGAGTTGCAGCTTTAGGCTGTAACCCTAACATGTTTTTGAAAGAAGCACAGCAGTAGGCCTCATGTTTCCCACCAGCATTGCTTTCTGGCGCATGAGCTGCACTAAACAGAGGCTGTTTTCCTACATCTTTGCACTGTCTTCATGTTTTCTGTGAAAAACTGTTAGAGTAACATTTAAGAGGCAAAATGCAAAAAAAAATCCCCCAAAACTCTATATCACACTGCTCGGCTTTATGGACTTCGATAATATGATATTGGAGCTGATGCTCTCTGGCTGACTCACATTGTCAGACATTGTTTAATAATTGGTTTAACAAAAGTTGGGATCAACCAGGCTGCGGTTCAGTGTGTGCTTTCTACTCCGTCCTAAACTGCTCGGTGTCTTTTCGTTGCAAAGGCCTGAAAGCTCTCTTTTGTAATATGAGCAGCGTATTGAGACTTTTGACAAGAAAAGAACACACACACACACATACTCACGCACATTGAATTTGCAATGCTTTTAAAACTTTGTGACCTGAATATATTCCTTGCCTTATGTTTCCATGGCCTTGGCACTATAAGCTGACATTTTGCTGTAGTCAGCACTAAATGATGGATGTCAAAACACAGGTGATGCATTATGCATATAGCATTACAGATTTAGGGTGTTTACTTGTCACTTTGAGAAAATGCAAAAATGTGAAGTCATGTGAATTCGTACTGCTGTCACTTGCACTTGTATTTCATGGTTCTGTGCCGCACCATAAAAGGTTTTCAGGATACACTTCACCAATTTTATCGTAACAAAATGAACATATAAAATTTATGTCTGCCCATAGATGGAGGGATGCGAATGCTAAAGTTGCCTTTGCTGACCTCTAAAAGCACAGTAACTATCAGTTTTTAAGCAGGCACCTTGTTCACTTTGCCCTTTTTCTTTTATTCTTCCTCCTAATCCACACTCTCAAACTGTGCAGAAAGGAGACATAAAACTAAATGTTAGGTGAGCTGATATGAGCAGAATGAATAAATATAGAGACCTTGGTGACATGCTCATTGTTATGACACTTTTGAAGTAAAATACATGTAAAGTTGGAGCAGATTCTTTTGCTTTTTTCCCCTTAAATGTGACTGTAATTTAATGAAAAAGGCACTACCCTGCAAGGCAAAGCAGTACAGCTTTGTACTGCTGTACAAAGCTGTACAGCAGTACAGCTTTGTATATATATATATATATTTGTATATATCAACTATATATAGAGTTGATATATTTTTCAACTCTTTAAAATGTGTGGTATACGTGTGAATAAGTAACTAATTTGAAAAGTTTAACACAATCCACAGTTATCTTTTATCCACTGCAATTTCTGTCACAAAACCTACATAGATAACCCAGATAGTTTGTAAAGTCTCTCTAATGTAGTAAAAAAGATAATACACAGATACACCCTTTACATTTGCCACTGTTGCTAGCCTGAAAAAAAAGTTTACTAAAAGTTAAATGAGTTTTTGGTTGTTCTTTGTAACAATGTATTTCTGTCTCCAGGTTTCACGCCTCCTGGAATGGACAGGTCATCTCCAGACAGCAGTCCAGTACATGGCTTTGTGCGTCAGGCTTCGGTAACCACCGGCTCCAACATCCCCATCATCACAGAGCTAGGTAAACCAGTTTCCACCCACCTCTAACACAGATATCGCATGCCATACCTTGTAACCTCAAATCAGCTCATAATTCATTCCCAGACATTGACAAATCGAGCTGATAATTCAAGAACAACATTCTGCTATCAAAAGTTCCAACTCATTCAGTGTCAGACTGACTGAGGAATGCGTTGTTTGGAATTTTTGCTTCCCTTGAATTCTACCTTAAGGTCCCCCCCCACATTACTCGATGTGGATAGTTGCTTTCAAACGACAAGTTGATTTGAAGATGTCAGGCCGGCACTTTTAGGACAAAAGCTCCATCTCATGCAATTTGTTCACTAATGGACAAGAGAAACTCAGCTAGATGGAGAGGGTGAAAGAGGGAGAATGGTAGAAGGACAAAAAGTGCCTCAGTTGCAAAATATGTCCATTTATTAATAACAATGCCACTGGTTGTATTCCCACTGGTGAGGGGACTCATGAAACTTTCAGATCTCTAAGGGGCCTTCTCAAACACCAGAGACCAGCTACTTTGTCTCCCCTGACCCAATTAGGGAGCAATAGAGCGTGAGGCCAACTAAGAAAAGGCCAGACAGAGAAGGCTGCTACCTAATGCAACCTGGCCATTACCTGAATGGAGGTTCTCCCATTACACTTTCTGACCACAAAGATTATTGTCCAAGTCAGGTTGGAGTCACTCACTTAAATGGTAGCAAGTACTGGCGTTGCGCCGCTGCATTCTTTCTTGCAAGAATCAAATCTAGATGTGATAACATTGTCCCACAGTTAAGGAACAAGCAAGAGGGAAGAGTGCCTGGATGTCACTCTGGAACCATGTGCTATAATTACATTGTCATATCTTCAGGGTACAGTGCCAGGAGCAGATTAAAGCTGAAACATAAAAATACTCCCTATCAAAGGTGCATGATCAATTTTCTTTGCATGGAGTGTGAAGAAGGTTTGTTGGTGGATAAGACCTTGTTTATCCCCTATTCTGTGCTACCGTGGTAAAACTGATTGCAGTTTGAAATGGTTAGAGCTATGACACCTATGGCTTTGTATCCACTTTAATCCAGAGACACTGGAGAACCATGAGCATAATTCTGGAGTTGACACAACAATACTTTGACAATTTTTTTTTTTTTTAGAAAAGCCTTTGAAAGTGTTTCAATAACAACGGCATCTCTCCCCCTCTCTGCACTGTCTCATCACCATTAGCTAAACCTGGCAAACTATTGCCATTGGTTTCTCTCAGTCAGGAAAAAAAAAGTGGAACCAGCATACAAATGATAACAGAGCTGGGTAAGCTGAGCCTTTGTCCTCTGCTGCCGTCAGATCCCTTGCTCCACTGCTTGGCTCCTCATCAGCTTGTCTTGATTTATCTGGCTGCACTCAAGGCCCTCGTTGCTCCCATGGCTTCACTTTAAAAACATTTTTATTCTTTGTTCTAGTTGAAATTGACGGCCCTTTTGTTAATGATTTTGCCCTCCTTTTTTGTGTTTCCAATGCATCACTAGCCCTTTGATCACGTGCGGTCTGTCCTTGTGGCTGTTTTCATAGCAACATGCTACCCTGCACCTCCACTCCACTTCCTTTCCTCTTCCAAACACTCTTGTATGCTGGGCTGCCCCACTCCTTACCCTAATCCACCGGTCACTCCTTTGACCAATACCCAATTGATTCATTGTCATTTTGATTATCATTTTAGCTCTACATCTTACAGAAAATAACTAGGGATACACAACAAATCGGGGTACCACCACCATAGACCAATTGTATTCACTTTATAAGACATTGGTAAAGTACAAACTAGCATAAATAAAACTGGGCTGATATCAATACCTGATATCTGTTTCCATCTTGGTGTCGTTTGCGTATGTTCATTTTGAGGGAAGGGAAAGGGGTTGGCCATGAGGTGTTTTCACTGACATGTAATGAAAATGTGTAATAATGATGTAGTGGAGGACTGTGGGTTTTTTAACTGGAGAAGAGACGGAATATCAGTGTTGTGGTTGTTGATTTTTTTAAAGGTGTTGCAAGGACTGGAAACATGTACGAAATATATGCACCATAGAAACAATACTAATATTGGATATTGATATTGGCCCAGGGCTGCATAGTGGCGCAGTAGGTAGCACTATTGCCTTGCAGCAAGAAGGTCCTGCAGCAAGATTCGCGGCCCGGGGTCTTTCTGCACAGAGTTTGCATGTTCTCCCTGTGCATGCGTGGGTTCTCTCTGGGTACTCCAGCTTCCTCTCACAGTCCAAAAATATGACTGTTAAGTTAATTGGTCTTTCTAAATTCTCCCTAGGTGTGAGTGTGTGTGTGCATGGTTGTTTGTCCTGTTTGTTTCTGTGTTGCCCTGCGACAGACTGGCGACCTGTCCAAGGTGAACCCTGCCTCTTGCCCGGAACGTTAGCTGGAGATAGGCACCAGCACCCCTACCAGCCCCACTAGGGACAACGGTGTTAAAAAATGGAAGGATGGATATTGGCCCAAATTTTATGATAAAACACAGTGGACCAACATATTTTTGGCTTTCATTAAAAAAAGCCAAAATGATCAAGATATATAAATCTGTATGCAAAGAATGTATATGTTTTGTTTTAAAGTACAAACTTACTTTCCATCACTGAAATAACTAATCAACTGTTAGTTGAAATTCTAATTAATTGTGATTCACCTCTAATGCCGATACCTCATCCTAAAATTCAAAACACTTTGTGATGGGATTCACACTGAGCCGTTTCACTGAGCAGATGACGTTTACACCTGATGTCAGAATGATAAAACTGTGTTGTTACCTGACTTTAATTTGAATTTCAGGGAACAGGTAAACATGTAAGTTTCTCAAACAATGATGATGTGACAAACACATGCATCAAGGAAAACTCTGAAAGTCAAAGCATGATTTGATAAGTGCACGATGTCCATATGTGACATAATAGCCATTGTTGAAGTTACAGTAAATTATGATGAGAGGTTTTCTTCAGCAAAGAGATTTCACTGGCAACATCCTACTAAATTTGATCACTCTTGATTAAATGAAATACAGAAAGCAACAATGCTTAAGATATATTGCACAAGTGGAGTTGTGAAGAACAACAAAATGTATTAAAATTGGGTCCTTCTGCAATGGTTACTACTGGTTACTACTGTGTATGAAGAAAATGGTGTACAGGAAATACTTCTGAAGCTGTGTGTGAGAATGTCCTGCATGTTATGTGAAGGAAACATTCCTTCATATTCAAGCACTAAGCTATCATTAAATATACAACTCCATTTACATTTACTGAAATTTATGGCAGCATGATCTCACAGTAAAGAAAGTAAGCTAAAGAAAGTTTGCTTACTTTATATATATATATATATATATATATATATATATATATATATATATATAGGTGATTAATGGTCTATATATATATATATATATATATATATATATATATATATATAGACCATTAATCACCATTTGAACTTCAAACCTTTACACTATATTTAATCTGTTTTAAAACCCATCAAAATAATAATGAAATGTTATTTGTATGATCTCTTGTTTTTCTGGGGTATAAATATGATCTGACACAGTGACATATTTCTGCTACTAAACTGATACTAGTAAAGTAAGGGTGATGCTTCTTCATAAGACATGAAATGAAAATGCAAGAAATAGAATAGTTTAAGAAGAATAGTTTAATTTTGCCTATTTGTACAGTTTAGCTAAAGTGAATTTGAGTTCTCAGTGGAGTTTGATTTCATTTTTTATATTATAAGTAAGAAGGAGAAAAGAGAGGAAGAAAAAAAATAGACAATTTTGAACCTTTTCTGTTTCACATTGTCTAAAAGTTATATCTAAGTGTCCATCCATCAATCCATCCAAAATTTGTAGCCTGAAAAAATCTGTTAATTAGCAAATTTTTTTTTTTTATGTGAGATTATGCTACTGCAAAAAAAAAAAAAAATGAAGACAAGATGCTTTGCACCTTGTCTTTGTTTATTTATTTTTGGTCATTTATTTTATGGTTTTTAATTTACGCCAATGAAAACCATCACTTTTATACAAATTAACGCAATTTTCAACACAGTGATATACATGTACCTGAGTCTTTCCCTTTTACATTACTCCCCAACACCCAAAACCAAGATAACCTAAAGTTATACATTTCTCTCAGATATGCTGGTGTGTGTGGCCTTCACTTTGACCTCATCTAACTCAGATTTCTTCCCGTCTCTCAGTGAATGACTCGAACGTTCAGTTCCTGGACCAAGACGATGACGACGACCCGGACACGGAGCTGTACCTCACTCAGCCCTTCGCCTGCGGCACCGCCTTTGCTGTCAGTGTACTTGACTCCCTGATGAGTGCGGTGAGCTTTTCAACATGCTGCAAAATTGCTGTTATTTAAGGTTTCACTGCATAGTTTATGTTGGAGAACACAGTTTTCTGAGAGCCCTTTCAAAATGACACACATTTTAAAAAGTCATTATGGGTGGTAATATTAGACACTTCCAGTGCATCTGAAAAGTATTACAGCACTTCCCTTTTTCCAGATTTTGTTACATTACACTTGTATTCCCAGCTGTATTAAATTAATCTATTTCCATTGAGGTTTTTTTTTTTTGTAGAAATTTATTAAAAATAATTTAAAAAAATGAAACAATCACATTTACATAAGTATTCATAGGCTTAGCTTAATAATATTTTGATGAAGCTCAATCAAGCTGTTTTCACCTATGATCCTTGAGATGTTTCTACAGCCTAAACGGAGTCCACCAGTGATACATTCAGTTGATTTCACTTGATTTATAAAGGTACACACCTGTCTATATACGATCCACGCTTGAAAGTGTAGGATCTTTCTTGTTTGGTCTAACACCAAACAAGAAATCAAACAAATCGTCTCTAAGAGACGGGAGGCTTTGTCTTGAGGCAAAAATCTAGGGAAGGATAATGGATGGATGGTTACATGAACATCTCTGAAGAGATGTGAAAATGGATGCAAATATATCTCTCACCCAATCTGAAAGGAGCTTGAGAAGAACTGTATAAGAATGGAAGAAACTGCTTGAAGATAGGTTTGCTATTCAAAAGGATAAGAAAATATAATTGTTGCCAAAGGTGGATCAACAAAGTAGAAAGCAAAGGCTGTGAAAAATAATGTGTTTCTGTTGTTGTTTTTTTATATATTATTATTTTTAATAAATTGGCAAAACCTTAAAAAAAATCCACATTGTTTTAGTGAGTTTTGGATTAAAGATGTAGCGTTATGTAGCATTTACGAGTTTTGGTAATTGAATCAGTTAAGCACATTGATCACATCCACCTGCCAGTTCTATTGATATCTAAAACAATTTTTTTTACATGACTATCATAAATTAGATTTTCAAGAACCTCATTAGATCTTTAAATACTAAATGAATGTTGAAGGTTATCACAATAGTGATGACACAAGCTTGGCTATTACAACCAAATGAACCCTCTTCTATCTTTTGACAACAGCAACGCTTCAGTGGAGATAAAATTACAAAGGAGTCGGAGGAAAGTCTTCTGTAAATCCTCTTCCCCCCATCTCACAACCAACCATAATTCTTTCCCTCGCCATTTGCTGGTGTGATGACTTAATTCCTGCAGTCGTCCAGCTGAATGAGAGGTTAGGGGGCCGAGAGGTGCTGAGCTGCGCAGGGAGTAAAACAGGCGTCAGCTGTAGTCTAGAAGTGGTCAGAGGTGAAGCCGGCTAATGGACACTGCTCATCCATCATGAAGCTCTGCAGGCCTGTCAGGGGCCCAGAGAGAGGCGCTGCCACTCTGGCCTCACTGTCGAGTGACATCGGCTGTCTTGGCGCAAGGAAAAAGCCGGGCCTGAACAGCTTGAAGGACAAGTGAACCAGACACCTATAGAGACCAGTCTTAACTGGTTTCCCAGAAGAAAAAGGAGATATTGTTCAGTGTGTAGAACAGCATTCACATTAGAGTAGTGACAGTTTAAGTACTTTTGCTTTTCTGTGTGCAAAATGCCCATTTTGCTCACACCATAAAGTCAGATAAATATTTGTATTTAGGTAAAAAATAAATAAATAAATAAATAAAACTACATAAAAGTTTTTTTCTAAAGTCAATAAAAGTGTTTTGGTTTATCAAGACTGCTGTATGTTATTAGAAGACTTGAAAAACAAAATAATCTCACAATGTGATCCAGAATTAATAATTGATTAAGACACACTGTCCATCAGTGGAAGGTTTTATGCCTTTTCTTTAAAGGGAAGACATTCTTAACCAACTAACCTTGATATAAAAATAGCTTGAAGGAGCTGTGCTCAAGATCTAAGAGGTTTGAAGCTAAATAATGAGCAAGGACTTTCAGAAATATACTTAGGCTAATCCACGCTAGGCTATACTAAAATAAATATCAGCTCTATCATTTATAGCAGGTTAGTGGAAAATGCTTGTCCACTTTTTGAAGTCTATAATGTTAAAAGGTAAACTCAAACTTTTCTATCTGACTAACTTATGAATTAAATAGAGTCTCTGCTGACCCTAGATTGAACAATAGGCTAAAAGCTGCACTTGTTTCCTTGTTGTACTCCCTGGGTCTGCAAATTGTATCTGTTGCACAATGTTTCAGTACTGACGCTGACAATAAGGGCAATCACCAAAATCTATCAATTATTTATTTTGTAACATGTGTAACATCATAGAAACAAGCAACACAAATGATCTGGCAGCATTAAATTATGACTATTAGCTTTAAATATTTGCTTGTATATGCTTCCAAGTAGTATGTTTATCAGGTATTCCAAATTTAAAATACACTAAAAGTTTACATTTCACATAATTCCTTAATTTTAGATGTTACATTTTATGGTCTTTTCAGTCCATGTTATATAGTTAGAAAATATTTTACGTGGTAAGAAAAGCATTTACAAACAGAGGTTGGACAGCACTGCCTGTCTCAAAGTTGCCCAAAATTTCAAATTTCAATGGGGGTTCATGTAGTATTTTGGACTGAGAACTAGAAAAACTAGGCTTTTAAATGGTGCATATGAATCAGATATAATTTATATTTAAGACCCAAAGTTGATTCGGGGACTACGAAGCGTGGCCTAAAAAATAAAGGGGAGCTTTCTTAATTTTTTTCACTATTTCTCAGTTGTGAGACTTAACACAAGGGAATATTTTTAGGTTTTCAGTCAATAAAATATAGAGGTGAAAAATACTATCCCCCAGGGTCATCAGCTCATTTCTTTGCAAGGAGACATGTTAAAGGTCAACATAACTGGCTGTCTGTTTATTCCCTTCTCATCTGACACCTCTCTAGTGGTGACTGGGGGACTATTTTCTTTTTAACACAAAACCCATCTGTGTTCTCTCCAGACATACTTCAACGATAACATCCTCACACTAATCCGGACACTAGTCACGGGAGGAGCCACACCAGAGCTGGAGGCCCTGCTGGCTGAAGAGAACGCTCTCAGAGGAGGCTACAGCACGCCACAGACGCTGGCCAACAGAGACAGGTGTCGCGTCGCCCAGCTGGCCCTGTATGACGGCCCGTTTGCTGACTTAGGGGTAAGCAAATGCTTTGAGCGGAAATGACAACGTTTTGGCATTACCCAGCAGCACACATCTGGTCGCCTCTGCTTGTCGCAATCCTTAATCCTATGCGAGCAACAGTAATCACAAAAAGCAGGCCTTGGTGGGCGGAGAACACTTTGATAGAGGACAAAGAGTGGTGCAAAGGAAACACCAAGTTGAATTAGTCGCAACCTGTTTTTACAAGGTTTTATTGTTATTCAGAGCTTCTAGTTCTGCAGATTTTTTTCCTGTAGAATAAATTATGGCTTGGTGCACAAACATTGTTGATTGCTGCAGTCTCTAGTGCTAAAAGTTGGCATTCACTTGGAATAAAAAGCAAGTAAAGAGCTGATTAATTTTACTGACAATGAGGAAGTTCATTAGCTGACATACTTTTCTTTTGTTGTTCACCAGGACGGTGGCTGCTACGGCGACTTGTTCTGTAAAGCCCTGAAAACATACAACATGCTGTGTTTTGGGATCTACAGATTAAGAGATGCTCATCTCGGCACACCAAGCCAGTGCACAAAACGGTACAGTGTCAGAGCTTTCTCTTTAACAAGGCTCATCATTATTGGGAATAAAATGAGTCGTGTATCAATCTTTCCGATGTTTCTTGTTTTGGCCAGATATGTGATCACAAACCCCCCGTACGAGTTTGAGCTGGTGCCCACAGACCTGATCTTCTGCCTCATGCAGTTTGACCACAACGCTGGCCAGTCACGGACAAGCTTATCCCACTCTTCCCACTCCTCCCATTCCTCCAGCAAAAAGAGTTCCTCTGTGCACTCGGTGCCTCCCTCCAACCGGCAGAACCGCAGCAGTAAGAGCAGAGAGGCAAGAGAAAAACAGAAGTAGGTGCCACTTGTGTGTACTGTGTGCTGTTGATCTGCATGTTAAGTGTTTTACACGTGACCTGTGTATTTTAGCTGTGTGTATTTGTGTGCAGGCTGTGATGACAATGTAATGTGTGGTTTGTGCTGATTTTATTTTTCTTCACCACCATCTGCATGCAGTTTTCACTCTCACTTCATAGCGATCATAACAGGAAAAAAAAAAACATAAAATCAATAAAACTGCTAGAAAAACGGTTCACACTTGTTTCTTATTGATTCTTGGCATAGCATATAATTTAACTTCTTGCTTGGATGACACTGATTGTTGTTGGAAACAAACTTATAGTAAAAATGTCATCATAACAAACATTTAGTATGTTGTTGGGTTCACCTGTTCTGTGTAGCTGTTTCATGTTTAACTTGGTGTATTTGTGCCGTTTGTAGTTGTTGTTTAGTAGTTATTTGTTCACATCATCAGTGCCTAGATCATGGTTGTAGTGTTCTGTGATGTATAGAGGGATATACTGAGAATAAAGTCAGTCTGATTTTTAGATATACTACTATTCATAAGATCATTCACCATTAGCAGTGTTGATATTTTCTCAATCATGGTGCATCTGTTGTGCTTTTTTGCATGTCCGTGTTTAACAAGGCTTTTATTTCCTATCCTTTTTATAAGACAGTTCTAAAATTATTTCAAGTTTAGTATAGGATTCTTACTTCTATTGCAGCACCCTCCACATTTATCAGTATCCCTGGCAAAAAAAAGTATAACAACTCTTTAAAAAAATTATATTTCTTTGGAGTAGGATAATCTCACACTAAAAAAAGTTTTTTAAAATATTTTCATATCTTGAAGACAAGATATGCTTGTTTTCAGTACTTTTGTCAAAATTATCTGGACCTAAACAGTTCCTTTAAAATAAATGTAACTTGCAAATGAATCAGATTATACATTTGCTTAAAGCATCAAGATTATTTTATTAATAGTGCATTACGTCCTTAGTTTCCCTGGAGCATAAACATGAAGTGACCCAAAAATCAAAATCTCAAAAATGGAAAGACTAGAAAACAGCTGATTCAAGTAAAGCATATATGTATTGATCTTATGAAATGGTGAGTATCTAAACCTTCCCTTATCTCTAGCTGCTTTTTTAAAAATTAATAGTTGAAACTAGATGCTTTACATATACTGCTTTAAATCACACATAGTCATGTTTTAAACAAAGCACTAATTTTGGGGAAAAAATGTATATATTCGGCCAGTTGGTATAACTAGAATTAGTTTAATTTTCTAAATGCTTTTTTTTTTACTTCACATTTAGAAGTTTACATTAATTTTGTGTTATTATCTTTTAAACTGTATGATTTGTGGCAAATAGTTTTTTGAACGTTTGTAGGATGTCCTGCTTGCACATGTCTTGTACTCAACTCAAAAACCTAAATATAAAACATATATCTGACGACACTGAAATTAGACATTGCAACTTCTGATCCAAGATGCAATGTCTTGGATCAGACAGAATCTCAGGCAGATTGAGATTCTGTCCACTCACTGAATAAATGTTCAGTGTTAAATGTTGGATTTTTCAAAATAAATAAACAAATAAATTGTGAGTCTATTCTACTGCGAGAAATTATTAATTTATTATAAGCCGTAAGTCAGGCGGTGCGAATAATTGTGAAGGGTGCTGTATTCATTTTCCGCTCTTTCTCCCCTAAAATATTATGCTTGAGATATGAAACTGAATTTTTAAACCATGACACAAGATACTGAAAGCATGCAGATTTGTTTTGGTTACACTCTGGATTTACCATAGTGAAAATGAGATGTTCTCAATACATCTTGAAATTAAGATGTATTAAACTGCCCAAATGCAGAAGTAACAACATGCAAGCTTTAAATAGAGTGGTTGGTAATTTTGTCCGTTGTGTATTGACTGTAAATATTACTTACTTACAGTAGATTACTTACCTTTTTTTCTGAAGTGCAACAAGGATGAATAGAATGGGCCAAGGTATGCAAGTTAACAATTCTGCATGACTTAGCAACTTTTACCTGGGGTTCTGCTTCATAACTATGTCCCCTGTGGATATTGTTATGACGAGGGGAGTTTGCTTTCCTTACTTTTCTTCTCCAGAGGTTGAGCAAACCATGCCTCAGTTTAAGCTTTGCTTTCATGTAGAAAGCAAAATGTCTGCTGCTGCTCCTGCCTCCTATCTGCCATGACCAGGCCCATCTCTACATTGCATGAGGCTGAGACAATACCCTCCCCACTTTTTTGTGCATTTTCCTTAGTTGATGATCTAAGTATTCTTTTTCTCTGAAATGCATTCTTTTTAACATTATTTTTCATGCCCCCTTTTATGGTTTGTTTGAACTTGGGATGATTTGCATTGTGTGAGAGGTCTGTGTGTCTGTGCATCTTCCCTCTTGTTTGAATGCTGTCAGACGACTTGCAGCAGGCTTTAAGATGTCACACATATGTTCTCACGCAGTGTTGTAAGATACTGTTGTTTTTTCTAGCAACTGTTTAATTAGAGCACAGGATGGCAACAAGTTTTTCAGCTGTGCAAACTCACATGTTAACTCGCATGTAGGTCAGACTCATTTATTTCTCCCCCTCCCTGATGTAGTGAATTTATTACCGTTTCACAGAATTTAAAAGAAAGTGTGTCCAGCCCTCTGCCATCGGTCACACTGAGAAAGTGGGAGGTGTGACTAATTTAAAGTTTATATTAAAGAGGGGGATATGAGTCTGTAACTTCCCTCCTTGTAACCCTGTTCACCTGATATGCTGGTTAGAGGCAACATCACTAAGTTACCGTATCAACAGCAGACTGCGGAGAGAGATGGCAGACATCTTGCTTCACCTCGGGCATGATTCTACACATCAAATGTCTGTGCTCTAACACACAGCCCTGCAGTCCTAAACTTGCTGATGCACACCCAGACACACACAACCTCACAAATGAATCTTCACACATGCAAGCCAATACACACAGGCACATTTCTCCACCTAGAAAAGTTAAATTTGTTGTTACAACTTAAAGCGGAAAAGAAAATGTGAGGAGTGGAAAAGGGTTTGCAAACTTCTGACAATTGGCAATACACTCCTCACTCACTTCAGAAATGTACTTATGTTCTTTTAAACATGGAAAACGTGTTTCTAAAACAAAACATTTTTTGCTAAATCTGTGAACTCCAAATTGGTTTAAGATTAAAAAGTTTCGATTATGATAAGCTTATGTTGATCAGTGTTTCTGGGACTTCCTCTTCAAGGCAAACTATTTTGCAAGTGTAGCAGGTTTCCCTGCTTCAAAGGGCTTTTGCAAGGCTTATTAGAAGCTGTTGACATTATTTATCCATATTAATTGGTTGCATTAGAGCGGTAAACCTACTAAAACAAATAGGGCAGTTTACCCTGAGAAGCAACACTATTGCAAACTATATTTTGCTTCAACAGTTTCCCTTCCTACTGATTGATTTCTTTTGTATTAACTAACAACATTGTCGGTATACTATTACTTTTTACTTCCAGCTAGTTATATGCAAAAAACAAAACAAAACAAAACAAAAAAAACCCACAAAAAACAATACAAGGTTAAATTCTTCCTGATCAAGACCAATTTAGAAACAGCATTAAATGGAGGTCTTTCTAATGACCTGTAAGTCTCTCTGCTTTAGTGGCAGAGAGACATTTAGTATATTCTAGTTTCTAAATGTGAGAACCCTAACCCTACCCCTTCCCCTTCCCCCTTACTTTGGCATTATACTTTTAAAAGTCCATTAAATATTGCACATTTTAACCAGAAACAGGAGATTCTGGGGAAAATTACAATAATTGTAGGCAACCCCAAGTGAAAGTATAAAAAATCTGTACACAATAAGACATCAATGGTCATTAAACTATAAATGAACTGTTCAATGGCATGGTCAGCATTAAAACCAAAATTAAAACTGTTGCATCCAGACTAATATCAAACAATATTAATATTTAGAATCACAGTTCTCATGACATATTAATGTGTGGATTATCTTCATTCTTGGATGTAATATATGGTAGGCTTTGATATTGTTAAACAGTTGGATGGACTTTTATTGCTGCTTATGATATCTTAAGTCGATCTTGGTGACCAATATGTTAAAGCTCACAGACATATTAAGACTGTGTGACAATAGAAACAACATAAAAACTGAGGAAAATCTGCAACAACTATATTTACCACAACATTCTACAACAATACATACATTTCTGTAATGGTACAACCTAAACTTCTTGAAGCAAGAGGTTTGCTAAATAAATTAAACAACATTATTCTTAGTTCTATATTTTGGTGGAAACCAAAATCTCTTAAAGATAGATGTCTTAAAGCCTGTACACATAACCAAATGTTTCACTCTGTAGCACTAAAGCAACTATATTATTACTGTCTTTTATCCAACTGAAATTGATATTTTCACATGTGCTTTCAAAGATGTATTGAAAATGTGTGCCACTGTGTGAACTTCAAATTGGCTTCCAATTGTTTTATATACCTTACACTTTGAGATTAACTGCAAAACAGTGCCATGCCAATATTGATCTCACTTAAACTGAGGCATTTTGGTTATAAGTAACGTGATGTTGCAAATGTTTCCAAGCTAACTCGAAGTTTCCTTCCTCTTCTGCCTTGTTTTTTTTTTTTTTTTTTTTTTAGAAAAGAAATGGTTTACAGATGAACCGGAAAATGCCTACCCAAGGAACATTCAGATCAAGCCCATGAGCACTCACATGGCCAACCAAGTCAACCAATACAAATCCACTAGTAGCCTGATTCCACCAATCAGAGAAGTTGAAGATGAATGCTGAACAGAGGCAGGAGGGTTTCATTGCTTACTCGCCAGACATCTGTGCGCTCTGTATGAAGAGACGAACCGAGATCACCAGTGGAGATGTGATGATAATACCGATATGGTTATTGAAGACTGGCACATTTTTCTTCACTCTTTCTTCCAGTCAAGGGTTGGACAGAAACACGGACAAGAAGGGACCTCCTGTGTGTATACCCTAAATGTTAATTCCATACTTTGGACTTCGTTTAATTTACAAATGTATCCATAAAAATGTACATAATGACAATCAAATAAGGACTGTACAGCCCCTTCCCTCTAGCACTTTTTTGGAATTATTTTAAGAATTGACAAGAAAAAAAAAGTACTTCCTGTTATTCTTTGCAATAGTTCACTTCTTCATAAGACCATGGATTAAGGTGGTGATAAGTTATTGGAGAATGAGGATTCAAGCGATAAACTGACAATATCATCTCCCAAAGATCCACCCAGATGCGTCGCATAAAAACCAGCTGGGTTCATCGTCATCATATCTTCTGTCTGCTTCTGTTTTCTATTTGCACTAAAACTAGAAAAAAAGGCTTCTTTTGACAGAACAACAGGAAGCATCACCCCCCCAGCAGTAAATTGTCTCAGAGGAGATTTGCATATGGATGGAATGAAGGAGGAGGAAAAGAAAGGGAAGGAGTGCTGGGCTTTGGATGCATACTAATCTTGTTCTTCGGTTGTTATCCATCATGTTGTTACTTATGGTTTGCAGATTTACCTTGAATCATCACTTTGAGCAAGAGCATTCCAGCCCTGCAGAACATAATCACCTTGCAAAGCAGAAATCTATTAACTCAGAGAATGGTGCAATGAAGGTTCATGCTTTCTTGAAAGACAACTCTGTACCCATATGTTTTCTGCAGATATGTCAAATACCGAGGCTGAGATTCACATTCAACCTCACATGTGTGCCTAATCCCTGTTTATAGCACACAGTGGCGGTTCCTACACAAATGGTACCCTAGGCAAGGCCCTTTGTCTGGATCCTCGGAGGAACAGAAGGAAAATGAAACAGAATATTTCAGCAGTATTCAGTGAATTTCTGTCCAGTGTAGAAATTTACTGTTCAGGTGTGATCAGCCTAAGAATTTTGGATTTTCAACAAATCCAGTTGAGATCAAACAAAAATGATAAAATTTATTTTTAATTTAACATAATCAGACATTTCTAAAGTGTGTTTTAGCTCTGTTTACACTGCACAAAAAACAAACAAACAAAAAAAAAAAACGGAGCTTGGTGGCATTTGCTAAATGTTGACTGGATGTGCAAATAAACAGAAAACCCAGAATGCCCCATATAGTGAGATGCCCTGCGCAGCGGGCCGTGATCCACTTCAAAAACCACCACTGTTAACACAAACACTATGGCGTTTGCGTTTTCCATCATCCATTAAGTTTTGTGTGTAAAAGTGTGCATCTCAGCCACTTGTATCTCCTGTGTCAGTGTAAAGCATCCACCCTCACTAGAATGTATGCACTGGTGCAGCCTGGAGGGAACTGCATGTATGATCTTAGTACTAAAACAAAGCTACTAACAATGATAAAAACTAGAAGATTTGGATCTACAACTGGTCAAGTTGCATTAAAGTTAAAATGAAAGATCCCCAACTATGGTTGGTCTAGCATGAATGGCAGCTGATTGGCGTTCCTAAACTTATCGCCGTGGCATCTGCAGCAGACTAGGGATCAAAAAGGACAGTGATGCATTTTCTGATTTTTTTTTTTTTTTTCTTGTGTCACCCTAAAGTTGGTCTCTGTAGCAGGAAATGCCACATAGCGCATAATAGTGGGCATCAATAGGCCCTTCTGTGATCTGAGCCACTGCCTGGCACAAGGTTGGCGCAGAGGCAGTTATGAGCTTGGATGTTCTCTGCAGCCAATCCAGATGGCACGTCCCTCAAAAATTTCAGAAGTTAATCAGCTGCGCTCTATCCTGTAAGACTCAACCATAGTTGGCAGAAATGCAACAAGTCCACAGACAGCATTGAAGTACACTGAAGATGTGCTTGTGTTCTTAATGTCAGTCTGCTTATGCCTGTAGATCCAAATCTAGCTGTTATGGACTAAGCCTTCTGGAAATGTGGTGGTGAATTTCTATACTTAAACTTTATTTTATACCATAAACATAACTGATTTATATTTATTTTTCTAAGAAACAATCTAGAAGGAACTGCTTTGGAAGGTAAATATTCAAAAATCTTTAACATATCAATTGAGTTTAAAAAATAAAAAGCTCTATTTATTTTCACAATCTATTTAATTCCGTCACCCGCTGCACCCTCTAACTAACAGACTGCATCGCTCCGGAGCAGACAAAACTCACAGCTCGGCTCCAATGAGTGCATGCAAAAATGAACTTGAGCTCACCTTACGCATAGTTCAGATGCAATACGTCTATGAAATCATGTGTAAGGGTATGTAGACAAAGGTGAACTTTGTTTTGGAGGAGGCGAGGGGGGGAATTCAGCAACTGGAGTGAAGAGTCAAAGAAGAAGAAGTTGCTCCCACTGTGTCCAGGCCAGAACTAACTGGAGACATGTTTGACCTTCAGGAGACATGTTTGACCTAAATTAGGTCTCTAGTGTGGGGAAAGAAGATCCGAAAATTACAGCACAGTGTGCTAGTGTTTTCATGAGACAAAATCATTTAATAAAATAAATAAATATGCCTGGGGGATGCTGTTTGTTTACTGCAGTGATTCTCTTCTCTATAGACTGTAAAGGAAAAGTAACTCCAAACATAGGAGACCCTTTTGGAATATGGAAAAAAATATATATATTGTGCTAAATATGTTTGTGTAAACTCAACCCATGATATAGAGCACACGTCTTTCTCAAACAAAATGATCCGAGCTTAAGTGTTTGTCTATTGGGTGTAACTATAATGGCGCTTCATACACATTGTCCTGAAGTGAACTTTTGGAACTGTGATTACATCGTCACACATTGTAGCAAATAGATTTCTTTAAAAAAAAAAAAATGTGAGTAAAATATTTGTAGAATTGGGATGTTTATAGCAGATTTGCTAGCCTGAACGCTAAGAAATTATTAATGTGACAATGACTCAAACTGAATCGACAAATTTAAGAATAAAAAAAAAATCTTGGGTTTTATTTAAGAATGCAGAGACTATTTAAGGAAAAGTAAGCGGTGGTTAAAAATCTGCGAAAGAAGGTAGCACCAATTCAGCAGTGGTTATCATTGAACAAGAGAGAACATTGTTAGCTTTCCTGGGTTTTACTTTGTTCTAATTCGAGATTTACATTCCATTTTGTTAGCTTGTCATTATCTGTCACAGACTGTCACAACTGCTTCTGATTTGTTTACAGAGTATCTTTAAGGGATTTAATGCTTCAAACTGACAACACATGAATTTATTTTCCATATACTTGATGGACTGTGCTTTTTCTACCTGAGCCCCCATCATGCAACTCATTCAAACCAGCGTTATGAACAACAGTGGATTAAGAGATGTCTTCTTCCTACACTGTTAACAATGTCTTTGTATTGTATACCTCTAAACCTTTTTTTTTTAAGTGCCATGAATCTTTTGTTTGAGGGAGCATCCTTCAGTCATCCAGTCAAGTCGAAGTTTTTTTTTTACCCCAACTGTGAGAAACAGTCTTGTACTGACATGGAGAACATCCAAGCCACCAATGCCTCCATGCCAGTACAGTGCCAGGCAGTGCAGTAGGTCAGAAGAAGGGCCTAGAATTAAGTCCCACTAAAGCGAAAAGTGGCATTAAGGAGGTTGGAGCAGAGAGTAGAAGGAGTTAGAACCCTCACAGGACAAATCATGCATATTGTCTCTGCTGCATGTCTTGTTACAGTGTGCAGTGAGATATGGATGACTGAAGGATTCACACACAAGACAGTAGATGTTACTTCACACATGGTTTTCAACTTCAGTCTGAGATCAAAGAATATGTTAATGTGGCAGTATGTTGCATAGTTTTATTCTCAGTATTATTGTTTAGATTTCTTTTAGCTGTAAAAGATGGATATAATTTATTTGCAGGACATTGTACTAGGTATGATATATAAGATGGGGAATGGAGGTAGGTCTCAAGTCTTAATAACACATTAAAGTTGCGTTCAGCACTTTTGTCCAAATATATGTTGCTTTTTATCATTTCAGGAAGATTTCAGAATATTACTGTTGATTATCCCAGGTAGGAGTTGTTGACATATTGTCATTGCAGCATACAGGAGTCTGACATAGCATTCTAATTAGTTTGGATGTGTTTTAGATATGAAGGATAAACAGATTATTTGATGGTGCTGAGTTGATCTACCTGACTCTGTCAAATATAATCTGCTGATAAATATTCTGTCTTGTACAAAAAGTTTGTACATAGATTGTACATGGTTTCTTTTTGTATTTTCTCAAATTAAAATGGATGTATTTGTGTTCTAAGGTTTGGATCGCTGTCTTTTATTCTTAAAAATATTGTTAGGGTCTTTAATCTGAACAGTATATGATGACATATGCACCAGTTCAGGGTTCCTACATGGTCTGGGGACAAAAAAAATAAAAAATGTTATATCATTTGTAATTCTAGACTCCCTTTCATTTCCCATTATCCCCATCTATCCAGTAGCAGACTGGAATTAAAACTATAGAGACAAGAGTCTGGAAAAGTGTAATGTTTTTACATGAACATTAATCCAGATCCCTGTCAGTTGTACATGGTACACAAAGCTAATGGTGTTGTTTGTGGCCCACATTACCTTTTTGCAAAAAGAAAATAAAAAATAAACACATTTGCAAGAAGTGTGTCCCAAATAAAAAATCTTCTTAGGGCCTAGTGCAACCTTGGACTGGCTCTAGATGACACTGACATTACTGAAGCATTACACTAGGATTTGGGATGCGTATATGCCGGTTTTTAAGTGGCTTGAATCAGAATTTTGGTAATAAGAGAAATGGTACTGTGTGTGTGTTTGCATGTCATATCAGGACATAGTGTGTGTTGCAAAAATAGCGCAGGAAGACATTTGGAGAAGGAGACCCTGACCTTGAGGATCAGATTCAGATTAATGTTCACTGTAGTTTATCAATCCTCCTCCTGCTCCTCCTGCCAAAAGTTGCTGACCCCACCATTCAAGTTGCACCACCAATCCGCTTTTCCATTGGCTCTAGCATTATTCTTGATTTATATTTGCTGACATGCTATTAGCTGCTCCATCACGTTCACCTGTCAGGCTGTCAATCAGGTTGGCATGCACGGTGATGGGTGGGAATAGTATTCTGTCCACGCTGGCTCATATATCTGCACGGAGACAACCACAGATGAGCAAAGGACATCACCGGAGCTATCTCGCTATCAGTTCTGTGAAAGTGCATTACACCAGGATGCTTAGCTTCTTAATGTTGATTCTGCCCACAGATACAGTTATTCAAGAAGCAAATGATTCAATGAGGAAATAATCCTCTTTTCACCACATTAGAGCAATAACATGTCAAAGCAAAGCCTGCAGAGTTAAGAGTATCATTAGACAGCGCTAAAGTTAAAGGACATTTAACATTGGCAAGAGCAGATTTGCACCGCAAATAATCTGCTGTACTTTCAGTAACTCCCAGAAGGCTACTTACTTCTGTGAAAAATTTTATTTATTGTGATGTAAAGAACTGAGACTGTGATCATTTCTTCATTTCAAAAGGTTTCACATATTTAAACCATTCATAATGTGAGATATATCACGTGTTACCTGAAAAACAAGTCTATTGGATGGCAAAATAAAAAAAGCTAAATAATCCACTGCTTTCTATTAAACGAAGTCTTTGTTTAAGCTCCTTGCTTTGATTTCTGCATTAATTTTTCTTAGGTAGTTTGCCAGCCACATTTTGACTTGGTGTCACTTAACATTTTTTGGCTACTCCACCCACTTCTGGTAAAAAGAAACAGCTTGCCATGGCCCAAAAATTTTAGTAGAAATTTCTACATTTTCATTATGATCCTTGCTTTTCATAAATAGGACTGTCTTCAGAGCTTTGCATATGAAATAGTACAGTTCTCCTGACTGATGCCTTTAAGGTAATTTCTGTCCCATTTAACAATACTGCTAAATATTTTTTAACCCCAACTCTAAGGGTTGAAAATAAGGAAATCCTACTAGAACAGGTGAACTTTACTTCTGGATAATTAAATTCACTATAATCGAAGTTATAATTGCATCCAACAATTATACCTTGTTTTAGCTCAAATTTCTTGAGCTAAAATTGGTTCAAAAAGTTTTGCAACAAAGCAATACCTGTAGTGTATTGTATTTAATCATCCAGGTTATTCTCAAACCTGATTTGTTTTGCAGTTGAACACGATACATTGCAGAGAAAGTTTTGACTTGATTAATAATGGTTCCCTTTCTTTACACCATATAAACAGAGGTGTGTACTCTTTTGAAAAGCTATTCTACAATGTCCAAAACTGCCATCCATATCTCATTAGGAATTTTTTAAACATGCTGAAATGACCCACATGTTAGAAAAAATAATTAAATAAAAATATCAGAGGACATCTCTTACATCTCTGAACCCTGATCTCCTCCTCCTCCTTTATACTCCTGAGCTGAAGTGTGCGATTTCACACTCCAATGTCAAACAGCTGCTCAAGAAGAGAACGCATGACCCACCCTGGCATTTGTCCTCATTTCTCTCTCAAATGTGCAAACACTATTACCCTTGGGTTATCTTAAGTGGTGTGGTGAAGATTCTCAGCCTCTTCTGTCCGCTTCTTGCCAGACAACACCATCAAAATCCGGCAAGCGGAGAGGACAGAGCAAGTCTGAAAGACAGAGTGAGGTGGGGTGAGAATGCGATGAAAATGGAGCAGATGTTAGTGTGGCGGCTGATTTGTGGGCCTGATAAGGGGGTGCTACACGAGGCAGCTGGAATTGATGGCTTGTTAGTGAGGACAGGCCCCCTCTGTGAGATGTTTTCAAAATGATTGATTTACAATAAAGTGGCTCCGGGTGTGCGCATGCAAGCAGAACTGATGCAGATCGATCCCACTGAAATTGATTGATCAGCCATTTAACTTGGCAGTGTGTTTACCGAACGAGACCGAGCAGGACCCTCCTCAAGGCATCCTCCCTTGCCATAAAGCAGAGGAGAAATGCCGCCTTGTGGGGTCCCCAGTCTCATTTCTCTGCCGGTGGCAGGGAAAACAAGCCCTATCAGAGCACGGCCCATAAAAATGTAATCAAACAGTGAAAAATACCAGCATAAACATTTACGATTATGTACTTTATTCTGCCATCAAAGCGTCCTGCTGCAACTTGGAGATAGTATGCCTTCAGAAATAATGACCAACCTGCTCTATGCAAAGAGCAGAGCAGCGGCTGCCTTATCACAGTGTCACATTGAGACTTTCAGAGGGAGGCATTGAAATAACTTCTCACAGCGGATTTCAGTAAACAAGCAACCACACTTAAAGCTGACACCTCCAACAACCTTTAGCCTTGCTTTTTTATTATCTTGGAGATTACTACTATATGTAACGCTGAATAGCCCTCAAGCATTAAAGTACCTTGTACTGTACATAAATTGTATCGTCAGTAATTTTAACAAACAGTGCCTAGAAGGATCTCTGCGTGTTTTATAAGAAGTTTTACAGAAGAATAAAGCACAAGGACGGCATTTACCATGCGACCCCGCTGACCTTCCTTCACTTCCTTCCTGCCAAAACAAAGCTCTCCACCACTCAGCTGAGGATTTAAATCACCTGTGCTCACTCGCCTCATCCTGTTATTTAGATAATTGCCAACAAGAGTGAGCTTTTTCCATTCTCAGGACGGCACGCAGCGGGCCCATCATGTCCCTTATTAACAATTTTACACACTTCGCTGCGGCGAGAGGGTGTCAGGATGCCAATAATATTTACCGTCTGCTGCGGGGCCATTCAAGGGAGGCTGATAGTTGCTGATTGCCCTGACAGAAGCTGACAGCATTCGAAACCTGAGATCCCTACAAATCAGCTCGTCTTCTTTTCTTCTTTAAGGAAAGGAACATGAGTTTGTGGTCGTGAGCCATGTGTTGCAGTGCCAGGCTAAACACGAAAAGGATTGTGTCTCTCTTCACCTTCAATATTCATTTGCCTAAATTGGAGACTTAAACCAATCAGGGATCACTCAATAAACTTATGGTTTGAAATATTTCTGCTTACAGTGCCTTACAAATGTAATTTTATCATTTTATTACATCACTACCACAAGGCAGCATTTAAAAGTAGATGAAGAAAAGAGAATGTGGTTAATTTTCTTTTTTTTTGCTTTTGCTAATAAAGCCTGTAAATCCGGTTTTTACTCTGTTACCCCTAAACAAAATCTGCTGTTCAAATGCCCCGAGAAGTCAACTAAATGGTAGATGGAGCCCATCTGAACTTCACTCCATAATTTTACTATCAGCCAAGACTTGGCCATTACTTGCGTAACTCTGAGTGGGCTTCAGAGATCTGCAACTCAGATTAAAGAAACTATCTATGAAACATGTTGTAAGTGAGCACTTCACAAACCACAAGCATTTCAAAAGCTTTTATGTAGGAGTTGCAAGATTCTTAAAAGAAAGTAATAAAAGACCTCTCTGCATTTTGACATAAAACACATATGGAACACAGCAGACATTAAGGGAAAAAAATTCTGGTCAAATGAGATAAAAAATAAGCTGCTTATAATGCCTCCAAACATTTGACACATAATCCTAATCCCACTCCTGATATTGTGATGCACGGTAGTGGAAGCATCAGGCTGTGGAGGTAATTTTTATTTCAAGAAGACATGCCATAATTGATGGATTTAAATACAGAGAATCCTGTGAGAAACAACTACAATAAACATGAGGTTCATCTTTCAGCAGGATAAAGACTATACAACCAGAGCTACAATGGAATGGTCTGGAATAAAGAATCTTTATGTTGCATGTGAATGCATTTGCATAAAATTGCATGTGAATGCATTTGAAAAGGTGGAATAAAAGGTTTTCAGAAATGTATTGACTCAGAAAGGTGACCACAAATGCATGCCACATTTTTTAGATATTTAAATGTAAAACAGTTTTGAAAATTATTGATTTTTTTTTTCCATTACCCTTCAAAATTATGTTCTGCATATTTTGGTGTAACTTTTTATCTTAGTAAAAGACATTTAAGTTTGTGATTGCTATTCTAACAAAATATGAAGATGTTTTGATGTGTTTGAGTACTTTCGCACAACACCGTGTTTGTTTAAAAATTCAATTTTTGACTCATCCTGAAAGTTTCAGATGTACTCAAGGGTCATTTAGTAAATCAGTGAGCTATAATGTTTAATAGCATTTGCCAAAAGAGCTCAGAGGCAAGTGAATGTAACGTCCGTCAAGGGAGTATTGAGCCTGCTAAGCCAATCCATTCAGTCTGTAATGATTTTCATAACATTGACATGAAAGATGTTGACACCAATTACACCATCTCCCTTTTGACCCCTGACAATCTGTGTCTCGAAGCGTTAAACATCTCAATCACGAACAAACACGCATACAGGCCACCTCGAACTGTATCAACATCTGCAGCGTAGTGTGAAAGTTACAATTTGTTTTCTTTATGTGACAGAAGTAGAGGAGAGATCTGAAGACGGAGCATCGTTCCGAATCCATGATAATAGTTTCCATGACAATGAGGCATGCTCCGTGCATCGGCTGCGGCCCAGATAAACAGTGATCCTTTACGAAAACAAGAAGGTCATTACAGCAGCTTGTCAAATCAATGCCCAGTGTGTCCAAGTTGATTAAGACATCTCTCCTCAGCTCTGACACACCGTCAATAGAACAGGCACACGTTGCGGGACAAAATGCTGGTGGGCGGGAGTGTCCGTGGCAGAAAATGTGCATGTGTGTGTGCTGGAGGGGGAGGCCAGACACTCCCCTCTTTCTCATCCACACAGACCTACACAAACACACACACAGCACTCAGATGATTGGAGTGAAATACCCATCAGTCAGGGAGCTGGGGTGGACTAATGATTCCCCGTGCTGCCTATTAGAACTACATGACAACTCAATCCTGCTCGCCAAGAAAGAGAAATGGGGGAAACTGTTAGGTGGGATGGAGGAAAGAGGGAGGCGGAAGGAAGGGAAAGAGTAAAAAGAAAGAATAAGAGATGAAGAAAAGAAGTAGTGACCTTGTAGCAACATCATTTGAGGCTGAATTAAATTGGCAAGAGCAGCTAATCTTTACCTTGGGGCGATTAACAGAATTAAAGCAGAACAACAAAGGCACAAGGGTTGGCTTTTCCCTTTTTTCTGCCTGACACTGCCATTTGTAATTTGAATTGAATGTCTTCTTCTGGTGAAGTTCTTTGTGTCTAATTCTATCGCTGATGGGAGGATTTTTTTTTTTATCCAAAAGACAGATATTAACACACTCAAAAACAGTGAGTGTGTTAATATCTGTACACACTGCTTAAACTTTTTTCCACATTTGCCTCATTTGTCACAGCAACCACACACTTTAGTGTTGATCTTCAGAGGAGTTAGATTTGGGCTTTGATTAGATTATTCTAATACACAAATAAGCTTTGATCTACAGTACTCTATTGATGCTCTGGTTGTGTGATTACAGTTGTTCTCCTTCTGGAAGCTGAATCTTCACCTCAGTCTCAGGTTTTTGCTGTCTCTTTGGTACTGTGGATTTTTCGCCACACATTGTGCTTTGCATTTAGGCCAAAAAGTTCAATCTTGGTCTCATCTGACCAGAAACACTCTTCCACAAAATACATTATAGGTTGTAGTTGTAACATGGTAAGATGTGACAAAGGCCAAAGGTTGCTAATTTGAAACCTCACAGCTTAGACTTACATGTGGCAGATCCTCCTTTAATAAAGCATACAAACTTATTAAATAAGGTGGCACAAACTCTATAGTTTTTTATTAGCCATCAGTAATGGTCAATCATAAAATAAAGGTGCAATCTGTAACTTCTCCTATTTTGGAATATTTGCATGTTATTAGAGCAAAGACAGTTAATTGTAGCTTAGCTTTTGCACTTGGTCTCATAACCCGTCTCTTCTCACAGGCTGATCAATATGTTTGGAAAGACAGACAAGGTTAGGCCTCTCAGCCCATCTAACAGAAAAGGAACATAAATCATTTCAGAACTGGGAAGGCTAACAACTGAACTGTACACATGCTTAGATGAGAAGCATAAAAACCAATAAAGCTTTAGCTCAGGGACATACCAACTAACTCTTGTGAGGAGATCAATATTTTATGTTACTTCATTACATTTCCACAAGCATATTTGGAATGGTAAATGTTTTGAAGTGTTTGTAGCATATAAAATTTGACTGAACTTATTCTCAACTTCCTTTGGTTATTACTCTTCATCTGGCATGGTGACCTCACAGATGAAACTTGTCCCAAACAGGACAATACACGCAACATAAGTAGCTTGAATTGCCAGCTGAATCTATGATACGGTTTTCTAATTCAGTACTAATTAATATTTGAATCATCCGGTCTTTTTAAGTTAAGGTGCAGGGAAGTGTCTGATATGTGATCAAGAACTCTGCAAAACATACTGACAAGTTGCCTTAGGTTGGATACGAAAGTGCAAAACAGACTTTATATGTCCTCAGCAACCATTTACTGACAGACCTGCATTTAATGAAGCTCAATGAGAAACATAGGCAAATTCAAAAACATACAGTTGTTTCTCGAGCTGTGTGTGTGCATGGTTGTTTGTCCTGTTTGTTTCTGTGTTGCCCTGTGACAGACTGGCGACCTGTCCAGGGTGAACCCCGCCTCTTGCCCGGAACGTAACTGGAGATCGGCACCAGCAACTCCTGACCCCATTAGGGACAAGGGTGAAAGAAAATGGATGGATGGATGGATGTTTCTCGAGCAACAGCAGTCCAGCATCAGTTACCAAATCAATTAGCATTTTTAATAGTAATTACATGTACGTGTGGGAAATACTTAAAAAAACAAAAAACAAAAAACAAAAAAACAGGACCAACAATAATGGCAGGGATGATGCTGTATGTCTACAACTGCATCAATAATTAAAAGGGGTGTGTCCCAAATAAAACTAGTGTGGAGATGCTTATTCTGTCAAAAAGAAAATATATTTAAAAAATAGTGTGGCTTAAATAATTAATGCTGTGTACATCAGTCATAATGCTTTGCTCTCTGGAAAAATTGTACTGTCTGGAAAAGGCACAGAGGAACAACAATTGGGAAAATATATAGAACAAGTCAGAAATAGGCTGGTCCTCTAAAATGAACTCAAATGTTCAAAAATGGAAACCAAACCAAGACAGACTGAATATACTGTACAATCCAGTTAGTGATGAGCTCCAGGATGATCAAAGCTGGCCAACAGCTTTGAGCATTGTAAAAAAAAAAAAAAGATACATATCTGGAGCCTGAAATATACAGAGATTCACAGGAAAGCATTATTTATCTTAGTTTTAAGTTTTTTAAGTAATTTGTTTTCAAAAACAAACTGCAAAACAACATTTTAATATATCTAAATATTGCCCATCTCTCTCTGTCAAAGGTAGTTAAATTTTCTTCATGCGTTGATTTACAATAGGATGCAAAATGTTTCCAACGTGTAAAGAATTTTGAGCTCTGATCGCTTTTTTAACCACTTAGTTCTCAACACGACAGTAGATGCTAAAAGTGAACAAACCTGAGTTCGTCCATCCTAATTCGAAAACTCCATACAAAGTGAAATCTGTAATTGTTCGAAAGCTCAAACTGCATTTAAAGAAAACCCTCTGAAAACATGAGCACCAAACCTCTGAATGTTATCTCAAGAAAACCAAGGATTTCAAGTATATACATTACTCCCTTTACCTCTAGCGTATTCATGATTCAAGGATTTCATTTGCTCTTAGCCATACCCTGGGGAAGGCAAGCTGGATTTCCACATCTTAAGACAGATCTCCCACACCTTTTCCCCACCATTACTCACAGCTGTTTGTCAAAACCTGACTTCCTCCATATGTCACCGTCAACTGCCGAGGCCAAGCTGAGCAGTTTTAGAAGGCTGCCCTCCAGAGGACCCCTAGGAGAGCGCCTCAGGTAATACCACAGGAAAAACTCTTGCTCACACAACACTGAAGGTCCATGATTTGTTTCATAGGATGTATGTATATATATATATGTATATATAACAAACATCCTATGATGTCCTGCAATAGATGCCAAAATAAAAAGTGAAAGATGCAGGTTCATAGACTATAAATATAAACTTGTAATAGATTCCTTGTATGTGGGGAGCCTTTAAGAGTTTCACTTTTTGACTCGTTTTACTGAAATAAATTACTTTTTCAGTTATTATCAAGCTACATTGGTTTAGTAGTTGGTTCATGTCTTATAATGCAAGATACTTTTACTTTAAGTCTTGCAAGATAATCATTGTGAGAAAAAATGTTTACGTTACAGTTTAGTTTGTTCTCTCTGGATATTATCAAAAAAGTGTTTCCATGCCAACATTTCCAAAATCTTTCCTTGAAATTTTTGTTTCTTCAAAATTAATCTTTGATGCATTGAATGAAGAGTTGCTGTAGGACCTAACATTCAAATATATATTTCAAATGCCCTCAGCCACATAACTGTATATTTAATGAATGTTTCTCTTCACAATGATTGTTAAAATAAACAAATGAAAATGTATGCTGAAATATTTATTTTCCCATTTTCTACGTAAATCAGCTAAAAGGAGCATTGGAGGGAGGTAAAAATCAAGAATTGATGTAACAAACAGCATATCACTTCAAAACAAACAGAAAACAAAAGCGTGTTTCATTACAATATTTAGAGCTGAAATTGACAATAATTAATATTCATGAGTCTGGAACTTTGCCGCCCCCCAAGGATGCTTAAATTAATTATGCTAACAGGGTCATTTAACTGCCTGATTCAAAGAAAGCAGCTCTCGTGCCGTGAATGACACAATAATTATACACACAATCTAACAAGAGGACAGTGACAAGTGGAGGAGTGACACCCTCATCTCCATAAAGTACAAAGGACATGTTTACACATCTGAACACAACTAACAGCAACAAAAAATATGTTAAAGCCATACAGGCAAGATGAAGGAAATGAAAAAAAAACCCCAAAAAACAATTTTATAGCCACTGCTGCTTTTCTCTCATGCGCTAATAAATATGATTTGTTGCTATGTGTTATTATTTAGAATTATTCATTTACTCTGTCACCGCACAAGGAGGGGTAATAGAAACGCCATTGAGGAGGCTGATTTACTCTGCAAAATTTTCATCTCAAGGCCGTGCACCGTGTGATTGGTGCCAGTGTGAGTAACGGGAAATCATGCATTATGTAGTCGAATTTGACACGACCTTGAGACTCCTCGGCGTAGACCATCTATTACTATCCAGGCGACCTTCCAGACGCCGAAGATACATCTGATGTGTTTAAAGGTGCTTTACAATGCATTAGGAGGGTTTTACATGTGTTGAGCTCACTTTATTTGCTCATACATTTCACAGGGAGAGTTTAGTGTCGTGCTGATGGGGGCCGTTCACAGTGAGTGAGTCACTTGTGGAGACAAATGAGCTCATGGAAGCAGGCCGGGGAGCTGGATAATAACGCATTTCTGGGCAAATTCCCTTTTTTTCCGCTTTTACTTCCTTCCAATGTGCTGCACATTTACTATGCAGTGAACCCCGTGTGGGTTTGGGCTCATCGTTTATTCTCTCTTGCTGTAATTGATTGACCTGCATCTTGAAGACAGCGAATGGATATAATTTTTCCCACCAAACAAACTGATGTCAGGATCAATATTCTCACTGCTGGTTAAGCTTTTGCAACCTTTAGAATATCAGCTCAAATCGATACCTCTCATTTCATCGTGCACACGTTCAACTAAAGTTTTTCTTCCTCACTGTTGATCATGTCAGTGACATCTGGTCTTCCCGTTGAAGCTACATGAAGGCCAAGGCCCCATAATGTGCCTTGACTTTTTCAGAATTGTGTCATATTCCAGCTTTAAATACCTGAGTAATTTATCATAATGGACATTTATTTGGATTGGGATATGATATAAACCAAATACATTAATGCCAAATGGGAGAAAAATTATGTTAAGTAAAATAAATTAATTAATTTAAAAATATCTGAAAAGTGTGGTGAGCATTTGTGTTCATCCCCCGTGTTTCAATACTTTTCTGTACCAGCTTTCACCGCAGCTCCAGCTGTTTTAGGGGCATGTCTATTGAATTTGCATATTTAGAGAGTGATTTATATGTGTAAGTTCCAAATTAGCTTAAGTCAATTCATATTGTAACGTATCTTATTTGGATTTAGCTTTGACTGCTTTAAGAAATATTTCCAATAAAGCTCTGTTTGTATAGTTATACACAGGATTCTCCTGCATGTAGCTCCATGCGGTTTCCCATCATCTGTGACCAACTTCTGTATTGCTGCAGAAAGAAATACTCCACCACAGCATGATGCTGCCTCCACTATGTCTCCAGTTGAAGATGGTGTCTTCAGGGTGATATCATTCCCGATGCCGAAGAGAAGGATGTAGGACAAAATGTCTGATTTTGGTCTTATCTGACCAGAACACCTCCATCCTCCTTTTTACTATGTTCCCTACATGCTTCCCAAGTTGTGCTCCCCAGATTTGGGGAACACGACTATTAATTGTCACGCTAACAGATTCTTCTGCCTATTGGTTGCTTTTCTGCCCTGAGTGCCAGCGTGGGTGGACTGTCATGTCTTCATAGGCTGACAGTTTTGCCATGTTCTTTCTATTTTCAGATGATGTATTGAGCAGAGCTGAATGAGATGTTCAAACATTGGGATGTTGTTTTACAACCTGAACCCTGCTGTAACTTTCTCCATAATTTTCTCCACGACATGTCTGCCGTGTTCCTTGATCTTTTGATGTCATTTGTTTACAAATACAAACCTCTGAGGCCTTCCCAGAACAGCTGTATTTACTTGTGCACCCCCTTCTATAATCACATAAAGAACAGCTGCAGCCGCTAATTACAATTTGGATGGAAGTTGGTTGCGCTTGATTTTAAACACATGTACGCTATACTTTTCAGGTTTTTATATGTATAACAGGACTTTTTCTTCCATTTCACAATGATGCATTACTGCATGTACTGAAAGTTTGATAAAATACGTTCAAATTTCAAGGTCTTAAAATATTTTGCAAGGCACTGTATTAGCATTTTATTGTTCTTGTCTTTTCCGAGCTACTTGCGCACCCCTGTTCTATAAACACTTAGAGAAGTGAGATTATATTTACATATAAAAAGCCTAATAATTATAGGGAGGAGGAAGATGGGTGTTCCCCCTTATCAGAAGAAATGATAAGGGACTAGCAGGCCCTGTGAAAGAACAGGGTCCATTTTGATATAATTGGCGGTGGAATTATTTATGACATTAATTGCCGCATTATCGACTGGCTGTCAGGTCCCGTGTCAGTCTGTCCATATTTCTTAGCAGAAAGAGCCAGCTCAGCCCGGTGTCCACTGACAAGCTAATTACAACAGCACAACCTTGAATGACAAATGTTACTCATCGAGGACCAGCCAGGCCCGGAAATAAGGGCCACTTCTCCCCCTCAAGCCTCTCTGGATCAAATGAGACAGCAGCGTGCTGCCAAATGCAGTCAGGTGCAGGAGAGACAGGGTTTGCATGTCAGCAAGAGAGAGAGATGGAGGATAGGAACAAGAAAGTGAAGATGTTGCTTAAGCAAGGAGGACTGCTCCTCTGTACGGTGGACAGTTGTCATTCATAAATGTCTTTTTTTTTTCTTTTTTTTTTTACTTCTATCTTCTTTAACTTGAGTAATGTCAATCAATCATCAGGCTGTGGGCTGATGGCTGCTGATGGGGTGATTTGTCTCTCACTGCAGGTCCCACTGCTTTTCAGGATTAAACCTCCAGGAAACTGCAAGCACTGAAACGCCGAGTTCCTTTATATCAAGGTTAATATTAAATTTGCTTAGAGTTGCCTTTGATTCATTATAACTAGAATGTAGATTATTTCTAATAATCTAGTAATTTTATGTTTCTTTAAGACATTTGAGAAAATGTAATGTTTTGTTGCTTGCTTATTGTTATATGTTATGTAAAAAACCTTGAATTGTCTGTTGTTAAAATGTTCTATACAAGAAAATGTGCCTTACATAATATAAAAAAAGTAACAAAGTTGAACACATTATTAATATACTGAAAATCTGAAACTATTTTCCACAAGTTTCAATAAAGTCAACATAGCACAGACTATTCCTAGAACTTAAGATCTATTTTTCTACAGCAGTGAACATTTTAAAATCTAGTGTACCATAATGTAGAGCTTCATCCGAAAATCAGGCAGTGAACAGAAATGCATGATTTTGTTCTTGTCCAGCGCTCATTGATTATCAGCTTATAACAAATCAAAAATCCAACCTTTCTTATGGTCAGTGAAAGCCCCATACCAATCAGGTTGTGCTGAGGACAACAATCTGGGGTGCAACTTGTTACCGAGAGATCAGCTGGCTATTTTCATTTACGCTTTGGTATTAGAGCATTGAAATCAAGAGTATTTATCACGCTTTGGTATTAGAGCATTGAAATCAAGAGTATTTATCACGCTTTGGTATTAGAGCATTGAAATCAAGAGTATTTATCTTTGGTGATGAGCTCCAAGTCTTTGAGGGTGGAAGGCAGGATTCTGGTCGGGCCCCTCCAAAATGTCAACTTTACTTCCAGCCTGTAGAAACACTATATCTGTCAACAACATGTCAGCAGATCCTCCTCAATGTGTGATTATAATTCTGTCATCCATGTACCTTTGTAATGAGATTACTAGTATATAATGCTGAAGACAGCTTTAAAAGTAAACTCAAATCATTTTGTATGTTTTCTTTCTATTTTAATAAAAGCATAATCTAGTACATCTGCATAACTGTGTAATGCTGACTGTTCACTCACACAAAGTGGGATGGCACCATGGGTTCAAATTGAAATAAATATTGCCCAATCACAAATAGACTCCTCTTTTTAATTAGGCTTAGTTTGTACGGATACTTCTGCCCCACAACCTGGAAGATTTGATTGTATTTGTACATTTCCAACAAAGCAGAGAGAGACACCTGTTAGTAATAAAAAATAAAACATATTTTAAAATTACAGTGCACCAGGCAGTTTTCACAGTGTTTCACTTTTCCCATATTTTATATTACAGCTTTATGACAAATTGTATGACTCTTTTTCTGTAAAATTCTACATATATTACGATAACGTGGAACAAGGTTATTCAGATTTTTGCAAATTTCTTAAAAGTAGAAAACCTTGAAATAACTGTACTGCAAACAATTTCCTGCTAAGACAATTTAGCTTTGAATTTATCCACAAAGAGAAACAAGTACTTTATTTACAGTTCATATGAATAAATTGAAATTTACTCAAATTTGATAATTACATCAGATCAGAGCTTTACAAAAATGATGACCAGAGGTGCGTTATAAGATTTTCTTGGTGCACCCCAGCTGTTATCTGTAGGTCTTAATGAGTAACATTTAATTAAGCTCCACTTTAAATTTTACAACAGCATTATGAGGTTTGTGCAATGTTAACGTTCAGCTTGGCACAGTCAGGGAACTAATGTGTAACACATAAATAAAACTGCACACATGCAGCTAGTTAAGGCTTGTGCAAACAAAGTGAAAATAATGAGCTTAAAAGTTAGACCGTCTATGTGAGTGCACACATTCAGACAGATGTATGCACACACTGAGGCTACTAGTTGAGCCTCCAGGGTTACTGTATTAGAATGTCAGTGATCTGCAGTGATGAAGTGGTGTGCCATTTGTTCATCCGCGAAGTTCCTAAGATGCAGGACCAGCAATAGAGCCGAGGATCACGAGGGTCATTGCCTACAGGTAGATCTGTGCCTCATACCTTAATTAATCTACTGTCTGTGATGCCGAGCGTCCCATTCATCCCTTCATATGCACAGAGGCGCATGTCAAGCATATGTCAACCCTTTCTGGCAGTCCCCACCCACCCTGTAATGCAGTTTGTGTTGGTGTGGCAGCTCAGGATGCGTCCCTGACAAGGATGGGAAGTGACACACACCAAACTCGGTGTGTCCCCCAGCCAGCTCCGGTGGCTTGGAGCCTGTCAATTCCGGCTCCGTCAGTGGCACAGGCTCAATGGCAGTGCCTGTGACACATGTCACAAAGTTTTAAATGTCTGCTCTTTTCAGCAGGATGGCTGGGTGCATGCCGCAGCCAGGGGAAGGATGACATTTTGTGTTTTGTGGAGGTGGGGGGGGCTTGTTGTGGCTCCCCTCTTCCTGCCTCCTCCGGCTGTCAGCCCCAGTTTCCTCTGAGCATATCAAAACACAGACAAATAAACCTTGTCATTCTGAAGCGCCAGCACTAGTGACCAGGCTCCTGAGCAGCATGTCATCTGGAATGTGGTCACACAATCCGGTAGGAAGTTGTGAAGTGTATAAACACACGCAGGAAGGCACTCTCTCGCTCTTCCTCACGCGCATACACACTTCTCTGAAACTGGAACAAATGTTTAAGCTAATAAAAACAGGGAACTAAACAAAGAGATACATTGGGAACAAACATTGCATTAGGCTATCTCTGACCTTTTCTTTATCTGCTTGTAGATGAGTGACATGCTGTACTGAACATAAACATGACTGCGTTCGAGCCCCACAGATATTAAACCTCTCAATCTTCTCACAGATTAGTTCATCTCAGCACTAAAATGTAGTCATGATAAGAAAACAAATTTCAGCTGGATTAACAATTAACACTGAAATAACTTTTGATCCATTGAATAGGATTTATGTAAAACTAATAATATTTCATTGTTAGGTATCAATGTATTGAACCGGTCCAGGAGTAGACATAAATAGCAACACAACTTCAACACATTTGACTTCAGCCCTTTTAATTACACGACAGTGATTTTTTTTTTCTTAGATGAGCTGTTAGAAATTAAATGTTAGTTCAAAATCTTCATCTGGAAGGTTCCCTTTAAGTCGTAGTAGGAGAAACACAGTGTACAAGAGTATAATATAATAATAAAAACATAGGAACATTCACATAAGCAGAACAATCAATTAGAAACTCCAGTGTATGTCTTCACAGCTCGTTTATAGTTGAAAGTGTATCTCAGTACAAATAAAGAAAACACCACAGCAAGTACAAAGGCTAAGACATAGTGGGGGAAAAAAACTCAACAGGATTAAGAACAATAATGTTAGATAAATTATGAGAATCCAAACCCAAAATATTATTTCAGTCAGACATTTTCTTTCTTTTTTAGTAAAGGTATCCCAAAGATAAATTTCACACTCCATTTGATGAGTTTTATCTGTTGTGCTCCTGCTCAGTTGCAAAGCTACTGCTGGGAGAGAAGCTGGGCTGTTTTAAATTGTTAGGTTAGAAAAAAGATTGTAACGAGCCTCATCAGTCTTCACAAGCCGCCATTAAGAACTGTAAAACAATCTGATCAAACCTCACTAAACTTCTACCAGAAATGGACAGATGGGAAAATTATGTTGGGTGATAAGAATATAGTCAGTGGTTTGTGTTAATGATTCTATTAACATTCACCAAGGAAGTTGTTTTAGTGAAAATTGTAAAAAAAAAAAAAATAAAATAAAATAAAATAAACATAACAAATCTTCCAATTTAACAGTGAATCCAGCAGAAATTTCAACAGATTTAGTGGAGAACAGAGCAGGTGCCAACAAGAGAACTGTTAATGGCAAGAAAAAGAGTAAAGCTTCATGTTTTGAAGGGCATGCAGGTAATTAGGGCTCCAGATGGGCCAAACATATCAAATGGTGTAGGAGGATGTAATCCCACAATGCTCTGTAACATGTAAACAGCAATAAGAATAGAAACCTATTTACAGCTCCCACAAATACAATTTCACTGTCTAGAACAATGTCAAAATCTGGAATGCTGCTGTGCATATTACTGAAGACACCGATTCTCAGCTATTGCTGCTTTCACCAGTTTTTTCTCACCTCTTATCTTAATGACTTAAACAGCAGTTCTGAGCGCTAGCGTGGGAGAAAAAAAGAAAGGAAAAGTCAGAGAATGAAGAAGATGAGTCCATGTCAGGGCCCAGGTGTGTGACCGCCACCCCCTTCACCCTTGATTAGTAGCTGTTGTGGACAAGTGATCCATCATGGGTGTCAAAGAAAAGGAAGCAATTGCCTGGATATGTTTGTTGCTCACTGTGTGTAAGACAATAAGGCAGGGAGACGGTCCTTGCATGTGTGTGTGCGAGAGAGAGAGTTGTGTTGCAGCTGATGCTTAGAGGCAATCATGTCAGTGGGAGTGTCATCTCTGACTCTGAGCTGCAAGCAGGAAAACAGAAGTAGGCTAAGCTCAGGAGAGGAGACTAAAACAATGGCTCTAAATTTAATATGAACAAGAAAGTATTCATCATGCATAAGTACAACAGCATATTTGGATAAAAATGATCTTTTGTTTTCCAGCAGTAGATTAGGTGATTGAAAAAAAATCCAGTGGTTTTAATAAATTAAAAAAAACCACTCCTCCGAGAAAATCCTGTGGACATCAGAGCTGATCGTTTCGGATGAATCTATTGCCTTCTGAGTGCTTGCCATAGTAGATGTAGCGACACTTGGCGAATACTCCTAAAAAGAGAATAAAACAAAGTTTAGGTTGGATTATCTTTTTATGCCAGCAATTCTGTAGCAGCTCCATTCATGACTGAAGCAGAGAAATCCACTTGTGACCAGGATTGCAAAGTTTTGAGCTTGATCAGCCTGTCTGGTGACCGGCTGGTCAGACACTCAAAACCAATCAGCGAGTGAAACAAATGCAGCGCTTCTGTTCATAATGACAATAACACTCTTCAGTGTGGATGCAGTGTGGCAAGTCATTTAAAAGGACACATCATTTAAGCTGCAAAAAGTGAGGGAGCAAGGTTTTTAGCAGATAACAAAAACATTGAATGACTGTAATAGAGCTGCACTGTTTTTTTCTTATAAGCTCTTTATGAGCTGTTTGTCAAACTAAATCTCAGCATCATTTATAAAATCTCAGAGTGGAGGTGAAATGCCAAGCTAGCTATGTGATAATTTTTCTTTGTTTTAAAATATTTTTAAAACTGATTTAGCAGACTGTTCTCCGTGATATAAAGTTGCCTCTGCTATTAATATGAATCATTCATCACTTCTTAACAGAAAGGCAGAAATAAACATTTGAATGTTGTTTATACAGCTAATTATACAGTTCTGCTTGATTTCCATAGAGCACTGCAGAGTTGTACATTTGTCCTATCAGGAAAGCAAGTAAAAAATAAAACAACAGCAAGAAAAAACAAAGCTAAAGACAAATTTTCTCTCAAAACGAATAAAAAATGGTCGTTTTACACCTGGAGAGAATAGCACCAAAACACTGTAGATCTGCTTTCTAACTTACACAAATAGTTTAAACTTACAAACATTTCTCCTTCTTGTACAGAGGAAATTACTTTGCCTAAACCAAATACATAAGAGCTCAGACACAATGCTGCTTTGGTATAAATGAAATCAAATTTGATCCACATGAAATCCATCTAGTTTTTACAGCTGCTATCAAAGCTGTCCAAGGTAAATTTATTTTACAAAAAAAAATTAATATATTTAATATAGCATTCAAGTAAAAGTTGAAATTATTAGTTTTCTTTTCTAGTACATATATAAGATGTTTTACAAAGGTAAACTATTCTTTTCATAAAAAATTATATATATATATATATATATATATATATATATATATATATATATATATATATATATATATATATATATTTCACTGACTAAAAAGATAAAATATTAGTCATTTCAAAGTGTTTTCATTGTGTAATTATGTTAAATATTGAAACAAGAATAATAAGTGTATGTATTAGCTCTGAAAGATGAGGTTAAATAGCTAAACCTGTAATCATTTACACCTAAAAAGTTTAATTAGAAATACAAACTTGAGCTCTCATATTTGCATCTACTTCTTTGGCCCCTATAATGTTACAGAACTGAAGGTTGTTGGTGGTGTTCTTCTGTAGTACAGAGGGGTGGTGCTGTTCAGGCAGATGGCTGGCCCAAAGTTCTGTGGTCAGTTTGCTGTGATGCTAACATCACAAACACTAACATCCCATTTTGATTAGAGCAGAGGGCTGTACCTCAGTGTCATCTCTTTCTAAATGAGGCAAGGACAAGTGGCATTAGTGCTGTCAATGATCCTCTGACAGCAGAACAGATACGGCTTTCACCAGCTTTTCTAAATAGACATGAAGTGCATTATAGGAGGAGGGGAAAGGAGGCAGGCCAGAGACAAGGCAGGAGTGGAAGACATATGGGGGAGGCAGTGTCACAGAGGGATGAGGGACGCTCCAAGTGGTAAGTCCAATCAGATAATCCAAAAAGACATTGTCAAGAGAGGGAAGAGAATGGCAACTAAGTGACAGAAAGCAGGAACGGGGACAGAGATACTGGTGCCATATTAGTGCCAAGCATATTCTGATGCCACCCTCAATTCTAACCAAACTTGACACATCGCTCTCTTTCCCCGCGCTCTCTGACTCTTCAAAGTAGGCTCCACCAAGTCACACACACACACGCACACGCAAGTGCACACATGTGGTGCACAGAGATGCACAGGAACCCACACAGCGCACCAGTCCCTTGCAGCAGTGGTGGGTGTTCTGTCAGGCGGAGGAGCAGTACGGCAGCAGCAGAAGCCCACAGGCCCGGGGACAAGCTCAGTCAATCTAAATCTGGACTTTGTAGTGGAGCAGTGCTCATTTCCCCTCATAGCCCAGCTACTTGAGGTGATCCAAACACTGAAGTGTGAGAAGCTGTCACCTCCGATAAAATCCAAGACCAGCTCCATGCCTGCCTGCTCCCCCGGTGTATGAGAGATGTATACATGCGTGTGTTTGCGTGTGCATGAGTGTGTATATGCTTTTTTTTATTTATTTATTTATTTTTTGACAGTGTGGAGGTTGGAAGTGTAGGGGAGTGGGGGGATGAATTCCAGCTGCCGTGATTTGCCTTGGGACAAAGGTGCCACGGTTGTATACTGGGCTTGACACCACAGGACTCAGGGTATCTCACAGCACTCAGATCAAATGGTTGCCAGGCTCTTTCACATATTCACAGTGTACCCAGCGAAAAACTCACTCTCTCCAGGAGTAGGGCCCTTAAAGAGATTACCCACTGAGGCACCAGAACCAAGTCTCCTATAAGACATTACCTAGAGGGGATATATTTGTAGGTTTGCAACCAAAGCCTTTCAGAGATAACCTTCACAGATGAAGGAACTAAAGTAAAGGCCCCACAAGCCTTCACACTCTGCTGAACTCAACTTCAGCCCATGGGTGCTGAGAATGATTGGAGAGGCCACACTTTGTAGCTCTCCGGCACCAATTGGAAAGGTCTGGACAATGAGTGACCTGTAGCTCTCCAGCAGCGCTAATGTACGCCTGTGTGTAATAAAGAGGGAGAGGAGTAAATTAGAAGAAATGGAAGAACAAAGATCAGGGCTGCTGTCTGCTTCCCAGTGGGTGAAAAAGTGCACAAATGTGACAGTTCTCCATTTCTGCACTACATTAAGTGCTGCATTGTGTGCATAAACAGCACACTCCAGCTTGCTTTCTTCCCCCTCACAGCGAGAGCTTGCACTTATTACAAGAGAAACCAGGAGAAAGATTGGCCTGCTGGAAATGAGGAGGGGAGTAACTAAGCCAAACTCACGCTTACATAATGCCTTTGGAGGCTACGCTCATGCCTCTGGGGTTCTGCCTGATGAACTCATACTTAATGACAAATATTACCTTGCCAAACTCAGTTCTCCACAGTATCCTCTGTGTATCTTAAGCCATGGCTGAGTGTGCTTATATCATTAACACTGTCATGTTCCCATACATTTTTACATCTTCAGCACACAAACACTGTGCTCCATGAGAACAGTGGGAACCCCCATTGTCGTGACATATTAACAAAGTTATGAGTACTCTACTGCTTCCATAATGGCCTGGTAGAGTAACAGTCACAGCTTTGCGCTACACATCTTGTATTTAAAAAAAGATTTTTTTTTTTTTCTGAGTCAAACTAGCACTACTAAAAATGTAAAAACCTTCAAAACATTTTATCCCCTGCTTAGGGATGGATTTTATGGTGTTAACAAAGGAATTATTAAATTTGTTAACATTGTTTTCTGATTTATTTGCAAAATCATGCTGTATAAATCAAGAAATATTTAATTTTACAGGAAAATATTGTTGTATTGTATAATGCCAATAGTTCAAAGGGTGTGACGATGTACAAACAAATAAAGAGGCTATCCTATTCAAAATGGTGCGATAAATAGAATTTATTGTGGTTTTATTTTAGTTGGATTAGGAATTAAATTCAATAAATTGGAATAGTGTTAAAATTATTTTTTTAGATAAACCAATTCTCTTAATAAAGCACATTGCACATAGAATACTGTTTTAAAGTTTGTTTTTGATATTTATGGTTTTCCACTTGCAGCTTAATGAAAACAAACTTAATGCTAGATCATTACATCAGAACATTGAAAGCATTTTTAATACAACATAGTGTCAAGAAACACTATGTTGTATAGTTTCTTGCCTATGCCTGTATAGGTACTTTTAATCTGACAAACAAACCTTATTGGAAGGTATATTCTAATTCATGAAATGTAACTGTACATCAAATCAAATAAACACTAGATTGGTTTCTCTGACACACTGAAGTTAATTCTGTACTGCACACTTTTCTGAAGTTTACCAGTCTTGGTCTGTGTAGAAACTCTTGCAAAATAGGACAGATTACAGTATTTAGGTCATCCTGACCCTTGTGGGCATGGACATCATGAATTGGCCTTTAGAGTTCTGCTACCTGACCTGAAAGTGACAAGTATCAACAAAGTCCAAGCTGCTCCTTCCATCTGAGCTTTCCGTAGCAATGATAAAATTATACTGCCCAGGAGGCACTTCCTAACCACATCAGGCCAGTAATTTAGCAGTCACTACATCACACAATACTGGAAAAATATCACTGGGGTCTTGGGTACAAATTCAAACATTGCAGGACTACTCTGATTCTCTCCGTTGACCTTTAAATGTAGAATAGGAGCCAAGTTTAGGTTTAAGGTAAGGTTTGTGCCAAAATAAAATTAATTTAGACCCTCTGTTAGATGTGCATAACCGCTGAAAATGCAAGTTTTTTTGTTTTATTTTTGGATTTGATTGTTCGCTGAAAACACATAAGATGAAATAGTACGACCTCCATGAATCTGCATGCATGAATCTGTCTGAATTCCTTCCCATATTTTCTAAAAGCCTGCTCCAGAGTTTTGCATTTAATCAGCACACACTCACAAGAGGGGAGTTAGAGAGAGATGGGAGATGGAGTGGGTTTAATGACTGCTTCCTGCATAAAATCAGCTCAACTCTTTTTCAAGGGCCATCAATATGTCACAGAAAGACATGTCCAACGGATGTAGCTTTTAACATCAAGGTTATCTATTCTCAGAATGAATTTGCTCTGCACACTCCTATTTTCTTGTCTTGTCCCTTCTCCAAATCTGTCCTCCCATTTTTTCTTTTTTTTTTTTTTTGACTGCACACACTTCTCTTTGTCTCCCTTGCAGCATCCTTTCTCTTCTTTGGAGTCTTCAACTCATTTTTATTTTCTGATTGTTTCCAAGTGTTTCTTTTCTTTCCGACCTCCCTTCTTTCGACCCACACTCATTACTTGTACCACATAGTCATTATTCCTGTGCATCAGAACAATTATTCAACAATATCAAGTAGATGGAAAAAAATGTAGTTATTAAAAATACTACACATTATGCTAATAATTAGGATTTGTAAAATGGATTAAAAGAAGCTGAAAAAAATATCTATATATACAAAATTCTGTCTATTGTTCTTACCAAACTAACTGGAAATACAGAAGGATGTAAACTCAACTAAACCCATGCCATTTTAAAAGTAGTTAAATGGAAGCACTGACAGAAACACCAACAAAGTGGCATAAGTTTGATGACATTTGAGTGAAAATAGGATTTTAGCACTTTGTCTCTATGATGCATCACATGCCTTTAATGCAATTGCAGTCAACATGTGGACGTTTGCAGACAACCAATTTCCTTAAAACAACTTTCACCAGGATCAATCGTTAGTTTAGGACAACTTATAATTTTAATCAGTGTACAAAATTTAAACTGTATAAACAGTCACATAAGCTACAGAGCACCTTTCAAATGTGGGTAAACATTATTGTAGATTATTGGCATCAAAAATTTTCATCTCAAATCTTTAAGCTGGTGTAAACCTCTTATTTTGATATATATACTGGCATATCTAGAAATGCTATTCAGGAACATTGTAATTCAAACAAATACAGAACTTTATATAAACCATGAAATTATGTCGCATACATGAAGTATGTTTTATTTTAATGATATTGCTTTATTAAGTATATTGTCTGTGCAGTAGGAGGAAGGCATACAATTAACATAGTGGTGGAAGCAAAGTGTGTTTTATATTTTTCTTTATATTTGTCACCATCTTGGGCTGGAGGTCTATTACTCTAATTATCGAGTCATTGATGCAATATTTGCTTAGCACTTGCATAATTGCAGCAGTGGTATAGCGGAAATAGGGCTTCACAACAGATTGGAGGAACTGAAGAACAATTATTGGATGCTACTGGTGTATAGAAATATAATACTGGACTGACGGACCTTACGTATCTTTTTACAACATTGAAAAACAAGGTAGATGTGCAGTTGTGTGAGTACTATTAGCAAGTCTTTGATGTCATCATGTTCAACATAAAGGCAGATCAAATTTTTGATTACTTGATATTATGGTAAGTTTGTGTATCAGAAAGATAAAGCCAGAGTCAAATGAAAGAAATGGAGTAAAGTGAATAACTGCAAGTAACACAAATTGATTACAATGAGAGGTCAACATCGTTACATTTTAAATGCTAAGCTTACAGTAGTCTCTTTTTTGAAACTCAAATAAATCAGCTTTAAGTAACTTTCAGCACTAAGGTGACATGAGACAAGTGCTGGAAATTACATCATGCTAAAAGCACCATAATACAGGCAATGGGCTGCTGTTCTATTCAGTTTGTCTGTTATTGTGAGTCTGTCCCTATTAATTAAGCTTCATAATGTTTATTTGGCCGAAACATTTAAAAATACTATTTAAGCCACTGAACATAAATAGCTGCCATTATGATCCATGGCAGCTATTTATTTACCTCCACTGTTCACCTCCTGATCATTATTGCATCGCCTGCATGTTTTCGACTTGAGTGTATTGATTAAACTTTTAAATGGCCACCATATAACCCTTGGACATCCAGGAGATTAATTTACATCAATGTTCATCGGTAATTCATTAGCCATTAATACTCAACATTCACAAAGGCTATCAGAGAAATGTGTCTCATTTTTCACTGAGTGAGAGGCAAGGGAAAATGTAGAGAGAAGGGGCAATGAAAGGAAACATTAAACAGGTTATAACATTAGTACTTCTCAAACATGTCAGGAATAAATTGTAAAACGCCCTGCAGCTTAAACCAATGCTTAGACATACAGAACATGGTACTTTTTCTTATATTAGCATTCAGCTTTTGAAATGATGAGAATTTGAAACTAATTTGTTTAACAATACTTTATTGTATCATAGGTAATTTTATACATATATATATATATATATATATATATATTAGAAGGTAAATTATTAAGAATGGACTGAAGTGTTTTACACAAATATTTAGGAAGTCGGCAAAATGGTCACAAAATAACACAAAAGTGCCAATAGAGGGAGGATAAATGGTGTGGGAGTTTCCATACATGAGATGAGAAGTTGAAAGATTTGTTGTATCCAAAGGCTGATAGCCTGTCTGAGAAAGGTTGAGGAGTCGTAGCTCAACCAGCCCTAATCAATAGAAAGCAGATTTTTCCTCGATGAAGCTTTTTGAAGAGCAACATTAACAAATTGTTTCTTTTTCTGTATCCTCAACACAGAGTAGAACATAAAAGTGGAAGGAAAAGAATACACGCAAAAATATTTAATACATAAAAATCTGAAAAGTGTGGCATACATCTGCATTTCAGCTTCCCTAAGGCAATACATTACAAGACCGCTTTTTGTTGCAGTTTCAGCTGTAAGTCTTATGGAGTGTGGTCCAGCCAGTTTTGCAATTCTATAGATTAAAACTTTCACCTTGTATTTAGCTTCATCTCTTCAATTTTGACCAGGTTTACTAAGGAAGAAACTTTGCAAAGCATGATGCCACCAACATGTTTCACTGTGGGGACAATGTGTTTGACAGGATTACTGGTGTAGTTTCAGAAATCTTTCAAATCAAGTCCTGCTTTACCAAGTTATATATTCATTCAACTTAAACTTAAGACATGCTTTGCATGCTACCACTCACAATGTTTTCACTCTATCAGGACAGAAAGGGAATTGAATTTGAATCAAAAGCAACTTCACTTTAATACTCTGTTGCCATTGTGGGCATTCTAATTAAAAATATGTGAAATTAATTTTAGTGACATTTTTGACACAGCCTGCAAGACCATGTCTTACAGTAGCTCTGAAGTCTGGAGATAAGATAATTATGGTGGATGTATGCCAGTTTACAAAGTCAAAAATATCTATGGAGCATGCACTACTATCAAGCCAGAATACAAATGTCTTGCATGATTTAAAAAAAACAAAACAAAACAAAAAAACAAAGAATTTTAAGCACAACAATGACAAGCAGGTTATTTACTGCTAGAGTTCATCTACCCTTAAGGGCACAAGAAGCCACTAATGATGCAAGCAATCATAGGCATTCATTTTCTCAGTTAATATGTGGCTCACAAATCACCACCCATGCACACTGCATGACCTGACACTGATCGATTGAGTTCTTCATTATACCCAGGATTTCTAATTAAAAGAAAAGCACAGATAAGTGGTTCAAACCTCTGACCAAAATAGACGAAAAAAGTAAAAATTCCAATTAGAGGTTTGACTGTGTTCCTTAATGGCGCTGTTAATAAGAGCGGCTGGTGAGTCACTCAATGAAGGTTTAATCACTGGGACAGGATTCAATAACAAAAGAGCGCAATATTAATCACCAGAGAGTGATAACTTCACTGTTCATCTCTTTGACATTGGAGGAAGGGATGAATTAATGATGCTCTCCATCTGAACACATTAAATAATAATTATCAGGCAAAACAGCATGAAAGGGACTGCATAATGAACCCCATTGTCAGGTCAATTACAACCACATAAAACTGTTCAAAGGGAAGGAGCTTGTTACCAGATAGCCACAGCAGAAAGGACAGCTGTGACTTTATTAGCGGAAGGTGCGGCGTTTAAAATGTTTTGAGGGGTTGACATACACTCACAGGGCATCAAAGCTCTGTTGAGCTACTCATGCCGGCTGTAAAAAACCAAGAGGTGCTCAGTGAGGCATTCAGAAAGGAACACATTGTAAATTGGCTAGCAAAAGATAAATGACATGACAATGACAGTGTTTTGCCGGCACTGAAGCAATGTCAGTCGCTAAGTGTCATGTTAACTAAACTCAACTACACAGACAATGATGGACTTCACGCATCAGCAGACAGAATGGCACCTCGCTGCTTGTCAGTTGCAATTTCCATCAAATCAAAGATGGCCGAGAACTTTACCCACAAGAGTTGGCACCGCTGGAGTTTTACACATGCATATGAACATGGACTGAGGATATAGTTACATGTTGTACTCTTCATTCACTGGTAATGCTGGTAAATTGACAATTGCTTATTGAAGCTTTCACCTTTCCCTGAGCGACAGACACATGAGGCTGTCCTCTACCCTCTGATCTGATGTAGACATCAATTAATGCATGGCTGCTACCGCCCTGAGACACTCATTTAAACAAACAGCCTCGTGACCTGCAGTGTGACATATCAATACCAATCTGACATTTTGTTCCACAATCTACAGCTTCAGAGCCCGGCTAGCTGCACCTGTCTCACCAGAGTGCCCAGTGTTGGCTATGCTCCTTCACACTTCCTTTGCCTGCAGACATCAAACACTTATTACTCTCCGTCTTGGCTCTGCTAACTGACTGTCCAGTCTGGCCCACATGGAGACGCCATTATTAGAGTCATTTCAGTGCCCATCCTGACGCCTGTTAGGCAGCTCTCTACCTTGGGCTCCTGCTTCCTGCCTATCCAACTGAGTGCCTGCCCAGCCGTACAGTGATTGGACATGACATGGTGACAGAAAACAGGGGAGAAGGGCAATAGAAATAAAAGAACAGAGATGGTGGAGTGAGGCAGATACACATAGGGATGGAGAAAGGTGGGCATGTTAGCCAAGGCCCTTGTGGCAAAGGGTGTGCCCATCAACACGAATGAGCGTTAGCCAAGAGCCGCATGTCACAATGATGGAAGGCCTGGATCACTCACGTCAGGGCTTCATCTGACTGGAAGATATCAATCTCCAGGCCTAATCCAAAGGGACATGGTAAAATATCCTTTAACATTGCTCGTCCATCCCGCCTTTGTGTGTTCGCTTGCTTCTGTCTCTTTTCACAGCTGTTTGTAACCTTCATTGTTGGACCTCAATCGAATACGCTCATTTTCACATCCCATTTCCTCTGTCTCTAGCGCTGACAGTCAAATTATGATGGGCAAAATGGTAGGTCGACACATAGCATTTAGCACAGTTTGTCACTAAATGCTGCAAGAAAAAAAATGACTTAAAGAAGCAGAGATTGGAACATACTGTAGAGAAAAATATACTGTTAAAAAGCTAATGTAATTTTACTTAATCATCAGACTTTTTTTAAAGAAATTATTCAAAAATAAATAGTTGGGAATGATTTTATATTGCTCACAAGCTTTGCTCATAAATATCTGGTGGCGGAGTAAATCAGTGAAACAGGACATCAATCTAGCTGTAATATAAATTTTAAATTAAGAGTAAGAGCACAATTGTCTGAAATGTCAAACTGTGCATACATGGTTTTTAAGTACGTGAATTTAGAGAAAGAATATCTAACTCACAGATGATCTCCCATGTGATACAGAAGAGGACACCAGTTTGTATTTCTTTTACTTGACAACCATGACAAAATAAATAAGTAAATAAATAAGCAATTGTTTAATTTCTAAAGCAGTCAACGCCAAAGAAATGTTAATGGACTTTGCATTTGACAGAAGTAAACTACTTTTACAACTTTAATCCAGAATGAAAATGCACAAATCAGGCTAGTTCCTAATTTTCATCCGTTGAATGTTAAAACAGGGGGGAAACATCAAACCATTTTTGAGACTGTATGATATCAAAAAATAGTCAGAATTATCACAGTCTTGTATTAACTTGGCTCAACTTAGCTAACTTCTTGTTGCAAGCTAAAACATTTCAAAACATTTGCAATATTATACATAGGAAATTTCTTACAGTAATCAAGCAATGTGTTACACACGGTTTAAAAAAATTATACTATATAAAAAAAATTAAAAAAAAGAAAAAGAAAAAATCCCTTCTCACCCACCACGGGTGGTTCTTATCCTCTGAGCTAGGGTCCTCTACCAGAGGCCTGGGAGCTTGAGGGTTCTGCGCAGTATCTTTGCTGTGCCTAGAACTGCACATTTCTGGACTGAGATGTCTGATGTTGTTCCTGGGATCTGTTGTAGCCACTGCTCCAGTTTGGGGGTGACTGCCCCGAGGGCCCCGATGACCACAGGCACCACTGTGGTCTTCACCTTCCAGGCCCTCTCCAGTTCCTCCCTGAGGCCCTGGTATTTCTCCAGTTTCTCGTGCTCCTTTTTCCTGATGTTGCAGTCACTCGGTATTGCTACATCCACCACAATGGCTTTCCTCTGTTGTTTATCCACTACAACAATGTCCAGTTGGTTCGACCTTACCATTTTGTCTGTCTGGATCTGGAAGTCCCACAGGATCTTAGCTCGGCCATTCTCCACCACCTTTGGGGGTGTTCCCCACTTTGATCTCAGGGCTTCCAGTCCATATTCTGCACAGATGTTTCTGTACACTATGCCTGCCACTTGGTTATGTCGTTCCATGTACTCTTTCCCTGCCAGTATCTTGCACCCTGTTGTTATGTGCTGGACTGTCTCAGGGGCCTCCTTGCACAACCTACACCTTGGGTCTTGTCTGGTGTGGTAGATTTGGGCCTCTATTGCTCTGGTGTTTATGGCCTGTTCCTGGGCAGCCAGGATGAGAGCCTCTGTGCTGTCCTTGAGTCCAGCTTTTTCCAGCCATTGGTAGGACTTTCTGATATCAGCCACTTCAGTTATTTGTCGGTGGTACATCCCATGTAGGGGTTTGTCCTCCCATGATGGTACCTCCAGCACCTCAACTTCTGTTCCCCATTGTCTGAGACATTCACTGAGCAGATTGTCTGTTGAGGCTTTGTCCCTGATGTATCTATGGATCATCAGGGACAAAGCCTCATCAGACAATGTGCTCAGTGAATGTCTCAGACAATGGGGAACATTGTCTGAGATATATATATATATATATATATATATATATATATATATATATATATATATATATATATATATAATTTATCCACAGTCAGTGGGTTAAATCTGAAAATTGCCTCACTTAATGTTGATTCATATGTAAAATATGAGGATAAATAATGCATATGAAGATATTATTTTGAGCTTAAAATTATCTTTAATCAGGTAAATGGCTTTAAAAGTTGCAAGTCTGAATATCTAAATGAAGCATCAGCTAATGATGAAGTGATGAAAAATGGATTCTTGGTGACACCACGTGCAGCTGAAAAATATGCCTTTGTTAAATTACAAGCTGTCACTTTCTGCTAGAATTTAAAATGATGAGCTCACAGTTGCCAGCCAGATGTGAGGCTGAGGTGATGATGGCTTTGTGTTGTGTGGAATATTTGGAGCCCCTCTGGCCTCTCTGTGTCCCATTCAGATGAATGGCTCCACTGTAACTCTATTTCTTTTAATTAATATGACACATCCCCTGTTCATATGCAGAGAGTAAAGGCTGGGATAGAGAGCTGAAGGTATAAAGGAATGATTAACTGTGGATCCGTCCTTCCTTGTGAGAAATGAGTCCGGCTTCTTTGCTCTCCCCCAGTCTTGCTCCCTCCTCCTCTTCATTTCCGTCTTTTCTCTCACTCTCCCTCGTCTGTGTCCTTCTTTGGCTCACTTCATTTCTTTCAGCATCCTCCTGTCTCTTTCTCTTCTCACTCATCTCCGTCTTCCTCTCTTTTCCTCTCCTCACCTTTCCTTTCCCTCCCCCTGACACTCTCGGACTGTCCTCAGCCCTTGCACATCTCCTGACAGGTAGAATAATAACGCTCGTACATCACTGCCCCGAAAAGTCCAATAACCTAAATCTTCACTTGCCACACACCTCGGGACTCAATTACTTTATTGACATGTAATCTTCATAAGGGGAGAAATATTGAGCATGTAAGGTCAGCCGGTTATGAAGACATATTATCATATTATCTGCATGAGGGTTATAAGGGCTAGGACCTGACAAAGCTAATTATAATGGTACATGTTTCAGAGCTCAGAGCGTATTATCTGCTTGGCTGCTTGGTTGAGTCACAGCTGAGGTATAGAGGAGAAGGGGATGAGATTTCAAACCTAATAGGGGTGGGATGTCATCTCAGGGCATGGGAATTAATGAAGCCAAATATTATCGACCTCACATCAAAGCGCTAATGCCCTTGATTTGTTCATTGTATTTATCAAGATTACCTTGCCACGCCCTGACAGGTAACGAGAAATCACCTTGTCAGTAGAGCGATGAATCGGTTTCAACAACAACAAATCAACACAAAAAACTTAGCAGTTTTACATCCAGAGCCTTGCAAAAGAATTCACACAGGTAAACATACCTATGTTTTGTCAACAACAAGCTTCAATGTAGAACATATTTGAGAAGATTTTTTACATTTCTGTCCATTTTTTATTTTTCTGGCAAAATAGCTCAACTTCAGTTAGATTGTACGAGTAGTGTCGAAAGAGCAATATTCAAGGGTTGGCACAACTGCTCAAATAATTTTAAAACTGGGCTTTGACAGGGCCATCCTAACACAAATATTATTTTTCTAAATCCATGATTCCCAACCTTTGCTCTGGAATCTTTTGAGATTAAATAAAATCAAACATTTAACAGAATTGGTTTTTTGGTTGTTTTTATAACAAAACACACAAAACACTCCAAAAAAGTCCACAATTTCTAAACTGTCAGGACAATGCTGGTTGAAAGGTATTGCATTTATTGAGTCAGTGACAAAAAATTGTGAGAACTGCTGATCTATACAAATTTATCATAGCTCTTAACATTTGACAGTTGATGAAAAAAAAAAAAAAAAGATCTTTTGTTTTACTTTACTAAACAACTATTCATTAGCAGGAGGTAGGACAGGGAGGTTGAATAAAGCCTTCCTAAAGAATTTTTTTTTTCTTCCTTTTTTGCATTGTAATACCTTAGTTTAAAGAACGATAATGTATTGTTGATAGGTATTACAAAAATAACAAAAACTGAATGTCACTGCCTTTGAAAAAAATACAATAATTATCTTGGTTAAATTCCTATGTAAAGGGAAGAAAATATTCTGTCTGCTCAGTCATCTTGCACTGCAGCTACATGCCAGGAACTATTTTCATATCAACCCATGATGGTGAAATAACTTGTCCACTTGTATTACCATGACAGAGAAACCTGCTCTGTCTGTTTAAAGAGGCTTAATAAGGAAATCAAAGTGACAGATTAAAAGGTTGTTTTGGACTTGGTAGCATTTCAGTGACCTCGCTCTTTTCATTTTTAGTTTGATGCCTTTACACAAGAAATAAAAAAAGGTCCATTGCCTTCTGAAACCAATGCTCTTCTTTCTAAAGATTAAATAATGCACTTAATTTAAATAACCAAATAAATAAATGGATAAGAAAAGCCTGAAAATCTGCAGGAAAAAGCTCCCATTATTTGTGTTGGTACTCAAACATATGGGGATAATGGACTTCTGTTTCGAAGCAGAATAGGAAACCAAATAGGATTTCCGACAGTTTAATGCAGTGAATAAACTGAATGGTGCTTAATGTGAGAAATGTTGATACTCTGACAATAGTTTGTGTAGACATTATTGCTCAGTGTCTCCCAATTGTATATTGACGCAGAGGCCGCTGACAATAAATCACTGGATCCACCGGAGTGTATCCAGAGAGTTAAAAAAAACCCCAAAAAAACAGTTCAGACAACGGTCCAATGGAGCCCGCCGTAATTGACAGATGAGTTCACTTTTTACTGCTATAGCTTTGAGCATTGAGGCTACCTGTGAGTGACTGTGTTGAAATGTGCATTGTTTCAGGGGCTACAATTGTCTAATATAACAAGTGATCAAATAAATCATGGCAAAATATTTATTATGCACTTTTGGCAAAAATTATATTCATCCCGACAGGCTAGTCATATACAGATATTTCACTTGCAGTGTTGACTTACAGTTCAACACTGCTTTTCTAATTTATCTTATTTTGTTACTTTGGTCAAATGCAGCCTAATGAATCCACACTTAAGGCTATGTTCACATTGCAGGCAAATGTGACCCATATCTGACTTTTCCATGAAATCTTAACCGGCCTAATTCCGATCTTTTCAATACACACACTCCCCTATCCACACCAAAATCCCCGCCAGATTTGTGCCGCGTTTGTATGTAAAACTAAAATGGATACATAACTAATTGTTTTTGAAGAGTCTGCAGTCTAACCAGTAATGTCACATTTCATCTGACTTTTACATCAGACATGCATCAATTCTGCACCAGAAGAAGCCAGACATGGCAAATCTGGACGTAAACAATGGATGATTAAAACACTATGAAAGAATTCTACGGCACCGAAGTGTATCACATTACAGGCACAAAACTCCTGGTCAAATAATGTTTCCATGCAGACTCCACTACGGAAGTTGCAGTCAATGCCCCACAAAAGATTGCTATTTGTGTGACAGGAACACTTTTTTTGAAGGGATGTGCATAAGACTGACATGACACTGTCATAAACATGACATAACACCATGAAGGAGTCTTATGAATGTCTATGACTGTTGTCATGAAGTGTCAATCAGTAAATAATGACACCTTTAATGCAAAGGTGCTCTAAAATTTGCATTGAAAGTCCAGTAAAAGGGCCAACTTTGCATTAAAATGCCATTATTTACAAATTAATACAAAATTGGCACTTTTAATGTGTGTCAAAAATGCAAGTGTAGATATTTTACAAAAGTTGCAAAAAACACATCAGTGAATGTGAAAAATCTTCTATTTAGTGCAATTCTGAAACATTTAAAACTTTACAGATATATTAGTAAGGTTCTGACCAACATTTGTTCTGATATTTCTGTATGAATTTACACCGACTACTTTTGATTTATCGCTACGAATTACTATACTGGACTGAAAGGGTTGGCAATATGGCACAGCTGCTCAGAAAAGTAGCATGATAAACAAGCTAATAACTTAACTGAAATTTAATTTGTTTGAACCATTAAACAGAGCAGCATTAAGACATGTGCTCATCTTGAATGATTACAGTGTGAGATTGGTTATCCTGCATTAGCGTCTACACTCTACTAAGAATATAATTATGAGGAACAGACAGATTAAGATAAATGAAGTACAAACCCACATGATTTAACAAATTGGTATCATATTCTTCTTAATATAAATTAGAAATGGTTTAACTCTGTATAATAACACCTGGAAAGCTCAGTACTTAGAAGCTAACTGATCTAATCATTTCCTATTCAGAATCCCAAGGGATTTAGCATCTGCCAGCTTAATAAGTGGCTTTCCAGAAGCAGATTCATTCCAAAACTATCTGGCAGCTGAGACGAGACCTTAAGCATTATAATGGAGTCTCAGTTTAGTAATCACAAAGGCTACAAAAACAAAACATATGTTTTGACTGTGTAGTTTCTACCAAATTGAGCCCTGGACAACATATAAGTATGACGTAAAAAGTACACAACAAATAGATATTCCGCAGTCCTATTATGCTGAAGCTCACAGCAAAACAGAAAAATGAATGTTGCTACATAAGCGTCAGAGCTGAGTTTAGCAGACCTATCCACACTGGATGATTCATGTTCTGCTGCTTCCTTGAGAATGACCAGAGCAACTAGGATGTGGACCAGTGTCAAGAGCACCAGCTGTATGATTTTCCAAGAGGGCTGGGTGTGCTTGGCAGGAGCTCATGTCCTTGTCTAGCTGCCTTAGACATCATGCAAAGCAGCCAACACATCTGTGTGCCTAAGGAAGTTCTAACAGTTGAGTCCAACTGGCTTTGTATCATCGTAAATAAGAAAAGTTTGACTGTAATGGTCGCGGACTGTAAAGATTTAAGAGGCTAAATATTTTTCTGCTGCTGAGAAAATGTCTCAAACATCGTAATAATTTTTACGCTGAAGATGGATGGAACAGTTCTAAAGTAGATCCAAGTTAAGTGGAAATGATGTTCGTTTATCAACAACACAAGAGTGGTTTACAAAACCTTCTGGATCAGATTTATTTGCTCCCAACAATTATTTCTGAAAACCAAAACTGATTGTTGAAATCTTCTGCTCATCATAATAAAACCCTTTAATAGCTTTATTAGAAGTACATTTAAATGATATGAACTTGAACAAAACAATATTTATAAAACAGAATATCACAGAGAGAAGTGTTTGCTTTTACACAGTGGCAAAGGAACTCACAAATATTTAGGGGTGGCTAAGAAGTTGACAGCGCTATCTTTTCACTTTAAGGTTTTGCTGTATACACCTAACATCAGTTTAAGAACCCAAGACACTCAGGAGACTCTTTCAGCGACATCAAAAGGCAAGGTAAAAAACAATAGTGTCACTGACATTTCCCCAAAGCCAGCACAAACAGAATTATTCACACACTGCTAGAGAAGTGCCATCCGATAACAGCGAGATAATGACACTTGGTGGAAGGCTGCTTTCTCAAAGCAGTTTAGAACTTGCTCGTCAGACGCTGGCAGTGAAGCCTGTCATGGACGCTGAGGAGGTTATCTTGGCATTTTAATCTAGCTTGACTGTGAAGGAGAAAATGCAGAAAGGTGATTTCCAGGGCTAGCAATAACAAGGACAGACACGCCTTAAAAAGAAAAAGAAAAAAGAAAAAAGAAAAAAAAACAACCGAAAAAAAGTGGAGTGGAGCAGTGTTCTCATTTAAAGCGACGATGAGAGATTGCAGGCCCAGTTTACCTTGTCCCCTCTACCCTCATCTATCTCCATAGACTGACTTAAATGGATATTCTTGTTGCTGTTCCAATCCACTCCAGAGACAAATAATGCCGCATCATTTCAGTCAGATAAGGGAAATAGAAGCTGCATAATACAAGGGGAGTATTTACAATACTGATGTAACTGTTGTGATATGAAACCGATGAAATCAGAAGAAGTTAAATGTAGCTGTGAAAGCGTTTTAAAGCTTTTGGGGTTTTTTTCCATCATAAATTCATGTTAGATGGAAGTAGAGAAGCTCTAGCGCTGTATGAATAAAACTTTTTTAAGGACCAGATTCTTCTACAATACATAAAAACTGTTTTCAAATGACTGGCACATCAATTCAGGGCACATACATCCATAAAGGATATTGATAAATCCTATTATTCTATTAGTTCATGAGTATTCAAATGGTACAAACAACAGCAGACAGACACCACCCAGAGAGTGGCAGAACTTACAACTGGATAGATAAAAAGATGGTTAATGACATGAATTTAAAAAAAAAAAAACTTAATGCAACATAAGAAATGTAAAGTTTTGTTTTAACCGAGGTAAAAACAGCTTGATTGAAAATTCGATAGCATTTTGGTAGTACCTAAAAGGCTACAAAGAACAGGAGGATTTTTATATCTGGGGGCAGACAGGATTGAACTTTCACCTTGTTTTAGAATAAACAATAAATAAATTAAGATGCACAATCTGCAAATAAGGTCAACTTAAACACCAAGAAAAAAAGTATAAACTAAATTTATTAAAGGTTTAATAAAATAATTTTAGCACATTCTAGATAGAGGTTGTGTCTCTTCGCTGTTAGAGCAGAAGATCTGGCAGTCAGATCTGTTCAGTATAATTTTTAAAAGCAACATTTTATCTTCTGTCGTCTGCCATCAATATTGAGTGCTCACATCACCTTTTGCTTGCTTTATTACCAAGGTTTGTGGACAATGGCTTTGCAAATGGCATTTAAAACAAATCTGGAAGATATGTTTACTCTTTGCTTTTTCCATATGACTCATTTTATTAACACAGGGGCCTGTGCCCTTGTATAACTAAAGAGCAGTGTTTAACCATGATGTCTATCAGGGGACACATCCTGCTGGAATAATCATTATGGGCCTGAGCGAAACATCTCTCAGAGCTTGGACATGGAGTCTAAAGGGACACGTCAAAGGTGTTCTGTGTTTTCTCAAAAGTTCCAGTGAGGACATTTTCATACTCACAGAACACGTCAGGGCAGTCCAAACGAGAACGGGAAGAATTTCAGGGAAACAATGGGAGTTTTTATGAAATTACATCAAACAGAGCTAAACTATCACTCATGAACAATGTGGGAAATAATGACGTACAATGACTAACTAGAGTCAAGAAACAGATGTCTGTTAGGTAATGATTCAATTAATTTACAAAATTATATATATATATATATATATATATATATATATATATATATATATATATATATATATATTGTGTGTATATAACCCAGCAGAACCTCAGAACTTGCAAATTATCCTTTAGTTATAATCAAGGCATTTAGCTCAGCTTAATATAAAAAAACGAGAAACACACTTTAAGTAAATGCTTTGATGCACCACCACTTCTCAGAGTCGTCAAGCTCACTTTTTAGTTTCACTTATCGCATTAAGAAATAACATTGAGTCATCCGTCACACCAACAACCTTTTTCTTCATAATGACAACTAAGTTTCAACATGAGCAGTTTAGTCATCCATTAGTCATGTATCCCATCCAGATGTCTGGTGCAGAAGAGAAGGGGAGGAGGCAATAGCAGCAGGTGTAGATCTCTATGAGCCCAGCTGAGCTCTAAAAGGCAGTGCTTAACACCCACAGCTCCATCATCTGGCCTCTCCCCTGTCTCCACGAGCCTCTCGACAGCCCATTCCTCATCATTTACCTCTTTTTGGCAAAGCCCAGAGCCCTTCTAATGGGGTGCTCTGAATGCTTCCAGATGTTTGTTTATTTGTTGTGCAGCAACTGTAAAGCAGTTTGCTCTTTGCTTGGATCTGTTCCCGTCGCTCCATTTTTTTGTTTTATTTTATTTCATTTTTTCTTTTTCAGAGGGGGAGGGTACTGACAATGCAAAAGTGAGGTTCTGCTGGAGTTTTTGTGCGAATAACTGTCGACGTGAAATAAAATCCAACTTTCAAAGAAATGTGAGGTGCCTCATGGGTGTCATTGGGAAGAAGTATATTTTTCCTCTTTTTTCCCCCCCTCTTTAAACACAATTTTCTTCTTGAGATTAAAAAAAAAAAAAACGTTTGTGCACATTTTAAAATACATATAAAGTAGCTGAACATACATACACAGTAACTGAAAGGAGACCAAGAACAACAGGAATAAAAGGGCACTACGCTGGTATTGCAAGACATATTTCAGAGAATCTTTTTCTGTTTACTCCATTTTCTACAGAAATATGCCCTGAGTAAAAGTGATTAATATCAGTAAAAAAGGTTGTGACTAGTGTCTAGCATAATAGAACAAGTGAATGATTTAACTGCATTTACACCGTTAGTTAGATCTATATAATTAATCTTATTTTAAAAGCAAAATATATTGTAGTCAGATGAGAAAAACAACTTGAAATCAAGAAACTATTCATTGCTTTTAAACAGAACATCTGTGATTTCCATAGATACATTTATTACAAAAAAACTTTGAGTATTAATAACCACATACTCAAAGTTTCCTCTTGAATGTTTACTTATGAAGATTAGCTGTATCAGCTTTGTTTCTGTGTCTGGGGCCATTTGACTGCAGCTGCCGTCTGAATAATTTAACTTCCCTTCCAATCACTAAATGTGAAGCATTAGCTTGAAGTAATTTTTTAGGACCAAACAACATGGATTTTTACATATTTATGGAATTAAAGTAGTATGTGTCTCTGCAGTAACATTTTGACCGCTAGAGTACTGCAATTTTTCACAAGTAAAATGTTTTTTTTTTTTGTTTTTTTTTAGAAAAAATGAAACATGTACGATCCTTACACATTTGCCACATAGTAACGGAAAGAATTAGAAGTGCTGGTGCACATTTGTGTGTTAAAGAGTGACAACAACATGTTTATATTTTGAAATACAATTTTTTTTTTTTTTTTTTTTAATCAAATAGTCATTTACCACAGAGATGAATAACAAGGAGATTTTGCTATAGGTGCTTTTAAATCTGTGTGTAGGAAGCCCATTGTGTAGGATGCCTATTGCTTTCTGATGGCATTTCTTCTTTCTTTTCTCCATGTAAACATTGGAACATCATTACTCTCGGGCCACTTTTGGCTGTCTTGGGCTCATGATTTTTTGCTTTTTTTTATTTGAATATGTTTTGTTATTTGTATTGTCAATATGAAATATCCATTATGAACAACAAGCCCAAATACAACTGGAGAAGAAAGGCACATCTCCCTTATGTGGTATTCAATAAAAATAACCAGATTAAAAAAAAAACTATCATGGAAATAGAAAAGCATGCAGTGTCATTGGCCAAGGGTTAATCGTACGGTACATACCATTCTTTGTGTAAGCGTAGTGTACTTTAGGCAGAGACTCCATTTTCTACAGCTAGATTTAGAGTTAAGCTGGCAGTTGGACCAGCACCAAGAGTTAGAGTCAAGGTGACAGTAGTGGAAGATCCTCAGGCCCCTCTGCCAGACTGTGTACTGCATTCTATGTCACGCTTTCACCAAAGTACACTAAAGCCCCCCCCATTCTCCTTCACTTTGTCTTTTTGTCTAGTTTTCTCTATCTTAATGTCTAATCTTCAACATTTAATGCTTCTTTTCTTTGTGACTTTTCTTGTTTGCCTTTTTCCAATTATTTTTTGCGATGGAAAAAGTATACTTTTGAGTCTATAACCAAACCAAAAACACCTTTCCTCTGTTACTCGTCAGCTCTTGTCTCAGTTGCCTTATTTTAACTCCTCCAGGTTGATTCCTTCACCAATCACGACAAGAGTTGTGGCCATGGTTTCTACCCCTCTCTCTCGGGCAGTGACCTGCCAGTGCCGCCCTGCTCTGAGAGCTTGTTGCTGCTGTAATTACCTCTGGCACCCAGGCTCTGGGGCTTCCACACAGGTGACATGGTGGGTGCAGACGACTGAAAGGAGGAAAGAGAGGTTCTTTCTGCACTGTCCAGAGGAGGGATGTCAGAAATGCTGCAAGAATGAAGGTAGAACTAGATGGCCTCCCTATTACTCTTTTAAAATGAACTTTTTAAGCAAGTTCGGTCACTTTCACATATTGTTAAAAAAAAAACAAAAAAAAAAAAACAGACTTGAATGCTGAGTTACTAAATGTATGCTACAGTAGGCACTGATTACAAAGTACCTCACAAAGGTGAAAAAGAAGCAATGACAAGAGAATAAACATATTAAGTGTGACAAAAAAACAAAACAAAAGCAAAGCTAAAAACATAAATGTAAAATGTGTCCAGAGACAAAAACATTGCAGTAACCTACTTAAAATCCTGCTGCATTTTGTCTGCCCTCTATTGTTTACATCCAGGTTTTAGCTGAGTAAACACAGAAGAATTACTGTCTGAAAAATTTTCTCTGTTAACGCAACGTTTTTGGCATTACTTTGTTCCCTCTAAATGAGAACAAGCTGTGACCATCTACCTCACATAGTACAAAAAACTGCAAAGTTTAGGAGAGGATAAATAAGTGTAGTAAAAAAAAAAAAAAAAAAAAACTGTGAGGGTGGGGGCTTCCGGCAGGGACATGAAACGTAGGTGAAGGACGAATATGAGGATTGTGTTATCTAAGACTGCAGCACCACAGCATAAAAATAACAAATGAAGACTGTCATTGTTGCTCAGATCTAAGACAGAGGGGGGAAATATTCCACATGTCAGATCCTTTCACCTTTAAATGGGCTGTTCTTAACAGGTCTGATTTTGACAAAGTACAAGGCATCGCTGTACTCGCATCTCGCAAGAGCTGCCACTGTCCTGGGTTTAACGACACAGATCTGTCCTTGGTACAACAAATGGGGCTGTTAGTTTACTCTGTGTAGGGCAGAGACACTCACTGCTAATAAGTCATTCAGTCAGTGGTGGTCAGCTCATTATAATAGCCACCATAAAAGCCAGAGTAAACTTTCACTTTTGGCAGAAACTGTTTAAAAATCTTTAACATGTTAAGATTTTTCATGAGTGCATGAATGGGGTATAATAAAACATCTAGCTGAGATGAGATGATATACCTTACATTTATAAGAGTGTCTTTTGCTCTGTCTTAAAACTGAAACAGTAATGGTGTTTTGTGTTTTCACAAAATAAATTGGTTTTGTGATTCTCATAGGCTTGGTGCTTCATGTGTTTTAACCAAGTACGATTAAATGCAGTCTACAGTCATTAACAAATGAGTTAGCTTGTTAGCGTTAGCACTGCTGGCGTCTAACTGTAACCTAATCACAGGATTGTCACAGCGATTAGATCGTCTCACAATTTTATATTTTCATCTCACTCAAGCAGGTGGTAATCCACAGTAATCTGTGGATTGCTGGTTCGAGATCCCACTCTGTCCATCTCCGTTTTCTTTATGGACAAGACAATTCATCTTGTCATTGATGGATTGTCTGGTGGTGGTGGTCAGAAGGCCCTGTGGCGCTGGTGTATGGGAGACTTACATCTGTCAGACTGCTGCAGGCTACAGTCCAGTAGGTCGTTGCCATCAGAGTGTGAATTGGTGAATGAGTGAATTTAGTGTGAAGGGCTTTGGGTTCCTCTGGACTTGATAAAGCGCTATGCAAGTACAGAATATTTACCAATTATTTTAGAACCAAGAGAAAAGAAAACTTCAAAAATACCTTATTTATGGTAGGTATTGTAACTCTATATTACCGTAACACCCCAAAATGTGACTTACAGGCAGCAAATGATTTTAATTTGCTATGAAAACAAATTTAGTGCACAGAAATTGCAATATAATCATACATACTTTCTACATAATATTAACTGAAATGCAAAGCAAATGTTCAGATGAAAACAAACTAGAAAGCTGACATGTTTTTCAGAATGATGAAGAAAATCATGTCTGCTTTTGGTTAATCTTACATATGAGAAATGCATTATCAATTGGAATGAATAACCAATGCTTTTGATATGTATTCATTCTTACCATAAAACATGCCTTAAGCTCAGAAGATGACCTTCAGGATTGATTTACAACATTGTGTTTTTTTAATAAATATGATGAGTGCACTGTTGAGAAGTTACTATATAATTACAATAACTGACTACACTCAAGGTGTCAAGGTGAGGCCTAATCAATGTGTATGTCTACAGATCAAGGATGCTTCATCTTGTGGTAGATGTCTGTGCACCAACACTCAGATTTATTCCCACTATCAACACATCACACAGACAAGATGAGATCAATAAGAATAGATAACATAACTTCAGCACATGCTCAAGTTCAGCAGATTCCCACCCTCTTCAGCTGGTAGGGGTATGCCCCACATTTACATAATCCAAGAGCCTTGGCTCTCGATGAAGAATTTAATTTATGGTGTTTCGTGGTTTGTCTTGTTTAATTTGATATGAGAACAGACATCCTGACTAAAGGGTAAAAAAAATTTAAAAAATAGACTGATCGATTTGTCTTACCTTTGTGGTTTCTGGCATCTCTGGATCCTCGAGGCAGAGGTGTGTAGGGCAATGGGCGATTCTCTAATCCTGCCTCGTTAGGCAGCTTGGAGAGACAAGAAAGAGAAGAGTAGCAAATACTTAGGGCAAATAAGGTATGGCAAGTATTAATGTAACCAGAGTCTGGATATGACAGGTTTGGGCATGTTTGAACTATTTGTAGCTGATTTAAGAAACATATGAATCAAGCCTTCCTGGAACGCTTGGACATAGTCTTCTAAAAACTCCTGCTCTTTCTGAAACTCTGCCTTCAGGATGTCATCACAAAGGTGCCCCTCTATTAACCCTTTAACATTATTCACAATTCACAAAGAAGTAGTTGGTATAATGAGCACAGTTCCACCAGGGATTTGCTAATTACTCCTAGCTAGTCTGAAAGAACTGAGTGGGGGAGTTTGCAGGGAATGACTGCTCTGTGAGGCAGAAGGTTAGAAACTGCAGCTCCAAGGCGGAGCTGTGCCTCGAAGGTGGCGCTTGGTCCAACCAGGCGTTTTGCACAGCTGAATGGCTGCTATAGGAGATTAAAGGATTCTCAAACATGCATGAAAAAGTCAAAGCAGCATTCCAGGTATTTTGATAAGAAACATGACGTAAAACCCAGAAAAGCTGGTTTTACATAATACTGCCTCTTTAAAATGTTATATATCAGGCCTATTAGTAGACACTATGTGAACAAAGACTTTTGATTTAGGATACTTTGTAATCGAAAGAGCTTTGGGATTTCAGAAAACAAATTTGAACATGAAGTCCGAGAACTTCAACACTTTGCTTACTGAGGAGGATTTACATTGAAATACAATAGTATTTTCTCCTCTTGTTTAAATGGAAAGACACCTTATTCAATGGTCCACAATTAAATGTCAGACAATCATGCATATGAACTCCTGAATGAACATTTAAACACCTAAACAATTGTCTTTTTTTTTTTTATTAAAAAAATCTATGGTCTTCCACAATGCTCCTGTTGATAGTGTTTGCTTTGTTATTCTTTGGTGCACTTTCAAGGTCCAAAACATCCTCCTTCTTCCCCTTAGCCTTTTAGCCAATGGAGCAGGCAGTTTATCGTGACACAGTGATATCTGATGCCTTTGCAAAAATACTTTCCTTTCCTGCAGGAAGGAATTCACAAGGCCTTTAATCATAGCAGGAGACTTAAATGACAAATACCTATTAGAAACTGTTTGGAGCTGCATTTTTTTCCCCCACCTCCTTTATTGTTGTTCCCAAACATGCCCATGCATAACCTTGAAAAATGGAACAGTCGGTGCTGTTAAATGGAACCATATTCTTCATGGCCAAAAAGAGTGCTGTAAATTGAAAACAATCACATAATGTGCTTTCAGATAGCATCTCCGATAAGCATTAAGGTTTGGCCAGCATGTGCCTTGTATTACACCGAGAAGAAAAATGACAACAATGCCTTATTTGAGGCCTTCCTCAAATAAGGACACTCCTTCTGCAGGAGTGTTTGAAAGAAACAGTCTGGAATAAGAATATTGTTTTGACAGCAAACCCACAACTCTCAGCCTCTGGAGTGGCTAAAACTTGGTAAGTTACACCAAAGCTCACTCACTGCATGTGTGAGGTACTTGTGTGGAATGAGTAGCACAAGCAGTAAAACAACACAAAATGACAACATACAGTGCTAAATAAGAACTGCCACCTCTGATTTGAGAAAAACGGGCAGTGTCGGTTTAATTCAGCATTACAGCAGCACCTGCACAATAGAGACTAGAGTAAGCTTCACCCTGCTGCAGACAATCAGCATGATCCATCAGCTTTAAAAAAACAAACTTTCTAACTTGTGCTTTCTGACATTTGGCTGTGAGGATACAATTCCTTTTGGCAGTCACAACAAACGCAAAATGTTTATGTCAATTATGATGAGTTGAAATGAGTAATTCAGGCACTAAGATAGGAATCGTGAGCCTTGTCTTTCTAATCTACCTCCACGCATCTCAGAACCACAGAGTTGAGCCTCTGCTTGTCTGATTTCCTGATCTGCTTGAAAGATCACAAGACATGGCTTCTCCAGGCCTGCTTGGCCCTCAAACGGACCTCCTAATCCTGCTGCTTGGCCACAAATAATCATCCTAAGTGCCACATTATTAGCAGCACCACAGAAAGACTAAATATGTGGATTAACAGAACTGGACAACTGGAATAAGATGAATATTATATGAAACTTATTACAACTGATTTTAGGCCATTCAGGTCCAGAATAATTTTAACAATCCATACATATTATTTGATCTAAACCATTACACTCAGCTGTGCACTGCATGATCAGAGTCGGTATACTGTTAGAAGGTAAACTTTGGCTCGAGCCCCAATGTCTTTTGCAGCGCTTAGCAGGCTTTCTCCTGATTGCCCACCTTATGAAAACGGAAAATTTAAAAACTGTGGATCTTTTTTTTTTTTTTTTTTTTTTACAATTTAATGTATTTCTTTGTTTTGGTGCATAAAATTAAATCCAAATAAAATGTATTCAAATATGTGGATGTAACACGACAACACATGGAAATCTTCTGGGTGTATTAACCCTTCCAAAAGGCACTATATGCACCGTTTCCCTCGTCTCATCTGTTATGAGTCCTTTAGTTGTGCCAACTCTGAACAGAGGGAGGTGCTGCTGTGTCGTCTATTTAAGACTCTCCCCGAGTCCCCTTCTCCTCGTTCAGTCTCTCTGCTGTCCAGATTAGTCTGCTCATCAAGCTGAGCATTGTTTTAATTTGCTGGGCCTGGGGCATATGCTGAGTGTTCACATCATTATTGTCTCTGTGCAATGTGAGTTATCACCACAGCTTATGATAATGTGGCACAAATTTACAGGCTGGGGAGCACCATGGATTCTGAGATAATAAAGACTGGACAGGGGAACGGAAGGAGGGAGCGAGAGAAATGAGGAAAGTGTGTGAGGAAGAGACACAGAAAAAGGTGGCAGGAAAAGAGAGAGAGAGAGAAACAGAGAGAAGCTCTGTTGGATGTCATTATGAAAGATGATTCCCATGCAGGATAATACATCACACCAGTCCTGTCTGTCTTCTGTTTTTTCACTGTTATGTGAGTAAATGCTGATAAACCCGGAGGCAATAGTGATTATTAGTTCCAACATATCACCACGAGAGGAAAGCAGCAGGAAGAGAATGACGGGGAGGAGTAGAGACAAGCAGATCACAAAGAGAGAGCCTAGCACCTCCAAGCTGGAAATCTCTAAACTGTGTGACACAAAAATATAAGTCAGGATAGATGTGAAGTTATCCCCCCCAAACCCAAAGTTAGCAGTAAATTAGAAATCATGATTGGAGTTGTACAACCGTACGTCATGTTAGCTTCAGATAAATTAGTAATATTTGTCTAGAGCCTTTGTGAAGTTGACTGTCACTGGAAAAGCACATAAAGTATAAAGTTTACATCACATTTAACTCTCTTTTTCCTTTTTAGGAATACCCGACTCTGAAGTCTCCCCCTTCACCCTGACCGGCTCATCCTGACACAGCTGGTTCCTGCCTTGCCTCACCTCTTCTCTCTCCTTTAAGACTGACCAGCAATACAATCTAATTACAGCCGCGCTACAGAGGGAGACCAGTGTAAACACCAGGCCTTTTTATCTCCTTATACATCTGGACAAGTAGACAAAGTGCTAAAAGGAAATAAATGTGGCCTGACAGCCACATCAAAGAGTTCAGCCAGAGGCTTACTGCTACTTAGGGCACAGGAATGTTGTTGCTAAGCATCAACCCGCAACCTATCAGGGTGCAAAGAGGGCCCTGTCCTGCCGAAGAGAGGGAAAAGAGCAGAAGAGGGGAGAAATGACGAAATGAAAGAGGGAGGGGGAGCAACAAAAAAGAGGGGGAGGGAGAGGAGTAAGGGGCTGACATTGAGGGGAGGCTAGGGACTCAAGGAGATTTTTGTAGCTTAAAGCAATTGTTGGAAGAAACAAGCCTTCTGTTTTGTTTTCTCTTGACACCATTTCTGCTTTTTGTGCTTGCAAAAGACATGTAGAAAAATGTCTTTTGATATGTTTTCTCTTTGGGTCTATATCAAAATATTTCTTTTGTGTCTGTGCATGGAACTTTTTTCACATCTTGTCTCTATAAACTGGTGCTCCTTTCTGATCATGTTAGAGATCAGAGGAGACACAACTTGTGAACTTATTTGAGTCAACATTTAATGTGAGCATGGCATGTTCACTCCTCAGCTAAAAGGGATTTGTATAAGAAGCATGTCTTGTACTTCTAAAGCAAGAGTTACAGACAGCCAAACAGTGTAAAAAATAAAGAATGAAACTAAATAAGTTTGGGGGAGTCACAAAAACATGGAGTGGCAATGAAAGGCCAGAAAGTGCTCATATTCATTGAGAAAAAATACAAATAAGATCCAGCAAAGTGAAATATTCCTGGAGACAGTTGTTTGCATTGGGTATGGCCCCTTAAGAATGTTAGTAGTACAAACAATTCAACAAGGTTTTCACATCCACTTCAAAATATTTGATGCAAGTAAGAGACATTCACTCCTCTGCCAAAGCTGATTGTTTTTTTTTTTTGTTTTTTTTATGATATGATACATGTTTGTACTTCTAGATAACTATATATTAACAAAGAATGATAATAAGTCACACAAGCTTGGGGGTGCTATGAAACATGCAATGAGAATAATGACTTAATAATGTTGCAAATAGTTAAGTCTTCAGAAGGCAATTCGTTTCCTGTGATTTTATTCAGGGTTAAATAAAGCATGTTAGTGGCACCATCATGCCATGGGGGTACTGGAAAGATAGCCCCAAGAAAGATGGTCTACGCAAATGCATACCACACTTTTCAGATTTGTTTGTAAATATAATTATAGAAAGATATATCCTTTTCACTTTATAATTAGGTTCTGCTTTGTGTTGGCCTATAGCAAAGACTATAACAGTAATTTGAAAAAAAAAAATTGCTGTAGTGATGATGGCTGCAATGCAACAAAATGTGAAGAGTGAAATTAGCTTTAGCATTTTTTTCAATATTTCTGGTATTTTACCAGCACAAAAACATATTTTTTAGAAACAATTATCCAAATGTATAATTTATTTGCTGGAATTACAACTAAAACGGTTTAAAGAACCATGCTCCTAGAATAATATTTTTACTGCTTTTATTTAACTTTACATATATAGTTAATGACTGTGCCTTCAGGGTGTAAGAAGAGGCTAATGAGCTTTAAACTGCTGTAGAGCACATGAAAAGTAATAATTCTGTTTTCTTTGGGAACAGCAGAAGGAAAAACATTTGATGTAACGGTGCCTGCACTTATGAGCGCAACAACAGCCGGCTTTTCTTTCTCTCTCTCTTTTTTTTCTTTTCGCTCGGCAGGAAGGCTGCCAAGCTTGTGTTTAATGATTAACCAGTTCTACTCCAATGAGCATGCTCTGAGTAAATGTATCATGTGATCAGTGATCACAAGAGCAACTGTTCTGATGTTTCGCTCGAGGCACAGGGGAGAATGAAGTGAACCAGCAACAGCGGGACCTGGAGTTCTCTGTACAACAAAGGTTGAGCACTGCTGGACGTTAATTGCCCACAGTGGTGACTCATACCTGGAATAGGACTGTATGTTTTTAGGTTGAAATTTAAAAAGTCATTTGACCTTTCCTGACAGTGTCCAGGAAGTGTAAGTGATTTAAGGCCTGCATTACAGGTATACTATACAATTAGCTGGGAGGCATTTTACTTATTTTGCCCAAGTTTGACCTTTTTGTTTCTGTAAGGCCTCCTGAAACAAACTAAAAAAGACTTTCGTCTTCCTTTCTTCACTTTTGCATGAGACTCAGTTGATTTCTCCATTGCTCCCCTCCAAAAAAACAACAAAACATAATACAGTACAGTAAAAGGTGAATGTTATGTGCCACCCATGAGAAAAATAATATTTTTGTTACAGTTTTACCTTATTTCACTGCAGAGAAAAGTATTTTCACCTTCCCCTGTGTGATGCAAACAACACACATGGCAAAAAAAAAAAAGTACAGCAACTCAGGAGTGTGACATATAAGGCTTTCTGTTACGATTAGGGGCTGTAGCTAACGTCAGGGCTGTTTTCTGGAGTGTAGGATGTTAAATAATTGAAGACTATGGGAGCGGGCCTGTCACGCCGGCTTGTCTAGAATGTTTCCTATGCAATTAGACACCAAGAGACATTTGAAGAGGCCCCACAAAAAGAGGCACAAAAAAGTGACATGTGAACTTAAAGGAAATTAGCTCTTCACACAAGTGAAATGTGAAGGTTACTTAGCAATGCTTAACTCAGACTGTGGCTGTGTGAAGTGTGTGTTTGACTCAGCCCCGCTACCAAGACTGCGATTTTCTTTACTTTGAGCCGGCTTCAGTCAGTAAGATCACAGAGGGAATGAAAACTAATTTTGACTCAAGGCACACGGAAAGAAGAAGAGCAAGAAAAAAAAGAGGAGACGTGTCGAAATAATGAGATCTCTTGATGTTTTTCTGGGAAGATATGGGATGATGCAGACAGATGCGCAACTCACATCTTCACCCAAGGACACAGACACACAAGCACCCGTTCAACGTTTAACTGCAACTTCAAAACACACAAAATTTGCATGCACGCACATTAGGAAGCTCACACACATCTCTTCAGATGCAAGAAACAGTGAAGCATGTGTACTTAAATGTTCACCTGACTTTATGAAAAAAACAAAACTAAAAACGATTAGTTGATTGGTACAGATGGGGAGTTGTATTATGTAAATATGGTTTAGCCTTTGTTAATTACATTGAAAAACTCTGACCATATGTCTAAAGTCAAAGGTTTGTCATGATTTTTTAAGCACTTCTTTTTTCTTGTGTTCTTTTTTTGATTTTCAAATCAATTAGTTCTCATATGAGTTCATGCTAAAAAGAACAAAGTACAATTAATCAAAGAGATCTAAAGCAGTGTGAAAAATAGAACAGATGAATAGAAGAAGTTCAATTAAAAGTAGATAATCATTTTAACTGTTTGAGGCAGAGAGCTGTGCAGCAGTCGAGTGATTCTGCACTTGATTATATAAACAGTTTTCCCAACAGCTGCAGTTCAAAAAGTTTATAAGAGTCTGACAATGTTCAGGGATTTTTTTTTTTAATGCAGCGCCACTCCAGAAATCAGTTCAGCTCTCCTCACTATCCTCTTGATGGCCTTTCTGTCTGCCATCCAGCAGCTGCAGGACTGTAGTGAGATGTGGTTTTATATAGAAAGGGTCCTCATTTAAATTTCAGAAGTGGTGATTTATTTTGAGACATTTTCCTCAACCAAAAGTCTAGCACTATGTATCATCGCATTACATGTCAGGTTTAATTATTCAGCATATTTCAGCAACAAGGCAGATCAAAGTGTTGTACATAATAACTGATTAAGAAGCAACAAATAGACAAATTGCCTTTTGTCAAATATCATCTGCAAAATCATCATGATTAAATGTACATCAAATATACAAAAAAATCTACTTCAAATATAAATTCTCCAGTTATTTTTAATCAAAGGCAACTTGAAACAGGTGAGTTCCAATGTTCCTGCTCTACTTTTTTAAATTAATACCTGCTGAGTTTAATCATCTTTATTTCAAATTTCAGAATGGTGATGGTCAGGTAATAAAGGTGATAGTAAGCTGGTAGAATTATCAAATCAGGCTCTTTAAAATCTACTATGACATATAATTTTTGAGATATGGTTGTAAGATTCTTCAAATTTCTGCTCCTCCACTGTCTTACCCCCAATTTTTGAGCTCCTGCATTATTACCATAAAGTCTGAAAAAGTGGCACAAACAAAAATGTATCACCCTAAATTGAGTAAAAGATGAACAGTGAAGTCTTTTATAACCAGCATTGATCTGGGGTCCAATTAATACTTCATTTAGGTAAAGGTCTGGATTATGCTCTACCATTTGGAGACTTAAGGGGTTTAAGGTTAAAAATGAAAAACAAGCTAACATTAGATGTAAATTATGTAACAATTTTGTCATTGAATTATGGTAAAGTGATGTTTCACAGTGATTGATCTCTTACATTTTATGAAGCCAGTCTTCATCCATTCCACATTTTGAGGACAGTATAGTATGAGTGTTCTTTTTTTGTGGTACAGGACGCATTTCGGACTAATAAACAGATATTCATCTTTGTTAGAAAATAATCACACCTGTAAATAAAGAACATTAGTATGCTCCCCATCCGTCTCTGCTTGCCTCCGATCCCTGACAACCTTTCAAAGAACTTTCTCACATCCGCTTCTCTGAGTTCTTCGCAGCAGTGATAACGCTGTCATCTTCCACACCTATCATAAGTCACAGGCAAACGACCCAGATCGTCTTTCGTCAGACAGAAGCCTCCGCGGGCCTGTAAGCTGTATCATTACACCATGTCATCTTTATGGCAAGGAGCACAGCCCGGCTCTCTAATTACACTCGGCTTACTCCATTTACCCAGACAAGGATGGAACAGCAGGCAAACAAAGCATTAAAAATGAAGTGCTCTTTTTTTGCTCTACGGACGCCTGTGTTGTTCTGTTGGTGGCCGTTGAATCCTCTGGATGTTGTTGTTTCTGCAGAAGCTGTGGAGGAGCGATAGCAGAGGGCACAAGCCACCTTGTGCCTTCCTCTCCTCCCCTTTTTGACTTTCCCACATCCTCCTCCTCCTCTTTTCCTCAACCCTTCCATCAAAAGGACTTATGAAGGTGAGTGGCTGTGTGACAGGCCGGGAATAAAAGAGACAAACCAGGGATAAAAATTAAATAAGAAGTAGCTGTCTTAAACAGTAATTGCACTCCTTTGCTGAGCATGCTTTCAGATATATAAACCTGATTTACTGTCGCTGTTGCTGCCACAAATCAGACGGCCCTCTGAGAAACACTCATGCTATGAAATTGTTTAATCTCATCAAGTTCTGCTTTCGCAGCAGGCCATAAATCACGTAGTCTTTGTTATCATAGACCTCCATGAGCGCCTGTGAGGCAGGCAATGGATCGTGGGTATATATAATCTTGACTGCGCAAACAGCGGGGCCTGTGCAGCCTGAAATACTTTCATATTAGCCGCGGTGCAGCTGGCGGAACACAAGCGCCCTGATGGATATCTCATTTCCTGCGCTCTGCATCTATTCCCAGCAAATTATTACTGCATAAATTTCTTGTCAACAGAAACGGCCAATTAATTAAGTTAAAATGCACTCATGATCACGTCTACGCACTGCACAGGAGAGGCGAGGTGATTTTTCACTGCAGCAAATTTACCACAGGGGTCACTGCAACATACGGTTTTAAACTTTGTCATAAAGTCGCAGACGAGCTAGTATCTACACGGGAGCTGCAGTCTGGGCTGAAGCCTGTGACATATTTGCATAAAGTATTTCTATGTGGAAATGCTAGAGGACGACAGGCGGAGGCAAGGGAATGAAGTTTACAACTACAGAAACAAAATGTCCACCAACCTCTGGCTCTGCAGTGTTTTATCAAAGACGACCACAGAGGATCGGATAGAGATCATGGAAGCACCTTTGCCATTTAAGATACAAACTACACGTTTAAGAGAGCTCACGATCTGAATGAATTATTCATTATGTACTGTGGAGGTGGAGGGAGTTTGCGGGGGTGGGACGTTGGCGGTTGTTTATTCAGCTTGGACCGTTTATCAGACAGTGAGGATCCCACAGCGGGGATGAGCTTGGAGATTTATCTGTGCTCAGGCTCCAGAGCAGATAAATCAAGGGGTGTAATCATGCTCTGAGTGGCCCAGCTGTGACCTCGTGGTGAACTAATGACACAGGGATATCTAAGCCCCTTTTCCTGTTTCTGGGTTAGGCCCTCAGGTTACCCCCCCTCCTGTCAAACACAAAGCTAAAGAAAGACAAGGGGGGAAACTTGAGGTCCTTCGTGTCCCTTTGTCCTGTTTATGAAATGCAGGCGAGGACGATTGTTCACCTTCCACTAAAAATAACAGCAATGTAAAGACGTGAGGGCAGAATCTGCTGTACAACAATGTTTGCTCAAACAATAGCAGCCACTATCGATTGCAGGTATGTACAAGCCACTATTCACAAGATACAACTGCTTGGCTGAGGAAGTCTCTTGTTCCCTCCTAGAGCAAAAGCTTTCTCCTGGACTGAGCGTGCTCTGATTTATCATGTCTTCTACTAGCAGCCTGTCCGCTGATTAAGCCAGTGGAACTTTGTTTCACTCTCCTCTCTCTTTAATCTGTCTCTCAGCGAGATAAATTAGCCGGTGCCGTGCCAGGTCCCCCCTCCCCCTTCCAAACCCTCTGCCCTCCTCCGTCTCTTCCTCCCCCTTCTGCTTTTCTCTCTGTTTATCTTTTCTGTCTGTCACATGTTGAGAAGAGAACAGACACATCTGCTCCTATGCTGCGGCGTCAGAAGATAGGTCTGGGCGACGTCTCTGGTCAGATTTAGACAAGAGCGTCCGTGAGTGAGGACAAGAGGAACAAGTGTGTTTTCCGGTCTTTTTCTCTCCTTGAGAACATTCTGTCAAACAGTACCATTCTCCTTGGCCACTTTTAAGTTCTTTGTTGTGAACTAATAAATCACAATGTATTTATGATCTGTTATCCTGATTCTTAGCGTTTAATGGCGGCGTTTAATGTTGGTGAATTAAGGCAGGATTTTATTCACCAGGCTGTGGGCCAAAGAGAGGCCTGTGTGCCTGTGAATGTTTTCCCTTCTCCACTCTCGCCTGGGTGGTAAATCATACTCATTGTCAGGCTGTGCTAAGTTAGTGTACGTCATTGGGGAGAGCAGGAAGCACTGGGCATAATTCTGTCCGTCAGTTTAATTTATTGTATTGGTAGCTTTGTAATCTCCGCCCCATAAATTGTGGGCTCTGACACACAGGAATGTGGTCTTAAAGGAAACGTTCATCAGGACTTTGGACAGGAATGGACTTTCTTTCTCCTTGATTTTTTCAATGCAACCTTCAAGTTTTGAGCTTATTCTGCTAGTCCCAAAAATAGACAAATTTTGTCTGGTTATAAATTACATCAAAGACTATGAACAAAAAGAGAAAATTCATAAAAGAGTGGGAAAATAATTTATATGACAAAAGAAGAGGTTTGAGGACAAAACTTTGCTTCGAGATTTTTATTCTAGGTAAGCTATAAGGTTCAATACCAACATGAGACCTAGCACAAAGGCAATGCTGCCGCATCTGCTTTGCAGATAGTCCATTTGGCTTCCATTTCATGCCAGTGAAAATAAATCAGGCAAGGCATCTCAATGTTAGGCCTGACTTCTTAGGTCCAACAAATCTTTAACATGAGATTAAGGCCTCTGAGCAGTCATTAATCTTTAGATGAAGGAGGAAAATACCAGAGCACTGCATGGGAAATATGTTTTTACTGAGTCAGAACTGAAGTGCAGAAAAATGTGCAAAACACATTGAATAACATTCTAATCAGTCATTCAAATAAAGCACAAGTTCCAAGCTCTTGACATAACTACATGAAAAAGCAAGTGTGCAGTGGTTTCATGTATAAAGTCATATCAGAGTTTTAAACAGATTATGATTGAAAACACACCTAAAAAAACCATACCATTCCAGTGTTTTAAAGTCCTTTCATGGAGATATGCTGAGAAAATGCTGGAATGATAGGAGCATTCTCTGGTTGCATGGAGCAGAAAGCAAAATAACATTGCCCCACCCCAGCCTGTTGCCGTACCCTGTGGAAATGCTAGTCAATTGTTAACACAGACACTTTGTGCTGTTTGGAAATATGTCCTGTCACAAAAAAACAGGGACATTCATACATCTGTCACACCATCCACCCAGCTGTTTGAGTAACTAGAGGAAAACTTGCATAATCCTTTCCCAAGCTACCTTAAAAGTCACACTTTTAGAAATTTATAGTTAGCAATGTATTGCGCTCAGTTTGTAATCGAAGTGGATGCGAAGCAGACGTCCACCAGACATTTCTGCACAAAGGTAAATTTTTATGCCTGCACATACATACTTTGTGTTGCACGTGCAAATTCTTTGGTGGGAAACACTATTCACGTCAACACTGTTTTGTACGCAAACACTGAGCTTACAAAGTTGAAAGTCACTGCAACAAGTTGCAAGGATGCAAGGATTAGCCAGACTGCCTCTTTGTGATGCACAGTTGTGCGATGGCTGCCCTGATAAAGAAGAAACTGGGCACGGTGCTCACCTAGATCATCTAACTTGTTAATATCAATTTGACTGTCGGCAATGAAGTAATACATCAAAAGAAATTAATGCAGAATAAGTTTATTTAGATAAAACATCTATGAAAAATACATCTTCCTTTCATTTCTACATAACAGATTCTGGAAATTTATTTGGGTGTAATAAAAGGTTAACAGTGTCAGTTGCTCCATATCAACAACAATGAAAGCAGACCAAAACAAAGCTGCCAATCACACTATAAAACATGCATATATTCCAAGGCTTAGGTCCCCGTTGTGAGTTTAACCTACTAAAGGCAATGCCTGCTTTACAAGATGCTCACTCAGTGGATACAATTGTGCATAGCATAAAAGGGAACCCAGACTATGAAGACCTAAGAATGAACCACATTTCTCTGTAGCCTTTTCATTGCTTTGCATTTACATATCAAGCCACCAGGCTCATATGTAAACACATACGATCAGATACCACCATCGTAGCTATTGAAAGCCATTTCATTCCGCTTATATCTCCCACAGTATGCAGCATTAGACAAAGAGAACGAGGACAGACAGAGACACCTCATGTCATCACCCAAGAGAGATAATGGGATTGTTATACACCCTTGATCACAGACACTCTCACGGCATCTTGCTCTGTTTTTCACTCGTTCTTTGTCTCAGTGCTCTTAAAAGTCTCCCTATCGCAAAGAGACGCATTGCACAAGTAAAAATTCCAGCACACTTCAGTATGATAGCTCTTCTACTCTTTCAGGGTTTCATCTCAATAGCTTTTTTATCTGAGCACTTCAATTTGCAAGCCTAGCTTGAAGGCAGCTCCTCCTGATATGTTAATTGCAGGGTACTTAAGCGCTAAAAGATTAACATAAAACCCTTTGGAAACAAGCTAATAGTTTATGATAATTTGTGCATGGCCTTTGTCTGTCTATCATTACATTGCCTCTAGCTGTAATTTTATCAAGGGGTTGTAAAATATCATTTAAACAAGTTCACTCTCAGATAATTAATAGCAGAAACTGCATTATTCAATTGAGCCACCCTGGTACTATTAACAATATGGCAACTGAGCTATAATTAAAGTATTTTATTTTATTAACCTATTCATAACGTTGTGCAAATGATGACACAGAGAGGCTTTTCTTTCTTACTTAAGCACTTTCACCAGGGCAATTACAGCAGCCGGGGTCGTCTCCCCTGTTAGTCGAGCTGATTGAAGCTTTTCAATTAGCATGGCTTGTGTAGCACACACACAAAAAGACAATACACATGCAGAGGAGGGGCCCAAAAGCACAAGCAAACCGCTGAGATGACAAATGCAAGTTTGTACTGCTGTCTAGAAATGAGACATGTGGATGAAAACAAAAGTTTAAACCATATTTAAACTTTTGTTTAAAGTCTATCAGGTGTTTTCCCACCTGATAGACTTTGACCAAAATTACAACATTTGCTACATTTTCAGCTGGTGCAGTTTGTTTTCTCACTCTACTGTGTAAAACATACCAACCTTTTAAAAAAAAACCTGTTTACCCACATGCCTGTGATGGCACTGCGCGAGGAACCACTGAAGGAAAAAACATGAAAGAAGAAGACATGGAGTGCAACTTCTTTTTTTCACAATATCCACATGAAAATGGAGGATTGTTAGATTTCAGTGGTTGCAGAATTTCTCCCTTTTGCACCTTTGTTTTGGTTGTATTGTCCAGGTCTGTAATCTGCCTCCTGCTTTTTGGAGTGGTCCCCACTCCACTTGACATTGACATATGCATTTGAACCGCACCAGATTTCACCTTCAACCAAACTGCGACCCAGGACTTCAGTGGACCAGAGTTCACTTTGTTCTTTGGTTACACAGTCACATTTTCTAGGCAGACAGATTGATTAAACATGGAATAAAACAGATTTGATGTGAATGCACACTTAAATAAAATGAGGAAAGATCTCTGTGAAATGATAAGCAAAGCACCTGCACCATAATAAATCCATAGGTTGAGACGTCCATGTAACGTATAAAAAGACCAAATGTCTCATAGCCAAGGAAATTTGGAAATAAACACAAATATGCAAGGATTGTGTCCCATGTAATGTTGGGGAACATTTGTACAAGTCATTTTCAACATACCTGAGACTTTATAAAGTATGCACATTTGGGAGACACGCTGGCCTCTAACAGGCACACACACACTTTCTCTCAGACAAACCACCCCTCTCATGAATAATACAAAACCTCCTTTCACCAAACAGCTCAAATAGCTATTCATTCATCTGCATACCTGCCGCCTTGCAAAATGATTGGCCCACCATTACCACTGGATCAAAAAAAAAAAAAAAAAAGAATAGAAAGAAAGAAATGTTCCCCAAACAATTTGCCTCAAAATGAGACAGGAATGATTCTGTTCTTTTCAACGCCGGAGACAGGCCCCTGTGCATAATGATGTTAGCGTAATGGGGTGACAGATAGACCGGGAGACCATGACATTAGCATGAGAAACGCACCAGTGAGCAACCGCTCAACTGTGGTCTCAGAGGGCCCTCAGACATCCACTCTGAACATCGTTTGTCTCACAGCTCTACGAGCCTGACAAATGAAGACATGTCGCGTTTTATGTCAAGCGATATACCACTCCACTTAGAAAACACATGACTTAATGACAGAGGGATATCCGCCTCTGCATTACAGAGATGCAATACATCTCGTCTTATTTGTCAGGATAGTGGGAGGCAGGGGGTAAATTTGAACCATGTAGCATGTAATGACAATATTTTACAATCAAACAATATAAAATAAACATAGCTAAAATAAATGAGGCCAGCAAGGAACTGATTAATGTTGGAGCTACAGCAACAGTTTTCTTGGTAACCAAGTTAAATTTATGCTTTGACCAAACCTATACTTGATCATTTCAATTTCCAACTTTAGTAAGACTCACCTTCAGAAGAAATCAAATTCCGTGCTTGTTTTGTATATATACGTGAATTCAATGGACAGCGCTTTATGATATTATAACAGACATATCTATGTTTTTCTTATTGGGACGTTGTACAAACACAAAGTAACACTTTGTTACAAGGGAAATTATACTTTCAAGTTTAGTTTTCTTTCCAAAAAAAGATGCATATTAGTTTTAAGTCTCTTATATTCTACTACCTCCAAGTAAAATTTGGTCTATATCAGTGCTTCATTTAATGCCATTTAGCCATTAAATAGACTTAATTTGTGTGTAATATAATCTTGGAATAAATATTGCTCTAAAGTGAAGAACTAAGAAGTTTATTAGAGAATGTTAGTGAACAAACAGCATCAATAAAACAACTCACAGGTGACAGATATGAAAAGGATTATGGCACAACCCTAACCCTACCAAGACATGGCTATTTACCTTAGCAAATAGGCAAGTAGACCTCTATTTAAATCAGCAGCCAAGAAGCCCTTGGTAACTGATAGAGCTGCAGAAATCTCCAGCTTAGATGCTGAGAATCTGTTGATATGACAACTAGCACCTGTCCACTCCACAAATTTGTCTTTTCATGCCAAAAATAATCAGTTGAGGTCAGATTTAACTTTCTAGCCGACATGGTAAACCCTGCCATATGTCTGGAAGAAAATTCCTGTGTGTTACAAAGCAGGCAAATATTATTATTATTAAAATCTCCCACCATATAATATGCTAAATGGACGCATCATGCTGCTGGGATGTCTTGCAGGGACTAAGAAGGTGGTCAGAGTTAATGGAAAGATGGATGAAAATAAATGCAGGCCAGGCTGAACTTCTTGGTTATCTCGTATACATTTAAAGCCAGTGAGAAAAGTAGGGTAGCATATCATCGCAAAACATTGTATCTACTGGATATGAATTACAACTTTCTAACTTTCATGAAAGGATACTTATAGACTGTACTTTTGTTTCACTGAGTTCGTAAAGAGAAGGACAGACTCTGAAAGGCTGTTCAAATAGAGTTCAAAGCCAATTTTTCTACATGGCTTTAAACAGTTTGTCTCTCAGTTAGAGTTTAAGGGTAACATCTTCATGAAAATATCTCGGAGCTAAGGAAATGTAATCATATGTTTATAAGAATAGATAAGCAGCATGTGACACACTGTCAAAATCTAAATGCTGCAGACATGAGCCACAAACTAAAAACGGTTGCCTTGTGACAGGCCCGCCGTCCACAGCACGACACTGTGGAAGGGTGAATGCCTCCTGTAAACATTTATCTTTCCTGTGAGTGTGTGTCTGTGTGTGGTACGGCTCAGCGACAGGAGCTTCTCTGAGGCTTTATCTCCGGCATGACAAGACAACCTGTAATATACGAGCATCTGGTGCTCCTCTTCAAACACAACCTTATCTCACGCCAAACATTCCCCGAGGCCAGAGCAAAAGCAAAGAGTGGCCTAGACCAGACAGGACCTCACACTGTCTTTGCACAACCAGTCCGACCCCATGAGCCAAACTTGCTGGAAACGGCCCGTCAAAGTGCATAAGTAAGTGTTTATAGAGTATGAGCATCTTGGACAGCATAGATAAAGTGTGACATTAAATTGATGGAAATCATTTGCTCTGTGTTCTTCATCTATGTCTTCAGTCACATTATATCACACTTATGTAAAAATATTGTTGTTGAGCTTTGCATCATGTTATAATGTTATTCCCTCATCAAAACAATACATGGTGTTGTACTTTGATTATTTTATGAATGTTTAAGAAATTCTTTAATCTGCCATAGCACCCATGCGGAGTTGCCTAAACGCTTGCTCTCACAAAGTGTCACCAATTTCCACAAAGATTCTCCTTGAAGTTGCAGTGTCCAAGCCGAGCCTTCACCTCACAGAGCACCCCTCCTCAGCTCCTTCTTCACACAGCTCCTTAAGACTAGCGGTGGCAGCAATTAGCAAACACTTGTTGGAACTGGAAGCCTGCTGAGCTAGTCAGCAAGTAGACTATTCTCAAATAAGAGTAACAATGCTTCATAATAATATTACTCAAGTGAAATTAATGATTAAAAAAAACCCAAAAACATTACACAAGTAAATATTACTGAGTAATTGTAACTTGTTACTACCCACCTTTGACTCTAAGAGGATTCAAGGATTGTTGAAAAATATAGAGTGGAGAAATTCATCCAGCTCTAGAAGGATAAACAATACTGGACTTGGTGAAACAAAAGGGAAATTATTTATTTCATAAATAATTTAATATGTTTTATTTTATCAATATTTTGGGTAATTCTAGGATGCCTTTTCCTGCTTGTTTTTACAAACTGACTAATGGGTTTTCAAATCCAAAACCATGTTTTTAAAATCCAAAACTATGAATATTCTACAAATGTAGAATATTTCAGTTCTGGGTTTATTATGCATATATAGTATCTGGTAGGTTAAGTCAATATATGTGTGAATGACTGATTGTCATGTGAAGCCCTTAAAGGGCACTATACTAACACAGGCCTTTTACCACTTTTATTTACATCTGTGGATGTATTGTATGTCACATCATGGAAATATCTAACACAATCAGCCAATAAATGACATAAAAACATTTGGAGCTACACAAGACTAGTTCATGACAGGGTTCAGGTTCCTGATCCTGTCACATTCATCTCTTCACACAATTATATGCAAGTATAAACTCTATGTGGGAATGAAGGAGACAAGTTCTGTGACCAGAGATGAATGTGTTTCAGTCGGAAAGGTGAATTTCAACTCCAGAACATCAGCAAAGGACCTTGTGAAGATGCTAGCTGAAGCAGGGAAGCGAGCATCATTAACCACAATGAAACAAGTCCTGGTCCAACATGGCTAAGAGAGAAAGAAGATATTATTCCAAACGGAATCCCAGATTTCAGTTTACAAATGTAGAAAAGAGCAAATTCCACAAGTGTTTAAAACATGTTAGTTGGTCTTATGCATAAAAACTTGTGAAGCTGAAGAAAGAAAGTCAAAAGATGCCTTTTGAAAAAAATATGTGGCATCCAATTCAGTTCATAAAGATGAATACTTTGCTACATTAAACATATCCATACACTGACCTGAGCTTCTTTACTGCAGTAGTCTGGTGTAGGTAATGAAAGTGATAGAGCTGCTCCGTAAAGAATCATTTTCTTTTTTCCATGTTCAGTACTCTGCTAGGACCACTGCCTTTAGCCAGCCTATGGGGGGGATGTAGACATGCCCCTCTCTGGGGCCTGTACATACAGCCTGCGCCTCACTTCAAAGAGAGGGCATAAGGGCAGGGTACTCCCCCCTCTTTAAGCTCAGATCCATTCAGCTCACAGCTGATTCCTCCTGTGTAAGTGTTTATGTGTGTCTCAGTTTGACTCTCTCCGGGCCCCTCTAGCTTTCATTTCAGACCGCCTTCTATCCTGCGCCTTTGTTTATTTATTTCTTTTCTGGAGGAAAAGAAACAGGGAGGACATAGAAGCGCACCCTCCTGCTTTCTGTGGGTTTGTCTGTCCGTCTTTGATGTCTGATAATGAAGCCCGATGCAGCGCAATCTCTAAACATGCTGTCACACAAGCTCTCATCATGATTCACGATTTAATGCAAAGCATACTGACAGCACAGCAAAACACTAAACACGGACGTTTTGCTGACCTCCATATACTTTGTGATGACTGAAGAATATCAGTGCGTAAAGGGAGGGAGAAAAACAGTGTGTGGAAGTGAATTTAAAAAGGATAACACAGGAAAAGAGTGGCTGTGACGCAGGGAGGTCTGGCCTTTACAAATCCCCTCTTTTCAGATCTCTTCATCCAGATGAAAGAGCAGAGGAAAGCAGGATTATGCGGGACAATTGTGCTTTCTCTCCTAACCCTGACTTGATCGGCTTTTGCAAGACCCCTAATCATTTTCAATTAAACACTTATTCTTGCATCCTATAACAGCTACAGTCCTGCTCTTAGACTCCTCAGTCACACTGTTGCTCCCCTGTTGCCTGCTTTTTTTCCCCACTAAGCCTCTCATTCCTTGTATGCCTGTAGAGTCTGCTGACATACTGAATTGGTATTAACTGTAACTTGTTGTTCAGGTGCCAAATAGCCTTTTTACTAGACGCTGCACAAGTCCATGAAACACTTTGACTGAATGAGACATTTGTCTGAAGCATCTAATTGCCCATTTGGGATTTTTTTTTCAGTGTCAATGTGTACAGGTCACAACTCCAAAATACAACTGGACACAAAGAAAATAATGTATATTCCCTTCACTGATTCAAAAGCTCCTCAAGTGAACCTCTGAGATTTGTGAATTTTTTTAGAGTCAGGATCCTTGACGGAGACAGACAGTACCATTAGCAGGCCTGTAGCAGTTCTAACCCTGACAACCACTCAATGCTCGCAATGGCAGGCAGAAGAATGGGTCTGCTTTCCTTCACTTCAGCCAAAAAGAAGAGAAACAAATGTCCATCACTCGCTTACACAATATCCAATAGCAAACAACCTGATAAGAGTAGAAAACCAAGGAGAAAATGTCAGTCGGTTGGGTGAAATGATACACATTTGCCAGACAAGAAGTCCTTGTCACAGCTATGTATGCTGTGTTTCTTAAAATGTGGCACATAAAGTTAAAAGAGAAGCACAAATATTTGTATTCTCAACATTAATGATTATAAACATTCATCTATCCATAAGTGAAGAGGGGCTGCTTTTCTATCCATGTGGTTTTTGTGAATTTAAGGAAAGGTCCAGAACAGGGCCAATCCAACATGACATGAGTAATTTCATATTAAATGAAAGTACAGTACCCAATGAAAGATTGGAAACAAAATAAGAATCTGCTGCACAAAAATGTTACTGGCAACATATAGCAAGACCCAAAGCAGCTGGAGTAGATATATTTTCCCTAGTCAACCTAAATACATCTCTAGATAAACCAAGAACTATCCCAAGGATTGGCAGCTGAGGGTCTGACCATACCCTTTGCAGCTAACTCTTCAAACAAAACAACATTTTTAATCTCCTGTGGAAAATTCTCACATGAGCTGCAATAAAACCTTAAAATGTCACAGAGTGTGGAAAGACTTGTGTTGGACAAATTGCTTAAATTCCCCCAACAAGAATTGCAAAGCTACAAAAAATTGATCAGGTATATTGGTCTAAAGGGGCGTTATAATGCTCTGAGCACATAGAAGCCCACAACTTTTCAAAACACGGCTTGTACTTTTCCAAAATTTTGAAATCGAGAGAGATTCATGCAACAGTCTCTTACCAATATTAAAACAAATGTGTTTCTTCATTTTATGTCCTTTGGAAATCAGTTTATTCCTTAGTTGTTTATAGGAACAGACAAGTGCACAGAGGTTGCTGAATGTTTTTAGACAAAGTAAACCCAAGCACCCATTCATTAGTGTCTGTTATTCTTGTAATGGATATTTCTGTTTTGTTTTTTTTTACAGGTTTTTTCCACAGTAACACAAGATGTGAACCAGTCAACAAGTACCCAGTTAATTAGACAAACCTCCTGTCACAGTTTGTTTGTGAAGACTTAAAAAGAAAAGCACTATGTATAATTTGAAGAAAATTTCACTTAATTTCATTTGTCTTATTTATTACTATTATTCAGTTTGGGCCAAAGTTTCTTTTCCTTGTCAAGACCATGAAAACTTAAGCACAAACACACATCTAAGATGACCTAGACATGTCTGTGCCTACCAGAGGCTGTCTATCATTATCAGCTTTGATAATGTCTAATAGTGTCCTCAACAAAGAGCCCTTCCATGATGAGTTTGTTTTCCCGGTTCTCTGGAGCTCATTGGCTGGGACCTCTACTTCTAATCACCTTTCATTACAGCTCTCTGATCCCCAGCTTCCCTTTGTACACTGCACTTCATCGTCTTTATTTTCCACTCTAATTGCATGTGAAAGATGCCCCCTTTGATTCTGCCTGCATGCCAAAGTGCTATCAGGGAAGTGTCGAAAAGTGTCATGCATGTCTGTCTGCTTGGAGGATGAGGGAGCTGCGTATTCACCTGCTGAGGACAAACCCGTTTCTCCCCCCAAAGATATGACGCATCTATCACCAGCTCAGAGGATATCAGCGCTATCTGTCAACATAATAGCAAAGGGTAGAGGAGGGGGGTAACAGGATCGGTGAGGGGAGGGGTGGAAAGAAAAAAAAAACATGCTTTGATTGTGCTCTTATAGGGAAGCACTCAGATGTGTTTTTTATGTGTGTACGTGTGTGTATGTGTTTCATTTTCTGAACAACCTGACCTCAATGCACCCACATTGTCAAGTGTGGCTTGTTTTAACCCATTCTCCTACGTTTCTTGTCAGAAAATTCAAATGAAAAATACACACTGACGTCTCTTCTCTACCCTTTTTGTCTCTCCTTTTTTCCCCCCAAATGCCATCATTTGTTGCTGTTGTGAAGAGGTTGTGTACCCACCATGTTAGGGTTGTTCGTTGTCAGTGTGTAACCTTTTCAATATGATGTCTCCAAGACCTTTATTGGTCACTGTGTGGTTCTAAGAAGGCTTATTGTCTGCTGCTTTAAAACAAATCTTTCTGGTTCATATTTAGGATCTCTGGAAGGGAAAAAAAATCACAGCAGCTCAGCTATAACATATTTCCTCATTCTTTAAGCAAGTCAATTTTCTTATTTTTTTTATAACAAATATCTATGGAAGAGCTGAAGTAATCTTCAATCTGTTCAATGTTAGTGATGTGCAAAGATAATTGTATATACATTTAGCTATACTACAAACTAAAGGATTTTATATGAGACATCAACACAAAGCTGTGCGTCATTACAAATTATAAAGATGGATGCATCAGTTTTGTAGATAGTATTTTACCTAGTCTGTCATATATGTATGCTGATGCTCATTGTCTGCTGAAAGAAACTCAAATCTTTTGCAGACATAGCAAGTTTTTCTCCATAACTCCCATATATTTAACTAAATCCATCTTTCTATCACCTTTGACCATCTTCCCAGTTCCTGCATCCCGACTGCATGATGCTGCCACCATCATCTTTCAAGATAGTTTGTTAAAGTAATTTGTGGTGTTAATTTCCCACCAGACATATTTGACGTAGACAAACATTTTAATAAATACATTTTCAACCACACTTTTTAGATATTTATTTGAAAAAATGTACAACTAACAATTATTGAAACTTCATGATTTTTCATTATACAAAATTCCAATTACATATACTTAAGTCTATGGATGTAATGCAATAAAATGTGAAAAATTTCAACATTTTTCACATTGCATATCTGTGAAAAATTTGCAATTTTGTGGATAGGATGTGGATATCCACAAAAAAGGGAGTGGATATTTTTGGCACTGTGAGGCCTGGCTCAGACAGCATCTTATTAAGAATTGTCCTAACATATTACAACTGAATTAAAGTCTATTTTCCCCGTTGAGTAAAATTTTAGCCACTTCAAATCAAAATAAGCAAAGAAACATTGAGAGAAATGGAGACAGCAAACAAAGATTATGAGATGGAGAGGAAAGGAGCTGCACATCCTTTTCTGACTGAAATGGAAAACTACTTCCGGCTCCAATTTCGTCATATGCCAAGAGTAAGCTGCAGAAAGATAAATGAGCTCTCCAGCACCGGGAAGAAACAGATTCTTCATGCGGTATGCCACTATTTACTGACATTAAGAATGATAATATCAATCAGCAAGCTGTCAGCAACCCAAGTGGGCCGTGAGGAGAACAAAGGCTCCACTGTCTCTCCTTTGATACGTTTACAAGGAGATGTTGATGTACCTGCCATTCAGGTGCAAATAATGTCATCACCGCACGCCTGGATCGGGCTTTGCTGCTCCACCTTTGTGATGAGTTAAAATTGCCCCTAAGCCCTTTCCCAAAGCTTGGAAAAATAAAGCTGACGGGTTAATGAGCTAGCAATCACCACTACAAGAGGAGCAACAGAGCACCAACATGTCTGCACTCACCAGCTTCTTGTGAAATATAGCTGTGGGTAACAGAATTGTTTTCTACCTTTAGTCGTGATGAGCAGAAAAAAACACATGGCAACGGCATCAGGGAAGCGTCTGTGTAATTACTTCTGGCCATCTTTCAAACCTTTCTCTCTCAGGAGAGAAATGTGTGACAACATATGACAAGAAAGCCAACAGGCTTTCCATACAGAATAATGGAATCCATCATCACTGAGGCAGACACACCTGTCTGGCTTTGAGAACAATGCCACACTGCCTATTTATTAGGTGCCAGAAAAGTTTATGTTTGTGCTGTGACAGTGACAGCAACTTGATCCTTTTCATTTTTGGAAGGGGATCTCAAGCTTTAGGGAAAGGAGGCAGTAGGAGGAAAAATCTGACTCACATTTTCTTCCCTCTCTGGGTGATGCACACCAAGTTCTGTTTCTTCATGATAGCTGTCTGCTAAAGAGTCAAAAGACAAATAACAAAGACTGTCATTCTCCAGCAGGCTTTTAATAATATTCTCCTTGCCCCAAGATAACATTATGCATATTATATCCTTCTGATAATTCAAATTCATCTTGATGTTCTTTAAAACTTTAAAGATTTAGAAAGGTTTAACAAATTAAAGCTTGCTTTGAGTATGTATACCTAACAGACATACAATACTAGTAAAATTAGTACATAGTCAGTGAGTACACTTTCACACACTGACTGTGGCAAGCTAATGGATAGTACATGGTAAGAAATCAAACAGAACTAAGGAGCCAAGTAGCATCTGTAATTAGGTGTCATACTGGAAACTCCCCATTGTTGTCTGAAGAAAGAATGGTAACTGCCAGACTACTTATACGTCCAGTTGGATTCAAAGATGTTCCTATGAAAACAGTCAAAACAAAAACACAGCAAACTCTTACTTGTAGGTGTCCATTGCTTGGTTCGTACTTACAGCTATAAATAATCCATCTTGATAAGAAAGGGACTGACATACACAGGATTTTCCTGTGGGCCACATCTAAACCATGCCCAGGATTCATTTCTATCCACATTGTATTTCATGCATCCTCATTCATTTCACTTATCCAGCCAATGCCTCCTCATGCAGCTAATCCTCCATAACAAGTCATCTATTGTCTACAACATATCATTACTTGTTATCCTTATGAGAGCATATAATACAAAAAAAAAAAAAAATTAATAAATCGTCATTATAGCACACATTTAAAGAATCAAAATCTTATCAGAACACCAATTCCCATGTATCCAACGTCTGTAATAATTTATTTAAGAATTAAAAATGAAAGTTTCGACTTCAATCATTTTCTAAGGGAAACTAGATAATTCGCTTATATATAGGTGTACAGATGCCTAATGTTAAAACACTCCTTAAAAATCTAATTAAATTATAAAATGTCCTGTTGGTGTTAGAATGCTCAGTAGGCAATCACTTTAGCCTGACTGATAGCCAGACATGTCGCCATGCTCCTTTGCAGCCCTTATTGCCTGCTGCCATCTTAACAGTTAATAATTAGGTTTTCCCCTGCCACATAACAGAGTGTCGCGGCGACAAAAGCCAATGGCAACCAAGGTGGCAGCTTGGCTGCCACATTATAAATAGACTGACCGAATGATTAATGAGAGGGGCCAAGGAGCTGGAGCAGCAATCTCGCACACAGACAAAAGCCTGCCTGCAAAAGCTGCCTAGGCACAATAAAAAATTAAAACACAACAAGACAAGCCCTGTCCTCGGATGGAAACAAGAACTGAGGCAGAGTGGCCGCATACGTGGCAACAAGGCAATACATTACTGAATTTCAAGTGATGGCTTATGAAGACTTTGTTTAAACACCATTATAGCTCATTCAATGGTATTCTCATTAACATTTTGACACATAGTTGTATGGCAAGGGTCAGGCAGCAGAGGTTCAGAGGAAGAACCAAACTCTTTTGTAATGATTGAGCAATGGAGACTTACGAGATAAGTGAAAAAAGAAGCCAACAAAGAGGCTAAAATCATGCAATTTACAAAATAAGACAGAGCTTTTGCCTTTATGCTGAAAATGGATATATTGGATATACATCTAGTTGTCCAATAAAAATTTGATGAAAGAACACATCACTACAATAACATGAATGAAATAAGCATTTAATTCTCTGTTGTCAAATATAGGCCATGCTATTAAGGGTGGATTTTTTTTTTTTTTTTACCAAATGCTAAATCTAACATCAAATTAGTAATTTCCTTACAAATGAGTCATTTGTGAGAACTTGTTTGTCAGGACACTATTGACCTATAAAGGTCAATAGTGCAGCAGACACTTTCTGCTTTGTAAAGTCATTTGTTTTCAAATGATGTTTTCTGTACTTGTTCCCCTTTTGCATTTCACCTTTGAATTTTGACAGTGAGCCATATTTTTCTCCATTTCCCTCACCGTCCTACATTCTTTTCAATAGTAATATGGATCTGGAAACACCAAGATTGCTCAGGTTACCCTTTAGTATTTTTAAATTATATCTATTAAGGTAGGCATGACAAATCAGTCAAAGGATGACAGCTGACAGGACAAATATCTGTTTTTCTCTGGAGGGAAAGTTTCACAAATACACACAGGGCCCTTGTTCCACTACAAGTCAACAATTATTGAGAATATTTGTAGGTGCTGCTGCTTCACGCACTTTTTTCCATTTGATCAGCCTTATTCGTACCCCCCATTTCTCCTCTTCTCATCCAGCAGGGCTCTCAGTCATCAGGACATCTCCTTTTAATGCCCCTGACAGGGGGTTATTTGCTCCCATATATGTTTTCTCTCCAATTACACTGTGGCAGGGGTTTGGGCTGCCAAGCCAAGAAAGTGAGATTCTGATTGTCACCTCTTTGACTAGTTCTTTCTGCCTCTTACATATATTTTTTCTCTTTTTTGGGGGGGGGAAATTTTATTAGAGATGACTCTTTCATTACTAAGTGTTGTTTAAATAATCAGCACAACAATAGGAGCTACATGCGGCACAGTCAGTAAAATAAATCACTTGAATACACTTGTTTTATTTGATGTTTCATGTAAGCTAGTTACGCAACTTAACTATAAAACACCTGAGAAACAGAAACCTTACAATGAAGTTTAGAAAAGACGTACTCAACATCTCAAAGACATTCACAGAAAATATGTATTTCTAATATTGCTGTGCAACTCACGCCATATGCCTTTAACAACCTGAAGCATCCAAGCAGACAAAGTGATGAAAGTAGGTTAGTTTGTGAACTAATTTGTGTGCGTAAATAAATAAGAGCAACAACATAATTAACAAACACATGAGAAAAATGAGGTGTAAAAAGCAACAAAAGCAAGGAAAATAGGTGAAATTTGTCAGTATTTAAAAATAAATCCTGCTTCCTCTCAGTGCCGATAATTCAGCTGGTTAATCTTGAAAAGATTTATCATTACCAAGGGTTCACACATAACACATCTTAACTTTATATCAGTTGTCCATTCACAATATTTACTTGACAGAGTAAAATGTGTGCTATGCTTCCCCCAGCCCCCACACCTTCCACCGGCTTTTGTTGCATCATAATTAATTGTAGGTTGAGCAAATATTTGCATATATGCACTGTCAAGATTTTACATGATGCAATGTAACATTACAGATAGATTCAGCACATTTAGGATAGATCTATGGGATTGAAAAAAAATGAAAAGCACCCTAAGCAGTGATGCGAGTTTCAATTATCACACACACGTTCTCAGTTTGACTTTGTTTGATTTGTTTAATTCAAAACACACTAACAGTCTATGAACAAAACAAACAAACAAAAAAAATATTCTAATTTGTTTTACTCTGTGAGGCTTCTCAAATATAATATGAAATGATATCAAGAGAGTGCTCTCTCAAATAAACACGTTGCAAACCCTGTAAATCAATAGAGCAAAACAGACAGCACTAGTGAGTATAGCTTTAAGCTAAGTGGAATGCTAAATGCAAAGCCTGCCATTGATACCACAATGAAAAATGCATGATATCAGAGGGAGCAGCCTTTTATCTACAAGGCGAGATCAATAGTGGGAAGGGGTTATGGAATCAAAGTTGTTTTGCTGGTGCAGTAGTTAACTGACACTCTTAAAAACATCTGAACACAATTTGAGGGAACAAAGCAGTCGGAGAGACATTTGGAGGAGATCCAGGTGAAGTTCGCCTCATTGATAAACTTTCTTTTTACTTTTATTAAGGCAATATGAAACAGCAAGTGTACAGGCCAACAAAAGTCAGATTTGTTTACCACCGACAAGCTACGCAGGATCAGTAAAACCCTTCTTCGTGCCTTGACTTGAACCAAAGAGAAGTAAAAATACAATTTTCAATAGCTAAGAAAAAAAGATACTATTTGTTTTTTCAGAGAAAGACAGCATGCTCTACTTATGTTAAGTTCCTTTAATCATCTATTAAATGCAGCTTTGGAAGAGACAAAGAAATGATCAAACATAGAGAACGTAAGAAATAAAATGCTTAAAAATAGTATGATTAAAATAATACAAACACCTCTCTGTACATGGAAAATCTCAAATTTGTCTATGAACAGTTGAGCTGACAGAAGGTTTTGAGTTCAAATTAAAGATGCATTATTAGACAACATATTTTATTCCAATTTTAGCACTGTTCAGAGTGTTACTTACGTTGTTAGGGAAACCTGGTAATGTCAGAGTGAATTAAATTTAATCAGTGTTCCAAAAGTACATTATAGATAGAGCTCACACTTTGCCGCCATGTTTGTGTATTTGAATGTTGTCTTACTCAAGTAATTGAATGTTTGTATGGGTTTTCTATAGGTGTTGCTATAACTGATGATCTAACCATTTACATGAATAATAAAAATTGTTTAAGATAAACAGTGTGTTTTTTACCCAATGTCAGCCGAGAGGAACGTCAGCCAGCCAAGGCTTTTTAGACAAAAAAAAGCAGGCAATTCAGAAGACTGGCCCAGCAATAAATGATGTGGTAACTCCTTTATGTCTTGTGAGTAAAAATAGATTAAAACAGTCAGATTACAAGAATACACTTCAACAAGTAATGACAGATATCAATTTTTCAACTCAGGAAAGAAAAACATTTGTGGTGCAATTATGTGGGCTCAATGTTTGGAAATTACTTAAAAAACAATGACAGAGGCCTTCTTTGTGCATGCCCACTATCATTTCTGAACTAAGAAGCACAAAAACAATAAAGCCAGTACTATAGGGTTTTTCTACATCTCCCTTGCTTTATTCTGGTTGTTTTCATTCGACGTCAAACAAAAAGGTTAAAGAAAAAGAGGAATCGGTAATCACTGTTGAAAATATAAAGAGATAAAAATTGTTAAGGGAGAAACTTTGACCTATCGCTGCTGTAACCATGTTTAAGATTTTCATCAGACTTTTGCTGTCATCAATATTGATGCTAATACTAACTATTGCTACAACATAGGAACTATGAATGGGTCAATACTGCACAAAAAGTGTCTCTCTTATTTGGCTCAACATAGAAGACATTAGGTTTCCTTGTGCATTGAATGTTTTCACAGTAAGGTAAAAAAACTGTAATCTTCATCAGATGGTACTGAAATCATCTGGTACTTATACCAAACAGGGTTGCAAATAGTTTGTCAGAATATCAATAAACAGACCAGTTTGTACATCAAAGCAATATTAATGTAAGCAGTCCAAATTTTCATAGTTTGAGAGGGGGCTAAGCATACCCAAGTACCTGGAACACACAGCTCAATTATTCATTACAAAATAGCAAGCTCTAACTGCTTTGAAGTAATAATTGATTGTAACATGAAAATAAAAATAATTAAAAAATCTAATTATTGAGTAGCTTAAGCTGTACCACTGCTGTGATCTCTGGCCTATGTGTGGAATAAAGGCTTTCAGCAGAAGATTGGCCTGTCTAGTTTGAGAATGCGGCAGGCGATGGACAGAGACGAGAGACAACAAAAAGAAGGGGTCAAAGAGGAGAAATGGAGACACAAAAGAGTGAGACAGAGAAGAGAAACACAAAGTGCGAGGGAAAGGAAAGGAAAGAAAGACAATGAAAGTGAGTGAAAATGACTGACACTCAGGTACGGAGTGAAGTCTGTAGCCACGAAGAAATCTGGGGAGAAAACCAACAGATAGTAATCTGAGTTTTCACTCTGAGCCAAAGCTAACAGCTAGCAGCTACCCTGTCACCGCTGCCTAAACAAGCCCAGTGTTTTCATCTTCATATACACAACGTGGCACTCTGTCTTTTCTTCTGATGGAGATAAGATGTATAAATTATGAGCAGCTGACAAAGTCTACTCCAGCGCCCCCGGCGTCTCATCAATCACTAGCCTGTGTGTCAGCAGGTAACTGACGTGGCCCCCGGAGGCACAGCCCCCTCTTTAGGTGTGTGAGTGTTTTTTTGTGCAAAAATGAGTGTTTGCTTCTGTGCAATTGAGCTTTTGCACTTGCCTGACTAACGTACCTGTGTATGCGCTATGTGAGTGGTTGTGTAAACAGCTGATGCAGTATTAATTCTATGCCGTAAGAAACAAAGAAATGAAATGAAACACATGCAACCCGCACACATTGCCCTGACAAAAGCAGCTCCTGTGTAAATGTGAGCTTAATGTTCTACTGTTGTACCACAGGGAAATCTGAGGTATCACTACACAGGTAAAACTCAATTAATTATTGAATATTATCAGAAAGTTTACATTTAACCCATTCATTATGTTAAAAAAGAAAAATGTACACTAGACAGACTCATTACACAGAGTGGCAGATTTGTTACTTGAATATGAGATAGGACCAATAAAAGAAAAGGGATTTTTTAAACACGAATGTTGTATTTCAATCATGTTAGAGTCTGCCCAGACCAAAGGAATAACCCTCCTCAAGTAGCGTAATACCAAAAGAACCTTGTTACAAGGCTGGATGTTAACAAATTGCTGTATCCAAGCACAATGCTGAGCACACAATCCGAAATGCTTCACACTTCATTGAAGGAAAGACAGAAAGAAAACGGAGAATCAAGACAAACACATTATGTCATAGAACAAGATTTTAACATTCAGATTTTAAAGCCTTAAACAAATGTTTTAAACAGGTCATAAGTCAGATTCTACAAGAGGCACCATATGCGCACACACACAAACGCGCGAATGTACCCAGGACATGAGCTACAACCATTACATTTCTTACATTTGCTAAAGTAGTATCACTGTGCTTGATTTGCCAACAAACTCTCCTCATATAAACACAATACAGAATCTACAAGATAAAATCAATAGGAAGATGAGAGACGCAGAGTCAACAATGTAGACACGAACAAGGTGACTTGGTCTCGTAGGACATGAAAACATTTTCAGTAAGAGTTTGTGAAATATAATGTGTGAACCAAATCTGCAATATGATTTTGTTTGGTTTTGTTTTGAAATAAAAAATAATACATTTACTTCTTGATGTCAATCCAAGAGATGGAGCTACACAGATCCATTTAATAAAGGTTCATTCATTAAGCAACTCAATTCACAATAGAAACCAGTAAAACAACATTTTATTACAGAAATAAGGTCCTAATGAAATCATTTCAGTATTGAAACCCATATTCTAATTTAATGAATATGACTGTACAACAATGGAAAACCTTAATGCAAGACAAAAGTCGAATGATCTAGAATTACAAAAACCATGAAAATGGTAAAACTAGGAGCCAGCCTGCTGGGTGGAGTACCAAAGGCCTTGAATGTCTAGTGGCAGACCACCCAGAAAGTGTGCAGGTATCAACGGTTTTCCATGAAGCCTAGCCACACTTGCACACTTGACATGTTGTGGACCTACGGTTTTGAGTGTTGCCATGACACAATAAAATAGAAATTATTCTGTTTCAGGGCAATGAAATCCACTTTAATTCATGGATATTATACAGCAAATGACAACAGATGTGTGTTTAACCTAACATAGCTAAAGTAAGCAACATAATTATATCTCGTGTCAGCAAATCAACATAATTACACGCTACAAGCTGTCAGTGCCTGATTTCATATCGTTCTCATTTTCAGGCAAATCAGAGTCTTATTTTTGAGGTTTTCAGTTAGATCCTAACTTAATTCCTATAATTATAGAGTGTACTGTCCAAACAAAGCACATTACTCTGGGATTACTCAATGCAAGTTAATTTTAATTTTATTTTTTTTATGAATAGTAAGGGATTCCACAAAACTATGTTACACAACAGTTTGTTCATTTCTTAAAAAAATAAATCTTGTTCTTGCACTCAATGCTCAATTCCCATTCAATGACTAATTTTATGTGTAAAAAAAAAAAAATCATTCACTGAAATATTCATTGCTTTTCAACTGTTTCAGTATATAATCTCAAACCACATCAGGGCAAAATTACACATTTGTGAAAAGACGGCCCAGAGCAGGTAGCGTTTGCACGCTCTCACAATATTGATCTGCTGTCTTGAAGAGAAGTTCAAGAAAGAGAGAGCAAAGCAAAAAATTCTGACTCCCCACGGGGACAGGAGAAACAGCACATCTCACCACCAAAGAGCGGGGAGGGTTGTCATGTTTCGTGTGATGGGCTGAAAGACTAGATGTGGCCTGGAGCAGCGGCATATTCCATCCCCCTATAAACAAACTTCCAAAAGCAAACGGTTCCACCCCACAGAGAGGAAGCTGGGACAGTCAGACAAGAGGAGAGGGCAGACAGGTGTCAAGGAAGACTGACATCTATGACAGAGGGCACTATGAGACAAGCTGTAAAGATGAACCAAGACATCATGAATGGAGCACCAACATCGCACACCTTTTTTTTTTTTTTTTTTTGAAGGGGGCTTCAATATTCTGACCTGACTGACATCTCATGAATTATGCACCGTACACTATTAGAATAAGTTAACCATCTCTGTTTCAATGACGCTATTGTTTTGAGAGAAGAAAAAGTCCTGAGACATTATCTTTGAAAGCCCTTCTATAGAGAAAGGAAGAAGATGTCTTGAATTCGGCTGACAAAAGCACTCAGTTGTCCTGAAATCTGAGGAGTCTGACAGGATGTGAGTCCATCTGATCCACAACTGTTTCAATATTTCTATGCTGGGAGGGAGGAATACAGGACGGACATGCAGTTCCTTGCCCCTCTTTTTAGCACAGGTGTGATGGAAGCCAGAGCTGCTGCAAGTAAGCTACCTCCTCGCAATACCCTCAAAGAGGTTTGACAACAGACGTACCCTGTAAGTGAGCAGAAATTTAGGAAAATTATGCCAGATTCAGTGCGTCTATCCTTCGTCTGAATAACATATAGCATGCAAGTCCAATGGAAGTTATCAACGATAAGTTGTCAGGGCCGTATAAAGTACTGCAAGTCAGTGACTCAATGCAATCTGCTAGGTTCAGTATAACTTATAAGTTATAGTAAACGTATAAGTTCAGTATAATTAACTGAACTTAATGTACTGTTTAATAACTAGGATTATGAGACAGAAATTATAAACTTAGATGTACTTTATCATAGAACACTAACAAATTCTGTTGATAGAGAATACAACGGAGTAAAACAAAGGAATATCCGTCATCATATTAACCACTGGTACGATGTAACCTAATTCCAGTCCTTCACAGCTTTCCCCACCACGCCAACAAATAAAAGTAAAATGCTGTTTAAGTGTCACTTGACCCATCTGGCCCCATGCTGACCTCTGGGCAGCCTATGCTCTTTCACATATTTCCACTTCTGAATAAGCAAGTCTCTCTGTTTTAACCTAATTACCTCTGGCCATTTCTTCCACTAGACTTGTTGATGAATATAAAAATGATTTCTCATCTTTTATAATTTTTTTTTGGTTCCTATTCAAAACCAGAAGGTTGAAAAGAAAACAAACAAACAAGGAAATCCTCCCTGCAGAACACAATGATCAGTTGTTATTTGAACAGTGATTGCAGGTAAATGACAGAGTGCAATTACTACTACTGCTAATAATAAGTAATAGTAATTTATTTTAATTATAATGCCCTTTATATCTTCAGATTTCAAAGGGAAAATTTGCACACTGGCGATGGCTAATTACTAGAACACTTAAAGTCCAGACCTAACCTGACAGAAATGTTTTGGAATCACCTTTAACAGCTAAGATAAAACACCACAAAAATGAGTGAAAAAAAACGTTCTCAACATTTATGCAGAAAACTAGCAGCTATCACCAACACTTGATTGACATCTAAATAAATGTTATGTTCCGGGGCTAGTTACACACCCCATAATTGAAATACTTTGAAAACAAAGTTGTGTATTTACTCAGCTTATGGCTGAATGATATTACCATTTGTTACCACTTCTTAGCATGCAGATGTGGCAAAAAAACAAAACCTGAAGAAATCTGTAATGATGGTAAAGCACTTAAAAAGCAATATATTTGCATTTTTTTAATTGCAAGGCGAAAAGGTCACAAAAATGACTGCTTTCCTTCAGCAGTATTTGTCCCAGCTTAGCCTCCAACCTAAACATGCTCAAGCTCTCATCATTGGTCTCTTCTCTTCCATCTCAGCTGTCTACCCACACACATGTATAAGCTACAAAGTTGGAGGTGTCAAGACTACCTGTCTTAACAGCGCACCCCTTGCATGACCTGCAGATAGCCCTCAGGGACATTAATTATAGAGTAGTCTGACTTGTTGAGAGGAGAGAGGCAGACAAGGAGAGAGACACACAGAGTGAGAGATAGAGAGGGAGTAGAAAAAGATAAATGTAGAGCTGTTGTTACAGAGGCTGTCACCTCCTAATCATGTCATCCTGCAGCACAGAAGCCAACCTGAGGGTTTTCTCTATCAAGTTTTCCATTCACAATCAGAGCAAGCAGGTGGTAGATGCACTGTGAGATGTAGAAGGGCACTGTCCACTGATGTCTTGTTTTGCCAAAGAGTTATTTTTAACTGAAAAAAGTTAATTTACTGCAGAGTTCAGATTCGGTTTGTTTGTGTCGGAAAAAACACCTGAAAACCAGTTATGCTAAGCTGGAGCTCCTCAAGGTTGTGTTCAGAGCCCACTTTTATTTACTCTGCTAACACACAACTATGTATTCAAATATGAGGGGAAACAAATCACTATGTTTGCGGATAACAACACAGTGGTAGATTAGTGAAAACAATAACTCAGGAAAGAAGTTAAACATCTTAAGGTCTGGTGCAGAGAAAACAATCCAGCTAAATAGAGGAAAGGGAAAGGTCTAAGGGTTCAACATTATGTGAGGGCATTTTGTTTCATTGTTTTTTTTGAAAGCCATCAGTTAAGTCAGAGACCAATCATGATGGCCACTCAAAGTGCTTTTTACACTGAAGTCAACTTGGGATCAAGTGCTTATGATAATCTCATATTAAGCTGTGTTGTATAATACCAAAATATTGGTTATAGCTACTTAAAAAAAATTCAATTCCCTCAATGTTATTAATTCCAGACACTATTTTATTTATTAGAATGTATTAAAACATAAAGTCATTGCAGTTGTACTTTATACAGATACATATAAAAAAATTGAGTAAAAGTACAATATTTCTTGCCACTTATTTTACAAAGTGAAATTTATGTATTATATTTTAATCACCGCATATAGTGTGATATATTCCAAGTCATTTTCATGATTGTGGGTTGCAGATTATGAAAAACCAAAATTCAGTGTTTCAAAAATTATAATACTGTGGAAAAGATCATTATTGGAAACCCATGTTGTCACAGTCTAATCAGCTAATTAACTGATTAGTTTCCTGAGCCTTTTAATTGTCTCTTACATCTGAATCATACACAATCATAGGGGAGACAAAGGATGACACATTGAGTGGTCAAAATGACTATAGAAGTGCCATACAAGTTCATTTCATTCCAGAAAATTAAGTGGAAGGTGTGTTCACATGCATGCATTGTAAATACCTGCTATCTGACCACAGAAAATGTTTGCAGTTTCAAAAATTCTAAAATTTTCATAAACATGAGAAATTTAAGAAAAAGAAAGAAAAAACCCCAGGCAACCCATTCTCTACCTCCAGGATTATCTACATGTGAAGGGACAATGTCTACTTAATAAACTAACATAAACCTTCACATTTGTCACATTGTCGTCATGTTTTAAGCAAATGTGACAATGTATCATAAGCAGTGCTTAAATATAACTACTTTAACCCCTAAATCAGCAACTACAATCTCTAGTTCTAGTTGATTCAAAAAACATTTAAAATTTCTGCTCAGTAATCTTTTACCTGTAACAAAACGAGTGCAACCATTTCTGAAATCCACGATAATATGACTGGCTTTCAGCATGTACTTTAAAGACTTTGTCTGGACAGCAGCGTCTGGACAGGCACTCAACAACCACCATATGATCAGAGCGATCTGTCCCCACAAATCGAATCTCCTCTTGCTGTTCCTGCGTTAGATAAGACAACTCGCGGCTATTTGAGTCTCTATTGCTTCGACAGCTCCTGTTTCTAATGGACTGAGAGCGATTTCACAAAACGCAAAATAGGAGGAGGTCAACGTGTTTGAAGGTTACCCCTGTCAGAGGGAATCAAAATAAATAACACTCAGGTGTGCTACTCTCTGTCAGCTGAGTATCTTAATGATGCCGAGTTAACACATACTAAATAACAGTGTCTCCCTATGCACTGACAGCCTCAGAAATAATTGACCAGCATGCTCCAAACTGAGACGCACTAGGCAGAGAATTCAATCCTGCAGCTGACAGAACCCATTGAGCATGTCACCAGATTTTGCATTATACACAAAGCAATGTCAGGTCAGGGATGCGGCCTCCTGCTAGTTATTTGCGATTGCATCTCTGAGGGTAAATTACCTGGCTCTCCATAATATGGTCTAGTTAACTAATTTCCTGACAGCAGCAGTCTCATGAAAAGGTCTTAGATTTACTGCTTGTCAAAAATATGAAGGACTGTTTCTTTTTTTCTTTTTCACTGGCTTCTCTCCAAACATTTGGCACCTTCTCAACGAAGAGCTCATATTCAATTTCCTCACACCAGACAAAGACATACATCTGAAAACGAACAAAAGAGAAACATAACCTTATTATGTTTGAAGGCTACCAGCAGTATGTCATTTCATCCAGCTTCCACGGAACAAGAAAAAGAAATTTGCTGGAGGGCTTGTGCAGCACTGTAAGATAGTTCTGTACCTCCTTGTAAGTAAGCAGGGAAATCTATTATCCTGCTGACCTGTGCACCTCAACAAGTACACATATACAGTGCGTAGTGGCCTGTCATTTTGTTGCTATACATGTGTAAATCATTCTCATTCTGTCAGAAGACCGGCTCTGACAACAAAGAGCTCGCCTCCCCAACGGGGTCAGTGCGAAACCAAATCCCACATAGACAAAGAACAGTTTTACCTGCGAGAGCGCTGTCTGCCACTGATAGAGACAAACATGACAATAGTGCTGTGACGGCATGAGGACTGCCTTTAAGCTACGCTGTGTGGGGCAAACAATTTGCACTCACACAGACTACCCCCTAACAGCTACCACCCACCGTGGAACCTGACATCTGCTTTAAAGTTCATAATGCTCCGCCGCTGCCTGCCCAACCTTTCTTCTCTCTGTATTTTTTTCTTTTTTGTAACATGCAGCTATTCATCTGGACGATGCAGCCTATCATCGTCTCGGCAATGACAGTAGGTGGAAACGCTAGCTTTCATTACACAAAGTATAAATAGTGTAATCTATCAGCCCTGCCAATCAGAATGATTGATTATGGGCTGTCAGCGAGGAGAGTGACACATTAGAAAAAGTTTGGTTAACAATGCTTGTAGCTAGTGCAGGGTTGCTGCCACCCAGCCCAGTGATTAATGTGTTGTCAGTCTGTAATCGCACACCCACGCTTAATGAGGCAAGGATTTATCATCTTGCCAGAGTGGCAGATGTCAGGAGGAAAGGAATCCAAGTGACTGGAAACAATATACTTTCTTCTAGCTTGTGTTTGACATGTCTGACAGTTCTAAAAAACCCACAAAGGCAGCCTATGTAAGCACAAACTTCAGCGGTAGGGACTTTTTGCTCTCGTTCTGTCCTTTACTGCATGAAAGTCGCTGCTGCTGAAAGAAGACACCATCAGCCCTCAACACTAGCATAATGGATTAAAACTTCAGAGAAGCAAACACACCAAGGGACCTAAAAGTCCATTGCATCATGTTTCAGCAACTCAAACAAAAAAAAAAAAAAAGTGCAGCTTCAATAAATGAATGGAAACTTCGGCTCAGACCCTGTGTGGATTTTATCCCACTTCATCTTTCATAAAATCAAGCGCTTGACTTCATTAACTTTTTAAATAGCACAACAACATCTGCATGCCATAAACACCAATGAGTTTACTTAAATTATCTGATAAAAATCTGAATGCAATTTAGAGCAACGCCGCCTTCAAAGTCACATCCAAAGTACTGAAACAGTGATTAATGTTTACAGTCAACATCAACTAAAAGAAACAGGCGCAGAAATAACTTATCTTTTTGAGAGATTTAAAGTTGTTACAGCTTTGTGGTAAAACCCAGTGGAGTTATTTTTTTTTAGGCATGGAAAACACTAAGCCAGCTGTCTCTCATTAGGACACAGCATCTTTCTGTCACCAAGAGAGCAAATGGGGAGGATTAGCTCTGATTGGACTGATAGACTGATGTCCTGGGACACCATACTACTATGTGGTTGCTGAAATTATATTCTGAGAAGGCAGGATGCAGCATATTACTTTGTTTTATAATATGTTTGAGATGATTGTCAAGCGATGTAACATTGGATAAATAACGCTTATGTACAGTTATGGGCTGGTAACAATAGTATTCCAAGGTTTTAAAAAGGGCCGCTTATAAGCAACCATTTTCACTTACAATTTTTTTATTTTTCTTGCAAAATTTGCAAGAAAAATTCAATAAGAGTTTTTGGGTGAAAACAGTGTTTTTGAAACTGTGGGGGAAAAGTATGATATTCTATACAAAATACACAACTGCTAGTTTTAATACCAATTATTGTAACTTTAAGCTTGCATTCAGTGAAATAACTTCACTATCTTATTATTTTATTAGGAGCACTTCTTCAATCGCTTTTAAGCACAAATGGCCGATCAAATGGTAGTTTAATGTATTTGTAAATGGGAAGTTTGCAAGGGGTTCACAACCATTTTCTTTCAGCTAGTTTTTTCCTGTTTTGTGGTCAATCGGGGAGCTAAAGCCCTTAACCCATTCTCTTTTTATTTAAGATAAGAACAGTTTTTATTTGCAGTCAAATGGAAATATTTTTGTTTTGGCCTCAGAGACCTTGATGTTTATTGCTTCCTTTCTGTTTGCCAAGTCTTGTCTGAAACCTTGAAGTTAAGAAAATTAGATCACTTTTACTCTGTATCGGGTTGCGTTTTAAGTTGTTGGTTGCTAGATTTGTTTTGTACAATTTGTGTAGCAATCTCGACTTCCATTCGACATGCTTTCTAAAGTCTTTTAGAAAATGTTGATCTATTGGGATTTTTACACACAGTCCTCTCTCAAGCTTATAGGAAAAAAAAAAATTCAGTTAGCAGAAGTTGTGCGGCTGGAAATGCATTGATAATGTCAGAAGCCAGAGAAAAATAGGCAGACTGGATGAAGATAGTGGGAAAGCAACACTAGGTTAAATAACCACTCATTAACAAGCAAAGTATGAAGAGTACCATGTCAAGATAGCAATATGTTTGACCTTGAAACAAATAGGCTGTTATAATAAATGGCAAATGGAATGAATTAACAGCGCTTATATTGACCACTGCAAGTACTTTAGAGCCACTCACAAATGCAATCACAAATGCTTGTGATGGTGTTACAATGGTGTAGAAAACATTTGTGATGTGCCACAGCAGAAGCAGGTACATATTAATTGAGCAAAAATTGAGAAATAAAAACAATTACTATTTTCCAAATTCTGAAAAAATAGGGATTTTCTTCTCTTTTTTTTTTGCCAAATATACTAGTTGAAGTCTTTAATAAACTTCATCATGCAGTTTCTGAGGTTTTACATGGTAAAAATGTATGTTTGAATTATCAGAAGAAGGTTTGTTTAATCCATGGTACAAAAAAAATCTTAAAAGTTCTGGAGGCAAAATGGCTAATTTCCCATTTGCTTTCTATAGGTTTGTAGATTTTAATTAGTATCATAAATATTTAGGACATAAAATTTTAATTGTCTGAAAAGTAAATACACAATTTGTGAAGCGTGTATTTTGTCTGTTTAAAGGGAACTTATAAAATTCAGAAATTACTGCAAATCAAGGGTTTTTCAAGTCTCCCAAGGAAGGAGACTTTAAAGACTTTGTCAATTGCAGAGTCATAACGCTTAACGGTGACTTGCATCGTATAGAATTAGAATATAGTTGAGAGACTGATGACATGATTTGTCATGGTTTATGGAAATATCATGCCAAAATGGACAAGGGAGGCACTTCCATTGCAACACTGGCCTGCATTTTGATAGGCCTAAAACTGCACAGCTAAACACAATAGACAAGCAAACAACTACACCACCGCAGAGGCGGTCCTTCTTTGTGCCAGATGCCAGAAGGAGGGAAGTAAAATCTATCGATGCAAGTGGGGCAACTGCAGTGTCTCATAAAAGCATTCACATGTTTGTTTTTAATGTTCTGTATAGCCAAAAAATTAATAGCACATAGCATCTTTGCTCAAAAGAGTAACATAACACTCAGGTCATGCACTCCAAGCGTCAAAGCTATGAAGGAGGCAATAAATCAATATTGGCACTGTTACTTACAATTAATTGTGCTTTAAAGTTTTACAGAGTGTCTATGGTGTGTACAGCGAGGATGATTTATGTGGACAGTGTGAGTCACTCCCTTTAATTGCTGTTGTTTTCCCAGCTGATAACCTTTGCATGAACTCTGAGAATGAACTACTCTGAACAGAGCTGAAAGTGCTTATCAAAACTCCAGACAAAGAAGTTTAAGGGCATGAAATTAGTTACATGGAAATATTCACATGGAGGCATATCGAGCTCACTCAGATACTGAGAGACAAATACACAAAGCTAAGTGAATGTACTTGTGTCTCCTTGGAAATGTCTCACACAAACACTCCTGCATAAAATAAACATGTCCAAACAGTTATGAACAGCTGTTTTGACATTTTGGGATATGTTGTCACTAAAACGCAGACAGCAAAAGCATTTCAAGTGTTGCAATTAACAAATATGAGATTTTGTGTGATATGGAACCAGATGAAATACTCCCCCAAGTCCATGTGTTTGTCCACACATAGGAATGAGACACTGAAGAGTTTTTATTCAGAACACAGGTTCTGAATAAAAATATCATGACACAGTGTCATGCAGAACAATTCGAAAACCTTGACCCTATCCACATTTTATCTCATTACGATTAAGCCCAAATTATTATTCTCTTATGTCTCTTATTATTTATTTTAGATTAAAACAATATTTTTAATTTTACTGATAACTGATTTCTGACTGGATGTAATAGTAATGTTTGAAGATGTTCGAGCTAAATTCCCAACTTGAATGTTATGGATAATCTGTGGAGAGAGCTGAAAAAATAGAGCTATGACAAGGAGACTGTCCAGTCTCAATAAATTGGAGCTCATCGACAAAAACAAATCAACACATATATAATATTTACACAAAAACCAATGTAGCCTTTTCTATTTAACACCATTTAACATGCTTGTACGCTATTTCGAGAAAAAAATGAATGACAATTGTATATATTTTTAGAACTGATGATTTTATGTCTCATTATTATTTGAGAGATGTGTGTCTCATTTCATATCTGAAACAAACACCTTGCTTGAATGAAAACAAATCAAATTATTTACACCCCTGGGAATTTAAAATTATCAACCCTTTCTCACCCTCCACCACAAAAATGTATTTTCTGGAAACTTTATATAATGGACAAAAAACAAAGTAAAAATGAGCTTTAACTTGTACAGTCTAGAAATCTAAACATTAAGGAGGCGCAAGTTGGAAATTGGAAAGGTTATGCAAGGTACTCAGAAAAGACTTGGACTAATAGTACTCTGATCAGATGAGAATAAAATGTGTTTTTGGCCTGTATGAAATTTATGTGTAGCAGGAAAATAACCATGCATGGAGATGTCGTCCCCATGGTGAAACATAGTGGTGTCAGTGTAGTTCTGTGGGGATACTTTTCTTCAGCAGAAATACAGAAGCTCACCAGCGTTTGTAGATAGATAGCAGCTAAACAAAGCACAACCTGGACAAAAACTGTTACAGGTTTCACAAAACTTGAGACTCTGGTGCTGGTTGACCTTCCAGCAGAACAGCAATTCTAAACATACAGCTCGCAACAACGAAATGGCTTGGATCAAATCATTGTTTTTGTAGAATGACCCAGACAAAGTTCAGGTTATAATGTGATGAAATCCAAAGGAGTTCGAGGAGTATGTATACCTTTGTAAGGCACTGTAATAGCTCTTACAAATCTAAAACCTAACAGAGAGAGGGAGGGGTAATAAACCTTCTTCCCCAGCAATTTGTTTGGTTATTTTCCCTTCCCCTGGTGACAACCATATTCTTTGAGTTTCCTCTGAGGAAACATTTGTTCAGTAAAATGATTCAGTGAACCCACTGAAGGCACATTCACAAAGAGCTATATTGCATGCTGTTTGTTATGTTTGAGAGCTTCGGGGAACCCATAACTCTCAAGACCAGAGATGAACGTGGCAACATACTTCACTGGGTGCATTTCAGGAAGGAAAAATAACTGAGCAAAAAGGCTTCCTCTTCTGTCAGGTTTGTTTTGAAAAAAAAAAGGAAAGAAAAGAAAAGAAAAGTAAAAAAACAAACAAAAAAAATTACAATTACAAATAACATAATGCACAGTCACGGCTCTGAAACTAGTCAGTCAATCGTTGATTTGGATGGCTTTCCTACAGTGAAAACTTTAAATGAACCACTGTGTGCCGTGGAGTAAAACAGGTTAGTGTCTGGAGAGGAAAAAACTGAACTGAAAAGATCCACTTGAAGACTTTCCTGGACCTGTCACTGTCAATTCCCTTGAAGAACCGTTTACCCTGTGTGTAGATACTCATGGGACCCAGGAGCTGGCCAAGGCTTCCTGCAATGCCGTCTGTTTTACATTATAGGCAGAAAAAGAGAGATCTTCATGCTTGAAAATCAAACCAAATACCTCATCCAAGCAAAATCTAAGTGACTTCTGGGAACATTTGTACCTGCTGACGTAGCCACCAAGAAGTCCTTCATGTTAGGGATTAGGACCCAGGAGTTACTTAATTCACTGTGAAACATTCTGTTTAATAGAGTAAATGTTTTTTTTCTGCTAGTTACGTTTTCTATGTACTTTTCTTTTTGCAGTGCTTCGGATGTGAAAACAGAACGTGCTGTCACAGTGTTTTGATAGACATGGCCAGTTTAACCCAAGGATTTGACAGTATAATGTGGGCTCCATGGCAAAAAGAAAGGAGTGAGTGAGCCAAAAAGTACCACATGTACTTTCCAAAAGCAGACCAGCATGATCTAAATAGCTTTACGTGGTTTAACGCCATCTCATTCCATGACCTCCAAGTCCTCAAAGAGAATTATCACATTATAACATTCCAACACGCCCAAATTCCCAAAATACAGCTCTAGGCTTTTCCCGTCTGACTCTGTTTAGTGTTGCGGTTTTTGGAAAAGACTTCAATCGTCACTGCTGTTATTCTGTTTACTTCAGGTATTTATATATTTTCCTGCCTTTGTCTTGTCATTTTGTCTTTGTTTTGGTCATACTGCTTAGAAATTTATGCTGAGAAAAACAGCATAACAAATGGTAAATAGAAAAAAAAAACATCCCTTTTTTGAAGCACAAAAGACATGATATTGCGAAATAAATTATTTTAATGCTGTCTAAAGCATAAAGGAACAGAATACCTTAAAGGAAGTAAAAACAATTTAGATGTGATGTGTTTTTTTTTCTGTGCTCTGACATTGATGTTTGCAAAGAAGTTTAGAAAATGTGAAAATAAGGATACTAATGTGAAATTTTACAATATTAAACAACTATGATTGGCATTTGCAGTTGCCATCAACAACCAGTTGAAAAACCATGGGAGAAGCTATAAACACTTTAAAATGATTTTCGGCAGCATTTTCAGTACTCTGTAGAAAAACAACCACTAATAAATAGAGTTTTTCTAACAAAGTACTTCCATTTATTAACCAAAGCTGGTGCAATATCTGGTTCTCAACTGGTTCTTTGAAAGAGTTAAGTTGGTTTTCCAAAACCTGAGAACCAGTTTTGAGCCACTTCATTGCACTACTTTAAATGTAGCTTAATAAACTAAATGTTCCTCTCAGATTTTCAATCAATTGTAGCACACAGAGACGGTTTAGCTACAAAAATCACACTATTTATCCCAGTATCTCTCCAAATGCATTCCATAGCATCACAGTCTGTTTGAATAGTGTAGCTTTAACCCCTTAACTGCCACCCTCAAAGTGCTTACATGTTAGTCAAACCTGTGTCCTCATGACAATTAAGGAGTTTTAAACAACAAATGTAATATGTGAAAATTTTACATTTTCTCAAAAGCATTGTTTTGTCTTGAGAGATCTCATTAGTCCTATGTGACTCTAAGACATATATTTTAGAGGCCAATTCATTTTTTTGGTGCTAATTCTGCATTTCTCACAAACAAGCTTAAGACCTGGTTTCATTTTTCCTGGAAACTGGTTTTGACTGTCTGGTTTTGATTTAGCCGACACGGAAAACATTGTGAATGCATGAAAAGCTACGCTGTTCCGATTGTGCTAAAGACCATAACTGTTTTATCAGAGCCATGTGGCATCGCTCACTGCCATGCCACAATAGTATGATTAAGAAAAAAATAAGAGAGAGAGAGTTTAAACTGTGGTCACATTTAACTTCGATATGACTCAAGAGAGGTCCTGGAAGTTAGCCACAATGCCTTTTCCAAAACATACATCAGCCAATGAGAATGATGTGATAGAAGGGGCCTTTTTTTGTTAATTTCTGCTGTCAAGAATTGGCATTTATCACTTACACTCCTAGAGTTGCTGCTGTATCTCTGTTTTAGATTTACTGGATTTGTGCTGCTCATAGCAAGACGAATTATGAAAAGGACCCAGAAAAAATATAACAGAAAATCAAAAGAAGAAGAAGAAGAAAAAAAACAACTTTTTGGCTATGTCTATTGTGAAGTATTTTAATAAATAATCTTTATTATTCTTAATATTTTCTTCTTTGAGACTTGCCCTAATTGAGACTTAAATTTGAATGCATGCAGCAAAGAGACAGCTAATTACCATTCCTTGTAATAAAGCTAATGACAGAGACTGTACTGTTAGCAGCATCCCGCTGTAGCCGACATAAAAGGAAACATGAGTATCTAATTATGCCATCATCTTCCCTGTTCATGCTGTAAACGCTTCTCTAATTGGTGGCCTGCAACATCGGTCATCTTATGAAGAACTCCGATGATATAGACAGTTGAAGCCAGGAAGTTTGCAAGAGTCTTCGACTCTGTTATAGTTGAAACGTAAAGCTGAGGAAACGATGCAGGGAAATCCCAGAATCCCAAACTGGAATAAATCCGAAACAGTTTCCACTTTGTGTCGCCCGACTTTTACGATACTAATGAGGATGTTCTGCCCTTTAATTTGTTGTAAATAGGTTTTTAGTGTTAATTTTGTGACAGTGCATTGAGTCTTTTATTTTGAAGGTCAGGGATGGGACAGGAAATCAGCCACTTCATTTAGTTTACGCTCAGTCACACGTTAAGAACTGCATCTGTTGTAATCCGCTTTTCGTTTGTGCCATTGACATCACCGTCTGTAAGTTTTCATTTTATATTCTCGAGTAGATTCTATTTAAGATCTTATTTGTTAATAATGTGCAAAGTAAATGTGGAATTTGATAGCTGCATAGTACTTATGGGATCGTGTTGATTTATTTTGGGCATAGCATTATAATTTTCTTAGTTTAACTTTTTCTGATGCCAATAAATTAAACGCAGCTATTTTTCATTTATGTGTTACAGTTTACTCCATGTTACACGTGTGCTTGGGTCACCAAAATAAAGTGGAGGCAAAGGATCTACTTCTTGACTCAAGTATTCATTCAACGGGAGTTAGACTTACTGCTAAATTGTGTTAAGAAACACACAAGGAGAGCAGAATAGAGGAATTAGGAAAAGAAGATCAGGAATATGCTCCAGTGCACAAATTACAGCACAATGCTAAGTAGACCCTTTTTATATGAAAGCTGTAAACTTTTACTTTACATAAGGAATAAATAATCACACACAGCTGGTTCAAAGGCACCAAGACACAAAAACACATCATGTCAGCTAGAATCTGTGATTATCTCTCCTTTCATCTACAGCTGCGGCGACAAAACCAAGCATTTCTTTTTTACTGACAAGCTATGTAAATACAATCTTAAAAGTGACTTTACCCTGCCAAACAGCATTGTAGAGGTCCTTTCTATTCTTTTCATATAAAGTGAGTGATCAGTGTTTTCACTCTGCTTTGCTCCATCTACCAAACACGGCAGTCTGAGGTTAAATTATTTCAATGTTTTGCTTTCCCGCTTGCCACTCGCATGGAGGATCAAAAACAAAGCATAGCATGGAGTGACACTCAAAGAGTACACTATCGTAGCTTATTATCTAAAACAATGAATATATTGTTTTCCTCATGTTTTTTTTAAAAACCAACATTCACTCACATGCTTCTTATTTGTCACAAGAAGCTTTTGGCTGTACTCTAACTCTCTCTCGCTCGGAGTGTGTGTGCGTGTGTGTGTGTGAGCGAGAGAGAGAGCCTCATGGGCCCTAAGACTAAATTGTAAATATTTAATGACTTTACAATTACATTCAATCCAATCTGGGTAGGAGATGTGCCTTTAAATAGGTCGTTACAAAGGGTAGAGTAGAAATACAAATGAACATCTTGAAGTCTAATTAGTCTTTGGTTCTCAAAACAAGAGAGCGACCAACAAACGTATGGGGTTTGAGATAATTAAGCGATTGTGCAGAGAGTGTACATGAGCTGTCACTTCAATCGGCAGATACGTCACACTAGGCAACACAAGTGTGACCGGACAGCCGCCCGTCGCCTTTGATCTGGGTTCACGCATATGGAATCAGGTCAGGCTGTGGCCACATGTACTCTCACGCACATTTATAGAAACACACAAGCAAAACTCACATATTGTGACCTTCCGAAAACAAAAGTCTATATCAGTTTTTTCTTTTCTTTTTTTTTTTTAACCCAAAGTGATTTTTTTGGAGAGCTTAAATAATTTTTTCGTAAATTAGTGTCAATTTTTTGTCAAAAAAATACTTAGGCCATTATTTTCGGAAGGTGACAAAATACATCTGTAACTTTAGATAAGAAATATCATGTTCAAAGAGTCAAAACAGCAAAATCTCTGCAATTAGAAACTGATAATCAAGCCGAAATAGCAAGGAAGAAAGGATACCGCAATACAATAAAAAGGTGAGCACAATTAATCTAATGCTACTACTAAAAAAATGAAAAGAAATAAAGACCAGAATAACTTACTGCTTCCAACTTTGGCTTCACCACTTTCATGAACGCCCCTCTCGCCTGTGCCTCCATCAGTTCTTTTTTTGTTACTTTCCTGGAGTCCAGAAACTTCAGCTGGGGTAATTTGTAAAGTACAAAGTACCTGTAAGACAATAATAATAATAAGAAATCTGCTTTATTAGACTATTTTCTCATAAGAAAGTGGTCATGTAGTAGAGCATACAGCAGAAACATATGGAAGAGGGGATTTTGGTCAGGGCTCAAAAATATTAGAAAATCTTGCGGTGGTGATAGGACATAGATATTCTGAGGATGATGTCATTTGCAATGTATTCCCATTTTATTCTTATCTTCCTCATCTATGCTTCCATCACTGTGACCCTGAGTATTGTAAGCAATGTTATTTGTTTTTTGTATGAACTTCTGCTGCCACGGGACTTTGTCATGCAACCCTAGTGTGGTTGGATATCTTCAGCAAGACACGAGAAGCTCGTCAGAATTCATTCATAATTTTCAGCAGATTAAAGGCACTAAAAAATTCTACAATGAAATAGTTTAGATCAAAGCATGCAAATGTATAGGAATGACCAAGTCAAGATCTATATCCAACTAAAAATCTTAGGAGGGATTTAAAAAATGGCCTTTGCTGATGCTATACATCCAATCTAACTGAAATTAAACTATTTTGTAAAGAATTGGAAAAAAAAAATGCCTCTGAATGTATGAATCCAGAAAAGACATACAGCAAAAGCCTTGCAACTATTAATGCAAACTTTTGTTTGCATCAATAACTGTGAACTTCGTTAACTCAAATCTGTGTTAAAAATGTGTAAAAGTTCAAGGGGCCTAAATTATTTTCAATGCTGTCGGAGTCATTATGACATACAATCACAACATAAATTCTAATATTATATACTAATACTAAGGCAAACCTGAAAAGAAGCAGGATTAATGGAGGTGCAGATTAAGTGGAGATCTATCCATGAATGCAATAACCTTCAAAGCTGATAAGAATATACCAGATAAATGGCACCCAAGGAGATACAACCTGTGCAAGAGCTGTCATTCTTGCTGCATCATGGATACCTCTCTAAGCTTTCGGACACACTCTGTTTTTCATTGGGAGGGAGAGAAACGTCAAAAGATAATGGCTGGAATACACAGATGACAACAGATCCTTTCACTGGCAGGCAGGGTTAGAGGAACCAGTATGTCAGGGCTGAGCTGGTAGCCAGAAAGGACACACATCCACCACCTAAAGTGGAGGGTGAGAAAGGACGGGGAATATGGGTCGAGACAAGACCCGTGTGTGTGAGGGGTTGTGACAAATTGATGATGGCAATGGCGATGAAGGGAGATGGCAAAGCCTGTGTCAACTTTTCAACACCTGAGGATAATGAGGAGGGATGCAGGAATCAGACCGGGAAAATTAAACATTGACATGCAAATTAAGGAAGAAAAGAAATATTACATAGATGTAATAAAGAAAATTACAATACTTCCAATCTAGAAAACATACTAGAGAATCCTTTATCGTCTAACCCTTATGACAGGTAAAAATAACCTTCTTCTAATCCCTAAACATGAAACAAGAAGCTTTATTTCTTCTGATAATAACACTAACACTCAAATCCAGGAGGCCTCATTCCCAGCCTGTGTCCCTCTGCATGCAAAAGGACTTTGTTCTGGGCATTTTCATGATCAAAGGTGAAGATGCCCTTGGGATACACACAGGGAGGTTATTCTCCATAGGTAACCTGCCATCATAGGGTCAGAACAGATGACAAGGCTCTGTCAGCCAGTGGTGATATTAATGATTCAACCCCAACCACTGAGGGAGGATAAGAAAGCAAAGGAGATGCAGGGGGTAGCATGGAGGGTGGGTAGGTGCTGCTTGACTAGTAAATTACTTGATGTAGTTTATTTAGCAGTCCAAAATATCAAATGCCTATCTTAAAACAAAAAATATGTACAAATATTTAAAAAAAAACTGTGACTTTAGTAATTCATACAGAGTACATGTTCGATTGTTGACTTTCACTCAGTGCCTAGTAAATACACACAACAGATATTGGAGTTACTTAAAATGTGTTTGCTCAATTATCTCACAAATCTAGGACTTGAGGCAAAGTCTGTCTAGTGTGAAGAAATGCAAATATGGTTATTTTCTTTTTTTTTAATTGAGTTAAAAGACACTTTGGGTAGTCATTACTCAGCAGCACTTATAGCATTTCATAAAAATGAGTACAAAGCACAGTTGGTGGTTGAGACTCCTCAAACCCCCCTTTCATGTGTCACAACAGCAGATTGTTCAAACTGGTAACTCTCCACAAGGTAAAGGGGTGAATGTCAGAGAAATTTTGTTTATTTATGTACATCATGGAATCAAAGAGAAAACAAGTTGGATTAACATCTTTTGTCACTTTTCCATGTGCCTAAAATTGTGAGTGTACTCATCATTCACAGGCTTGCTCAACAGAATGCAGAGATTTTTGAATCCACAACACAATGGAACAGAAAATGGTGTTAGTTTAGTAGCTACACTGAGAAACAGCTGTTGAGATAATTTAGATTGTATTTTAATCTAGATTGGCTAAACCTATGAGAATATAACTTTTTTTTCTGATCTGTGAACACACCAAAATTGCATGAACAGGTCTCATTAACCACAGCATTTCAATGTGGAAGTGGATACTGACTGGAAAGGGCTTGCAGATCGCCATCGTTTATTATCACACAAAGTTTAAAATTAAATTATGACGCAGAAAAAATGCAATAAGTTGCTTAAAAGGAGCTATTCAAAGTACTACATCTAGCAGACTTCAGTGCATTCTGATTATTTTGCTCCTTCTCTATATTTTTGTTTTACTAGTTTTAATTTTGTACACAACTTTTTTGCATATGACAAGGTGCCATTAGGGTTGAACGATAAAAACTATTGCGATGAAGATGATGTAATAAAAACACAACCACAACCATGAATACAATGGGTTGTTTCTGGATCCAAAATATAGTCCTTCAAAAATATTAATAATCATAATTATGCATAATTGATGATTAATTTATCAATGAATAAGCAGTTAATTGCTTATTGTAACAGGTTTATGTAATATAAGCAATAAGGGCTTATTTTCTGCTCGTCTTTCTTTTTGGTGTTAACATTTCCAACAGGCTAAAAATTACATTAACATTTAAAATGTAAGTTCATAATACTTTGAACATATTAGCCAGCAATTATTGCATTCCAAACTCCCCTTTGTGAAATAAATATTTCATACTCTAACGTTGCAATAACATCATATTCTAGTATATTGTGCAGCCCTGTGTGCCATCTGCCATTACATGATAATTTGTATTTATTTTGTGCAATTTTTGAGGGGAATTAGCCAAGAGTACACAGAAAGTGTGAAGGAATGGAAGCAACGTTGTTGTGTTCAGGTTGTTTCGTTTGAGTTTTTGGTCATGGAACATGCCATCACTGGTGAAATAGGCCTGAATCAGAGTTAAAGGATACATTTATTATTTAGTTATTTATTTTATTTTATTTTAGCATGAAATATTTATGGTATAAGAACAAGATATTTAATTCCTCAGATATCATTCCCTCTCTCTTAAAAGTTGTCCGCCACACTCTACCTTCCTACCTTGCCTTGTACTTTAACTTCCTCTGGTGACACAAAACCTACACTGTCAGGTCTGTTTTCTCAATCACAGAGCTTATTTTCTCTTTATTGAAGTAATAATGTGACTTTTCAATCACTTGCTTTTTGGGAATGTGCCAGTTTGGCTTATAGAGTTTACTTCAGAGAAAAGAGAAGCTATTCGTGCAAGAGGCATTACAGCGGAAATTATGAGAGTATATTGCATGGGGAAAGGGAAAGAAAGCTGAGTGAACATGAGGAATCTAGCTCTCAAATCAAAAACATATGATTTTTGAGTTAAATATTTTAAATATGAGTGGGACTTTTGTAATGCTAGCCATGCTAATAGCAAAAATAAGGTGTATAAACGAAATGAAGGAAATGTATTTTCAATGCTTTTTAATATAGTTGTAAATAAGAAACCTGAATCAACTAAAACTGGCAAAATCATAAATCAGCCCCCCAAAATTCAGATTGTTTCACCTTCATATTCTGGTACTGAAAACCAAAGGACAGTGTGGATTTTAAAAGTCACCAAAGAAGAGGACAACATTTAACCTCCATGCTCACTACAGTGTTCAGGGAATGAATGCTATATTTCTGTGTCACTGCACTAATTGGGTCACCGATGCAGCACACCAGGATATTTCACTTGAGAGAGCGAAAACTCCTCAGGCGCTGGGCCGGGTATTTATTGCCCAAGGCCAGTGCTGTCACGACCTGCATACAGCCTAACCTTGTCAGACATAAAATCTGCATCACGCTCAAATTGATGTTTTACTATGTGACATACTATGAATATTACATTACAGGACCGTAGACGTTGTCAGTCAAAACAGAACAGCCTTCCTCACCAGTAAGTTAAGCATGCAAGTAGAAGGAGAAAAAGGGTTGGGAAGGGAGTTTGAAGAGGGGGAGAGAGAAGCAGGCGGAGAGCGAGAGGGGTATAAAGACAAAAAAAAGAGAGAAGAAAAGATTATTCAAGAAAGGCATGGGTGGTAAATGATTAATAGGAAACACAGAGTCAGAAACAAGCACTTAGGGCTAAAACAGACAAAAGAGAGTATGCTTTTCGCCTTTTATCACATTTCATGTAAAAGACCCTGACAAATGGTGGTCATATTGCCTGACTCGGGGCTTGGCTTGATGTTTAATGCATCATCTGCTCTGGTAAGGCAGGGTAGTAAACACTCATTTGTGGCGATGACTAGTCACACATGAAATCCATTTTGCAAACTGGAGTGTACTGAGGCCAGTTGACAAAGCTTTTAGAGTGATGAAGCTGAGTCCACAGTCTGGTTATGAAATGCAAATGCTGGTGGTCAAAAACTAACATCTTGAAATTTATTGCAATTTACAAAAACACAGTCTCTTATTAGTTGTGGTAGAAAACTTGCCTACATAATACACATAATAAGAATAATTTTGGAATTTTGAATTGAGGTTGTGTTAAAAAGTTAAACTGATATCTTTCCTGAAATAAATTTAAATTAAGATAAATATTAAAGGCCTTGTTTCCACTGAGCCATACTAGAATAGATATTTTTGTTATTTTGACATTTTTATTCTGCCTCAAAATAATAGTTCCTGCTCCCTTTCACCTGCTGCACATCTAGTTATTTGGTCCCACTTTGTAGTAGTAATCAGTCTCTTATATAATACATAGGTTCCCCCCTGGTTCTTTCAGTCATTGGCACTGGCTCAATGCCACACCGGTTAACTCCTTGTTTTCTTCCTTCGTCCTACCAACACCCCAGTATTCTTATATTATTCAATAAAAGTACAATTTCACTTTGACTTTTCCAGCCTCGTGCCTACTTATTTTAAAATCTGAACTGAAGCATTGTGGAAACTTAAAACTGTTAAAAATAAGGCATAAATCAATGGGTTTTTTTTCTTCTTTTTATCAATATAGAAATGAAGACAAGAACTGAATACAAATATATGTACAAATCTATTGTACACTGATCTGAAATAAATCTAAACGTAATGTCCACTTTAGTTTTTTATAGTTTGTAGACTAACTGTAAGCTTTAGAGTTCCGAAACAATTAATGTGGATTTGTAGTAAATGAAGATGCCAAGAGAGTTGTGAAACAAGCTTAATATTGAGGTCATGGAGCGTCCAGTCTCAATAACATACAACTCAACAAAAAGCAGATAAACAAAAAAAAAGCATTGGGAATATGAAAAAAAGCATTTTCCAATAAATAAGAATGGGATTTAATTGAAATTGTGCTAAAAATATCTATTTTTGTTTATCTAGAGGAGCATAAATAATATGTACACGTTATTCTTTTGAAAAAAAGTAACTATATATAGTTTTAAATATATATATTTTTATCTGTGTTTTTTTTACATATTTAAAACTATATGTCATTTGAAATATATATATGTTTAACAGATGGGGGTCCTATTTTCTATCAAAAACAAACTTTTCAGTTCAATGAAAATTATCTTAAATCTAAACCTACCATCAGTATGAATAATTACAGATTTAATCCTATTCATAAAAGTTACTACATGAAGCAACAGACCTGTATCTCTGGTAGTCGTCGTCATCCTTATCCAGGCTCACCAGCTGGTTGGGGCAGGCCTCGTTTCCCAGCAGGCTTAGGTACTCGAGCGATGGGGTCACATCAGCTAAGTGTTCCAGCAGGGCCTCGATATCAGTCAGGTGTCAAAGGGTAGATGTCAAGGACCTAGCGCTGTTAATTACATTAGCATTCACTACGCACACAACCCGTCCCAGGCCTGTCTGCACTAAAACACGTCACTGTCAAATTTATTGAAGTGCTCAAAGAGGCTAGTCAGTGGCTTTGTGAGAGTGGGCAGACAGAGGTGCAATTTAAGGTGCAGGCTTTGGCATATAGCACTGACACAATTTGGCTCCTGCTCTGACTCTTTCTCTCAAATCTCTTTCATTTCCTAGGTGGCCGGGTGCACAACGGTGACAAAATGATGGATGCCCTGCGGTTCAAATAGTCCATGCTTCTCAGAGCTACGCTGTGGAAAAGTTTTGCGAAACATGAAAAAAAACAAAAAAAACAAACAGCCCCTAAGCAGGCACATTCATCACTAATACATTCACTTGGAAAATTGAGCCCCAAAGTGTCAAAATACAACTGCACTAATGCGGCGCTCTAGCTTTAAAATGGCACCGTGCCACGACAGGATGTACATAATTGGCCTATTAGCATGTGCCGACCACTTCACAACCGAACTGAGCACACAGTCCCAGATGCACAGTTCAAGGAGTCCCAGTTTTAATGTTGACTCTGGAAGTGTGCGTGTGTGTGTGAATTTGTGAGAGAGGGAACATCGTTACCCAGCAGGATCTGCATAACCAAAGGAAAACAGGACACATTGCTGAACCTGCTCTGAGGCTCAGAGAGGAAGTTCGCACTTCTCTGACTGATCATAAACAGCTTTGCAATATGTTTTACATCTATGCCTAAATTTACAGCGACGCCACAGAGCTGTGGCTTTAACGTGTTTGCAATGTCTGGGAACTAGAAAATACGCTAGTCAATGAAGTAAAATGTGAGTATTTGGAAATCAATTAAAAACATGGTACTGTTAATTCAAGGGCGGATTATGGAAAAAAAAAATGTTTTCATGCATTGTATAAAAAACGGCCAAATATAAGTAAAGGATGTCTTTTTATTTCTACTCTGAAAATAAAAGTGTGTTATTGAAACTGTTGAATCTGATTCCACTAGAGGTCCCTGTAGTTCAAAAACTAGTCGTGTGTATAGCTCTGTGACAGCAAAGTTCTTCTACACAGAGTGCTTCCTGCAAAGCCACATCATTACAAAGAGACACTTTCAGACAATAGGGAATTGTATTTGCTTATGAAACAGTGGAAAAACAAACTGTTTGCTGTAATTTATGTCTGGAAATGCAATGTAAATTATGGCCTGAGTTGATTCTTCTCAAAGGATATTTGGTTCTTATTGAGTGTCAGGGTGTGGAGCTTGGGTAACCTGGGCAACTGGAGGTCATTTCCAAGCAGATTGTTGTCGACGACCAACTCTTCCAGCTCGGTAAACATTTTGAGGCCTGCCAGCGACCTGTAATGATAAGGAAACAGTAAAGTGGTTATGGCTCCAAATCTGCTCCGCGGTTATTGTGCAGAAATAAATATTTCAGCCTCTCTCCTTTCATATGGCAGGAGAGTGTGGGCCTGAGCCTGTCAGTGAAGTGAATGACAAGAATTTGTGGTGCTGAGCTCCCCTGGCATGGCGAGGCATCCTTCAGTGGCTGGCAGGATGAGGGATGGGGGTCACTTGTGAGTAGCCAGGATTCAAAACAAAAGGCTTCAGAAATGCAGCGGGCAGGATGAATTTGTCAATGTCTTGTGCCTTCAGGCGCCCAGTTTCGCCTGACCCTAACCCTCCATTCCCAAGACAAATCACTCTGTCACAGTTCACCTTCACTCCCCAGACACAAATTTAACTTGTCATCCATCATTTTCACAGAGGAACTGGGATACACTCACAATCACAGATGCAGCAGAAGGGGAAACTTTTTTTTTTCTGCCACTGCGTCATGATAGGGGGGTTTAGTGTTCAGATTACAACATCAAAGCTTTTTTCTTTTAAAAGGAGGAAACATTTGGCCCTTCCGTTCATTTTTATGACACATTGCACAGAGGTGAGGGGTCATCCCAGCTTCTTTCCTTTCCACCTCTCTCACACATATACAAATTAACACAGGCATAAAATTGACAGAAGGTGGTGTTAAAAGTTATGTTAGAGCCCTGCAAAGTTCAAGTCATAGAAGCCACACAAAAGGCGATGTGTGTGCTGTCTAATCCTTCACTGTCAGAGTGCCATGTTAAAGCGTCCTGGGAGAGACTTCACTGACATTTAAATCTGACACACTGCAGACACTGAACTTCTCGAAACCTCTTACAGTTCGCAGTTCAAATGAGAACTGTTTCAAATTCAATCAGGCATTCTTAATCAATAGGTATTTTAGTAAATTAAATATTTTAAGCTTATTTTTTATATATAAATATGCACGCAGTAAAGTAAAAGAAGGATGACATCAAGTGTCATGAGAAAACATTCCAGTGAACAATGTCACATTCCAGCAGGAAAAATTCAGGATACTAAAAAAGCTGCAGCATGATGCAGCGCTCTTTCCTGGATCTGTGCCATTGTAAGAGGTTACATATCATCAGCGACATTTTGTTTTAAACATCCAAACTGGTCTGAATTAGTTTATTTATTATTTTATTTTATTTTATTTTTTGGGGGGTGCTGAGAGAATGTGAGGGCTGGGATGCTGGAAGTTTGTAGTACCCAATATGACTACTGCACATGCATATTTTCTAACATGACTGACAGTGTGCATGTCTTTTAATCAGTGGCACAGATAGTGCCAAAAAATATGTAATTGGTTGGGGTTTAATACATTATTACTATGTCATATTGATGAAGGTAGTTACCACCACAAGCACTTAGCAAATTCCACTGTTTTCTGACTCATAACATGAATCTTGACAACTTTGGGGTGCAAAGTAATTTCTAGCTCTAAGTGATTTAAACACATTTTGAACACACTCCTGAAACAGGTTTTTTTTTTCCCTCAATCAACTGTGTAGTCTAACTATTCAAATTACTTAGAGATTGGTTGAAAACTTTCAATAATCAACAAAGAAAATTACTGCAACAGCATTTAGTGTAGAAAATGGTCATTTAATCTTTATATTTTTGACTGGCAGGAGAGTCAGAGTGAGAAGACATCAACACACACACGCATGCATACACACACGCCCACACACACACTGACAAGAGAAGTTGACAGCACCCTGCCAGTGTGCTGGCAAACCTGCCCGCTGACAACCTCTTATCAGGAATGGTAAATGCAGCAGCAAGATGGATGAACGGAGAGAAGTGGCAGGTTTTTTTTTTCTTTTCAAATTTGTTTTGGGTGTGTCTTCACCCTGTGGCACTTCTCATTTATTAAGAGATATAAAGCATGTCAAAGTAGATAATTCTTACCTCGGAATCACACTAATAAGAAATATACTTCTTACATATATTTGTATATTCAATTGTGCTCTTTTTCCATTTGTGAATGATGGAAAAATGTTGAAAAAATATTTTGTCTTAATTATAAGTATAGGCATCAATGAAACAAACATGAAGTCCTAAAACAACTAGAGCACATTGGGAAGAACTTGCTATTACAAGTATAATATTTATTAATGAGTAGTTGAGAGAAATCTCCTACCGCCTTGGATAAACATTTAATTTTCTGTGAACAAAAGGCAGCAAACAAACTATAGCCATCTGTGTGTGTGCCTGCGTGTGTGTCTGATGGGCTGTAGTCCTGTGGGTTATGTTATTAGCTGCTCGGTTAAAGGGAGCTGCATGGCACAGGGGGGAGCCTTATTAATTGTTGTTTTCATGTCACCACCACTGCGTGCACTGGCTGATTTAATCAGTTAAATTCACAGCCAGGGGAGAGCCACTAGGTCCCATCCAGCATTAGCTACAGAGCTGGGATTGAACTTCTAATACTCTCCACCTCTCTATGCTCCCCTCTGCAGACTTCCATTGCTGCTTTCATTACTTTTTATAAGCCTTGTTGTTTTAATGTGCAGCTTGGAGAACTAACAAAGTTTAAGCACTGCAGTAAAAGCACTTTCCTTAATAAATAAAAAAAAAAAAACTAAAAAAACCTAAAACAGTGTTTTCTTTTTTTTTTTTTTTTCCTTTAAAAACACTAATGAGAATAACTGCCTGCAACTAATGTTTCGTAAAAGTTGGGAATCAAGAAAAAAAGAAGAGCCAAAAATGATCTTGTAATGATAAAATATACACTTCTCTTTGTTTATTTCTATTCTTTAAAAAGAGCAGCAATAACTGCATGATTTCTTCAAAAACACCAGTTGTCCTTTGTATTTTTAAGAAGCTGACTATTAAAAAGTAGAATAAAATACTTTCTGAGTGATAATTAATTCAAATCAGAGTGGAGCAATTTGTTACATATTTAGAAAAATAAATATGTACTATATTTGATCAAACGACTTTATGTTAACTCTCTATCATGAGGAGACCGAGCAGCAGCAGCTTTCAGAGACAGAAAGTCGCTTTAATGAGGTGAGGCAATGAATCCTGCACTTGTTAAGATAATTATGATCAGCCTCATTGTCAGAGCTAATACTTCACACAGACTGTCTTTACGCTTTGACTACCACTTAGCTTGTGTAAGCCCGCCATTATACATCACACAACACTGCCTGCATATCGGTGTACGTGCTTTGGAGCTTACATAAGTGGTGGGTGTATGTGCTGAAACCACCATTATCTACAAATATCCTGCCGACTGAGCCCCAAGAGCAGATAGATACATTTTTAGCAGGAGCAAAAACTCAGCAGAGGAAGTGGAGGATGTGAGAAGCCAGACAAGGACATTTGAGAGGAGACGCTGACCCAGAGAGCAGCTTTCCCGGATCAATACACTAATACTGATGCAGACATAGTGATTGATAAACCACTGCTGACAACAGAGGGAAGAAAACTCTCGCTTGTTATTGGCTGGAATGTCAGTCACTTCTGCCAGTGGTGTGCACCACTGTCATGTTGGATATCCTCAGGCAACACATGAAAAATTAAGAACAGCAGTCTTGGCTACTTTACATGTGTTACACAGTCTTCCATCTGCTGCTGAAACTGTGGCCTGAGTGAAGTTGCTCTTGCTCAACCTATCATGCATTAATACAATGCATTCTCTATTACTGAGGAACCACATCTGGGCTCCTGCACAGTACTTCAAAAATGTCCTTGAATTCACATCCAAATCTAAGGACTTTGAAAAGCTGGAGAGGCTTCAGAGCTGAAGTCCACAGTCCGGCAGCTGCTGTCCTCTCAGATGGTTGCATAAGTGCAGAAAAAAAACAGAAATCTTACTTTAAGTTAGGTCAACTGGATCTGCAAATTTGCAGGCATGCTGACATCCTTTACAGAAGGAAACAGATAACTGTTTGATTAACTGACCGATTCCAGCGCTATGATAACCTTCATGTGAGCATTACACACTTTTAGGAGTTCACTTCAGATTATTTGTGAGGATATGGTACTGTAATAAATAGAGTACCGAAAGTGGATCTCAAATGACAACTGTGTGTGGACTGGCAGTGATAAACTTAACAAGGGTGAAAGGATGAGTTAGGGAAAGGAATGAAAACAGAGACACACTAAACTAAAAAGTCATTACAGAATCTAAACCATGAACTGCATTAAACGATGCTTTAAACGCTTCCATATTTTGTCATGGCAAGAGTACAAAACAAAAATTTTATTGGACTTTTTTGTAAGAGCTGAACACAAAAGAATATGAAAATTGTGGCATGCGTCTCTAAAACGACTTTGCTGGTCTTAGAGCCACAAACAATTTGGACCATGACTTGACGGGATATTGTGCCCATCCTCTGTAAAATAGCTCCATCTCAATTAGACAGAACAAAAAATCATCTCTGAACATTAATTTTTAATTCTTGCTGTGGATTCGCAGTTGGATTTAGTTCTGGGCTTTAACTGGGCCATTATAACACATGCAAACGGCTTTGACCTAAACCATCCACCTTAGTTCTGGCTGTACATTTAGACTTATCTTGTTGGAAGGGAGAGAATATTTCATGTCTCAGGCCTTTAGCCCTGTATTTAGCTCAATCCATCTTCCCATTTACTCTAAAAAGTTGCCAGAACAAAAGGGAGTATGCTGCCAGCACCATTTTAAGATGGGAACAGTGTATTCAGGATGAGGTGCACTCTTTTTTTTCTTTTTTTTTTTACATCACAAATCAATATGTGTTGTAGATCAGAAAGTTAAGTTGTAGACTCATCTGACCAAAGCACTTTCTTAAACAGTAGTGCTGAATGCGAATGGAACAAAATGAAATCAAAAACTCAATGGCGTTATAATTATGTAGAATATATGAATATTGATTCACATAGTTTAGCAGGGTGTGCAGTTCATCACTATAACCATCAAGAAACATGGAAAAAGAGGCAGGAACATCCAAAAATAACACATCAAAACACCAGTGGAAATTGCTCCTAAAAAGTGACATTATCTGCAAAGAAAATTGATGCCCTGCAACCCCTCCAACATCCCTCCTACCACCTCCACACAGCTCTGATCGGGTCTGTTCCAGCACTCTCCCCTCCAGCTACAGTTCGAGGCCTTCGTTTGTTTCCATACGTGCATCTCTGATGGCGACGGCGAATTAGACTGTCATTATCTGTCTCCATCTCCCCCACAGCTCTTCTTCGTTTTTCCACCCCTTTTTTTTTTGGCGCACACATGCACAGTCTCCGCTCAGTGCGGCACTCCCTCCCTCTACGCTGCCAGGCCTCAGGTGGCAGTCATTTAAAGATCACACATCCAGGACACACATAGTCTTCCATGAATACATGTCAATTCACACATGGAAAGGGGATTACATGTCTCCTCCCAGGCAGCTGCAAATTACTATTAATGGCAATGCAAATCATTAGAGCACATTTGGCGCCGGCAGCAAATCTCTTCTTTATGTGGTTTCACTCTAATCTGTTTTGAATATTACTCTATGCTCGCTCCTGATATGTGTTAAAGCATTACTAACTACAAAGCTGTCAATTGGTGGTGGAACGTCACATTTTACTTCATGGAGGGATTTGCTGGTTGATAAAAAAATAAATAAATAAATAAAAAATCAATTCTAAAGTGCACAAACAAGCCAAAGACAAAGCAACCTGTGAAGCATAATTAGCAAAGTTCTTTATAATGAAGAAGGTAAATATCACTTCTTATTACTACAGAGGAACCTTGATAAATTGGAACATAATTGAAAATCAATTAGATTAAGACCTCAAATTTAGGAAGTGCAAATCATAACTAAGGTGTATGCAGTGTGAACTATTCTAGCATTTACTTCTACTAATTACTATTTAAAGCTCAAAAAAAAAAAGAATATCAATTTTCTTTTTGTTTACCATTCAAATGTCCTAATGAAAAAGTTCTAAATCAATACAAGATGGATGATCTTTTTGTTTTAATTAATGCATGAAAGTAGTGTTGCATGGGTGCAATCAGCCTATGTCATTGATGATGTTACAAAGCCTTGTGCACCTTTGCTCCTGCACTTTTTTCTTCAACTCAACTTTTCATCAGTGTGTTCGGAGGCAGTGCTTTCTTTGCCCATTTTCTAAATATTTCTTCTTTCTACTTGCCATCTTTAATAGTAACATTTTTTGTACTTTAAACGTTACTGTCTTGAGTTGTATTAACTGTAAACCATAATATTCAAAATCAACACTTGAAATATATCTCTGTGCATATAATTAATCCATACATTATTTGAGTTTCACTTTCTGAATTGAAATACTGAAATAAGACGCACCAGTATGATGGATAAAAGGTAAATTTAAAACATCAACACTGTGGAGTGTCAGATATAAATGTAAAACTAGCTATTGTGAATGATAATAGGACAGCGAATTCTGCCGTGTTTGAGTAATAGACTACCCCTGTGGATATTCCTGCTGAGTGTGTGAGGTTAATATTCTCTCTCTCAATGTCATTAGTGCTGGCAGAGGGGCTAAGAGCACCGTGAATGAGACAGGGGCTGATCCTATCAACTCAGACACACCGCCTCTTCCTGCAAGCACACAAAAAAATCAAAGCCACTGTACCGAGGTCAACGTTCCTGAAATCAGCCTGCCCTCCTGCTTCCCCTTCCACCTCAAATCCCTGTCTGATTAATGACCCTGGACCAACCCTAGCCAGGGGATAAGGACTTGACAGACATTCCTGTCAGCTCCAACCTCATAAGCCTTGTTTGACCCCAGTTTGTCCTGGGATGAAGTCTAAGCTCTAGCAGCGACCCAACGCAAGAAACTGAAAGATTGCATCAGAAAGGCAGACGTCTATTTTAAAGTTTCAGCAAACTGATCTTGCTGCGCGTCAGAGCATTAACACCTACCTCCCATGTTTAGAACACCAACAACTGTACATTATAATAAACATCATGGTGGAAAAATACATCATCTTACTCTAAGACGTCCCCTCCCCTCACCGAAAGAGGACTCCTCTCACAGTACAGCCATGTGTCTTGTGAATGTTTGTATTGAAAGATTAGTTGTCTATCCACATGACAAATACCCTCCTCTTTCAGTGAACGGGAGCTGAAAATCAATTCGCTGATGGCATCTCAGTCAGTGAGCACATCAATGCGGCACAAACAAGCAAGGGTTCACGCATCTTTAAGCGTGCATATGAAGCCCTAAAGTTATCTATCAGGGTCAGTCAGCCAAAGCATATTGCAATAGAGGACACTTCACATAGAGCTATGACTTATTTATGGTAAACAATATACACAAATATGGAGTACAGTACATAAAAACTGCTTGGGAAATAAGCTAATATAAAATATTTGCAAGTAAACTAAGGGAAAAAAGTGTTAAATAATAGATGCTACGATCTGTGAGGAAGAAACCCTCAGTGCCCTGTCTCCCCATACACTCTGTCATTACAGTGTTCAGGCTCAGTGCCTGTCAACATTTCCCTGAGAGGGGGAGCCAACCCGTATTACGTTAGAGTGAGTTCAACTGTCAACTGCCAGCCATTTGTATGCCTCAGCATCCACCTAATAGCAAATAATCACTACCCCGCGCTCTCTTCATGGCAAATGATCGATGTTGTCTTGATGTCTGATGGATGACCCTGCCACAGTGATGTCCAGGCATGCATTAAAAACCACCTCTATGAAAGGCCTGTCAGTCTGATGAAGCGGCGCACTTGCACTCGGGCGCGTGTGCGCACTCACTGACGCTGAGGAATGCATGCACACGGACGGGGGAGAACACGAACAAAGCGAAAGAGAGCCATTATTCAATTCCAAGCTAAAGACCAAAGTTAATTTCTTTATATTAGGGAAAAATTTGGTAATGTGACAGGACCTGTGGTGTGATTGCTCGGTGGTATTAGCAGAGGTAGACTACTCAGGGACCACCTGGGATGATTTTCTTCCTCTAAGCCTCTCTAGAACATACAAACAGCTCCCTATTACCCCTCAATGTTCAGATTAAAATGCACAACACCACAATCTTTGATCTCCCACTTGCTGACACAAATCCTTTCAAGCCTCAACATTTTCCTGCAAAGGTAATTAGTGCTAATTAAAAAGTTTCGAAAGCAGTCTATGGCTGATGTCAATGCTGCTGCTGTTGCTCAGGCTCGCCCTCCGTCAGATTACCCATCTACCCCCTCCCCGGGCCCTGCGGAAGAATGTGTCAGCTGTGTTCCTGCCTTCTTTCTGCATCGAATCTCATAACTAGACAACACCAGTCTGCCTGGAACATTTGTAGAAGCAGGATGAAATCTGGGAGCCCAGTAAGGGGTCTAAGTGGTGATTCTTCCCTGCTGACAAACCTGTGCTCTTCAGGGGAACTTGTAATGACACTTGTAACAAATATGATTCCCACAAATTAAACAGGTGTAGTCTTTAATTGGGATATCCTAGCTTTGGGGAGATTGTAAACACGGAGTAATTACCCTGATAAGGAATTCAGTTTGTTGAAAATATCATTGCAGTGAAACATATCATTTAGCAAATGTGGCTATTTGCATAATAACAAGCATAAAGAGCTAAAACATTCACGTGTCTTAATATGTAAACAGATCTGTAATTAAAGATCTTCCTTTGCAGGGAGATAATAAGAATAATTTTTGATAAAGACACAATTTAAGCAGTCAAACAGTGCTTTCACTCATTCAGTGGCCTGTCTTACCGCTTTCATCAAGCTATTATTGTAATATAATTAGCTGCCTTTCCAGCATATTATTAAGTGGCTCGCTGAGTGTCAGGTACACCAGCATCTCAGACATGGCATATGCGTGCACGTGCATGCACACACAAAGCCATGTCTTTTCATTGACTTTCAAAAAGATAATTACATAATCTCAGCATGGAGAGCAAGCAGAAAAGTGATAATTAGACAAGCATTCCTGTCAATTTACATATCATGCTTTGTGTTTTCTGCATATGCTACTGAACCTGCTGCAATCCCATCTACAACAAAATACGGTGATACTGTACTAGTAGAGATGCACCAAGATTCTTGCTGGTTATTACAATGGAGTAATTTTACACTGTTGCTCCATAGCAATAGCTTACGTTTCAGAATGACTAAGTCACAAAACTGATTAAATTTGTGTCTAATTTGTGAAGCAAAGTTGCAAACTAATGTTTAAACGTAAGCATTATAACCAACTATAGGAAGTACGTGAATCAGAAATAAGAGTCAGTGACAAGTGGCGAACAGAAACTGAACCACTTTGTCACATAGCTGAGGAAAGAACACTGTTATCAGTTACCTGTTTCCAGTGAAAAAAAAGGCTTAAGAAATTTCTAGATACAAACTATTTTCTACAATAGCATGTTGGCTATTTATTCCGGCTGCTACAATAAAAAAAATAGATGTCAGCAGCTAACAGGAAGCTCAACAACTCAACAACGTACAGCAAAGTTACCCTATTTTATACTTCTGGAGAGTCTTATTATGTTTGTTGCTGAGCATGATGGATTAGGACAGATAGTCAGACTCCGTACTGTCTAGCTCCTACTTTCCCTCCAGGAATTAGAGATGTGGACTGCTGTAATTAAATCTAACTCTGCTAATCCAGCTAAATGCTAGAATATTATGCTAAAGAAAACTTATAATATCTTAAATTATTATTTTGAAATATTAGGGAAAACCCTTTTTAAGTGCATAGCTGTGTAATGCAGTCTGGCCTCTCACACTAGGTTATAAAATAGTTAATAGTGATCATTCAGAGAAAAGCTCCTGAGGGCTAGTTTATAACACAATAAATAAAGGGATGATAACACATAACAGCAACTTCGAGCTTTTTCCTACAAAATTAAAGTTGAACATAACCTGTGATGTAACTTAAATGCATCTTATAAAAGAGTAGTGTCTTATGTATTCAAAGATTCAAAAACAGAAAAAATGAGTGTACTTTAAATGAGTAAATTAGAACAGTTTCATTTTCTATTTATCTAGAAGGTAGAAAAAACATTTTATTGTCATTTATAGAAATTGTAATTGTTCAAAATGAGCAGTGGCTGATCAGAGCCTCACAAAATAGGTATGTCGATATGAATTAGAGTAATATTAATATGGACTCAGTAAAACAGTAGCAAGGTACTGCCAAAACTAATCAAGAGAGCCGGATTTAGTGCATTTAAAGTCAGAGGGTGGTCTGAACCAATATGTTGCATGGTGCTATAAAAATCTAAAACATGTTTTGCTTCTAAAAAATCTATTATTAGGCTTGCTGACTGACATGGAGGTGTGCCAAAGAGACACACAGAAAAAGGAAAACAAGAAAGCTATTGAGTTGACCTTTAGAATAGTTCCTCCTTTCTTCATTGTTGTTTTTGTCCCATCTTACACAACGAAAGGATATAATGGGCCATGTCACTGCAGAAGTCAGTTTGAAATCAAATGGCATCATTTTAATTTAAATGCTACATTCTTGGTGACATCGCTGCATAATTGGCACTGAATCCTTGTTTGGATGTACATATTTATCATTTTGTGTGAGACACTCAAAGACTTCGACAGATATGCTACTTTGATGGGATGACAGTCAAATGAAGAAAAAAATAGAACTGCAAATCAACTGTCACGCTGTCAGTTAAGGTTTTTGTCACAAACTACACATAAGCATGCAGGATTAGAAATAGCAAACAAGCTGTAGGCCAGATTCACTGTTCTTGCTCTAAAAGTATGTAAATAGGCTAATTTAATCAGAGTGGAATAACATTAAAGACATGCATCGGAAAAATAAAAGTAAATTATAGATGCTTATTGCGAGAGCACCTTTTACATTTAGAAAAAGTTTCTTAGCTAAGGCAACATTTTATTGTGTTTAAGTGATGACACGGTTTGTGCAAATGTGTTTACTCAGTTTAAAGTACTATACATGTATTCAATTTGTGCTAAGTGGGACTTTTCTTCAGTTCAGTATTATTCAACTTATTTGTTTTCTCTGACCATGACCAGAAAGTATAATTTGTGGTTAATGAGCATAGACTAATGAGGCCATCTTTCAAAGAGGGTTCTTTATTTCCATTCATGAATGGGAATACATAGAGCTACTAAAGGTGTAACAGTACAGTATGTATCTCTTTTTTAAAGTCAGTTTTTTCTTAAGAGAAACAAACAAATTTGCCAATATATTATGTCTTAGGTAATTGGTTCTTGCATAAGGTTTTAGTTCAGTCTAGTCCAACTTTCATCTGATCAGATTATATTTTACAAATAACTAAGAAAAAACACTTACATTTCATTAAAAACTACATCTATAATCATTGTGAATGCCCAGTAATCAGTACTAAACACTTATATTAGAGTTAGACAGCAAAGCCGCTATCATACCTTGATCAGTGGCTCTCAAACTTTACTAAAGGTACCACCTCAATAAATTCCAGGTTATCCAAGTGTCATACTCTTGAATGAGTTTATAGAAAACAATTAGACATGATTTTGAGCTTTTTTTTTGGCAGATATTGAAAACAATAAAAGTTTCTATAAGGCTATTATTTTTGACAAATTCTAATGAATCTAAGATCAGAGTCCATAGACAAATGTTTTTTTTGGGGGGGGGGTTGCAGTTTGAGTTTATTGGCTCTAGATTAAATCTAGTGAGGGAAAATTTAAAAACAGGGGATCTTGATTGATCTTGGACTTCCAGTCTAACATTTAAAAAATCCCTGTATAATTTAGATGGTTACTTGCTTATATGAATTTACCTTTAATATATTGTGACCTAGCCATCGAATTATGCGAAAAGATGATTTAGAGACACTACTTTGTGATGGCATTGTCGCGGGATCTAACCTGGTCATATAAAAACAGATTGTAATGGACCTCTTAGGAGAGAAAAAGAAATAAATCCCCCCCCTTCCTCACAGTGTCTCCCCTCCCTTCCTTTCTCCTTGTCTTACTTGTGGCCCATTACCTTTACAGAGTGAGGCTCATTAAAGAAGGCAAGTTGAGTCAAATCTTTCTGTAATTCAGTGGAGGTGAATTGCTGTCAACATCATTAACCGTCATTTCTCCAACTCACTTCAGTACTTATGAAGTGTTCTTTCTTGTGTAATGATCCAAATCTCCACCGCGAACCAGTCTTCTTCAAAGGCTCTTGAGGACATACCACCCATGCCGACGCCTGACATGCTAGAGGGCAAGATTAAATGTGGCTCCATCATTACGCTCCTCTTTGTGGTTAAACAGATCCAGCACTGTATCCCAACACTTCAGCTAGCAGGTATGGTTTCTCAGAACAAAGAGTAAAAGATGGATTAGTAGGCTGAGAGAATTCACCAACAGATGGACTTTTAGTGCAGACATGATTGAGTCCTATTTTTGTGAATACTCTGTCATTAAAAACTGATCAGCCATTTTGTCTGTTAGAAATCACAAGAGGCAGCTTGTATGATTTTTTTTTAAAATCCAGAGCGACCATAAAATTCTTGCTATCGATTCAACAAGGTTTCAGATATATTGTGCAGAAAATTAGGTCCACATAGACTGCACAACTTTGATTATGAGATATTTACATGCTTCTACAGCAGGCACCTGAATACATGGAGTTACTATCAAGCTATTAGCAGAGTTGCTACTTATGTTATCAATCCATCAAAAAGTATATAAAGTGTGTGTTTATGTATCTGAATCCTATCAAAAAAAATGTTTTTTTCTGTTTTGAATCTGTTTACATTTATCTCATGAGGCCATGGTTGGGCTAGCTCCATGGTTAATTACACTGAGAGCAGCAACTGCTTGTCATGCTAGATGTCCTCCTAGTTCTGCCTTAAGGGAAGCCTTCTTTGTGCCAATGCCATTGTGTGCACCCCAGTGCTCTGTATCATGCTCTGCTATGGCCCCCAAGCCTTGTGTTGGGCAAAGCCTCTTTTGTGCACCCACCATTGTGTGGCCCTGTGCTGAACCCCCTGCTAGGTAGGAACACAGACAAAGTGCAGCAGGGGAATGCTTCTCAGAGCCCTAAGACCTACAGTAAATCTTCAAACAATTTAGACAAACAAAAAAGGTTGCCGCGCTGCAGTGGGAGTAGCTGAGGAAAAGCAGATGAATAAGCAACATCAATTACTGGGGCTTTGACCTGCAAGCCCCCACACCATGGCACACATTTCACACCAAATCGCCCCAGATTGAAGCTGACACTGCTGGAGTGGAAACACTGACCCCTCACAAAGCTAGTGCATCAAACTTAAGAGCAAAGAAAAGCAGGGGGCATTGACAACCTACATAGACCAAGGCCAACATGGAAGGGAGACAAGAAGGAGGGGTATGAATTTAAAACAAAAACTCCCACATAATAGGTCCTAGTTTGTTTCAAAGTGAGACAAAATGGCTCAATTTGAGACTTAGACCGTCAAATTGGCCCAGCTGAGGTACAAGAGGAACATGCAAAGGGACAACCGCATCAGGACACAAATAAGGAGCCTATGAGAAGAACAAAGCTGATGTCCAACAGGCTTACCAGTAACCCTAAGCAAGACTGGACCTTCTTTAAAGCTTGTTTGGCCTCCCAACTTTACCCCCCAAATGTGCCGCTTCCCCTAAAGTCTTTTTATTCTGACACAAAGCCTTAGTCTACTTTGTAGGCTTGGACAAAAGGAAAATAAACACATGGGTCACATTTGTTCAACGCACAGTACACCACTTTGATAAAAAGATGCTTTAAGAGACAGTGTGATTTAAAAAAAAGGAGGCGGGAGTGCAAAAAAAGTGTTCCATTTCCTTGGTAAAAAGGCTGCATTTTCACCAGTATTTAGATTTGAAAAAAGCAAGAAAGTAGTATCCTCAAACATGAGAAAAGATCAGGCAATTCTAACAATTTGTCAATACAGTGTTAATTAATCTAATTACAAACCACTCTAAAAACACGATCCAAACTGACAAAATGACATGCAGTCTAACAGCAGCATACCAGCACACTGACACATTCAGGCACATAATGCTGCGCATAGAAACGGTCTTAAGAATTTCCCAATTAGCCAGAAAAAGAAAAGAGGAACATGTCTTAGGCTCATGGAAGTGGCATAAAACTTCATAAAAGGACATGCAAGAAAAATGGAGTGCTCCTTTCTTGTGTGCTGCATGGACAACTAAGGCAAAAACAACAACAAAACAGAAGGAAAAACTGACTACAGTTTTTCACTACAAAATAGAAAGGTTCTGCAAGGTCTCCGTTTCAAAGTGGAATTGCTGGAAATGGTAGTGACTTGAATAATGTGATACATGCACTGTAGCAATAAAAAACACAAGGGAAACAGATGCAACAATTATAAGAAAGCCTGAAAAGTGCACTATATAATATTTATAATCAAAGTGAATGTGGTAACAATAAACTAAATGAGCTGAAACCAGTTAAGGGCTTGTAAAATGTAAATTGCATTATTTCACAACTGAACACACAGTATAAAATACCTTGCTGTGCATATTTATAATCATGTAAGTTTACAAACCACATTTTCAAAAATATACATAATTCTTTTCAGTGCACAGTAAAGAGGGAAATACATTTTATCCTGCTTTCAGAACAGCCTGAATGTCACATTAGTTAAAGGTTAAAATGTGCGTTGCTTTCCCTCTACTGTTTATATCCTGTTAAGTTATTAACAAATTTAATGAAAGCCTAAAACCAACATTGCCGTAAAACCATGTCATATTCATAGATCAAAATGACAACTATCCAGAGCAAAGTAGATTCAATCCAAACACAAAAAAGGTATTTAAAAGGATTCCTACAAATGACCCTTTTTAAAATAAACTTCATTGATTGGTAGTAAAGGTCTCATTTGGACTTGTCAACTTTGGACTGAAAGAGCTGAATACTTAAATGCTAAAGAAGTTCTTTTACAAGAACTCATATCAAAAGTACTATGATGTGTCACATCAATAAAAGTGCATTAGTTTTCTTTAGCATACGTTGGACTTGTCTTGCTGAAGAGTGCAGAGAAAGCACACATTAATGCTGAAGCATTGATGTGAATAGAACAAGTTACAATAAAACTTGTGGCCAGCTGACACATCTTGGAGTCTCAACCACCGAATAGAGACAACTGATGATGATTGTTTCAAAACTACTGATTTATATTTGTCATAAATCCAATTTAAAGCATTAAAAAAAAAACATCTTGATTGGTAATCTCATTGTTTCATTGCAAACACTGAGCCCTACAATCTATGGGCAGTTTTCTGTTCAAATATGCTAGATGGCTGTTCCAGGCTTTTCTGATGTGAGATTTTGCTCCTTTGTCTGTAACATAAGCTCTAACCATCATAGTCTTCCTATCAAGGATTAGGATTGCAACCATTCAGCAACCATAAGATCTTTTGGCCATGTTCATATTGCTTGTACTTTTTTAATAAGAAAAAGAAAACTCCCCACAAACTGTTTAATAGTTAAAATCACATTCTACAACTAGAAATATACAATACATTGTGCGAGGACACAGCAGTGAGACCAGGGCTTTAAGAACCACACTTCAAACTCAAAGCTTTGATCCTGAAGTCCTTAGAAGCCAAAATACTGAAATTACCTGTTTCACAACTCCACAATCATCTACAGGTTCTTATTTTTAACTTAAAAATCAAAATGATCAAAGATTTTTGGACAAAAACTGAAGTTGTGATGTAGCAGTTCAATGAAGGAAGCATGTAGAAGAAACCTATTTTTTTTACATTGAAATTTTAATCCTTTCGGAGAATGAAGGAGGTACCCAATATGACAACTTTTTTATTATTATTATTATTATTATTATTATTATTATTATTATTAAAGGTTTTGTTGACTCAAAAGCCTTTATTTGAAAGTAGTTTCACAGGAATCAGGGTAATGAGAGAGGCAAATGTTGCCAGGCCGGGAATTAAACCTGCGACTACCGCCACGAGGACTTAGGCCTCCATTTGTGGGTCGTGCTTTGCCCCTGTACCACCACAGTACCCCACCAGTATGACAATATTGACCTTATTCCATACACAACTTCATTCTTTTCCATACCTATTCACACTGAAAATACTAAAACAAATTATGTACATTCCAGTCCTAATTTCACCATCTGAAAGATCAATCCTATCTATGAATGTGAAGGGTATGTTGGAGCAGTCATTTCAAACAGCGGAGCATCCCATCACATCCATCTGACCTCCAATCCCACATTCAAACAGAATTATAATGGAGGCTGTACCAGTCAAGTCAGCTGTCTTTGCAAATGGAAATGTGACTCATTTTATCTGGTTGACACACATTATAAAAGAGGATTTCAAAAAGAGTAAGATGGAAGCTTTCAGGTCAATTTTGGTGTCAATGCTGTCATTTTGTCATGAATTATATACGTTTGAAGAACACTTTACTTCAAGGGGTAAAAGAGATCAGGAACATTTACTGTTTAACCTAACCAGCATACGAGAACATTGGAGAAGGGAGTAAAATGAGGAAAATCATTTTCTCTTAGCTGTTTAGTTCAACAAGAAAAAAAAACTACACACATACTCTGAAAAAAAGAAAAAGTAAAGCAAAATGTCTGTTAATAGGTTTTAAAAAACATACATCTCAAAACATTTGAAGAGTACTGAAGTTACTTTATCTCAAATATTTAATAGATTAATTGCACAAATTGATATATTTCAAGTGTTTATTTTATTAGACATCTTGAAATGCAGATTTATGACTACTGAAAACCCAAATAAGTTACAATTCCATCATATATCAAATTTTCATTTTAAGCAGCTACTCTAAATACAAAATAACAAATGTCTGAGTTCCCAATAACACAAATACAAAAGTTATTTTCTTCATTCCTTGGCTCCAAATGTAAATGCCCCTGTACTCAGTTCGAGATATAAAATGCTAACCTTGAGACACGGAATGACAGAGGGAATTATGGGTAATTGTGGTGTCAGAAAAGAAGACGGCTGCATGACAAGATTCCGTGTCATTTAGACAATCAGAAACTTAAGAGGCAGTGTGACACATTTCTCTCCCTCCATTCGTCAGAGCTCCTGACTTGACTGGTGATAATTTCCAGGAGAGGGAAAAAAGGAGACGTGAGTGAAAGGAGAGCACAAATGAAAATGGAAGTCGCGGCAAGAGAGGTGTGATTTTTCCTCTTCCATATGCAGCACAGGGCAAGTGCCAGCCAATGTGCTGCATTCATTGTCGGAATCAAGACGAAATATCCCCTTTATATGTCAACCTGCCACATAGATAAGAGGTGCCTGAACCTCTGTATGAGATTAATACTTCCCAGCGAGAAATGACACAGGCTGGGAAGGAGGACTTTTGATCGCTGTGTGAAGCCACTTTAACAACAGACCTACCCCTGAAGACACATGCTTCCTGCTTAGGTCAGGTGGGTGCATGGGCATGCAACAATTCTAAAAAAATGCTTTAAAAGGCTTTTTCCAACCACAATGGTGAATAACAACACTCAAGCCAAGCTGTCATTTTTCTTTCTTTCTTTTTTTTTTTTTACACATTCATGGCCACGGAGAATCAGATACATAAAAAAGGATGTACTGCCTGTCAACATAATGAATTCAATAAAAGCAACATTGTCTGCTTTGTCACATTTCAAAAGTGGTGATGTGTAATTACTGTTATCTGTAGAAATAGCCTCAATTTACATCAGTGAAGGCTTTTCCAATCTTAGCACTGCAAGGACAATAAAGATATTTCTAATGTGAATACTCCGTGACAAATGGACAAAACACTGCACTGAAATAGCAGAAAGTTCAAATGACAATGTATGTTACATTGTAGCATACATTCTTACACGTGAAGATTTTTTTTAATTCATTTTTTAAAATCCAACTGTATGACAAGGCAGGACAAGAAAACTCAGCATTAAAAATTGTTATTTTAACTAAATATTTTCTTTTCAAATTATGTTTTGCAAAGAACATGACAAGATCTTAGGGTTATTTTAGTGCAACATTTGCTCTGTAAAGTACAAATGTGACTATCTGTATTTTCTAAACCAAGGTAAATTTGAGTGCTTGAGTGTTTATGCACAATTATACAGGTGGTAACAAAGTGCCACATGACAGGTGAAGGGGGAGATCCTCCGCTTTTCCCATGAACTGATCATATGTATTCAAATGGATTCTTCGCTGTCTAAGCCACCACTACCAAAATCAGTAAGGATTCCATGTTTCTCATAACTACATTGTTGTATGCTTTGTCTGGCCATTACTAAGTCTAACAAATCAAAAACCACGCTCAAAATTTATCTTAAAAAGGAAGAAGTTTGGAATTGGAAGAATATGGTGTATATTTGAATAAGCATGCCGAGGTAAAATGTATTGTCCCACCGGTCACTATTGTGACCGTCAACATGTTTACACATCCCGCTCACACTCCAAAACAACTTTTGTAAATGCAAAGGTGTATATCATAACTAGACACTTTAAAGATGATGTGCACCAAAAATTTGTGTTGCATGTTTATTTAAACATACATTGCTGGCCTCTTCTTTGGGAGGTTTGTGTCAGTCTTCCTCTCGACAAGGTGCAACCAAGATATAAACAGCTCTGGTCATGTAATAATTTACTCTAAACTTGTGATACTGCATCAGTATTATCTAACACTCTAAACTTTTAATATTTGCTGAACATTAACTGAAAATTTAATCAGTAAGCTTTTTGGAGTCCTTGAAAGTGAAATTAATTTCTTGGTCACTATTGTGACCAGTGGGTTTAAATGGGCTAAGACATTTTGTACATCTGGTGCATTATTCAAAGAAAAAAAATGTATATAAAGATCCCTTGACTCATTCTTAATGATGACCTCTTAAGATTTTTAAATGTATCTGTGAAAACTAACTGTTTGGTTGGACTCACTGTCAGAACCAGTTTCTGAACGAAACATTACAAACTACTGTGGAGAGAAGAGCCTGAGCTCTAAGGGCAAAGAAAAAGACAGAAAGTCCTTCTGTCTTCACTCCATGTTTCATTCCCTCCTATTTTCCCTTTCCTGCATTCTGCAGTTGTGTGTCCTGACCTTGCAGCTTCCATGGCCCATCCATCTTGGGCTGCTTAGCCATTTCGCTGGCTTCATACTGCGCAGATTAACACAATTCATCACCACAATCATCCTCCATTCATCACCCTTTCCAATGAATGTTTTGACATCCAGTTAATTTTCTGCTGATGATTTATCAAATTATAATTACCATGCTCTGAAGGGCTCATTTATTATGTTGATACATGATAATGATGCCAAAGTGGATTGAATTTTAAGTAAGTTCTCCCTGCGATTATAACATATGTGTTATTGTGACTAATGCTGTGCTGTTTAGTTCTTTACGGCCTGGAATTTCCACAGACAGCCTTAATGTTATAAAAATCAATGCAAAAACGAGGGGAAAAAGTAGACAAAGTGGGAATGGTAATTCAATTTTTTCACAGAATAAATTGTTTGGCTGGGGAGCAGTAGCCATGAAAAAGTTCAATTAGATTCAGAGCTCCCATCTTAAATGCTCAGTAATTAAAGAGTTCACTAATTCAATCAGGGGCAGGGCTCAGGCAGAGGCAGTTAGGCTGTTTCTTAATAGGTTATAGGTTATTCCTCACATACTGCCCACATAAGCACTTCATTAGCCTTCTGCTTTACAATTCACTCAGCTTTTCAGTCTCATTATTATCCAGGTTTATTAAAATCCAATGGTTACCTATCTGTTCTGGTTATTGAGGAGATGCCCAGTAATGTACTGGGCTCCTGCTGAGGGCAAACACACCAACTAGTGCATAAGAGCACTTAAAGAGGCATAGTTATGGATATTTATACTGTGCATTGTGCTTATCTATATTAGCAAACTGGTCCCAATGTGAATAGAATAGTGTGACCTTGGCAAAGCTCAACCACATATCCATTTGCCCTTAATAGCACCCCTTCTTCAAATGATAAATGATTATTATTTTTTTGGCAGAGTAGTGGACTTAGAAGGGCAAATTGGATTCTACTTGGTCAGATTCTTTCCCCCCTTTAACTCGTTTTTTTTTCCACCCTTTTCCACAGACACTGGCATTTGATCCTTTGACCCATGCTTAGACTCCAAGTTAAATCACTGACCAAGGGATGGAGGTGGTTTGTCTGGAGCCGCAGTGCATTCTAGGGCACTGGCAACCAGCTCAGGGAGATGAGGGCTTAGGAGGTGTTAAAGGTTATTGAATGCTGGAGAATTCTCCTGGCGGCGCAAGCATTGTTTACAGCTATCTATTTTTTTGACTCTTTGCCCTTGGGCTGTGGCCCATAAACAGAGCTGCTATCCCCGACATCCCAGCAAGTGGAAAGTGCAGAGCATAATTGTGAGTCCCCCTTGGATGTCCCAAAAGTGAAAGATGTGTCTGGTAAGTGAGAGAGGTCAAACACGAGCATGGATATTTATTACATGCACTGCAACCAGATGGAGGAGGCCCATCCATCAAGGAGAGCTGTCACGCTGGTCACAAACGTTTCCCATAAAGACACCCCGCCAACGCCGCCGCCCCCTCACTGCCTCCTGCTTTTGCTCAGTGAAAGCAGGAGGTCCAAGAGTGAAAGACTGTGAGGAGACTTGGTGTGCAACCTGTACAACTTTTAAGGGACAGCTTAGGAATTTCTAAAGAGGGTTCTGCTAAAACTTTTAAGCTGTTAATATCTTACCTAGTGTAAATAAGTCACTATAAGTCAGCAAGGGACTAGAGTTTAAAGCTAAAAACTATGTTAAGATGAAGAAAGACCAAAGCAGACATCTACCTTTTCTGCAGAATGTAAAGCTTTTGAAATATGAAATTCGAACTAAGCATTTTTCAAGATTTCAAAATTGTTTTGGAAGTATGCACATAATTTTTTTTTTATTGCAAAAGACTGTTTGGAGAGTATTTTCAATGATTGTAACTGAATAATTGTAATTTGTTTGATTACCATTTCCAGTTCTTCCCATGACGCTATAGGTCACAAAGACTGCTAAAAGCAATATAACAATCTAATTTATTTGTACAGAAAATACTCCTGCTGTCAGCAATTACAAGCCTGAACTAACATTATCAGACAAAGTTTACAGTTAAGAGCTAGGATTAGCTATTTTTTTCTCCATTCACATGACTGTTGAAGGTTTTTCTAAAAGATTAGTCACAGTAAGATGCTATAAAATTCAATTGGTGGTATGGTAGGTCAAATGCAATTCCTGTTACCATCAACAGATAAAAAATATAATTTAAAGTTATTGTCCAATGTATCTTTTAAGAAGCAAATTTGCATTCATTCAATGCAAAATGAATTTGCCATGACTGCTGTCCCTTTAAAACTAGCACAGTTTGAGAGCATCCCCAAACCTCTATCTCTCTGACATGGCTTTTATTTGTCCGGGAAGTTATTTTTTGAACAACAGTGGCTGATGATGTTGAAAGTGAAAGAAGACCAGAATAATAAGGCATGTAGAGCAGTAGTATTGGAAGAAACTTGAGAAGCAAGAGTGAAGGGGGGGAACACAAGGGCGTTTCTGACACTTGCTCTCTTCGTCATCAGGCTCTCATAGGGCCGTAGGTGACAATGAAAAGAGTTCACAATACAGCCACAGCAGAAACTCATTCTGGCCCTCATCCATCATGCTCAGCCCGCTAGCCGTTCCACTGACCTAATCTGTGATGCCTCGCTGCCCGCATCCCTTTCCTTTAAGGCAGGCTTCATTACTGTAAGAGAGAACAGGAGATAGAGGCCAGGGGCCAAGGGCCTGGGGAAAAGAGCTGCGGTAGTCAGATACACACACAGAGACTTAAGGTACATTTAACACAGAGACAGCCACCTGTCACAATCATCTATTTCTGACAGCAAACGACTGCAGGAGACATTCCCTCTGAAGATGCAGCCTTTTGGAGAAAACAATACAAATATAGTGGATAAACCATGCGGAACCGTTGATCCATTAAGTCTGATTACAATGGAACAACAATATCGCTGTCATGGAAATGTCCACCTCGCAATCTAAGAGCCTTCTTTCCATCAATCAATCAACGGATTAGACAGCTTGTTACTGTCACAAACAATTTCCAAGTCGATGAGTGACAGAGTTTGAGTCACATTTGCCCATCTTAAGGAGGAGCTTACTGGGATAATAATTTCCATTACCCACTGTGATTTTATAAAATAATATATGTATTTTTTGTTCATCATCCTTCTACAGTGTGCTTTGATTATAGTTTTGAGTTGCTGATTGTGGCTTCAACAAAAGGGGATTCAACTGAGGTAATTTACCCAGTTGACCCAGCACCAGCTAACATGAAGCCTTAACCCCTTAACTCCTGCTCTGGGTTTGTGGCCACACAGCTTTATTAGCTTTGTCTTCTCTCTCTAACTGGTCCCCAGACTCTGCTACCCACTGCCTAATGGAGCCTGCCTCAGCAGTGAGGGACAAATTCAATCAGACCTTCGCTAAACATCTTCAAATAACATTGGCTCAACTCTCTGAGAAAGTGAATACTGAAATCAAATAAACTGTTCAGCAATCGCTGCTTAGCCAACAGCAGACATGGGGGAAAAAAGACTTCTGATGAAGTGATACTGCTGCTTTCTTCTTTTTTTCTCTTCTCACACAACCAGACATCAAAGACATCAATTTCCTGCTCAACTAAAGTGATGCATTATTAATAATAGTAAGATATTCTGCATACATTAAATTAAATTACAATATTCATGTTTTGTTTTTCCACTGCAACAAACCCAAATCAGGAGGGCCTGTGTGAGATTTGAAAATGAACTACTGAATCTGTTTGTCTTGGAAAGCCAGAGGCGAAATAAAAACCTAATCAACAACTACTGACACTGATTTTAGCCAATTCTAATTTGTCTTTGTAAGAGTATTAAAAACTGCTAGAAAACAATCACCCCACTTTTTCTTACTATGATTTAAATACTGTAGCATACAAAATTTCAGTACTGCAAAAACTGGACTTCAATACATTGAATGCAGTGATTCTACTACTTCATGTATAACGCACACATACCCCACTACTATATATACCAGTGTATATGTGACCAATGTACCACTGTAATTACCAAAAAAATAATAAAAATAACGACTAGGCTGTACAGTGGAACGGTTAGTAGAACTGTTGGAGCAAGAAGGTCATGTGTTCAAATCCCATCACAGATTTCACTTATTCTTCCTGTGAATATGTGGGTTCTCTCTGGATATTTTGGCTTCCTTCCACAGTCCAAAAAGCATGATGATTAGGTTAATTGGTCTCTCTCAACAGTCTCAACAATTATGAGCAAAAGAATTTTGCTCATAATTATCTGACTTCCACATGCACTCAAAGAGCATTCAGTAGAGCCATGGATAATAATAATAATAATTAAAAAATAATGAAACAGCAGAATTTCACTGAATTCACTGATGCACTGCAGTTCAAAGAACAATTAACGCCATCCGATACATTTCTCTCCAGTCTTCCTGCTATAATCTGCCATTACTTATTTGTATTAGGAGATGAAGCAACTGCATCTGATTTATGAGAGAACAGTTAGAGTAAAACGGGGTTTTCTTCCATTGTAAAACAAAGAGAAAATGTAAGACAGTGGCTAAAACACCCCGAAATAATAAAAAATATATATATATAAATAAGTAACTTTGCTGTTCTGTGTTCAAATTTCCTGGTATTGAATGAATTTGAAATGCTTCTTCACTAATGGGACAAAAAACGAAAGGAATCCAGAGGTTGAAGCTATGCATGCTGTACAATGTACAAATCGACCACAGACAAGTACAAAATATTCAAGAAGCAAATTGACCAACCTGAGGAAGTCTTGAATTTTGTTGATGTAGACTAAGTCAATAGTCACTTTTTATAACTAATTTTTCCTCGGAAATTTGCATCTTTCAGTCCATTCAACGTTTTCAGTTGAATGAACTGAAAACATTGACTTTCAATAATGTCAGCGATACATTTTAGTGCAGACAGAAAATCATCTGGGTTTTTGATAGAGCAAAAGCCGAATGAACTGTACTTCATTCATTCATTTATCCATATTGTTTTTATTTGGATGCTGTATATATTTATATAAATATAAGTAAATAAATATATTTATTGATTTGACAATAAAGTGTAGTTAAGCCTACGAGTGTCTTTAAAATAACTTGTATTTCAAAAGTGCTACTTACATTAAAAATTAATCAGCAGAGTGCTGCAAACACAATTTGACAACAGTCAAAACCGTATTTCAGAAAACCTGGTATTATACAAGACATGACTTCAACATACTTCTAAAAAAGCTATCTCAAAGCCGACCTACATATGACTTGATAATCATCTTACCATCAAATTGCTATTGCATCACACGTCCTAGCCATTTTGGGGCACTAGAGATTAAAAGAGACAGCTAATTGACAGCTATGCTGCCCAGGAAAAACCAACCAGACAGATCAAACTAATGGAAAATGTTTACAAGTCTTGCATCAGCACAGATAACATCTAAGGAAGGGATATTTTTAAAGCGCTCATAAATAACAAGCCAACTGAAAGATATACTGCTGTGTATGTGTGCATGCGTTTCTTTTTTTTAAACAAAGTTACAGTCTGCTGTAGGAGAGCAACTATTAATAGTGGCTACAAAACCAGAAATATGTCAATTTCAGGATATCTGTTGATCTGCAATGTAAAATGAGCTTTTACTAAAGCAAGTTTGCATTGGTATCTATGTTCTGTAAGTCAGTCTGTGGAAAAACTACATTGGCATTATTTCAGAAGCCCTCTATGTCCTGTCTAGAGCACACACAGCAAGAAGTTGAGTCAATAAGAGCATGATCATTTGGTGAGAACAGGAGCATTTCCTGTCTCAGGAAGATGCTTTTATAGAAAGCTGCTAAGGAGCAGAATAGTCCTCAAGTGATTTTTTTTGACAGTATAACTGGTTCTCCTGACACATAAATGACTATGCTGACAACTTAACTGCACTGCCAATCAATATTTCCTATTACTCTCATTGTCAGACACAAAATAAAAATATAATACTGAGGTCAATCCAGGAGTGACAGGATATTATGGGCCTATCAGTGCTGCTTTTTAAAGCAAATAGACCCTTTAAAACAGATAGACTGACACCAATCCATGCCAATAATAGATGAGAAATTCTTACGAGTTTGTAACATATATAAATGAGATATATTAAGCAGAATAAAATGTGTTTTATGTTTAATTTTGAATGGCATCATACAATTTATTTTACTTTAAAGCAGACTTTGAGAGGATTTGCAAATAAATAGATAATGGAATAGCAGTAGAAACAGCAGCATCCAAACCAAGCTGTTTGACTCCACCCACAGCATTACAGCCCAACAGCTTGTACCTCAACAAGAGAAGGAGAAGACAATTAACCAGGGGTTTAACCTGCCAGTCATCTCCTGTCAACCTATCACACTTGCACTCTCAGGTCCGCCTCCTGCTTAACTCCCTCTGTGATACGCTGCTGGCAGTTTGGATAGCTTGACTGACAGCAGTCCTGATCCTGGTGCTGGGAGGCACCTATGTGGACATCTTAGACATGAGAGAGGGAGATTGGGGTGGACATGTGAGGGTGAAGTGGAAAGGGCCTAAAGGATAGAGGAGGAGCTAGACATTTTCTGTGGTGTCCTAATTAGATCTGCAAAGGGGCAAAATGTCTTTCCCAATGTAATGACAGGAGTGAGAAGAAGCAATGGCAATGTGGTAAACTGACATGTCCAACACTTCTATTCATAAAAAAGCATTTTTTCTCTCTCTCTCAACAGTTTGCGTTCAGCACAACCTATAAAAAATGCACTAAACAGAAACAAAGCCTGCATAATAAAGTAAACACCATCTTCTGCTTTCTTTTCTTCTCAATTTTGCTAAGAAAAAAACAATCCCCCTCCCTATTCCAACTATTAGGCTGGATGAAATGTGAAAAAATTCAAAACAAAACAATATATTGTATCCCTTTGCAAATGTCAAGCTTTATTCTCGCTTCACAATTGAGTGCATTTCGCCGGGAAAATGAACTGAAACCATTTTGGCTGCGTGTCCCATTACTTTGCTCTCTGCTTCCAACACTTCGGATTCCATAGCGTTCTGTTAACCATCAGCAATTATCTCCCTGTCAGAGCTAAAGGTAACAAATTTCCCTCCATCCAGCCAGTCGCTATCAACCTCTGGACACCAGCATCAACTGACAGCAGCTAAATCACACCAGCCAGCCAAGACTCCTGACAGACAAATGCACTACCTTGGAAAACCTAGGCCCATCACTCTAAGAGGGGAGGGGTAGGTAGAAAAGCTAGCCTCTCCCCACTGACCTTATACATCCCGCTCTACCCCACCCCGCACCACTGTAAAAGATGGACTGCCCTGTATTGTGTAAGCGCAGGGCCCTGTTCCCGAATAAGAGAATTATTAATGGAAAGCTCCTTGGTTCTGGTTTATCTTGTGTGTACCATCTCACTGGTTCCCACTTTTTCCCTTTTTTACAGATGGACCCAGAGAGCCAGGGCTCTGAGTAATCCAAAACTACACCCAGCAACCACAAAGGCTCCATCAACAACAACTTCATAATTCAGCAAAAGGGAAGCTTAATAATACCCCTATTTTTAAAAGGAGGTAAATTAAATATGGTTCTAATGTGTCAGTAAAATATATATATACAATTTCATTATATGATTGTGCTGATGTTTTTCATCTAAATGTTTGAAACATTTTCCATCTATTTATTTATCTATCTATGAGCAACATTTGATTATGTATTTCCCATAATCAAGTCCTTTATACCATATATGACTCAAGAAATGTAAATGTTCATAACAAAAAACAAACATGATATCAGCTGTAAAGAGATTGACAAATGACTCGAGCGCAGATGTGGATGATCTTTGGTGTAGGCATGAAATACAAACGGAGTGACATTAATGTAACAGACTGACAGGTGAGGTTAGGGCAAGCGACAAAATGATTCTCCTTCAGATTGACATGACCTTTCTTGTGAGTCAAACATATTCACTACAAAAGCTCCTGACAGAAAACTGATGCTCAACATGTCTGTTTCTGCCAACGCCACTGTTGTTATTTTACTGTTTTTTTTTTCTTCTATTTTTGAATTTAGCACTTTGAATTAAAATGGATTGTCTAGTTATGCCTCTGTGCAAACAAGGTGAAATAACATCGGCGAGCACAAATCAAGTTTTCTTTGCGTTACGTCAAGTGGCTCACAGCTTCAACAGCTCTTCCCTTCAGATCGCATTAGCATACTCATGCAGGTAGATTTCAGTGTGTGACATCCTTTATCAGCAGGGGTGAAGGAAGAGGAAAGCTGTACCTGACAGTGACCTGTCAAGCCAGATAGGATGTGTTTAACGATAAGCTGTCTGCCTGCATTGCGTACGCACTCATGCACAAATAGACTAGTTTCTCCCACCCAGCTTAAAAGGACCTCCACAAAAATATTACATGCTAAACCTTAGCAAATGTGAACTGATTCCAGTCATTATAATCATTACCACATAATCACAACCTGAGACGGAGATGATTATTTTTACTGAATAAATAGTTGAGACTGCTTTTGTTTTTTTGTTTTTTTAATAAAAAAAAAACAAAAAAAAACACTAAATATATGAGTTCGCATGTGTTTCTCTATTGTAGGGAGGAAAAGTTGATAAAAAAAAGTTCTTATATATTCATAAAATGTAGTGTTCTGTTGTCTGTTAAAAAAATATATACACACAGAATATAATCAGGAAAAACAAACAATAATTGTTACTTATGCTGCCAGTCATAACATGTAATCATGTAGACCAGTGCAGCTGAACCATCACAGCTAATTTTTTGGCATCCAAATGCACATATGATTGGATTATCTCACATGAATTTGAGATGATGTAATTTACTATAAATACGTGAATCAGAAAGGCATCCATCAATATTTTCCATTTAGCTGTTACATTTTGTTTACAAAGAAAGATGTACTGACTGTCAGGCTTTAGGCTAAGCTTCATGCTGGTTTGGTGTATGTTGGCTGGCTCGTTTGGGTCATGTGGATTTTTTCTGGCCCCGTCTTTGGACAGGGTTCGGGCCAGGCGCTCACCTTATGTGCTGTCTCACCCTGGTGAGTGCTTGTCAGTGCCTGGGTGCCCTGGCTCTGTCAGGCCTCTGCTAGGTGGTGGTATGCCCTTGGGGCTTGGGTCTCTGTGTCTGAATCTGCTCCAGTGCAGCCAGTTGCTGGCGGAGACTGCAGCCTTGTTGGTGCAGTCCCCTTGGGCTTCTGCATTGTGGCTGCCTCCCCAATGGATCTTCTCTCCTTTCTTTAGGAGGAAGAAGGAGTTGAGGGGAGTGTTCCTGCGGTGGTGCTCAGGGGTCTCTGTCCTCGGGGGCGTCTTTGGATGTCTATGGGTCCGATCTTCATCATGTCTATCTCGGGTCCTGGGGTCAGGTCTGTACCTTCCCACACCTGCTATGGAACATTCTTTTGGCGAAGCCTTATATACACTATATGATGCAATGGTCTCACAAGACAAAAGACGCTTGTTAGTCCCAAAACCACAGAGAACCCCCCCCCCAAAAAAAAAAACAGTTGAACAGTCACTCTAAACCTCTTTGAGATAAACCATGTTCCTATGAGGAGTGTTTCAAAATACAGTATTTATTTTCAAAGAGAGATGCAGAAACAATTGTTTTGACATTGTTCTTGTTAAATAAAAATGACTATCAGAAACTAGAAGAAACATTTTCAGTTGTTGCATTAAATGCAAAATGAACATAATACATTTATTAAAGTGGCAATAGCAGTTAGAGAAGTGACAGAAGCCGTGATATGAACACAAACTGCGTAGCATGAACATGTCACTAAAATAAATCGGCAAAGCAATTCGAGGAAATGCAAAGCAATTCGATGCCTAAACATTTATGAGTAATGCAGAGGCTAAAATAAATCCATCACAGTTCATTGAGTTACCTACAGTTGTTTTCAAGTCACCATCTCAAAGTCAAAAACGACCAACAAACAATGCAGGGTATAAAAGTGCAGCTAGTGAGAAAATGACAATATCACCACAAAACAAGCTTAGCAGTTTAACAACAGGGGCCAAATCTAAAGGTAAAGACAGGGATGCAATTGTGCTGTAGAACAACCCTTCCAGGGTGTACTGGTTTGACTATAGTAATTGGAGGTCTACCCACACGTGCGTGTGAGTGTGTGTATACACACACTCAAACGCACCCAGACACGCAGACATGCGCTCTCACACACAGCAGGCCCCTGGGCAGGATCAATATTTGTTGGTATTGCACCTTGTTCCAACAATGCAAGATTTACAGCAGGCGTGGGGGATTTACACTTTGTCTTCGAAGCAACTCATCAGTGCAACCCAATTACTTACCACAGACAGACAGCATTAACATGGGCCCTGCTGCTGCTTTATGGCCCCTCAGCCCATCTCATTCCAGCCTCTTCAGGCACTGCCACTATAACAGATACTACACTTAAAATGTGCTCACAATGAATTCTTAGTCTTTCATTATTCCCACCTTGATTTACTTCATATCATTTCACAGCTATAGACAAAGATAACACATTGTAAATTACCGGCACAAACCCTGCTTGTTTCCACACTGGGGAGGCGAAGCAGGGGTGGAGTGAGGGGAGACAGGGGGGTGCGCGTGCAGCAGGAGGGGGGGGTTCAGATGTCGGTGCAGAGATGAATCTCCATCTTTTACCTTCTTCCAAAAAATAGGTGTGAATGCCCACAAGGGTAAAATCCTGACATTTTATTGTGCATAAAAATTACACTCGGAACACATGAGTGACAGTCACATGCTAACCGCAATCATTTTAAAACTATTGTTTACATGACAAGTGCCACCTTGAGCCCTAAGGCCAATACAGGAGACTTGTAAGCCAGTAAAAGTCCATAACCACCGGCTCCAGCTTTTCCCTTAAGCCATCACACATTCAGAGCCACGGTGCCCCAGTTTACACCCAAAAGCATATTAGAGCCTGTCAATCACAGTGGACCGAATTGAGAACTGCTGCGTCATACATTTCCACAATAACCTACATTTACAACAACTTCAGGATTCCTCCTCATTATATTTTTATAAAGCTCTTACTCAGTAGGTTCCTACTCTTTAACAGCAAATATAGCCTTTAGCTTCAGGCCAGTAACTGAACAAGAATAGACGCAAGACATTGTAAGAACCTGTATTTCACCTCCACTAAATGAGTTTCTGCAACAGCCAGACATTTTCATAATGCTCTGATATGAAATAAATGTATCCACTGTGTAAGCATAATTAAAACAACACATTACAATCCATCTGATCCCCTGCAGCTTACATCTGTGTTTGGTGTCATTGATAAAACCACTAACGTGGGGCGTAGAAAACCCCCCTTTCCACTCCCTATAATTTCCTCAACCCTCCATCCTATTTCAGTGGTTGATAACTAAGAACATTAGTTTTATGCCACTTGCCAAGCACAAATGAAAAGAGAGCTAACTTTAATGACACCGCAATTAATCGGCCCAATAGACAGACTGCTAAAAGACGAGATATTGACTTCATTAAGGATAATGTATTATGTCATTAAGTCACCAGGGTCACCTTGTGTATCACACAAGCTGCCTAAAATATTGGCATTCTTTGTGAATAAGATAAATTCAGATGTGAGAGATAAAGCTGATTAGAAAATGCTTCATCAAGGGAGGCGGGATGCATAAGAGTCAAGTCTCTTTGCTGCTGGGGAGTCTCCAGCCGGAAAGAAACGGGATAATGCGCTACAAATCATAGTGTATCTGGAACCCAGATTGATTGGCTGTGGCAATTTAATCATTATTGTTTGGCTCCAATCTACAAAGAGGAACACAGCAGGCATGAATGACTTTATAGGAGCGTGACAGCAGCCTCATTTATTTTCCAGTGTTGCCATTCTACAACTGAAAGATTGATAGCAACTTTCAGATATTGTCTGTTCAGTGAATTAAAATCATTGCCATATTACCAAAAATTATCTTTACAGGCATAAAAACGCACATGAGCTCTCCTAATACCTAAATTAAACAAAAAGCAAAATGTGTTCAGGAAGTAAAACTGCGTGTTCACAAAACTCATTGTCCACTGAGGTATATCTGTGCATTTCCCCAGAACATGTCCCTCAAGACAACTATGTCCACATGTTTATTTAGTGACCTTGCTGCATTCTATCCTTTTTTATTTATTTAGTTTTTCTTGGGGGTTAGACGTCATTATTGGCAGTTTCTCATCTAGTGGAGGCTTTGCTCATTTGTCATGATTATTGCTGGGTACCAGCCTGTCATTGGCTCAGAGAGATCAATGGCTTTGGACTCTACCTCTGTGGTATGGGCAGACCAAACAGGCTTTTCCTCTCTAAATTAGGCTTTTGCTGTTTCCATCCATTCTGCCCATTCTATCCCCCTTCCAACCATGTCTGGGTAGTTGGAGTCACTTCATCACTTCGGCATCCTATCTTATTTTCCAATCACTGCTGACATAATGACTATAGAGTCCTGTGAAAAAATTAGGCCACCCCATTATGTATGTTCTCTCTCAAGAAAAAATATCTATAGCCAATATTTTAATTAAGTCTGGAAAATACAAGCACTTAATTGCACTTAAGCAAAAATAATTAACCTTATTTTTCTCACAAAACAAAGGGAGGTCAATAAGAAAGGATGTGAAAAGAAGTCAGTGCTCCCTTACCTTTGGCTGACTCAGTGAGAAATAGACATAGTTTCCCCACTTCTCACTAAAAGTCAATTTCATGACTGGCCCGCCTGGGTCCTTAGTGGATTTACTGGTGAAAGTTCTGGGCTCTTGTCATGTTCCAGTATTAAAGGTGGGACATATGAATCTTTATAGATTATTTAATTACCTCTAACCATATCACCACAGAGAATATTTAAGATTTTGTGCTTTTTGTTTTTTAAAATTTGGTCAAACAAATAAGTAACTGCAAAAAAGTTATTTTACTTTCCTTTTTAAAAGGACACTAGAATAAAAAAATGTATTCATGTACACAAAATCACACAATATGTTTAGTGTGTCAAAGAAAAATATAAAATAGGTAGATATAATTGTAAATTAATTTTGGCCAAGAAAAAAAACCACTCCCACAAATACTACTGCACCCACATCCCGCAGTGCTATTTGCATTGCTTTACCAGACTGAGCAAAATTTGGTTCTTTTTGTTTTTTTTTCTAGAGGAATATTCAATTCAGGGCACAGAGAAATATGCACCTTCAACTCTCACTTCTGTTGATTTATTTAAATGTCTACAAGTTGTCACACGTGATACTGCTCGCTAGAAACTTCTGTTTCTATATCCTTGTGTTTCCAATCAATGATGTGCTGACAAAACAAACTGAAAGTTTATGTCTGTTTCATATAATTTGAGCCAAATGCTTTGAGTTATGTATTTATTTGTTGGGAGGTTTTGTCACCATGGCTGACCAGTTTATTCTCTCAGTGTGGAGAGGAGAGCCATGCAGACGCAGATGAGTATGGAAGAATCCTGCCAAACCACGTAACAGTGGGTAACTTTTTCTTGGACTTAAAACAATTTAGCATTATTACATATGCCGACATAGATATCACAAAGCTAGACATAAACAAACCTGTGGTCGATTAGCTAAAAAAATGTGACACCACCCTGCTGGACAAAAATTGAGTTCAGTCAAATAAGTCAGGAACACAAAGACAAGTCTGTTTTTGTTTACCATCTTCTTTGAAGGCTGCAAAAATGTCACATGCCCTTGCTCATACATTTAAATTCAGGCAGATTTTAGCCTGCTCAAACCAGATAAGGCCCTACTGTTCTCATTAAAATCCATATACAGATGTTCAATCAATTGCTACTTCTGTATGCAGACTTGGCCTGCAGTGCATAAAGTTCACAAGTTGAGAACATCATTATATCATGATCTGTGGTGATAAGTTCCCAGAATAACTTTTCTCTTTGTAATGATGAGTTAGTGGTTGGTGGCTCTTTTAATATCACAGTTTATATTTGTAGAAAATGAGGGAGTAATTTAATGTTCAAAGAGGCCACAGAGAACTTTAATTATGTGTCCTTAATGAGGAATAAATTATGGCAAGACTAATTGCTTATGAATATGAAGACACAGATCATGGCTCCTGCGTTACCACACACACACACGTCTGTAGAGATTGTAATGTAAGTAGCTAATTGAGCTGCTTGGTTAATAGATTATAGGGTGCTTTATACAATTTATATAAAACAATATTTCTAAGAATGAAAATAATGTAAATCACACGAATATGATTAACATTAAATGTGATAAAAGGACACCAAAGAGATAATGCAACAAAAAGGTAATATTAGAAAAGTGGCATGGTCATTATTGAATGTTGACATGGTGCATCAATCATTGGACGCATCAGCATAATACACATAAGAGGCCTATCACAGAGGCTCTGCAAAACAAAAGCAATTGTCCCCATCTGAAAAGCCAGTGAGCATAAATTCATGTCAGTAATCAACACAGGGGTCTCTCAGCATCTCTTTATGGGTCACAGAATTAAAGTGCCTTTCACACAAGGTCAAGTCAGCTCAGACAAGCCTTATTAAATATGATCCACCACTTTATGTAAATGGAAATAGCTGATCCACCACAATTATTACCAGTCAGTTTCATCTTTGGTCTCATAACAACTTTAGCTTTTAATGTCAATTCCTGTTAGCATAAATTGAGAAATTCAAGTGATTCAAGTAGCAAAGAATGTCATAATATAAGAAGTAACATTAAGTTTAAACTATATCTCCAACTGTAGCCTAGAGTCGTACTGAGAAGTAGCTCTTCAGACTGTTAACTTCAGGAAGGAGCTAGTCCAGAGCCACCTGGAGAGTGAGTAGGAGCGCTGATGAGTTTTATCACCTCGCAAAAGCCTTCCTCAGGAACTTCTAATTGACGGCTGAGCCTGTTCCACTGTCCCACACAATTTCCCGTCATGCCTCTCTGGCTGCCACGGAGCGCTCACTGATTGTACCCCTGCTCTCCACCTCCTTCCTCATTCAGCCCGTCCCCTCATGCTTCCCTCCCTCTACCTTTGTTTTCACCCGTATCCGTTTCCCATCTCTTCTCCTCTCCCCGGTTCTCGCCGTGCCTTGGCTTGGCTGAGCAGGCCTGACAGGCGGATTCCTTTGGTTTTCGCCATATTAAAGCCACTTTCTTGCTCTGACAGCCTGCTCTCTCCTGCCACCTCATAGCTCTGGCTTCACACTTCTCTGGGCAGCCACTGCCTCTTGACAGACCACTGTCACTTCCCATCATGCTCTCTGCTGATGGCGCCTCCTTCCTCCGCTACTTTGACACCCCACATACCTACTCCAGCCCCTCCTCTGCAAGCTTGCGCGAGCCCACTTCCATACCAGTGCAATTATTTTTTTGACAAGCCATCCATCAGCCTTAACTTTAAAAGCACTCTCCACTGATATTCATTGTTAAGCCTCCCTTTGCAGCTCTTGCCTTCTCCCTCCAGATAAAGCCTGCATGAGAGAGTATGATATCAGACATCACCAAACCTACCAAACCATGTAAATTTACTTTGTTCTCAGCTGTGTTTCCAATTTCACGTCCAATTTTTCGGTACATTATGCGTAGTTGTTGTGCCTAATACAATGTTGTCAAAACCCATTACAGTTTGCTCCCATAGCCGCCTCTTAAAACAGGTTACAATTGGTATTCTATATGTGTAAGGCGGGCACATCTCACCATCTGCAGTTGAATCTTATTAAAATTATCTGTTCAATTCTCACGTTCTTGGGTCAGAGCAATTTGCAGGCATTAGCAAACACACATATGAAAATGTCAGCATGTCAACTAATAACAACGAAGCCAAAGGAGTGCATCGCTGTGAGTCAATAATGCTGCCTTGCTGGTGACACAAATTTGATGGTAATCTAAGAAAATGAATAAGGAGGAAGAGCTCAGCCTTGTTTGAAAGGGAATCTTGTCCTGCGTTGAATCATTTGGTGCTCTTCCACTTGGCCTACATCTTAGCCTTGCTGTGGAAGAAAAAAAAAAAAAAAACAGGGAGGGGGTATGACAACTAAGTTCTCTTCCATCAGTGTAGTCTGGTGCGCTCAAACAGCACACATTACATGTGCATGATGGATTGCCTGCATTACAGACAGCTCAAGTGACTGGCTCTGTGCATCTGACCAAAACTGCCATCTGAGCAATACGATGTTGAGAACAGATACTGAATGTGGCTTTTAAAGCTCCAAGGTTATCTGTTTACCAAAAATACATCTTACACGAGAACTATGTGTTTGCAGAGCACAGCATGTTTAAATGTTGTGAAGATTTTAGTATTGACATTTTTTTGGAATGGCTGCCATGATAAAAACTTGTTCTGTAATAACATTGATAACCATTATAAATTTGTTCACAATGTTAAAGGATTTTGTGTACAGGTAATGATAAAAAAAAAAAAAATCTCACACTGTTATACCTTTACACTGTTTTTAATGCTGCACTTTTACTTGGAGAACTATCAAGTGGAAAGGCTGAAAATAAATAATAAATGCTGTGGTGTATTAGAAACACAGGGGGAAGATGAACCTAAAAAACAAAACAAAATCCTAACAAATCAATGAATTAAAAATAGAGTCAGCTCAACATTTGAGAAAAACATTACAGGCTATCCAACACTGCCTAAACAAAAATCAGTGGCCGCTGATACAGACAATTCAGGACAGGTAAATGAAAAGGGATTGAACTGCTGAATCAGCAGCACAAAGCGATGTTGCCACATTATTGAATCACTAAAAAAATTGAGTTGGTAAACTTTAAGCAAATTGCATTCTAAAAACACCCTTCGACAAAAAGGAAACACAATTAACAGGCTGATACCAGCGTGTGTCTGGCAGGCTTAATGAATATCAAATTACATACAAACACTTATAAATCATCATTATCCCCCCAAATTTTAATTGATCCCACAATTAAACATGACAAATGATTCCTATGGAAAGCCTTGGTTTTTATTCTTTCCGAATAAGAGTATTTATCTTTCCTTTTTCCTAGTGATTCATAGCTAATTTCACATTCCATGTGCTGCTAATTAACAGGGACAGACAGACGATTTTAGTCTGGGATAATTTCTTTTGTTTACAGCAGGGAGCCTTCTGTTTCCAATGACTTGTTTCACTCTCAGGAACTTTGCTGACTTTTAATGGTGTCTTTTGGAATAGCAATGGAACTTTTATACTGATTATTTCTCCTCTGTGAAAAAACAAACAAACAAAAAAAAACTTTAATGATTTGGAGCATTAGTATTTTAAAACAGAAATTTGACTTCAAGTCAAGTATAAGATGACGGCAGGTATAAGATGCTCTTTCGACAATATACGAGTTTACTGAGCAATCTGTGAGGCTGAAATTGCAAAACAAATCCCATTTATTTACACCGCTGTTGCAAAATAGCAGACATAGAATGTGCTGCATAATAACTATTGTTTCTCACGTTTTGTAAAGTTGCAGCAAAAAACTTGAGATTGCATGTGATGGACCAAGACCAAACAAAAAACTCTTAGGAAATGCAGCATAATTATGTATTCAGTCCTATTTACTCTATGTTTACTATTGAAGGAAATCAATAGAAAGTCCAGTTTGTAGTTTGCTCTGGTTTAATCAGGCCAAAATGTCTCATTGGGCTACTCACTAAAAGTTTGTAGCAGAAAGAACCCTAATTCTAAACCTTAAACATGGAGTGTGCATGAGAAAACATGGTAGCAGCAGCATCACATTGTGGAAGTCTAAAGTTTTAAATAATATGTCGAATGCTGCACATTGATCTAACAGTACCGGCACTATCCTCCTTATTTATGTGGATATCATTTAGCACTTTGATTTACCTAGTACTTTGGTGAGCATGGAAAACACTGAAAGACATCAAAGTGATTGGTCACTGCTAGGAAGCTATTTAACTGTTTAAGCACAGCTTCTTCAATAATTCAGTACGTCTGTTTGTTGACATGTTTATTTGAGCTGAGTTGTGTTTACACCTTGTGCTGTGTCTAATGCCATGCAGACACCTGCCACTGCCTGTGCCCCTGACAGCTCTGGTCCCAACAAAGTGAAGCCAGGCAACAGCATATGGTTATCAATGATCCAGATGGCTCATGCTTGTCTCCAGACTGACAACTTTGCTCCTCCATTATCAAACACTGGCAATTAACCATAATCAAGTAGGTGTTAATTAGACATAATGAAACAATTTCTGTTTGGTCAGAGCCTGCTATTTGCCAATTACTTGTAATTATGTGCACTAAGCACTTCAGTGTAATCTCCGTCTGAGGCGAATAGGCAGCCAGTCGAACAGCGGGGATGTTTCTGCACACTAGACTGAAGAGCTTTTTGTTTTGTCTAAAAATTTGGCAGATTTAAAGCTGCAAGCCCCCTGATTGGGCAGCATGCCACAGCTGTCTGTGGGGAGAACAAAAGGAGCATCATATACCTCAATGACAGCACGGGGGAAATTTGTCATCCCCTGGAGAGGTAGGCTGTTAATCACGGTGACCTTTGACTTTTCTGCATGGGTTTTGGAAACCACCTCAAGTTCAACACCAAGAAATAGTGCATTTTCTAAAGGGGACTGAGAACAAAAAAACTATATATATATATATATATATATATATATATATATAAAGTTAAATAAAGATGAAAACGGTACATAAGTTGATCACATCTGCAGTTTCAAGTCAATTTGTTACTACAACACTGCCATAAGACTGAAAAAAGAAGCAATTTCCCAAGTATGGAAATACAACTTCTGATAACATGTTTCAAAGTTAAAATGTTATGTTTTACGAGGTAACAAATACAGCCATGTGGATAAAAATGTTAATTAAAGGTTATACTGGAAAACAGAGCACCCTTTTCCATGAACTTTCCACAAAAGTGACTTTTTGGCAAGCTCACCCTTATGACTCAGGTCTCTTTAGGACACAGCAAAAGAGCTGCACTACACATGACTGTAAACTAAATGAACATACTGTATATTTTTCAAACAATCTGTCATCTGTAATGGCTGGATGTCAACAACCAAATTCCACACAAGCCTACCGTAAATCTGAATGTCACCAAAGTTGTTCTAATTAAAGGCTGCCATATCTGTAAAAGAGCACGTTTATGTGCAGAGTCAGTCACTCCTCTGAAGAGGCATCAACAACACTGTAAATAAGTCATTTACAGACGACCAGTAATCACAGAGGCCATAACCTCGGACTAGCCTCACCCATAATTGCTGCGGTCCAGGCATAATCAACGGGACATCATCTGCTACGAGCTGGAAAACTACTCACAGTTACCCCACCCTCTAACACATATCTGTATCCCATGACTAAGGACACAGCCACGTCCTGTGTGTTCACATGCTTTTTATATTGATGTGGGCATTTCAGAATTTAGTGGGCTATACTTAAACACCCTTTACTTAATCTTCATCAAGCATGTTGTCACTGCCTTTTACTGGCGCTGAATGCAGACCGAGTAATTAACATTGCACTGGGCGGCAAACACAATTTCGCTTTATAATTCTGTTATGAATTAGCAAGATATGGTAAAATGAGTGTTTATGCGGCAGTCTTTCTAGCCCCCCTTTAGCTTAACTACCAGGCATATTAACAGGTTGAATCATTTTAAATGCTTAGCTTCTTTTATTAGAAACACATTTTTGTATTTATCTCTAAAAAGCACACAACGAGCTCCTGAAGGACTTGCTCTTTTGGGGGAATACTTAAAAAATAGTGTCAGCATTACATTCTAGTCTTTCTTCAGCATTTCTAAAGAGTAGTACTACTTCATGTAGAGGGAAATAAAAACACTTTTTAAAAGAGAGTTTCTACAACATTAAATTTCCACATTAGAAAAAAAAAAAGTAAATTATGAAGCAAGAATTTTCACTCCTGAATGTATTTATATGAATCTAAATCAGTGTGAAGGTACATTTCAAGCTATGAAACTCAAAACCTTCTTCACAATGTGCAGGCCAAATATTTGGAAGCAAAATCAAATTTAATCAAAAAAGGTTTGTGTGCAAGTAACTATGGTTGTTTACTTATAAGAAATCCTTTTAGTCATAGTTCTACTTTTTTTTAGCTTAGACTTTGCTTTCTTGAAGGCATCCACCTCAAATTTTAACATGTATCAGACATGTTAATAGTGACTTGCTTTTAACATTAGCACTGAAGTTGTGACTTTTACAAAACTGCTTAACTGTTTAATAAAGCCATTTTTTTTACATTTTTCTCTGCAACAATCTGGTAATGTATACCTGAAGGTAAATAGAGGGAAAATGTAAGCAATAAAAACCAAACCTGCCCATGCGCTGAATTGCACTTAAAAAATGACGTTTACCCCAAACTTTTTGTTGTAGTGCTCCTTCCACTTTTCCCTCCATTGAAGCAACTTACACTCAAATGCGATTATTATTTATCATTTTCAGCATGTGTACCATAATGTAGTGCTTTACTACTAAAAAACTGAATGCCAGACTTTTATGAAACTACTGTACAGTGGAGGCAAAAAAACAAAAATATTGAAAACATTTGCCTTCATAAATTTTGAGTCTGTGCCACAGGACGGCTGTGAATCTTCTTGACATTTAACACCTCCAAATCCATCCAGCAGTTGATTGGATGGAAATAAGCTGAAATTGCAAAATTAAATCAAGAATGCAGTGAGTAAAATACTAACGCAATTCCAAACTGGCAACAGCAAATGTTCTTTCTTAAACTAATTCACTGTGGTATTTAAAAAAGATATCGTAACAGTAAAAACCTACAAGCTTTCAGAAAAAAGCCTAAAATTTTGCACAGAAAGTTGTCTCCTAGAGATGTTTACAAGTAATTTTTTTCCCAGTACAAGTAAAATTTATAGTGATTTAAACATCAAATGAATCCCTTCCCTAATGCATTCGCCTGCCTTAAAAATAATAAAACTACATCCTAATTAGAGTCTTGAAAGAAATAATTTTGAATGTGACTTAGTTGGTCTAATCTATTTAACTTACCATACATTCATTTTATCAAGCCATCAAGATCTCTGGGGAGATGGTGATAAACAACAATCTTTGATAAATGGAGTCAACCAGAATTTTTTACCCTAGACCAAAGTCTTTCCATGCTCCTCTTCTGTAATGACATAAGAGTCATAGGGCAGAATGGATAGAGGAGTGCAGAGATGCTGGGGCTTGAGCTGCTTGTCAGTGGCATGACTGATCACCGAGGCCAACACTAAAAGGATTGCTGGTGGAACTAAAGACACCAGCATGTCAGCTGTATGCTTCTCAGAAGGACCCATCAGACAAGTGGATGCGTATTGACAGGCCGGAGACAGGAAGTGAGAGATGTGAAGAGATGAAGGCGAAGACAGAGCGCTAGTAAGTGTCCTGAAGTCGCTCACCTTGGCACAGGCTGCAATGTCAGACGACCCAGTGGCCATCACTCTTTGGGCCCTGTCCGGGGTATTATTTAAAGCCAAACAAATATCAGGGACTGAATGTCACCACAAGGACACCGAGGCCTCATCTCCACCAATCAGTGTCCGGGTTTCAAATCACCCTTTCTCCTTCCCCCTCCAGCAAATCCATCTTCCTCATTCCTATACCCAGGCTCCACACCCCCATTCGACCCCCCATCTAGCACACCAAGGGGCGGCACTGAGCAACAGATTTACGATCTCCCCATCTGAGGCCAAGCACGATTTATTGACATTACTTGTCAGCTTTCTTTTTGAGAAATTGCACGTAGAATTAATTTTAAGTACGTCTTAATGTTAAATATCCTGGAAACACTAAATTTCATGGTAGGTGATGCTCTGAGTCTCATAAGCATATATCACGATCTCGTGTTACACCGAAGGAACCTTTTTTTTTTTTTTTTAAGGACTTAATTTAATAAGAAGAAGATCATAATTGCTTCATCTAAGCTGTTAATTACCTATTTTTTATGCTGAGAAGTGATCTTGGGACACTATTAAATGCATCAAAAGTTTGAGTAATTTAATTTAATTGTTTTTATTACTTATTCATGGTCAAGGCTGCATTGGTTAATAGATAGCAACCTGAAATAGGTGCCACAAAAATCAGAAAAATATGTAGTTGTTGGCTCAATATTTTCAGCTTTCAAATTAATCCATTTAAAAAATCAATTATACCACAGGCCAGCGGTCATGTTATGACACGGATTGCTTTTTCTTTCTTAAAGTCACATATGTACAGCTGAACTGAAACAATATTTCAGAACAAATACAAACAACAGGCAGATTTGTGTCCACAGAGTTGCAGTGTTATAATTCAGGCTGTTACAAAGTGAGAAGTTTGAAGACAAATTTATTTTCTGGAATAATTCACAGTAAACTATAGAAAATGTGCATTGATAAAAGTTTGTGTCGAACTGGCTATGGTTATTGCACTAGTCTGTGGACCAAAGCAACAGCATTGCTGTAACCTGGTGCATTACAAGTAAGACGGGCCACTGCCAGGCTAAAGTTAAGTTTACAGTTGACGAATTGAACTGCATCCTCCGGACCTTGCACATTGGCTCTTGCTCATAAACCTGAAGGTTTTTATAACTCAGTGCAGGTCATGTAGACCGCCTTTCAAACAAAATGGATGATTTGAAATTTGAACCAAGTATCACTAAACAGCTACTTGTTTAGAAATGCTCGCATTCCATATAAGTATGGAGCAACAAACAAAGAATTCATAAGTTCATACAGGTTTTACAAGGGAGCATCAGGCCTTTTGACGGGAGGCCATTTGACTGGAGTGCACTTTTACAAGAAAAATGCATGATTTTCAACAAATAAATTAAGAAAATCTAGTGTGATTACGTACTCAGCTCCTGAGAAACAATGCTATCCCCAAAGCATGATCAGAATGGCAGTTTTCCACCACATATGAAAATCTGCAGGTGGGCAAACTGAGTTTTGATCTCATCTTTGTTGGCTGTGTTTTCTACATGTCCTGTGTAAAACTATCTTTTAAAAATGACTTTTTAAAAAAATAACAAAAACAAAACATAGCAATCCAGCCACAGTTCCACATCAACCATATATGTGCAGCGTTTTTCTGTCAGATGTTTTCACCTGAGCCGTTTATGTCTTAGGCCCCTCCAAAATTAAGATGCATGTCAACAGATTAAATTACAAGTGGGAAAAGAGGTCCTATGCCATTTTATCTTGAGTTTGTTTTTATTATTTTAAAAGTAATGCATCATTTTACTTTAATTTCAATACTAAAAGAATTGAAAAAATAATAAGTTCATAATTGTAATCAGACAAAACGGGCAAAACATATAAGGGAATTAATACTTCACAAGGCTCTGTATATGTTTGCTGATTTGAAGATTTTTTGGGGTGATATTGCTGGAAAATTCTGGTAAAATTATTCTATTTCCGACAGAGCCCAAGTAAAAAGATTTTCTCAAGAATATTCTAACATGATACTTTGTATTGTATTAAAAAAAAAAAGACATTTATTCATCCATCCATCCATCCATTTTCTTCCGCTTATTCGAGGTCGGGCTGCATTTATTATGTTTTAAAAAATGCTGAAACAGGTAAGCTCTTGGTTGTGAACTGAGGCTTGTAGACTAATAAACCTTCAAACTTTATACAGTGCAGCCTCCCCCTACATTTTCAATTCTTTTCTTAAACCCTGTCCATCAACCTTAGCCTCTAGAGGTGGCTTGTTTAAGAAACAATTAAGGGGGTATACAGGACCATTTGCAGGCAGCGGGGCCTTGCCGTTCAGGCCATTCGACTGGAGTGCCTTTCACAACTGATTTATAACACTGTCGCCATGGCAAGGCAACATAATTAATAGGAGCATGGACTTCTAATTTCGATGACTTCCACACCGAGTGGTTTTCTTTTGATTTATGATGGCCAGCAACTTTGCATTTTATCAGTTCATTCACTCATTATTTATGCTGATGACCAATTTCAATGGGTCGCTATCATCTAACTTGCCACTAATCAAAGCAAATTAGGGTTCACTGCATTATTCAGAAACTGCTAATTTATCTTTAAGCTGGGCAAGAGATAAAGCTCTGGGAGCATGTGATTCAGTTCACCACAATAACTCTAAACACTTGTTCAGTGATTGTTAGCCTCTGAGAAGATGTGTAAAACTGCATCCCACAGATGGTGGCAGGCAGTTTACTGAAACACAAACGAAACCAGATCAATGTAATTTATATGTTTATGGTAAATGGGCAAAGCGGTACTGAGATGGGGTAATGATTAAGGGCTTGCATACACTTAAAGAGCTTTTGCTGATTTTTTTAGTGGTCCCAAGACTTTTTAAGGCTTCAAGTAAAGCACAGTGGTCACTAAATGACTAAAAATATTTTCACAAGAATTTAAACTGGTTTAAAAGGTAAGAATAATCAGCAAAAAGACAAGCCCAACCTTTGCCTTTTATAAAGTTAGAGCTTCTTTTGACTGAACTTGATTCTAGATATTCAAAATATTGAGTCGGATTTCAAAGGGTAGGCCTCTTTTGCATGCACAGCAGCTACAGTGTAAAGGTGACGTATTCCCAATTTATGGATGTTGAATCCAAATCAGCCTCAATTTGGAGAATCAGAGAGCAGCGTGTTGGCCAGCCTTAGCCTCGAGGCATACACAGACATATCAAAGCAAGACATCTCTGGATGTGTCGATATCTGTGTTTATCATACCAACAAACATCCAAATTTGGTTAAGATGATGAAGAGCATTCTTGATTACAGAGTTGCAGACTTGCAATCTTAATATTTAGGAAATTAGTTGATTTATAGGTTTACAAATGAGCATCCATGTGTCTGGAAGTGCTATCAGAGCAAACATTTTTACATTCATCTTTGATCAAAAATGTTTGTCAAAGATTGGTATGAAGAAATCTATTAAGTGTTTAAAACGCTGACTCTCGTTTTCTTCACTGAACAATACTTGTACTTATGTCTCATTGAACACTAAGTATTATGTCGTACAAAAATAATTATATATATTTTATTTTAATTCTGAGTTCCACTGTATTTACAAATACACACATTTATACTGCACTTAACACAAAGTGCTAATTCAAAGCATTTTCATCCAATAAGTATGATCTACAGAGTTTATACTTGTCCCTTGAAAACCAACTGCAGCACACTCCAAATAAAATGAAAAATGCACACTTCAAGTATTTGACAACAGGTCCAATTCAGATGATCAAACTCCATTTGTTAGCCCATTCCCTTCTACCGATTCCCTGAATGATAAATTGCATTTAGCCTACCACAGGAGGCTAAGTGTTCTTGACGTATTTTTATTGATTTGCAAGGGCTATATGCATGTAATCCTGTTTGTAGGTAAATCATAGCATGAGCAAATTCACAGAGTTTACTATGTAGAGAGAAAATTGGAGACTCCGCATGGGAGGTGAAATAGAGCTGGAAAAAGGGTGGAAAAAGAGATGTGGCCGCCTGTTGGAATCTTGGGACCTCTATTAAGATTTATAGGTGTTGGGATTCTACGGACCTGAGGCATTATTCATGGTAAAGCCTCTATGTCTGGGCCCGTTTATAAGATGAGACAAGCCTGACAAAGATGGAGGCCCACTACAACACAGCCAAGCTGTTTGAACATGAGGCTCAGTCACCTGACTTAACCATGGTATCAGCTACACCTATTCAGCATAGATATTCAAGCAAAGATTGTGGCACTACTTTAAAACAAGCAGAACAGCATTTTTTATTCAAACTGTAAATAGCCATGTACTCAGTTTCCCTAAAATTTGCTCCTGTGTGGACTGCACACTGATTAACACAATGCAGACTCAGGATTCTACCACAGCATTATGCAGCTTAGAAATAATTCAAACCACAAAAACAGCACATTGAATCCTTGTTTAAAAAGCCATGACACTGTTTAGTTTATTCAGCAATTTTCTGAGAGTCGCAGCACATTTTATTTGGTCTTATTAGATGAAAACACAAGAATCACCTTCAACTTTATTAATGATAGTACTTTGTATGAAAGATACTGGTAAAAATCTGTAGCATCTGTTTGCTGCATTCACTTCTCAGCGGGCTCCACATATTCCTCATGCCTAATGATGCTGATCCAGTCTGTAAGTTTTACGGACAAATGTGTATTTGGCTACATTCATCATCCTGAATGAGTGTTCCTGATGAGCCATCCCCTGCCCTGTTTCACTCTTTCTACCATACGTTAACAAATGACAACTCATGCCACATGTTTTCCATTTGGGAGATAGTGGGAGGTGGGAAGAAAAGGAGCTAAGGGCTAAAAGATGGGCAGCTTCAAGGGGAAACCAGCCAATGATGACTGCTCTTACAGGAATCACCACAGCAGCATGAAAACACATCAGTTATGTAATGCCATCAATGGACAATTGGAGGGCTTATTTTGTGTCGTTGCAATGGCAAGAAGCCAGATCCTTTCGGAGTTACATTTACAGCCATCACACTTCCACTGGAGGTAGACCGTGGCTTGAGAAGCCATACACTGTATCCTCACAGGACCACATGAAAGCTCCAACAGAAAAAAAATATACATGAACATGGCCAAGAATGTTAACTTGGATAAACAAGTCGATGGTTGTTCAAAGTACTGGGGAGTTGTACTGCTAATAAATCTTATTCTTTTTGATGTGCGGCCAGCTACAAGTTTAGAAAAAGGGATGGTTAAAGCAGACATGAGTCAAACTGCAAGACACACTCTGCTTTTTCTTAAAATCTAGGAATGTAAGTGAACTTGAATTGCTTGGAGAATCCGGGAGTAGTAAATAAGTTAGGAATGAGATGAGTCTTCCCAGTGCTGGTCAGTCAAGTGAATAATATAATACTTGTTTATGGGCCCATGGAAGATATTTGAAGTTACTTGAATAGCAAAACCCTGACCTTCAGTTCTTTCAGCAGATTCTGGTTTCCATTTTTTTTCTACAGGCCAAAGAACAAAGACCCACCAATCAGGACAAGTGCAAAATTGGCAGATGTCATGGGTCATCCTTATTTAAAACTATCAAAATAAATTTTTGGATTCAAAATTCTTTGAAGCATGAAAATCTATCTTTTTAGTATTTTACATCTCTTTCCAAAATTATGCAATGGAGCTGTCTTGTGGAGAGGCCTCAGCTTAAAAGCACAGCTGTTTATGTTTGCATGCTCCAGAGATCAGGATAAGCCAGAGGTTCCAGCTGTAGCACAGATAAACAATCCTAAAAAACAAAGTATATTGAGCATGAGGCGATGTAAAAGTATCTTTTACACAAACAGTTGGAGCTATTCAGCAAGACACTTAGGCATAAATCATATACACCAAGACAAAACAGCCCCAGTGTGATGTCGAGCCCAGAAGAAAAAGTTTGACACTTATAAAATGACTGCATACAAGGTAGAGTCTCTGAAATCCTGCAATGTGTCCAATTTTCTGAGCTACGCTCGTCAACATGCATCAGATAAGTCTTATGTTTTGCAGGAGTTTGCACCGCAAACCTCATTATAACGTCATTGTTTGAAAAGTTGCATAGAGCTCAAATAAAAAAAAAACAGCTTGGCTACAAACTGACTCTAGATGCCACACCTTGCAAAATGGAGATGCACCAATAATTTTCCTCCTCAATAAATTTCACTATGATCACCATTAAGTGATAGGTTTGTGACTTTCTTTCATTGGGAAAGACAGTTAGAGAGAGTGAGAGTTTCAACAGATAACATTAAGGCCAAATTAAATATGGTGAACAGAAGGTATCAACTGCAATGTCTTGTTGAGACTTAGATATCTACCTGTCATTGAAGATGACGGATTTGGAAATATTTGGGAGCTAGTACTTGTGCTAATATGAGATATTAACACCCATCTCATTTACACTTGATCATTTGATCTCTGTTTTAAAATATTAACTCAATTTAACAGTGCTTACTGTCATAAAAAAGTATATTTAGCTAATATAATAATATAATTACTCAGTTACAATTACTATTTAGAGAGGATTGTTTAGGCATGTTTAGTAGAAACTAGTCGACATTCTGTATGTTTTTTCTTCTAACTTAATAGCTTCTGTTATTAAGCTTCACAGCTTCAAAACAAGATTAAAGTTTTTGTTTCCATTCTTCCTCCCTTCTGCTTCCTTTCTGATGTGTGATAAAACAGAAGACATCAACTGATAAGATCCCCCAAATTCATCAAAGTCAATTAGAGGTCTCCTTATATTTACAAAGAAAATTCTTAAAATGACCCTGCTATAATAATAATAAAAAAAAAACTAGTTTCCTCTGCTGACCTTTTTCAACCCCTTCTCAGCCCGACTTCTGAAAGGAAACATGTCATCCTCCCAATTAATCTACAAGTGTAGCCTCTTTCAGACAAAGTCATTCTCCTGCATGAATTCTAAAATCAACTTTATGATAGCAATTTCATTAATGCTGAAACGATCACAATTTCCATGTACGACACGAAGGTGGAAATGTTTATTCTGACATGTTCGACATTATGAGCTGTAAATGATCAATCAAAGAGAGAGCATATTACTCCAATTTTCTCGAGCCCTTGTAACAACGAAGTTCACAGATACTAAATCCGTTTCAACGAAACCCGGGGGTTACTAGTGCAACCCTGCTATATGAGACATTCATAATTTATGTGCATTTGATGTAGTGATATGTAAAAAACTTCAGAGGAATTTTAATGGGCTTGAGGCTGAGGGGAAAGAAATCTTTGCACTGGTTGTTTGGCCCCCTTTTTTTTAGCAAATCATTTCAGCACCAAAGGAAAATAAAGTTTGTTTGCTACATAATTTCAACCACGGAGCTGGTAATCACTGGAAAAGGGGGGATTTCATCTTCTTATTTCAATGCTTTATCGATCTGCTGGCTTGGTTCTCATAAGCTCCATTACATGGCACAAGCAGCAGCTGGCAACGCTGTCCAATTCAGTCAACAAAGAAACACCATTTCCATTAATCAATGCTTTTCTATATAAAGCAAATAAAGATTGATAATACACTTCAGCAAAACTCCTACACCCAATTAGAGCCTGATGAAAAACAGTCCAGAGGAGGGACAAAATAAGGTGTTATTTTAAGCGGGAGCAAATAAGAAATTGCATAAATCATCAAAGTCTTTGCCTTCTCTTTGAATGAAACCATAATTTATTAATCTTTAAGACAGATGGGTTGTTTTCATGGGAGCTATTGATCAGCAGTAACATTTTATTAATGCTTTTTTTTCCCATTAGAAGGAGCAGATTAAAACAGATGAGTGTTGCTCAACTCTCCAACCACCAGCATTACGGTATTCTTATGTGGCTCTGGAGGACAAAATGTTTTCAGTGATGCTCTGGAGAAGGAATCATTGCAGAAAAGGTTAAGGCTGCACATTAATTTGTCAGCCCATTAGGAAAATCCACACTTGACAGTGATCTGATCTAAACGATGGAAGTGTGTATGGCCACTGAGCAGCCCTATTTGAACTCGGTGCCAGGTCTCATCAGTAGCTTGGAAGCATGGGACAGGTTAAGAGGAAAAGACGAGGCAAGAAGACAAGATGGAGAGGACACTAAGCATGGTGAGGAGACTCATGGGAAAACACAAGTATGAATTAAAAACGCCTAATATCAGAAAGGAGGTTACACTGTGCGTAAATGACATTAGTCCATTATTTGTTGCCCAGCTTCAACTATTGTTGGACAAATCCCAGAAACACATTTCCAAAATTGGAGGGAAAAAAATAAATATTGTCACACGTAAGGTGTTTGCAAGGATATTAAACTAAATGTGTTAAAACCTTAACTGATTTGAATATGGATTTTTTTCTAATATACACACCAAATTATACATGCAAGCTTGATCATATGCAATAATCTTGGCAGAATTGGTGGATTCTATTTAAATGAGTTAGTTTCTTGGCACAGAAAAACAGACAAAAAAATAAATAAATACCTTGCCCAGTAGAAATCTAAACTGAAATCCCAGCCAGAATATGTCATAACCTTGGCAATTACAACAACAAAAAAAAAGTGTTGTAAAGAAACTTTTTTGCCTAGAGATAAAATTTTAGAGAACATAGAATCCTGATCTTGGTTCTGATCAGAGAAAATTCACAGTAAATTAATTTTTTTTGTTGTTGAGAAAAGACAAGTTCACATAAGTCATTAAATGTCCAATATTAATATGCAATGAAGAATATATGTACATTTCTCACTGGAAGTTGCCTTAGTCATTTTTATGGCAAGCAATCTGGCTGCATCCTTATATAACTACTGTGACCGTATTGTGTTGTACAGCAGGGCCTGAACAGTCCCACAACCAATCTCCACACAGATTGGTCTACAAAGACAAGGGGCTCTACTTCAAAAATAGGCCTTGATTGTGCCATGTGGGACAAAACAGCATCACTCAAACTAACTGTTTCTCCATCTTTCACTGATAAAATCCACTTTCCATTCATTACCCTTTATCATAAACACACGTCTATTGGGAAAGCCAGGCTTAGAAGTGGTTAAGCCTGTCCCTGGTTTCCTATTTCTAGGGAGCATTTATCTGATGATATATATTCCTTTTGGTAAGTGAAAGGAGTTACTCTATTTCCAACAGGAAGGACATTGATAGGGCATTAGGGATTTGTTTATTTCAACTTGAAAGCCATAGCATTTATCCTAGTATATATTTCGCTGTGGGCTCAGACCAAATTATGTCTCAAGGCAAGATAAATCACAAGTCGTGAGTCAGAATACCACATGTTTTATGATCCTACACAGAGCCCTCATGCAGGCTACACTTTACTGAAAGCTGCACTGTGAATTTTGGAGTCAACGTGCTGCTGCTTGTTTGTGACTGGAAACTGTGATGAATGTGACAGCTGTCATATGCACATCAGCTGTCGAGGTTTTAGACATTCGGCGGAATGATGGGATTTGAAAAGAAGTTCATCTCCCTCCCTAATAAATCCATTGTCTTGTCTTCCTTCAGCAGGAGATGTATTGATGGACATATCCAACAAATAGACTTAGTGAAATATTGTAGCTGCATGGAGCTCAATCAGTTTAAGTGAGAGTGAAAAGTGAGTTGATGTGCTTGAGTAAACAACTCAACATCACTCTTGCAAAAAACTGACAGACAGGACAGGCTGCGCAGACAATTTAGAGACACAAAATTACCTACAAACACTTTGAAACAAGTTTGAAAAGAAGTTTTTGTCATTTTTTCCCCCGTGTTTTTGACAAGCCAGTTTAAATCGCACACATCAAGATCACTCTTCAAGTTATTGTCTTTGTCCAAATGACAGGCAAAAATATATCCCTGCATGTTGCCACATAAAGTGGCCTCAATCACATGATCCTGTCAACAGACTGCAGATGATCTCCTCATGAAGAACTTCTTACGTAACCTCCCGAACTTAGCATCCTGCTGCTCTGACCCAGGCAACAAAGCCAGCTTATTTGCCGAAACAGAAGCTGCTGAACAAAGCTCAAGAGCTTGTGTAGAGGAGAGATGAAGGGTCAAGTAAACTTTCAACAGACCAGAAGGCCTGGGAGTAAAAAGAGAAAGAATCCTCCTTTCAATCTCCACATTGTTTCTCGGGAAGGATCTGTGCCATCAGTGACATGAGCCTAAATTTCTTTAACGACAGGGCAAAGAGAGAAGGACAAATGAGGTCCACAACAACATGATTCTGGATCTCTCAGCGTGTAATGTGTCTGTTTAACATTACCAAGGTCCAGCTGCCTTAAGCTTACCACTGAGAACCCCTGTGGTTTCTGAAAACATTTCTTTCCCAGTAAACTTGCATTGAAAGTGAGGGATGAGAACAGAGATAAACACCCTACAATTTCCAAAAAACAAAGAAAACACTGACAGAGCAATTCCTTTCCTGTACAGTGTACAACATAAAACTTCATATAAGCACAGTTTACTGTGTAGTGTCATTCAATGTATCCCTTTATTTATGAACAGACTTAATACTGTTCAGAAAAAAACCATGGTTATTCCAAGTAACCTATTAATATTGAAATATTATTTTTCATATAAGCTGAATGAAAACATTGAAAACGTAATTCAATCTATTATTCTAAGAAAAATACTGAAAAGAATGTTACGTCACAACAAAACATACTCTCAAAAATGTATTTTATAAGCTTTTTAAAAACCAATATGTGAGAACAGATCTGGTTGTCTGACAGTACAGGATTGTGGTCATATCCATACTCTCATTTTGAAGATTCATAAAAACTAGAAATAACATTGGAAAACTTGGAATTTGCTCTGCATGACATTGTAACCTATGCAAGAAGTTTGAAAGACAAAAGGATGGTAAAACATTTAAAAATAAATAAATAAGTAAAACACCCACCCACTTATTTCTACCACGTTACAAAGTTCCTGCTGTCCACACAAAACTAAATATCTCACTGCTCCGATCACTAACTCGCCAACCAATCAAAGCCTTCTGGCCATTTTGCAATTATCTGCTCTCCATAACATAGGTGAACAATGAACCGTCACCTCAACAGCTTTCAGGCTTTTTTCTTCCCGTTTCCTAAAATAGCTGCAAATATCTTCTATATTCTTATGCTTCTATGTTAGAAGAAAGCCTGAACAGAGATCACATTACATGCCAACCGAGAGTTTGCCGGGGAAGATTTTCACCTCTGACTTCAGAGAGACATACTGCATATGCCTATCATTAGATCAATTTATTTTAGTGACATTTGTGTGGACTAGCATCTGTCTAACTGAATGAAAGACAATGTTATTCTTATGATACATGAGTTTAAAGCCTCCCTGCACTACTTGCTGTTGCAATAAAACATAACAGTTTTGAGCAGATGATTTCCTGAAACTTAATAGAGAGACTGAGATATTTTAAAAGATCAAAGGAAAACAGAAGTACATATTTTGTCTTATACTTGTTAAAGAATGCATGAAAGAATGTTGCAGATTCTTGCATCTTCAACTGAATTCGGTTAATATGTGGGAATTTTTTTTTTTACTAAATTGACCTGAAAATGAACATAAGACTATATGTTCATCATTATTGAGAGTAATGATGAGGGCAAAACATTAAAAAAAAACATTTTTTATACACTCTGAGTTAATGTATTTCTTTTAGTCATGAGTACTGCACAAAAAGTGTCATAAAGAGAGTAAAATATAAATAGAGAATTTGTAGTAGACTCAAGTTGCACTTCAGTCAGAAAGACAAACATTCCTTTTTTACTCACTAAATCTTTTTCACTGGTCTTTTCAAATCAAACTTAACATGCATCTATCATCTTGTTGTCCTGCTGGTAAACTAGCATAATTTCAAAGATAAGAAAATGTTCTAAACCAGGAAAGGTACAAGAGTGGACACACACAAACTGGTGTTAACCTATTCACCCATTTTTTCTTAGAACATAATGCAAATTAATATTTTAATTACATAATGTACTTAATTGAATGAAGTGAAGTGGCCAAAGTACTTTGCATGCCAAATTGAAAGCAAGGACATTAAAAGTTCATGTGTTAAACTATACCATTTTATATTGACTTGAACTCATAACCTATAGCATTTCTTGCAGAGTAGATGGCATTTATCTGATATGATTCTCAGTTTTTTGAGACTTGACTTGGACTTTCTTCTTAAAGACTTTGCACTTGACTTGAACAATCTGAAGATTTCTGCTATGAATACAAACCTTGATGCTTTTTGGCTACACTAGAGTTACACTTATCACAAGATTGAGATTTTGAAAATTCATAGATGACTACTATTTTCTCTGTAAAAGGAGAAGATATGTAAAATCTGAAAATAAAACCTTGTTTACGAGGTCATTGCTAAACATTTTCCGTTTATACTTTAATGGATTTTTCACCTGGTGGGTAGGTACGGCGTTTGTTAAGGAACTGACAGTCAAATAATGACAGCAAATAATTTTCTCGCTTCTTTTGTTTATTTTTGTACAAGAACATAGAAAAAAAACAGCTCATAACATAACACCTAAATAAATATATACATAATCAGAAAATTAACACTTGCTTTGTCATGAAATAAAAGGGATACTGGCATGTTTACTTTTTGAAACGTTTCCTAGAAAACTGTGACCAGAGGCTCTCGGCTGTGCCAGCCATACTTGGGGATGTGGGGGTCCTCTGTGAAATACAAACTGACTGATCCAGGACAGAGCAAGGATTACACCACTTCCCCTTGAGTTCTGTCCTTCCCAACAAAGAGCTTTCTGTAACCACAGTCAAGTGAGCCGTTACTTAGCCAGTGGAGCCACAGAGTGGTGGTTCAGGGCCACTGTGGGAAAAGGCAGGGGCTTCCAGCATCATGTTTCTGTTCCTTGAACATAAAGCCCAAGAGACCCTACCATTGGTATCACCACCCACCACTTTTCTACCAATGCCTAAAGGAGGTGTTGGGTCCTGGCACCTGCTGTGGATCCTGGCAGGTTCAGCCCACTGGCAGGTTCACATGTTACTCCACAAAGAGTCAGTCATTGTTTTTGTGAGCCGCCGTGGCTAATTCTGCCCCGGTAGGCACTAATTGCATCTGGGAAAATGAATGAAATTACCAAAAGAATACAATATAATAGACTGATTTTCAGGAATAAATCATCATGAAATTGATACATATAAACCAATATTTCAAGACTTTCAAGACTATATTCCTAGCCAATCTAAAGTTTATTGAGAAGAAATAGAAAACATCAACTTCTGTATGCATAAACTGCATCTGCAAATTTGATGAAAATAAGTTTACATGAAAAGTCCTTTGCATGAGGCATGCATTATGTTGTTGAAACTTGAATTTTGCCTCTTTCCACTGCTGTTTCTCCAAATCAGAATAACCTGTAGTTCTGATTATACTATATTAATTGTTTTATAATCCACTGTTCTTTATGTACAGAGCAATGGCTATACAAGCATGCTATTAACATATTCATATCTTTAGCAGCTTAAAGATGACAAAAGTAGGAGTAAAGATGAGAATGAAGAGGTCTATTTTAAAAGCAAAAGCAGTAAAACATTGTATGGCCTGTTGTGTAAGACACTTTCTGAGCCAAATGACTCATTGGCTAAAACAAAACAAAATATAAAAAACAAAAACAAAAAAAGAAAAGCCACATTGTCTGCCCTTCATTATACCAAATCGCTTAAAAGGCATTTAGAACGTCTTAAAAAGAGGCAGTACTGAGACACCCTTTCACAAGACATGCACAATGAAGCTGAAAATGCCATCTGTTGTTGACAAAATCTCTAGATTTACCGATGCAAAAATACACAATCTTCCAAAGGGTGTTTTCATGAGGCAGAGGTTTTGGTTAACACAGGAAATGAAGAGAAAAAACAGCCATGCAAACTGTTCCTCCTAAAACGTTGGCAATTATTAAAACACTTAACAACGGGGGGAAAAAAAGAACAATCTGTATTTAGATCATCATACTATTGCTGTATGTCTTACAGAGATAAACAAGAACAAAGAAAAATGGGTTTGAAAACCAATCTTAAATGAAAAAAAAAAACAAAACAAAAACTCAAGGAACAGGTAAGTCCTACTTCAGTTTTCTGCATTAGCATGTATTTAGGACTGTGTTTTGGTCTAAAATACAAAAGAGGAAAATATGATGCATGGAGAAAATGAACTAGACAAAGTCTATTACTACCATGGCTAAGAAGGAGCAGCTCTTAAAGCCCATATTTAAGTCTGCACCTGACAAATTTAGGGCTGAGGTTAGCAGGTGTTCGGCTCAGCAGAAACTGAAGGTCAATGACACGGATCCCGACACAGAAAAATGTGCAACTGCTCATCACATCACAAATGACAAATTAACACTGCAGTAATGCAACACTGTAATCTTCCAAGAGGTATAAAGACCAGTTAGTCAGGCCTGGAATCTCACAGTGAAAATGAGAGCCACTTATCCAATAACGAGAGCTTAATGAGGGTCCCTTTAACTAGCTACAGTGTCTCTCTTTGCCTCGGAGAAACATTTGTCTTACAGTACAAATGTGGTTCATGCATCATTTCTATTGTGAGAGAGAGTGGCGTAATAACGGTATAAATCACAAAGGGCCTAGGTTGGGGTAATGAGACTTAAATCTCTTAAAACAACACCATGAACTTAGCTCAGTGATAAAATGATGTGGTGGAGGAAAATACTACCGTCCTTGCATAAAGCTACACCACTCTCCACACATGGCTTTTAGGCTCTGCAGAACCCCTACTTCATTTAGCTCTGACAGGCAATTTAATACCACAAAATTACAAACCTTAACTTTGCAATTACTTTTCCATCTCCGAACATTTTCAACCCTTCTGCAGATGTAATCTTAAGGTCAAAGTCCCCAGACAGGGCAAAATCCTACGTCCTGAAGCTTGGATTTTTACAAAAACTAAAGTATAGGGCAGATAATAGTTCACCTATGTCTGGAATAATGTGAGTATTATGTCTTCCTTGTACAGAATTATAACAATGTTAACAACACTTTTTTGTTCTTACAATTAAGGTATGATAACAAAATCAAATGCAAAAAAATAAATAAATAAAAACATAACTAGAAAAAAATATGAACAAAAAAGAAAAGAGTCTCACCACTAAAAAGGCAAAAATATGCATGTTATCCTTGAGTCTGTCACCCTCAGAAAGGGTCATTGCCTTGTCTTAGAGTATGACTAAAATAACTGATGTCAGAGGGTCACATCAGACAGTCAGGAAGTAGTAGCATAAGCTGACACATTTTATATGATTTCCACATCTCGGTGAATTTCACATCCAAAGTTCTAATGTTGTGTGAATAAATAATAAATTAACACTAATTAACATAGTTTTAGTTAATGTTTAGTTAATATTTAAGTAGAAATTTGATTAACTGCATAGGTCTTAAACATGCCCGAAGCATAGGGCAATAGAAATTATACAGTTTTAGTGAGGACTTGTGGACAGAAACATGAAGTTGCTTCCAAATGTTTGTCCTGCAGCCCATCTTTTTTAGATGTTACCACATTAAAACTAATTTAGCTTTGTGGTGAAACTAATACATTTGGGTTGTGGACAAACTTTGACATCCGTACTTTAATGTAGAGCTAGATTGATTAGAAGCTATTAGAATAAAAGGGAAAATTTAAATAGGTCATATTTCATGCTTTTGTCACTTTTTAAACTTGAAATGTTCTCTCAGCAAGCTAAAAAAAAAAAAAAACATGTAAAAAAAATCACTTATCAGTTTCCACTTTAACTTCTAAATGAAGCTAAACTTAGCGTCTGACAGGTATCAGAGTTTACTGTGGTGAAAGATTAACAGGGGTCATCCTCCAGCACACAATGAGCTCCACCAACTTTTGATTTCTAAGGTAATGTTTTTGCAGTGACAGACACTCGGGCCAATTGTTCATCTTTTCAGTACACAGGACATGTTTTCAGTTTCAGATATGATGTTATACTTTATGTAGGAACAGATGTCACAGTTGTGAAATTGTTTAGGCAGAAACAGGAGGTTGGCTAGAGCTCAAGGAGCAACAGGAGAGAAGGTAAATATGACAACCCGCAAAACAAGGGCATGTTTTACATCAGCTTGTCCTCTTACCCTTGCTGCAACTCAAAATGACCCACATACAACATCTGCCTGCTGTGCAGGGCAGATATTTATGCCATCCTCTCTCTGTGGCCTGTTTCTCATTCTCACAGTTTGCGCTGGTGCAAAAGGAACATAGTCCACATTGTGGAAACCCTCGCTCATCCATGACAGGCAGAAACACAAACCCTCACCCTCCCCGTGGTGGTCCAAATCCCTTCGCTCACACAAATGAGGATATTTTAATGTCAGGCCTGTTTGCAGGGGTGTAAACTTGTGGAAGTGCTGGCATTAGATAGGATATCAAAGTCAACAAGCCTGTTGCTGTTGCAGCTCTAAGCTGATCCTTCAGTCCCCTGGAAAACCCAGCTCTCTGAAAGCCCAGCAGAGCCTTCAAATGTTTCCCATAGTGCAACCTGATCCATAACAGAGAGACTCACGCAGCTCCCTGTGCTATCAACACTTTATGCACAGCAGGGCTGCTCTCATTCCCAATTCCTGGCACTCAGGAAGCACTTGAAAAAGCCTATTGAACAGATTTTCCAAATGTAGCAGTTACATTCACCACCAATTAAATGGACTTAGAACTGCTGTGGTGAAAACATCTAAATTAATTCAGCTATAACTACACTGTGAGCAAATTCACAGTGATTTGAAAATTAGCTTAAAAATATTAAAAAAAAATTCTGCAGCTTAATACATTGCTAGACTTTTGTATAATTTTTCCACAGTTAAGAAATAACACGTTTATTGGCTCTAAACCAATTTTTTTTTTTAAATAAACCTGTGTATCCAAGAGAAAACTCTCTTTACCTCCTTACACTTGTTGAGGTATTCTCCAACTCAGAAATTGTTGGAAAGGCTCTTAATAATCCTTTGTTTAGTTGTTCTGAAATGAAAAGAAATATGTTTGTTATTTTTATATCAAATTATGCCACCGCTTCTGAGAACTTAATTTTGCGATTTATATGTTGGTTGAAAATTGAACTAGCCAATTTATTATATATACTTACTGAGAACAGGTGCACTTAAATCTGTTTTGAAAGTAGTTTAAAATGAATAGTGAAGAAATCCTTTTTTATATAGTTTCTGGTGCTGAAATTATGTTATTTTCCATAATGTAGGTTTAACAACCAAAAAAAAAATCATTCCTTCATTCCCTGCAGTCTTAAATCCATTTAAAGTTGGCTTTTAGGAAATTAGAAGGCAGGTTATTACTTTATAATTTTAAGAAAACTAAAGATGTATCTCATTTATCACAAAGAGCTGTGGTTTAAATATGTTACTTGAATGCATGGAATATTTTCACAAGCCATGTAGTTATTGTCAGAGATTCTAACAGATTTTAGCAGTTCTTTTTTTTTGTTTCAATTTTTTTTTTTAGTTTACATTTATTCACAGCTGACAGTGGAAAAATTACACCCAACAATTGTTGACAGGCTTCTTACATTCAGTAAGTACAAAATTATCCAAATAGTACAAAATGTCTTTCAAACATCACAACATCCTAAATTTGACTTCTTAATTTGCTACGTTACAAATAAACAAAAATAAACCCTTCAGTTGTTAACACTGCATAACTGGCTGAAGGATGAAGTTTAATTATACGTTTTTACTGAAATGTTAAATTAATTATGAAAGTTTGAAGTTGAAACAATTAAGAAAAATGGAGAAGCCACAGCTTTAACATCTTGGAATTGACTTAATATAAAAATAATATTGTAGTAATTACTGAATTCAAAACAGACATCTTTAATGACATTAAATTTAATGGAGCTTAAGACAGTCTTTCAGTTCTACCTTTACTTTCAGACCATCAAAAATATGAGAATAGCCAAAACAACAGTTCACACATCGTTTTGGATCAATTGACATGGTTAAACGGAATCAGGACTTTTTGAAAGTGCAACAGCAATCTCGTAGCTTTAAAAGTTTCTGCAATTACAAACCAGAGTGTTTTCAGTCAGAATTTTTAACTTATTTGTTTTCTGGTGATCACATCATCAAAATATGTAAATGCCAGCAGCTGTTTTTGGAATACAACATAAATACAGCTCATGGGAGAAAAGAGAACAGGAGAGAATTAAAAATTTAAATACCCTGGCAAATCCATGATGGCATAATCTATGCACTCACTGGTGAATGACACCATGACCTAGATATAAATTTTTAAACTTTATGAAAAAATAAAAAGAAAAAAACCTCATTGAGAAGCTTGGTAGCTTGGTTGACAGAAAGCGTGCACCATGTGCAGAGGCTAAAGTCGTCGATGTGGTTGTCCTGGATTCGATTCCCAGTCCCGGGTCATTTGCTGCATGTCTTCTCCTGTGTCCACCCTCTTTGCTGTCACAATACTGTTCAGTAAAGGTCAATTAAGTCTAAAAAGTCTAAGTAAAATACAGTAAATGTGAAGTACTACTTTAGCAGTAAATGAGGTTCAGAATCTTTTGTTGGTGAAATATGAACTGAAACCAAATCACTTTAATGTGGGGAAGCTTAATTTACAACTAGTTCTCATTAAAGGTGACTGGGATGATGCTTCATAAATACAAAAGAACAGAAGCATGGACACACAAAAAAACCCCAACAAAAAACAGAAGTTATGCAGTATTTACATAAGGGGGAAAAAAAAAATGATTTAATGCTAACTAATGGTAATATGCATTAACTGAACTCTACAATAGCAGTGCCCAATAATAATAATTTTTATTTTGAAATGGTGTGGTATACATTACTCCATTGCTTTAAAACCACAGCAAACAGTACGGTTATGGTGACTAGTTGACAGAGAATGTTTGACCATACTTCTTTTGACAACACTGGAAGAACTGCTCTACTGACTTACATCTCCAAAAAAGAAGATACATTTATTATTAGTAGTATTATTTTTATTTTATTTTTTTCACTTAGTCTGGAATGAGTTTTCCTTAGACCGTGACTAGCCTGCTTGTCTATCAAAGTGAATTTCTGTCAATCACAATCAGCAAGGAAACTGTCACATCATCTCATCATTGTCCATCTGCAGAGTCACAACTATGTCTTGTGGCTCTTTGAATCAATGTGTACACACAAAGGGAAGCTTTCAGTTCAAAACCAACCACTGGAGCATAGCAGGTCACATCATGTGGGAAAGCTTCTTGGGTGATAAAGGTACTTATAACCCTACATATATTTATGGATACCATTAAAAACAAAACTGCTATAAAGAAAATAGCTGACTTCAGAGCAAAAGGCCTGAAGGACCCAATTTTCTCCTGAAGCACCTGATGGACACTCTGACAGGCGAATTGCTTTCCAGCACCAATTTTTGGGGCATGAGAAAAATGGTCCACACAGCCGGTATGTGGTCTGAGATGAGTCATAAATCTTGTTTTATCTCCTCCATAGTGGTAGCAGAAAGGATGAGTTGCTTTTTTTCCCCATCTCATTCACATGTCTATCTGTCTGTTATCTGTGCCCTTGAGCAAAGATTACTGATGCCCTGTCTTTGATATATGACACATCACACAGAGCAGCTTTTCATCCAGCGAATTAACCCAGAGAGACTGGAGGGAAAAAATGCAAACCTGAGTGCCGTCAGCCGGTGAGGGTTTGGGGGGGGTTCTCACTGTTCCTTTGTGCTCCTCTGTCCCCCCCCTACCTCCTTTACATGTGATCGTTCCTACCCTTGTCCCCTGAGAACTGTGGATTTCCTTCTTTCTGGTACCGAGTACATGGGTAGCAGAAAGCATCACTGCCCAAGTTTAGTGGTAAATTGTTTGTCTGACCTCTGCACGTCCCTTCGTTTTATAATCTAGTGTGTGTCACCACTGTCTAATCCCCATAACAAATGGCCCCTGTCAGGTCCTCCTTTATCAGAAGCAAGAGGTAAGATGAGAATGACTGTAAGTAACTACATAGGAGGATATCTCACGCAGAGAGAGAGAGAAAAAAAAGAGGATTTTAAGTGAGTGATGAAAACAGAGATTCCCATAATGCTACCTCAAGGCAGCTGATAAAAGGCAGATATTGCACAAACAAATGGGAGTATGTTAAGGCAGCTTACAAGTACGTGCAAAAATGTTAATGTAACTGGAGGAACTTTATGTGATAGCACAACATAAAGTAGAGCTTGATTGTATAAGGAAAATTATTGATAGGGTTCTAAATTGTTTTCCTTTGAAAATAAAAATCTGAATAATGCAGCACATGTATTCAAATCCCCATCTATAACCTAGTGCAACTAGTTTCTCTCAGAAGTCAATAGTCTTTAATAGTAAACAGTATGTCTGTAATTTAATGTGTGCTTAAACACAGCTATTCTTTAAAAAGCCTCAGAGGTTTGTTAGAGAACATTAGTAAAAAAAAAAACAAAAACAAAAACAAAAAACAGTATAATGCACTCTAAGGAGAAAGTGAATAAACTACAAAAAAGTTTAGCTTATAAAACAACATCTCAGCATTTTTTTGTTAATCATCCAGAAACAGAAAGTGAATGGTACAAAGGCAAATCTACAGAGATATGACCACACACACAAAATCCACAGTGAAACACAGTGGTGGTGGCCACATCATAGTTTTGGACATTTGCAATTTTAACAACAACTGTATCTCGCAGCATGCGCAGTTTGGGACAGCATTATTGCAGATGTCTCAAATGTTGTATAACTGGCATTTACAGTGGTGCCATTTCCTAGAGACACATCAATTACGAAGGGGACAACGCATTTTGGGCAACGCTTTTACTAACCTGTTGGATGGGAAAGGAGACTCTAAAGACCTTTGAAGTGTCAGCTAAAGAACTTCTAGAGGAAGATGTTAACTACAACAGACTTTCAGGACTATTACTGCTGTGTCACTGTCTCTTGTTAGAAACATTTTATCATTAAGTAACCAAGAAGTCAAGCAGCACTGAGTGCAGCTTAATGTATCATTTAGTACATTTGAATAATAGCATTTTAAATGCACAAGACAAATCGCATTGACCACTCAGTACAATCTAAAACAGAATGTAAAATAACACACTAGACCTGTCTGCCACAGTGGAAATTAAAAGACTCTACATTACAGAGCAATAACCATCTCTCTCCAGACTCCAGACTTCATTAACCCAAAGCTAATCTCCCACTCAAACTCCCTGATCTTCACTTGCCACGGGGAAAAATGTGCTAAATAAATACTGGTTGTTGGGTGTTTGGATAAGGGCAACAGTGCAAAACACTATCTACATTTTTCTCCCCTCCTTTTCACCCATGTAATCCAAAGAGGTCATAAATAAAATATTACGCCACAAGGAAAGCGCTGTAATCCATTATCATAATGGCAACGTTCATGATCTATTTCATTAACATGAAGTCTTTAACCCAAACAAATGTGTTCCTCACCCCAGTGTTACATACCCATTTACACAAAACAAATGTGCTCATGTGTCTTTACCAAGAGAACTGTAGGTGTTATGTATCATCAGTGAACAATCTTAAGAAACAGTTTTTTTGTTGTTGTTTTTTTTTTTTCTGGACATTAAATACAAATTATATTTCTCATTCCTAGGGAAAACAAAATAACTGAAGTCTATATATATATATATAAATAAATATATTATTTTTTTACTTTGTCAGGACAACAATCTATAAATGTTTGATAAGAAATGGCCAATGACCTTTGGGAGTAGAAAGAGGAATTCTAGGCTTGTAATGGAAATATGCCTTATGTCAGGGGCACTGTGTTTATTTCTCATGTTCACACACTTAAAAGATGATGTGGTCAGCAGAATCCATATGTGTGAATAACTGTAACATAAAGCCAGAGGGCACTGAGGCCCACTTTCTGCCTCCTGTAAGTGTTAATATAACCTTTTCATCTGTTCAGCCAATGGCTCCCTCAAATCAGTTCTCCACTCAGTGTCCCTCAGCGTCTGTACAACTGGCACCTTCACAACTTGTTCCATTTGTTATATTGCGCTCCATCTGGCCTCGGTCATTTGGCTTTTTAATTTAGTTGTCTCCCGCTCTCTAATTTGTCTCACATTTACAAATGGCAGCGGCCGCCTGTTCCAAGCTGCTCCTCATCAGTCGCAGAAATACATTTTCAGCAGCCATCGAGCCAGCAGTAAATCTGTAAGGCTGGGTTATTAATAGATAGCAACAGATGTTTACTGGTTGTTGATTACCAGTCAGATTGACCAGTGAAATCTGTTCATAAATATAATGAAATTTATGGCAGAGCAGAATAGAAACAAGGCCAAACTTTTAACGAAAAAACAATGAGCCTGCTTTGTGTCTGTCACGTCTACTTTTTTTTTTTTTTGTAGGTCTGTTTAATCACATTTAAACAATGTTTTGTCTTACAAATAATAACCTGGCATGTACCATGCCAGTTTCTTCCCCCAGTGTTTTACAAGCCTGGCGGGCTGCTGGGCTTTACTCCCCGCCAGGCTAAGTGTTGCTTGTAACTTTATAAAAAAAAAAAAAAAAAACGTTTAAAATATTTTTCCATAGACCAGTAACCACAGACTGCATGTGCCTTTGCAGCGCTGAGCACTTCACCGGCAAAGCAGAATCATCCCTAAAAGACAAGTTTATAACTGATGCATTGAACAGGGCATGAAGCCTGTCGCAGCCGCATCTCTGAAGTTCAGCACATAAATTAAATCTACACATTTTCCCTCATATCCAGTATAGAGGTGCATAGTTCAGGTGATTTAGCTGGTTATGCAGGGCCACCCCAAGGTTGTATGGGGCCTTTGAGCAGAATACGATGCAAGGGTTCCTCTTCCTGCTAAGAACATCAGCACTACAATCAGCATTTCAACACAGATTTTGTGAGCTCTGGGAGAAGGGGTCTAGCTTAATTGATCAAGCCATTATATCTATATAATGAAAATTATTTATTTTATTTAATTTTCTGTTGTGTCACCCCAACATTTTCACTGGCCTGGCAACTTATATAAAAATTTTCCAGGGGTGTCACTGTTCAGCAGAAGAAAATTCTGAGCATGGCAAAAGCAGTGACAGGCTAAAGAGTCTTCAAAATATTTATACAGCACATTTCTTGGACATTGTTTACCTTTTTTCCTCAGACAGAACTTAGCCAGGTATCTTTTTTTTTTCTCAGCAGATGGAACACAGTTTTTAAATAGCTATATAACAAACGTCTTTTTTATGTCACCAAAAGTACCATTCATATGTTCCGTTGCAGTTTAGATGGCCTGAATGTTTCACATTAGCTCTGTGAAATAAAACTCAGCATATCTAAGGAACCTCACAGAAGGTGAGATGTACTAAAGGCTCACTCCCACATTCATACCTCCTGGTTTCTTTTGCTGCTCATTACAGTGGCCCCAACACTTCCCTGACAAACATGTCGGAGAAAAGCTCAGTGACACATTTCACTTGTCACTCACCATGCAGCTGGCAGGCTGGTGATCCATCTTTCCGTAAGTAGGTGACATGAGTGACTTCAAACACTTTGGGCATCACTTTGAAGAAAGCTGCCACAAAACTATGATTTAATGTCACCAAACTGACAGAGATACTTTTGCAATTAATCTAAACTTTTAGAAAGTTTGAAAACTAATTTCAATTTTACATTTAAAGTCACATATTTCTGACCGTATTCTTCAGAAAAAGAAACTTGAGGAATGGTATCTCAAAGTCAATCAGCTAGTGGATTAGCTAAAAGTGAGGCTTTCCTGTAAATTGTTTCCAGTTTGTCTGTTTTCCTCCTTCAAAGAATAATAATTTCTGAAAACACATTTCTATTTACAGACACTGCTAAGAAATTGGGAAGCCACGCACAACAAGCTGCAAACTGTGACAAGTTATAAAACTTTAAAGCAAGCAGTAAATAGCTCTGTCACTCTATCCCTGGTGTTATATTACCTGGACACATTTATCTGACGGGTGGTAAATCTCAATTCCTCTTTTCCCCTACCCCTTTCTCCACCATCCAAAAACAGGCAAGAGGAGACTCCCAAATTATATTTGCACAAACAAATGAGTAATCAAATGAACATGATGTTTTGAAAGACGTTCAGCAGTGTCAGATAAAAGACTTTGCCGTTTTTGTGAATAAAAATCTAATTTCTAAAATGACTCCTGATGTACACTCTTGCAAATCCCCGTAAAACATTTTGTGTTCCTAAATTTTATTTTTTTTTAGCTGCTTCACCTGCCTGATATCCTTCAACCCTTTTCCTTCAGAAGCTGTCAGAGCCGCCAAGTATAATATATGGCCTTTCCAATGAGAACAGCTGTAGCCACTCTCTCTGCTGCTGCTACCCTGCCCTGCATGAAATAATACATCAAGATTAATTGATTTCCCGTCACACTCTTAGAGAAAAGAAAATTAATTTTCATGTATCTTTTCCCTCCCACCTCCAAGCCTATGAATTTTGTACATAGCATGTAATTTAAATTTTTAATTATTCATGAAGACTAAAAACATGACAAAGTGCTTTAAAGACGGCCCCAAGGCCGAAGCCAAAAATGATAGCAGTCCACAATGTAAATATAAATAAATATATTTACATATAGGACAGTAAAGTGTACGTTAGAGCACATATCTGCGGGGTATAAACAGCAAATGGTGTCTTAAAGATTAAGTTTCATGAGTCAACACAACAGATTTATATGAGCATGTAAATCAGCAACACCCAACTCTAAACACCAGAGATTAAGATTTTAATGTTGTTGCCATGGATATTTGCATGATGTACCTTTATCTACACATATTTTAATCCAGCGATAACACATTTCAGAAGCTCAATTTTAGTCACCAACAACATAGACGAGCTAAAGTGAGATCATCCACTGGTTTCAAGAACATTGTAAAACATTTCAATTTTGATGTCAGTCTCTGGAAAGGCTCTAGGTCGCTTATTCATACCAGAGTTGATACCCACGCATCGTCATTATGTAATTTTCTTGTTCTCTTTCTAAGACATAAACACATAATTTTGTATCAATGTATTTAAGCCATTTGGTGTTTGTTATTTTTAAGATATACAGAGCTAAATATTGGTAATAATCCCTAAGTTTTACAGAAAATTTTAAGATGTGCTGAGCATCTCTAATATGCTCAGTGAATATTAGTTATAATCTAATATGCATTATTTTAATTTTAAAATAAACATTCTTAACTGTGTTTCAATTCACTTTAGGTAAATGCTCTGTTATTAGCAAGTGATAAAGGAGCAAGTGATAGGTGTGTTAAGGCAATACTAACACATATGCATAAATTCATTTTTTTATGATAAACTCCAGCACCTGAATCACAGAGGAAAATAAAAATGGCAGCAAAATGAAAAAATAAATAAATAAATGATTGAACCAAAATTGTTGGCAAAAGTTTACATAATAAGAACCAGCAAAAGATTTTCTTTTTTTTTTTTTTGCTGCTTTGTGTTTGAACACTGTTCGACTGAATGTCACAGGATGATTGAGAAGTACAGCTGGAGTGTGGAGGGAGCCCACAGACATGAATGGCAGGATAAGTGGCAGACTGATGTGAATATTCCACTTTGATTAATCTTTTATGGGGAACACCAAACCCAATTAAAATGTCTCTTATGACACAATGAAATGTAAAGTTTCCATGTTTGTAATTGCAAATTTACAAACATGCAAACTCGATGATGAACATGTCATATTTATGCATGTTATGAATGTATGGCACTGCCCACAGTAACAGTCGTAGCAAATCCTACCAATTCTTATCTCAGGTTAAGATGATTCAGTCCGCTTTCCTGAACTTAAGAGTGCTCAAAAAATACCCATTAAGACCTCAAGCACACTTCCAGGAACAAAGGAATGATTAACGTATTCAGAGAAGAGAGCTGCTACAAAGCCTTCATTTGTCTTGGCTAATAGTTAGTAAGAATGTAATTATAAGGTGAGATGTTTGTGTATGCATGTGAGATATCACACATGTATGAGAGTGTGATTGTGTGTACGTGGTCTATTTTTTTTTTATGCTTTTACCGCGGTACTAGTCAAATTAGTCTGTCTAGCGAAAGGTTCTAATTATGGTTGTAGAGCCTAATTAGCATTAGCTATAACAACAATAAATGCTGGCGAATCTCACTAATTCTAAAACGCACAACTTCGGTGCAACAGTATGAAGCTTCCTGGCTGTAGGATGTGGAATAATTGCATTACACCCCAGCTGTGCATGTAAAATAATTTTTTGCTCCTTTCGAATTGTTTTCATCAACAATTAGTAGTATAGATCTTAATAAGCCTATATCTTCATCAATATTATAAAGCTTGAGCAGTCTCAAAACATGCTTTAGCAAACTAATGGGAAGTTGACCCCATAGATAAGAGGGTGGAGTGTTCTCTACAAGAGTCTGATATACAGGTGGACGTAGATATGTATTGTTGTTTTTTAATTTTTTAAGAAGGTATGTCAGTGGGTAGATAAGAGTGTGATATGTTAAAGATGAATAGTATCTATCTATCTATCTATCTATCTTTCTATCTATTTCCAGAAAACAAATATTTGAACAAATCTTTGGCTGTAAAATAGGGAAGTCTAAAAGCGTAAAACCTTGTTTTAAGTCATCACTTTTTTGTGTGTATGCGTTCTTTTAGTAATAGCTCCTTGACCTAAAATAGCAAAATGTTGCAGCAACTTTGTAAAGGTGAAAAGAACTCCTCAGACAAGACAGTGAGACATAACCCCTCTCAAATGATTATAGCAACTCAAACTGAAAATATGAATATCTGTGGTATACAGAGAAATTCAACTGTGTATAGTAGGGGTGGTCTCTAGACATCAACAGTCTATGTCTCTCATCCTTATACATATGAAATAATAGCTAAATTACCGCCTTGATATGTCATGTTTTAAAAAAAAAAGGTCTCATAATGAACCAGCCAAATGATTCCAGAACTAAATCACAAGAACATCTAAAACATAGTGGACACTGGCTCTGGAGGACTGGAGATGGCCTGTCACTAATATCACATTAGTGACATTGCGAGTTATAAAAATCCATCCTGGCAATTGATGGGTCAAATCAAACTTTGTGTCCACTGGGTTAACTTCCAAACAACAATAAGACCTGCAAAAAGAAGATTGTACAATATTTAATGATGTTGCACAAGTAACAGCCTTCTGTGAAATCCTCTCAGTGGACTGGGAATGGGATGAGCAGGTGTAGTCACCAACACCTGACAGTGTCAATCAACAAAATTTTAGTGAAGTACAATGGATGAGGCTTGAAAAACAAATACAGTCTCCTGTTAAAACGCAGCTGTTAAATACCAACATTATAAATATATAAACATTTTTGGGTAAAGATGAAATGAGGATTGGGTTGGAAGTGTAGAGAACAATCTGAGTAGCTGTGAGGTTTCCATTTTTGTAATAATTTTTCCATTTTTCTACCACTGAACTGATAGTATTATTGTAAGTAGCTTCACTGAAACTCAAGTCAAATAAATTAAAATAAAATGCCAAATGAGTATTTTCCACAATGTTTCCAATGGGAAACATCATTAAAGCTTGAGGGTTTGTTTATTACAATATTTTTAAGAGCCACGATTAAGAACAAGCATAATTAGTTGCCGTCACATTCAAGATCAGTCATTCATGAAATACCCACACCCACTGTTGAGTTGGTCATTGCAAATATTATATACTGATTCATTTATTTACTTTAGGTTAGTTATATTTAGACACTGTTTAGTGTGTCAAAACATCACATATAGCAACTCCTATTTTTTTCCTCTTAAATTCTGTCACTTGAGATAGCAATTCATTCCAGTACAAAACACATGGTTTATGCAAATAATTAAGGGTGCACCAGCTGATCGACCCCAGTTTCCTTAGTTTTAAGTGATACTTGCATATGAAATCAATCCTATCCACTAATCTGTTTCCACAAACCTCTGAAAATCAGCCACTAACCCATTTTGTTCTGCCGTGAAAAAGGGCTGACTGACGAAATTAAGATGAATACACCAGTGGAGACTTTTCAGAACCGTTTAACAAGTGGAACATTGAAGGTGTACAGCGACCTTATAATACCCAACAGTGTCAGGTCTAAAAGAATACAAAAATTTTACTGGCCAAACTGTGAATTGGCAGGTCGGTTTTTGCTGAAAACTGAAAACTTGCGTCAGAAGGTTTAATTGAATGCAGAGAGCCAATATATTCCTTTAAATGATCACATTCATTGACTTCATTTGTTCTGAAATGCAAGATGCACAAATTTCATCCAGAAACCACAGAGGATTATATGTAATATTTGTTATGGATGGGTGCTTAGAAACGTACAGCTAAGGAACACTAAAACAGATATTGACTGATGACAGATATAAAAATAAAAATCTCTATTTGGTCTTTTACCACAAGGCATTTATTGGAGCCGACTGATGTATTATTTACTTTCTGTCATCTGGAGCTAATGTTCCTTATCTTAGTAACAAAAACAATTTAGATAGGAAACTTCCACAAGTCAAACTATTTTAGTTCCCAGGCTACTCTCTGCTATCTATCTCCATTGAAATTTTCTCTGTTTATTTTGGAAAACTTAAACAACCGCTATGTTTGCCTAGAGCTGGCATAAGTCAGAGAAGCAGATTCATCATTATAATACTTAGCACTGAGGGAGAAAAGAAAACGCAGACCTCTGCTGTATCACAAGCATGATTTAGATGCTAGAGATTCTATAAGAACTGCAGCTGTCAAGAGGCTGAAAACATTTCAGTTCCTGAAAATAAATTAGATTATCCAATATGAATAAGTGATATGTACATCTAAAAACCAAAGAGAGGGATATTTCAAAGACAGTTTTATTGTAGCGTATTAGTGAAAACTGAAGAAAGCTCAAATGGAATCTCTATTTACCTTTGCCACAATAAGCAGAAGCTTAATCAGAATAGTATGCAGGACAATGTAATACCTGTCATATGTTGGAGTCATCAAGACAAAATTTTACAGAAATAAAATAAAATACACACACATATACATATAGAATTACATGTGGCGAGCAATCCAGTAAGGAAACCTACACTGATGGAAACAATGAAAGGATTCATAAAACACAATGTTTCTTTAACAGTCAGCCCCATGTTAACAGCCAATATTGACATTCTGAGGACACTTGTAGGAGAAAGCACTCTATGTAGATTGTAATCGAGTTTGTAACATTGCCATAAAGCCTTCGTTTTATGATTCACAATCTACAAAAGCTCAAGGACTAGAACATAAAACCGCTCAAGTCCAAGAGACCCTGCAGATATTTAAAGAGAATGCACTGCGCTCTACAAGCTCTGCTGAATCAACGGTTACAAGGTCCTAAGATTAATACAGCAGCTAATAATGATTTTAGAATCAAGAGAAGAAAGTTTGATGCAAGCGTTACATAGCCCTCAGATTTATGGCCACCTTGTTAAAATTGTGTAAAAAGGCTTAGGAGATAAATGTTTCATGTATTATAGTAATCTTAGATTGGAAAATAAATACAACCTTTAAATACATTAACTGAGCAGTAAGCAAACCATAGGCTAAGGAATTTGTGTGTAAAAGAACAACTGGTACCACAATATTTGGGTGACTAAAATGTTCCATGTTCAGAGTTTCAATGCATTTTTAAAAAGTAATCAGTGACTTCAAGTTTTTCCTAAAGTATAGACATGGCACAACAGAGGGGCCCCAATTCTCTTTGCAACTCTTCAAAATGGGTAAAACAAGACAACACATTTCTCTCATTCCCCTTCAAATGAGACAGGCGTTTCTTGATCTTCAAAAGAATGTTACGAGGGAATGACTTTATACTAAAACTTTTTATATTTGGAGTGAGAGGAATAGGTAAAAATGTTAAAACAGCTGTGACCACCAATACTGCAAAACCAAGATGAGTAGATTGCAGCCTAAATCAGGGCATTTTACACAGCTACACCAATGGTGTCACAAATTGTGGAAGGTTTTGCATTTCACACATAATTTCTGGACATCTTTATTTTCAACAGAAATGAAAAAAAAAATATTTCAGGATTAAATAGCAGCATTGACAAACATGGTAGGAAATAACTTTTCCTGGGAAACAAACACACAGCTCTAATCTGATCCCTGTAAAATTATGAGGCAACAAACACATATCTCATTATTTTATTTTGTTTTATGATTTTTATGACGGTTTTTATCTTATTCCTAACTTTGCAAGTTACAGATTGCCATAGCTTTAGTGCACTCATTGACAAACAATGGGCTATAAACAGTTTAGACTAAACACTTTAGTCTAAACTAAAGTGTTTAGACTAAACACTTTAGTCTAAACTGATTTTAAGAATGATTTTCATTCTTAAAATGGATATTTATCACAAATTTGTCCATCCATTCATCCATCCATCATCTTCTGCTTAATTTAGGGTGAGGTCATATAGGAAGAAGCCTAATTTTAAGGAGTTAAAGGGTGAATTATATAAATTTATTTATATATATATAAAAAAAACAACTTAATTACAGCAATACAACTATCACTTTTATGTAGGGTGCTTTAACAATTGCTGTATGAATCAAGTTGAAACAAAAAGGTTCATTTAAAAATAGGAAGTCTATGAATCACAAAGAGACATCTAATATTTGTAAAATGAGAACATAAAATTATTTTTGATCAACTTCCAATAATCTCTGTTTTAGTATGGATTTATAGTGTCTGCTTTGAAAAAGCATAATTGTTTCATTAATCATGGTAAAAAGAAAAATACAGAGCGGCGAAAATAGCTACCATAGCCTCCGCTTTGCTTTGCTTGGGTCCCTTAAAAAAAGCTGATTTGAAAAATGTAAGGCTGCAAGCCAGCTTGCTTCTCACTACCAGCCGACACAAGCATTTATAACTTTAAAAATGACTTCTGGGTACCAGGTATCCAATTATTCCTTACCCAGGAAGCAGTGCTAAATGGAGCACTGCAATGATTTACTCGCAACCTCTGCTTTTATTAAAACACTTTGTCTTATTGTTTTATTGATTTACAATCTGTCCTACTTTTTTGGCATCTGAAAACAATCAAGGCACAGGGCAGCAGAATGTTTGGACATTAATCGTTAAAAGACAGTGTTTTATTCCTGGCCTGGGGTTTGCTGCACCAGCTGCTGTGCATTCTGGTAAGAGGCAGTGATTTATGACCCGGCAGCAATAACGATGAGGCGTGCTCATTAACATATCGACAAGCTCCAAGATGGATCATCAGCATTGATTATTTCATGGCCTGCTGATGCCCATTTGTTAAAAGAGAGCGAGAGAGAGCGAGAACGAGGGAGGAAGGGGAAGTGGGAAAGTGGGGAAAAAAGGAGGAGATAAGTGATGGGCTGGTTTAGAATGTGTAAGGATTTCTCACTTGAATCCTTGCAGCACAAGGGAAAAAGACAAAACCCTGACTCCTTCAATCACCACAGCCATCACTCTGCTGTCACAGGAAAAAATCAATGATTGACAGCATTTAACCAGTCCTCAGCACTTGGCAGATCCATACAAGAAGAAAGGTGCTCGGTGCAGGGGGCCGCACAGATCTGTCTTTACATAAGCTGTAAAATATTACTTTACAATTTCAGTCAACGTATCAGTCAATGCCACTCTATTCAGACTGGAAGGCTGCAAGACGTTGGTGTCATTTGTGTCCTGCGTGTGAAAAAAAAAAACAGTGACAAATGCTGACTAATTACTAAGTATAATATAATATACTCCAAAACTCTCTAGACCAGAGTTTCTACAACTCCGGTGTGGAGACATTACATTTACATTTTGTAAACTTTAGATTTACATTTTATTTTTAAAAATTATATATATATATATATATATATATATATATATATATATATATATATATATATATATATATATATATATACAGAACCAATTTAATAAATTTTAATATTATTTAAAAGTTAATTTATTTCAATAATTTAATTCACTAAGTCAAACATACTGTATTATGTAGATTAATTACACATGTGCTGGTGTTTTCAAGCCTTTATTTTGGTTAGTTAAAATGATTTTCCCTTTACAGCGGATGGCAACACAAGATTTAAAAGTAAAATATTACATCCAACAATTAAAAAGAACATAAACAGTTTTAGAAACAGATAACATTGAGTAGTAGGGCTATAAAATAACCCAACTATGGAAATACTAAAGTTTCTCCATCAAGCAAGAACAAGAATTAATCTCACTCCTGTCTTGTCCAGCCTGAACTGTCATTGCTGTGGTCGAATTGCCATAGTGACAAGTGATAATTGATTAGTCAATTATTCATTATTAAATGACAACCACCTCTGCTTGGCCCTGATTGGCATTCTGGACAACTGTCATGCAAAGACTCATTGCCTCTGGGAAAGGGAGTGAGTCACAAACACATACACCTTTAAACACATTGACATAAGGAAACATGAGCAACAAAGACTGCCAACACTCACAATAACTGAAACAGTTATGTCCTGCAGAAACAGCACAGGCAAACATTCAAAGGTGCAACTATCAGAGGTTGATCATCTAGTCTTTGTCTCTAGAACCTATTATCACACACAATACTCTTTATTGTCATTATCAACCATACAAGTTTCAGAAATGCACAGAGCCAATATAGTTACTTCTGTGTGTGCGGTTTTTGGATTCCGAAATATTATGGATAAAATGATCAAGAGGAAAATCATCCATTAAACCCTGAAAAATCTAGCTTTCTGGGGTCCTTTTAGTACATCGTGTGGAGCAGTCCAGTAATACAGGGTGTTGGTGTGTGGGTTGGAGTCTCTCTTCCTTCGACAGTGGGGGCTTGCCCTGCCTCTTGTACTGTAAAGACCGGGACTTTAAATTGCTTCCGTCACCAGGCCCTGAGTAATGAGTGTGATTCTAATCGCAGTTCCTGGGGCCATCGGCATTAGTCTTAATCTGAGCAGGGTGCTCCAACACCACTGACAAGTAATGCAGAGCAGGTAGGTGCATAATGAGAGGATGCAAGCATGTGTGTGCTTACACACATACACAAGTTTCCCCATCTAAGATGCAGAGGAAAGCTTTTGTAATAAGAACACAGTTACAAGGGCCTCTCCCCATATTTCACCTCTAGTGCTGGTTAGTGAGGCAGGAGCTGAAGAATGGCTGAATCTTCCTGTGCACAAACAGAATGCAAAACTGAAAGGAGTTCAGAGAGAAAGACTTGTGAATGTGTTCAAATCTCTTGATTTTCTTTCACATTTTCACAAATCTTTTATATATTTATTAGGATTCAAGGAGATAAATCAACACAAAATACTGCATAATTGCAGAAAGACAATGATATGTTGTTTTACTTTTGAAAAAGTCTGAAAACTGAGGGTTGCATCTGTAATAAGCATACTTTACTTGGAGTCCCCTAATGAAAATCTTCAGGAACCAATGTTTGCAACCGTCAAACTGAAAGACCAGTCGTCTTACAATTGGACAGTTGTATCTTCGATTCCAGTTTACTCCTTTGCCAAATGTCAATGTGTCCCCGGGCAAGGCACTTAAACCTAAGCTGCCTACTATTCAGCATAAATGCGCATGAATGGGTGCACATTTCTGAATGCTTAGGTGAATTTGGCTATGGTGTCAAATGCTTTCTGTGCATAAAACCAATCCATTTACCATACAGTGCAATCCCTTTATTAATTTAAACACATATGTTAACTGAGTCCAGACCCATGTAATTCAACTGAGGCATATACCAAGCTGTTGTGTGAAGGCCACATATGTTTGTTAGAGAATATTAGCAAAATTAACAGCATTGTGAAAACCAAGAATACTGGAATCACACAGGGATAAACTAACAACAGTCAAGCAGAACATTAATCATAGAAGCCAAGAAAGTGTGCAGAGATCCACATCTAAGATGAGATAATCTTTCAAGAGGACAGCTACTCGCCATTTACTCCACTCCACAACACTTGGCCCTTCTGGAAGAATGGCAAGGAGAAACTCACTGCTAAAAAAATACCATAAGAAAGCTCTGTTTAGCTCAACTCAAGTCATGTAAGATACAAAGCAAAAATGTAGAAGAAATATGATAATGATGATGCTCTAGGAATGCTTTTCTCCAGCAGGAAAAGGAAGCTGGTCAAATTGATGGAAAGGTATAAATAAGCAATACTGAAAGGACAGCAGTTAGAAGGGGGAAACCGGAGCTACAATGGAAGCATATAGATCAAAGCATATTTATTTGTTAGAAAATCCCAGTGTGGAAGTTAAAGTTCAGACCTAAACTCAATATCTGTGACAAGACTTTGAGATATTTGTTCTGACACTCTTCAGCAAATTTTACTGAGCGGTAACGATGGTGCAAATAAGGCAAAACTAATTAGCCGTATAATTGCAGAAAAAAATGTGTTTCACAAAGTAAACACAAATGTACAGCCATTTACGATTTCCATGTATTAATGTATTATTTTCCTTCCACTTTACAATCAACTTGTACGTTTTTTGGGTCCATCACATAAAATGCCTATAAAGTACATCAAAGGTTTTTGCTGAAATGTAAAAATATGAACAGATACAAAAGGTGTAAATACTTTTGTAAACACTTTACCATCAAGATAAATCAAGTCAGAAATAGAATCTTGGTCTTAAAAAAAACACCCAACCAAGGCTTGGGCCATAGTTTCTTATGGTCACTAAGTTTCTACTTTGAGTCACAGTCATTCATATGCACCAAAGTATTGTGGTGAGAGTGCACTGGCAAAGTGTTAGTCCAGTGCTAAATTGCAGTGGGACTGTGAGTGGCTGCATAACAGAGCAGGTCGTCCCTCTTTGTCTCTCTCTGTTTGCCCGTGTTAAACTCCCTCCCATGCCCTCACCCATCCTTTCATCCAGTCTACAGCTTTGTCCATCTATCAATCTGCACACTTTGTCAGAGCCCACTCCATCCTGAAATAACACAGGAGAGAAAGCTAGGCAAAGAGAGAGAATAATAAAGCACAAGAGAGCTTGAGCTGGGACAGAAAAGAAGACGGACACAAGTGGCCCAGCCTATGATCCTCATCGCCAGGGAGCTTTTCACCTCCCATCTGCATCAGAGCTGATCTGCTGACAGAAGCCCTGATGCGCGTCGCCTTCTATTGCACAGGCTAGCAGAAACACTAATGTCCTGCTCCACCCTACCTAGACCACTCACCTCAAGCAGGCAGCTAGCAAAAAAACTGCTTGGAGAAGGCCAGTATGGCTAAATGGATGACAGAAACGAGAAAGCTAAATCTGAGAAAGATAGCCAACGTGATAAGCAACAGAAGCACTAGCAAAATTTTGGAAACAAATTAGAGAAAGACTAAATTAGAGAAAGAACTTTGTCCAGTTCTTTTTCTAAAAAAGAACTGGACAAAGTTCTCTTTGCTCAGAAGGAAAATGGCTTGTGGTCTGTTTTTTTTTTTTTTTTTTTTAGCACTGTGAATCAATAGAAATCATGGGGAGAAAATGTCTCCTCAATTAAGCCTTGATCAGCTGCATGTCAGTGGTAGTTTGGAGGCAGAGCAGAGTTGAAGGGCCCCATTGACCCAAGCTCTCACTCTAAGTGAGATACAAATAAGTAGGGATTTTCTTTTCTTTTGCACACATTTACTGGCAGCACAAACAGAGCAGCTCAGGAGAACAGAGTACCAACAAATAAGTAGAAATTAACATGTTTACATTTTTGTTATCAAAAGACATTTTAGATGCTCATTATGAGATGGATTACAATTGTTGTAATATTGTACACTTAGTAGGGGGTTATTCTAAAGTAGAAAGAATATATATGCCTGATAACTTTAGAAAATGCAGCTTATTTATTACATTTCTTTAGAATCATGTATATTACAGGGTTGTGAAAGCAAGGTATTCTTACAGAAAATGTTGTGAAAGGAAAAAAAAACATGCTGGTGGTTGTCATAGGGCCTGGTGGCATCAGTGCATGGCAGCCTTGCTTCTGTCAGAGGGGAGCTGTGGCTATAATCAAGTAGCTTGCCACCATCTGCGTGATAATGCTTGTGTGTGTAAATGGATGAATGACTGAATGAAGGGTAAAGCACTTTGAGGTCCCTGTGACTTGATAACATGCTATAAGAGTACAGGCATTTTATCATTTTAATGTTAAGATGGATAAGTAACTCAATCTTCTCTCACATTTGAGGCAATGTAGCAGAGTACACCAAACCATTTTCTTCAAACTTTACTCCACCTTCAAGCTTAAGGAGCTAAAGAAAGCTTTGAGCAACATGGTGAAATGGCAGAGATAATAAACAACCAAAGCATGTCCTTAAAAGAAGCATTCTAAAGTCCAAACAAATATTTAGCAAAACATTTGTCTTTTACTCTATTTGCTCTTTCACTGTTCACAAGCAAGTTTTTGGTTAACATAAAAACAGTTTTCAACGAAGAAATTTTCTGTGAATTGTAAATCTGGAAAAAATTTTAAGCGACAACAAAAAAGGCCTACTTGGTACATAGCCACTCCATTTCCATCCTAGAAACCACAACAACAGTAAAGTGGTTGATATACTTTTCTCTCACATCTTTCTTTAGTTGTCATGACTTGCTTTCTATTTAATTTCAAAATGTCACCTCAAAAAGGAAATGATAAGGGAAAACTTTTGAAAATGTATTCTAGCACCTCTTTAAAGAGGAAGACGGAGTAACTATAATGCAAAAACAATGAGATTTATATCGTTTTATGTTATTCCCTCATGAAAAACATCCCTGGAGTGTTACTTTGTTTCATTCATTAAGGAATCCTCAAATCATTCTTCAATCTCATTTCTTAAATGTTCACTGACCCTGGAAACAGCCAACTGTGAGTGTTATTCCCTAGAGTCTACACTAAAGAGTGTTGTCAGTGAGACCTGGTAGCACTCGTATGCTGGTTGAAACTGACCGGAAAAAAAAAAAAAAAGGATCAAAAAATAAAATAAAATTAATTAATTGACCAGTAATCATTCAGACCAAATCAGACTGAGAATGGGCCTTATCAGGTCATTAGTCATTTTCTAGGTGAATCTCAAAAGAGTATATCCTGGGTCTTTCAGGCAACATGCAATAACTGGCGAACTTTGTGCTTGGGTGCAGGTTGTGCCATTAACTGGCTCACTACAATAAATGTGTGTGATTATCTATCACTATGACCTATTCCTCTATTCATGGTCATCTTTGCTGAGACCTCTCCCAGGTCAACTTGTAGATAATAGGCCACCATAAATAAGTCCTATTTTCTAAACCAGGTCTGTTACAGATGATCTGTGCCTGGAGAGTCCTGTTACAGCAGGAAAATGAAAATGTGTATTGACAAAGAGGAGCAGAACAAGCTCCTTTAAGGCAGGGGAGACAATCTATTACGACAGAATTTTTTCAACATCTTGATTTTCACCAGTTTATCAGGTCCATGAATAACCTCACAAGGGAGGCATTTATGATAGAATGTGATTGGATTACACAGAGACCTAACCATGTGTGATTGGTTTAGCTGAAAAATATTAAATTCCTATCTAAATGGACTGAGGGTCGATAATATGTCTTATGCTCTGGAAAACAGGGAAAAGGATTGGTGGGGTGGGGGTATGAAATTAGAGGATTTGATATTTCATCACTCATTTCATGCTTTAGTGCAGCGTGTACACTGACACTAATGCACTGGAAGGACATGGTGCTGACAGCACACAAACATATTCATGTCCAATCACCTCTGGCTCAAAAATCCTTCCAAACTAAAAATAATCTATTCCTAAAAGTTGAAGCAGAGGTGGGTGTGTTCTGCTGAACTTATCATCAGCAGTTCTGAAAAGAAAAATAGCCATGACCAAAAGGATCCAAAATCACAATAAAACTTTAAGAAGGTTGAGAAGATTTTAGAGATCCTCTGTGTAGTGTCTAATGTGCAGGCCACACCATTAAAAACAGGAAGAAAAAACATAAATAATTTTTTTTTTTGTTTGTTTTTGTTGTTGTGTAGAGGAAATGTGAAAAAAAAAATGTTCAGAAGTAATGAAAGATTGTTTATGTATTCTGGCATGAAATGGGGCAGTGTTGTGAGGGCGACAGGCGCGAGGAGACAGATGGACGGGACTGACAGCCCCGTATTCATCCTGCACGCCCCAGCGGCCGGACTGCTACTGGCGCTCGACAGAGCAATAAATCACCAGCTCTCCACTCTGTACCTACAGCTTATTACATCCAAGATGACAAATAAATAATAATCCCTGTCATGCCAGCCTTTGCTCAAGAATTGAGCCAGAAACCTTTTGCTCATCACTCCTGATCTTAAGTGAAAACACTAGAACAAGGGAATTGAAGGCCATGCTTTACTGAGCTTATGAAAGTTGGAGTAAAAGAGAGAGGTGAAATAAGGGAAAGCGAGACAAAAATGAAGGGAGAGAGAAAGTTCTGCATGGAGACTGATGTGACTGCTACAAAGCCCTTCTGAGTGTGAAAGGAAATGATCCAGCACAGAAAGGAAGAAAGAGTGGAAGCGAAAAAAGCGGGGCAGATGAGAATTGCCCTTGTGCTCTGAAGGATGAGTGTTGCTCAGTCAGTTGAATGGGACTCTGGAGAATAGAACAAATCAAAAGCCTTCATCACTAAACAGGATCAGGGAAGTGGCAGCAAATTTGCAATCCAATGCTTTGACTACTGGCTACAACAGCAAGTGGTGTAAATACAATAAGAGCAAAACTAAAAAGAACATGTCGACAGAAAAGAAAATAAACAATGGAGTATTAATGTATAAGCATTAATGTAAGAGGTTTTTTTTTTAAAATAAAAAATAAGAAAAGCCGGTAATGACGAAGAATGTCTGTATGATTTAAATTAGTTTTTATATGGCTAGAGCTTATTTAATGTGTTTTGTCTGATTCATTATTCATTCTTTCTTAAATTAACACACTGAACCGCACCTTCATTTACCTGCTTTTATCCAGATCACTTTAAAATGTCCTCAGGTCTAATCAAAGTATCTCTTATTCCCACAAGTGGCCCCCTTGAATTTCCAAAACATAAGTAACCATAGTAAATTATTACAGTTAAGTAATAATTTAATGTTGCAAGAAATTATATAATTTACTAAATTTGAATACTTACTGTTAATGTGTCAAACTATGAATGTGAATCTGCTTTTTGTTCAAAAGAATGATTACATATTTAAAAAAAGATAAATGTGAAAGCAGTCTGAAGAATGTAAGAGTTGTAGAATCTACTTTGTAGTTTTGATGTTATCTCGCATCTACTTCTGATGTTCATTTATAACTTTTGGAAATAAATAAAACAGTTGATCAGACATTTACTTACACTGGAAATCAGAATCTGCTAAAAAAGATAAAAAATACCTTTGATTCCCTTTGTTCAGTCTACTATCCTTTCAAAAAGTACAACCCTAATCTCTTAAACAAGCCATAATATACTTAGTGCAGCTCCACCATAAAAATTAAAAGTCTTCAATTACAGCAAATGAAAAAGCAACAGGGTGTAGTAAATCAAATATGTCACTTTTGCCAGCTCACTCTGCTTGGATACTACATTAGCCTTAATGTTTATTTGTGCGCAGGTGTGTGCGTGTTGCTGTACAAAGGAAATATGGGCCTCTGATTAAAGAGTGCACTGTCATAAAGGTTACTGAATTGCAAATAGTCCTCTCAATCTTGCCTGTAATGGTGACTGGTTCTAGGAAAGGGAGAAACAGAGTAGGTATGTGTGTGTGTGTGTGTGTGTGTGTGTGTGTATAAAAGAGCCCGACAGTGGGAAAAGAGAGGTGCTGCCATGTTAGGAATACAAACAGGGTGGCTCAGCCAGTCCCCAGTCTCAGACTAAGTCCCAGCCCCTTCACAACCGCCACAAGAGACATTAATCACTAGATCACCAAGGCATGCTTAATTGCGAGTTGTATATCATGGTGAACAGAGTGGCTAAAGGGGGAAGGAAACTCATTATTTCGGTTTGCTGGATGCAGAGCTGGGTGCGCCTCATCTGGACTCTACCACCTCTTTCTCTCTGTCATGGTACACCTGGGACCAGGCTCAATGTGACAAGGAAAAATGGACTATGCAGTCACCTCCTAATTAATATAGCTCTGCCACCACTGTTGTACCACTAAACACATTCACAAGTGATCATAAACCCACTTAGATAATCACACATGCAGATCAGCCTTGGCTACAGGTTGAACATGACTGATGCATGGGAAATTGCTCCATACATTCAAGATTGTTGGTTATCGCTTGTGATTTTGCAGGTCTCATAGCAGTGGTAACTATAAAATGCCTCATTTTGAGCTAGTATGCTTTGCACCGTCAATTGGCAATGCTGTAATCAAGGTCAAAAATGCTTCAGAGGGACACTTTTAGAACCAAAAGAAAAATGAAACCAGCCCCCAATTGGCCTCTTTTATTTAGATTCTTGAAGTGCTTCTGTAGGCAGTATGCTAATGAGCAAGACTTGATGAATGACTTGTAATATTTCCCAGACATTTTGCTTTTCATCAGAAGTTTGCCAATCTGATGCAGCATGAAGATAATAAGGCACACTCTGTCATTATATCAATTTTTGTTGCCCAGATATTCCCAGCGATGTTAGCAATGACGAGCAAAAAGCAAATGAACCAAGGGCATAGTCTGGCACCATTGATCAAACACTGTCATTTGGTCAGGGAGGCAACACAGAGAGAAGGACACACACAAAACACTGCATGTAATATTCTGTCTTTACAAGCACACATGTGAATGAATGCACAAAAATAATTAAACAAATCCCCCACATATATTACAGTAAAAAACAAACACAGAAGGAAGGAAATATCAAAGCTTATTTTAGTCATTGTTTAAAATGAGGACAATTTAGATATTCATAGAAATAGAAATTGCATGTGTTTTTAACTAACAAAATGTGCAATTTGACATTTAATGACATAAAAAGACATTCAGACTTTGTAGATTTAACAAAGAATCAAAACACCGGCTAATAATTGCTACTGCAAAAACATGTGGTGCGTTCAGTAATGTGTTCTTCTTTTTTTACTGTAATTAAACTGGCTTTTAATTTAATATAAATACATAGACATTTATATAACATTCTAAGTGAAATAACTATGTTTACTAATACAAAATAAACAAAAAGGATGTAAACAGGCATGTAGAAAATCCTGAGTAATTAAGCTTAGATTTGGATAAACACTAGCTCCTACTTTCCAGAAATCTAAGAATACCATGTTCCAATACATGAAGTCTATTTATTTAAATGCAACATCAATTTGCTTAAGTAGCAACAGATCATAATTTTGCTAAAATAAAAAAAAAAGAAATTTACAGATTATCTCATCTTATTATCTTGTACCATACTGTCACAACATAGTATAGTATAGTAACAACAGTTTCAACAAATATGTAAAAAAATATGTATTTTTAAAAGTCACATTACGCAGCTTCAAAATAAGCCGACATTTTTTATAGCCCTTAGTGTCCCATATAAGCATGGGTAGATTTTTAATTTAACACTGATTTTGAAAAAGACTGCCAACATTTCAAAATCTAGCATATTAAACAAAGACAGAGGCTGAAATTTCAAAACGATAAACAGACCAATTTGGTTGCAATCATTTAAACTTCTATTTATCTGCTGTAGTAACCTAAAGTTAGTTTGCCCCAATGCCAAATTAACAAAGACAAGTATTGTTTGGCAGTCAACACCTTTTGATTTTAATTTAAACACTTAATTGGCACTGAAAATAGCTAACGTTCAGTCCTCTTCCATCAGTGACTACACCCAATAGTGTTGTGGTAGCACAACATGGTAGCATTAATGTATGATATCTTCACTGTTCAGAAAAAAATGACTTTTTGTGTTTGAGAAGACCTGACCAATGGTTAGGGCAGGTCAAACTAAAAACGGTCAAATTCCAATTACCTGCCACTAATTCCATGTATTGTTGGTTTTGACTGCATATTCTTTGTCTCTAAACTTACAGTTAAGCAATACAGCTATTCAAAACTGAAAAGATTTCATTCTGTTGCCCCTATTAGTGTTAACTTACCAAAAAAGAATTATACTTGTACAACTTATGGCTATATGGGCTATAGCTGCCACAAGAAATGGTCAGAAAACTTTTCACACCCACCCATTTGCCTTTGGTCATTTGCTCAAGACTTCCTGACATCAAGAGCTTTGGCCACTCCTCAAATTTAGCTGTTTGCTCCCAAGTTGTAAAACTGCAAGACCTAATAGCCAGGAGGACCATTCGTGGATAGATAAAAAGGTCAAACAACCACTTCACAGTTAGTCAAAAGGTGATGGTAGGATTCCGTGAAAAGGCCGAAAACGGAATAGCAGAATGCCTGCCTGCAAAGTAGTCACAGAGAGGTCAAAGTGCGGAGAGAGTTCATGGAGCCAACCAGGGATACCAAAGGGGAGGAGTGAAACAACAAAGGAAGAACAACAAAGAATGCAATAACCAACATGCAGGGGTTTCCTTCACCTTAGATTTCCTCCAATTAAGGATGCTGAGATGGGAGGTGGAAGGGAAGAGTTTAAAACAAATGAGGTGGAAGTCGTTGCCCCCCTCAACACCACACATGCTCTTTGATCTGCAAGGACATATCCTGCTCCTTGGAATACAATGTCAATTGCTGATTACATGTTACCAAACAATGTCAAAACTGTTTGGTTTCAGATAAAAAGGAGCATTGTTAGTCTTAGATTTGCATCCATTTAAAAAAATAAAGGCAGATAAAAAGAAGCATTTTTCCAAGCAACCCATTCTGTCAAATCTACAATGCCAAAAATTTCAATTTTCCTTTTACAGGGCTTCACAATTAATTGCATTGATAAACGTTTTTTGAGAAACATATGTTTCAGATGCAAAAACACTGCAAAAATACTCCAACCTATTTAGTTTTTTATAAATTTCAATAAGATATTGTCACAAAAACAATGCAATGTTGTGTACACTGCGGAGCATTCTGGGTAGATGACATACACTTTATCCTATAGCGTTAGCTCCTTCCAACCAAGAACAGTAATTTTTGCGCAAGAAGAATTGTTAAACTTTTCAATTTGAACCAGAAGACAATGCAGAAATGGGGAAATAAAAAAATGAGGAGGAACAAACCGATGAACAGGAGAGATTTAATGAAAAAGCTGGTGTTACTGCTGCTTGCTGATTCCAATTTGACAATATGCTGCAGAGAGTTCCAGTTTCTATCTCATACTGTTCACCGTAAGCATTTGGATCAAAACATTTTTTCAGACATATTAGAATGATATGCTATAAAGACGTAAAGATGCTTCATTGTCACTTTAAATATAAATATTAACATCCAATCTGTACCGTCTTCTGCTAGTGTTAGATCTTGCTAAAGGTGTTAGCTCTACCTGATATAGTAAATAGTAAATCAAAAGTCACTTGTTTGTTTCAACAGATCAAATCAAAATCAGATAAAATTTTATTTGTATAGCACATTTCAGCAGCAAGGCAATTCAAAGTGCTTTACATCATAAACAAAAACACAAAGTTATGGAACTTAGAATCAACAATCAAAATATTACATTGCGTCAAATGCCATCCTTAAATCCGTAATTGATTAGAGTTGTGTTTCAAACACAACTCTAAACAGGTGGGTTGTTAGTCGAGATTTAAAGGAAGTCAGTGTTTCAGCTGTTTTACAGTTTTCTGGAAGTTTGTGCCAGATTTGTGGTGCATAGAAGCTGAATGCTGCTTCTCTTTGTTTGGTTCTGGGGATGCAGAGCAGACCAGAACCAGAAGACATGAGGGGTCTGGAAGGTTGATGCAGCAACAACAGATCTTGAATGTATTGTGGTGCTAAGATATCTCAGTCCCCCTCATAATGTTGCACATGTATATGATGGATATATGAATAAATGTAATTGCCATACAACAATATTGCAAATGTACTTCAAAGAGACAAATATCACTGAAAATTTACATTAAAATCTCAAAATGAAAAATGACATTAAATTGATTTAGTTGAGAACAATTTCCTTCAGGTCATTTGCACAGATTTACTTCCCTTTTTTTTATTATGTTTACAGAAATAAAACTTACAGATCACTATTTAACTTTATCTTAAAAAGTCATCCACACAGAAAAAAAAACATTCCTGGGACCTGTGCCCAGCAGTGGGAATACTATTTTCAACATGTTATTAAATGAAATGCATCAACAGAAACAGCACAATGGGCAATTGACAGAGTTCCAAGATGCCATAAATCCTTCATTACCAAACAAACCCTGCCACACACTGCGGTGTTTGCAAGACAAAACACACATTCCACGCAAGTCGGCCACATTTTGCTAACACAAGCATACGTCAGGTAACTAAAAGTGGGGGTAAACACCATTCTGCAATATATCAGAGGTGTCACTCCTGGGGAAGATTGTCCCCTCTGATTAGAAAGAAAGTAATACTGGCTTAGCAGAACTAATATTTGCATGACAGCTGTAAATCACTCACACTTTGTTCACCACATGTGAACAAAGATTAGTCCCTTAGAAATAATAGAAAAAGTAATGTAACCCTGCCTGCCAAGTGCTATGGCTGTCCTGAAAAGGGTACCACAAACCTATTGTAATGGACACAGAGACTGGAGTAAATTAATCAGACATCCTAAAAAATTTTGCATACTTCAGAAAAATACAGTTTCTTTTTTTCTCCTGAGTTTAGCTGTAAGGGTTACTTTACATCATTCTGTGACTTTTAGATTTTCAAACTGCTTTTATAGAATATGAAAAAATAAATAAATACATAAATGAGTGCATCAATAAATAAGCAAATAAATAAATAAAACTGAAATTCACAACTATATACCTGCTGCTTAAGTCGCCTGAGCTGTTGTGAAGCTGAATTTCTATTACAAGACACTCACAAACTTTGGCAGGCAGTAAATCAGTCAAGAGTAAATGCCTTCTTTTATCAGATCATAAAATCTGCTTGTAGGCATTTAATTTTCCCCCTCTTGCTTTAACGGGAAAGCAGGCAGCCTAGAGAAACCATGTCTTGTTTTTTTTATAGAGGTTACAGAAAAAAAGCAAGCGCGTGTAAACAGGGGCAGAGTCGAGCACTCCTTCGTGCATCTGATTTTTGCCTGCGAGCAACAATAATGTAGGGAGCTGCCTTTCTTGTGAAAGCAGGTAGGAGTGTTGTACATATTTTATGTGACAGATGAATGAGGAGAGATTGAAGAGCATTGTTTGTTTTCTGACAGTTACTGAACTAATGCTCCAAGGCAATATCTATACTACCATCAACATGCTTCTCTGGAAACTTCAGATATAAAATTAAGTTTTCAGAACTGTTAGTCTTAGATTCGCATCCATTTAAAAAAATAAAGGCAATCCCCATCTTGTAAACTGTCACAAAGCAAAAAGTTATTAATGCTGTACCGTTAGTGGTCTTAAGGGGCAGTCTGTTCTTACTGCACAGTTACTGGTCATTCTCCATTTTACCTTGGCAGAAAAGTAAGACTTATCCTTTTCTTAAACCCCTGGTCCCAATAGCAGCTCTTATAAACACTTTCCACTCTGCTCTCCTTTACACTATGTGAGGTCAGAAGTTCAGAGTCCAGGTTTTAACAGTTAAGGCAGCACAGTGAACTTGTGACCTTCTGGGGCAAGTAGGAAGGGGGAGAAAGAACTAAAGTGAAGAAAAGACAAGGAGGGGGTCATCTTTCTTCAATGCAGAGTGACTGGATTTACAGCTGCATGCTGACTGCCTTGCAAGCACAGCAGAAAACACCTGATAGCATCTCCTTGGGGGAGGAACCACCCGACCCCTTTGTTGTCTCACTAACAGTCACCCTGGTACCATAAATCATGTTAATTACTTGACTGATGGAATAAATCTTTTTTTTTTTTTAAGTCAGTATTTCAGGCTTGGAACAAGAGGTTCCTGCACTGCATTTGTGCTTGCTATGCGTTATCTGTCATCTTGAAGTCACTGTGTAATCTGTCCATTCGTTGTTACTCAAGCAGGGATTTTTGAAGAAGAGGATTGGCTGAGGGAGGGCTGGGTGTTTGTGACACACACATCTCCCAGTGATCCATCTTCCTATGGGTGGTCTCCCAGGGTGCATTTTCCAAAACAAAGCTAATGTGAAACTCATGATCAGCAGGTTTATAAATTGAAATGCAAATTGTCTTTAAACCAAAGATCCAAACAAGACAAGATCACAAACAAAGACTAGATTTTACTTGCATTTTGATGCAGCAGAGTGTAAGTACCAAAATATGTTTCCAAATGGACTCCAAGTTAATGACAATTCAAGTGGACTGCACTTAAAAGAAAATCTAAACAAATTAGTCCAAGAGTTAGGTTATGAGTTATGTTAGAGGGAGCTAGTATCGAATACATGAGGAAAATTAGCTGCAAAAGGCAAGGAAAGTCAAGGCCTTTGTTTAAAACAATAAGCCCAAAGCTTTGCAAATTAATATCAACAAGTTCAAATCTACTTGATAACCTTTGAAAAGGTTTCTCAATACCCCTGAGACACCTTTTCTCTTGTGATGCTTTGTGTTAAACATAAAGAATTGCATATTGGGCAAGAGCTCTCTCAAGACCTTCAAATTACTTTGATAGTGACATTTCACAGTGGCAGCAGAAAATTTAACACCTCCAGGAAGCAAATGTTTGGATTTGGATTTATACAAGACAAAGTAATTGAATGTTATCTATTTAGCCATTTTGTCTCTTCGATAGAGTTACTAAAAGACATAGTGTTGCCATCAACTCTTCCCCAAAAAAAGTTCTCCTTGGCCAGTACGTCTGTGCTTTTTGTGTCAGCTCTGTCTTCACAATCAATCAGTCACATCAGATGGCTGCTCAAACTAAATTTAATAAGTAGGATCCAATGTATGTGATTGATTTTGAATCTTTAAGATTGGACAGAATTTGGTACTTTGCTTCATATCAGTAGTATCTGTTTTGTAAACAACAAAACATTTATTGTTTTATTGTTGCGAATAAACAAGGCATGGGTTGTTTATTCGCACCCAGTGGCATGTAAATGAACTAAATTGACTTGAATGAAATTGACATGAATTGCATTTTTTTAATTTCAGGATTACTTCAGTTGGTACCAAACTTCAGATCCATAGGACCACTAAGATTAACTTAGTGAGAAAAAAGTCGATTTGTTATTTTCCATGGTGCAAAGTATTCAAACATATTGGTGCATAAAACATTTGTTTTAAAACAATTTCTTAAAAAAAAAAAAAAAAATCTCATTTAATTTTTCTATACTCCTAGATTGCATTTAGCTGCAACTTTAAGCCAAGAAACAGCTTGCCAAAGACATGAAAGGTCACTCACACACAAAAACAGTCTCTCTAAGAGTGCACTCATAGGCTTTTGGGTAATTACAGTTCTTTCACTTGAGTGTTTTGTGTTTCGCTTTGCTTGTTCTGTCTCAAAAGCTAACAACCACTCATTATTCACGGTTTGAGTTGGGCTTTTTTTTCTCTCCAGAAGGGCAAATTACACACAAGAGTGACAGCTCTCAGAGAAAGAGAGGACCAACAGCCTCTCTATGCTCTGGTAAGTGTATTCTTAAATCAAAGAGGCAGGGACAGTGACTTCGGCCTTGCAGTCTGTTGACTTTGTAGCAAGGGCAGCAAAGAAGCAACAGCATGGATATACTGTACTCTTAAAAGCCCATTCCAAACCAAACTGCATTCCATAACGGCTATAAAATCTCTATGCAATTTTGAGGTACTTCTCAAGTATCTTAGCATCTTAAGGGCTGCAGAGTCTATCCACTGTAGCCTCCAGTTAAACCCCACATAAGGCACTCCTTATTCAAAGATAGACTTAATTTGTGTGCTGGCGTGCACGAGTGTGTGTGCGTAACTACAAGCCCTGAAGACTCCAACTCAAGCCATACAAAGAGGGCAGCAAGGACAACCTTATCTAACACAAAAATGTCCCTACACGTCCACATCCTACCACAGACAAACACAGACACCAATATACCTGCATTGCTAGTTTGGGCAACATTTTGCCTTTGGAAAGATTTATGATGGCAAACAGAAGGTAATGAAACCCAGGGAAATATTTACTGTCAGTGTCAGAGCTTATTATCCCAGGGAGGAAAATGGGGTCAACTGAAAATTCTTGCTGAAAACTTGGTGTCTATTGCCTGAAAGAAAAAGAAAAAAAAAAAAAGAAAAAAGAAAACAGTCTCTCTTCTGTGTCACCAGACCTCTAAGATCTTAAACAGAGAGATCAGTGTAGATGGATGCCACATCAATAAGGCAGGAAATGAATGGGCAATTCACTTCAAATGTCTGATGCTTTGATTATTGTCCTACAACGTTTTGCACATGGTGCTATGCTTAATCACTTAGTGAAGGCCCATAACTTTCAAAGTGTAGCTGTTGGGGCAACTGCATTTAGAGCATTTGAAGTTTGCACAAGACAGCCATGTGAATACAGAGTTGTTTAAACATTTTATGGAGAAAGAAACTTGTGAACTACACATGCCACTCTTTGTAACACATTGTATTGGCAGAACTGAATGGCGTAAGTGTCCAGTTATGCATAATTCAAATATATAACAGTGCTGTGTCACTTCACCATCTCAGCACATTTTGTGTTCATAACGTTTTGTAATTATGGTTGATGAGTTTGGGGAAGAAATGATTATAAAAAGGCTAAAATATCAGACATATTTAATTGCACCCTATTTCCATTAATGGGGGGTTCAAATCCCATTTCATGTCATTTCATTTCTTATAAAATTTGAGAATAGGACTTTATTTACTTCACTTATCAAACAAAATATAGCTCTAAATAAAAATAACAAACCTAGCTATGTCAACACTCTAATAAATTTTCTAATAACCTAATGCTTTCACTGACCTCCACACCTGGGTTTCATATAGCGTGATTGTAGCAAATGTGGAAAATATATTGCTGCTACATCGGGAGTGTGAAAGTGCCTTCTCCAACACACCTGAATCAAATTCCTGAGTCTTGTCCAGCCCTTTGCATAGCTGAATGACCATTCAGGTGTGCTGAAAAAGGGATGCATGTAAAGGTTGTAACATAGTTTCTGTTTTAGCTTTGTTTTGTAACTTAAATAAAGTCACAAAACAGGCGAATTCAGATTATGTTAATGTCCATCTGCAAATGTATTTGTGTGTAAAGAGACCTAACAATCCATGTTGGATTGTATTACCAGGCTTTAAAAAAATTATGCAGTTGCATCTGAATCAGTTAAGAGAAATGACAATGCCAAACTTGAAGAGCATAGGTTAATATTGATCACAAACAATGCTGTCAAACAGAGTTAACTATAAAAACATGGAACAGTTAATATGAAACCCAACTATGTATTTTCTAACCAACAAAGAACAATTTATACTTCTGTTATGGTATCAGTTTGCAACAGATGCTTCCATCTCCCACTTTATTTCTCTTACCATTTTCACATACAAGGATAAGCATGGTAATGCAAGCCAATATCGCAGCATTGATCCTTTGCTACTTAAGAAAGCTTTGTCAATACAATCACACAGAAATTGAATGTGCCTTTAAACTAAGCTTTTCTCTAGAGGGATAATTAATGCATCCAGCAAAACATAAAAGCACAGACAAGGCCTAGAAGTGTTCATAGTTTTATGGATAAAATGTTTGCTAACCTCAATTTTTAAGAGAGAATCATAAAGATTTAACAATAACACCTGATAAGTTTGATACACTCCTGTTCACACATGACTCCAGTAAGCAAGAGCACATTAACACGGTCAATTGTTCTTCCCCTGAGACATTTCAAAAATAGTTGTTAGTTCATGTCTAATGGCAGACAATACACATCATTCAGAGTGTTCAGTGTTCTGGGCATTTGCATGAGCATTATTTAAGCCCCTTACTTAGGCATCCACCTGGAAATCAGGGACTGGGTGGGAAAAAAAGCAGATGAAAGATCTCAGTGGGAACTCCACATCTTCAGAGGAGACATAATTCAAGGTTGTGTTTCATTATAAACCTAATATATTTTATAATTTTGGTAAAAAGAAATAAAGGCAAAAGCCCAAGAAGAATTAGTGAAGGGACACAATACACTATTATAAACAGCAAAAACTTCAACTGACCTAAGTTCAATGAGGAAACTCATGAATATCAAACAGCACTTTCAAAACTTGCATCCCCAATTCTGCAGTATCATTTCCTCTGGGGAACAAACTTAAATAGCTCACACTGGTTGAGATCCATTATCCATCACAGCATCCCCATTCATCTCAAATGCATAATTTCTATGGGTGATGTGTTGCAGTTCCCAATGCATCAACATTATTTATGGTTTGACATTATAAAAGTAAGTGCATAATTTATGGACTTAAATTAATGCACTACCTTCCGCGTGCTGCCTGTTTTGCAAAGATTCAAAGCCAGATTGCCGCATGCCAAAACTATGGAGCAATCCCATTTACAGCCGAGAGCCCACAGCAGCCTTGATTTATGGCAGTAAATTAAAAAGAATGAAAAATTTATGACAGCAATTTGTGGGCAGTCATAAAACTATTATAGAACTTTGAAGTGGCATTTTGTCCTTTTGCATGTAAGTGAAGCAAGATGACCCGGTGTTACAGAAATATCGTAACTCCTTACTGGAAATGATCACCATGTGTGCTAGCAACGTCTACAAACATAGCGAAGGTAAAAAGATAAAACGTTAATAAACCTAGTTAAACTTTCCTTTCTTTTTAAGATCATTTCACCCATACATGCCTGCTAACCATGTTTTCAACTTCTTTTCTGCTTGAAATTGAAGCTCCAGCTGGCATTCTGACTGGATGCCAAGCCATGATTGAATGAAAGCCCATCCTTGACTGACAAATGATATATTAAGCTTTCAGTCAGCAGGGTGAGGGAGGCCAGGCATGTCAGTTACCTGCAACAGCAGAAACTCCACTTGTCAGTCTGCCATTGGCAGGGCTAGACCAGATCTGAAATGTTAAAAGCCCAACACACAGTTCTTTTTCACTTTCTTTGCAGCCTAGTCACTTAGACATCTCTCCTGTGTTATCACTGTGAATCCACATGTGCTATGAATGCAAGGGCATCAAATTTATATGACAAATACTTTTAGTTGGACCTGTGGCAGTCGGTTTAATGTAGGGAAACAGAGAACATCCACATCACAGGTGATTTAATCCTAAATATAAATGGTAAAGAAACCTTTATGAGGAAGAATACTTTATTAGGGATTATGTCATGTAATGTCCAATATTGGCAAATTACATCAGTTTAAATGGCAATGCACAAGCTATCTTTGGACGCTAATAAAGATCTGAGCATGCATGTGATGCAGGTCTGTGGGCAGTGTCGGGCAGCTCTGAGTGCCCCTCTCCTTGACACTGCTGGTGTTGATTATGGATGATTAATGGGGTATAAGAAGAGAGAAAGAAAGGTCAACTCCTGGGTTCTAGAGGGAGCAGCTACATTGGGAGTAATTAAGACACTTGTGTAACCATGATTAATACACACACAGAAATACCGCTGTGACCGATAAACAAGGTAATTGAACGGTTAAGCTATACACATTAAATTGTATTTGAGTGAGGTCAACACAACATAGCAGCTGTATTTAATTCAGATGAATGTGTCACAGCTTACCTTGTTTGATGAAATCACCATTGTTTGATGTCCAACAATGTGGGCAGACATGAAAAAGAAAAACATGTATTTAGTATTCGAATATTTCATGGAATGTTCTATGCTGTTTGAAGATCTTCATGTCATGTCGGCATCTTAATGACTGCTGACATATGAAAGGGAAAACAAGCTGACCCATGTTGACTCATTACCACAGAAAATGCATCAACATCAGTATGTTCTCACACCACTCTCAACCAAGAGGGAATACATCAGCACAAGTTGGTGCCAACTTTTACTTATATTACAGTCTTCTGGTATTTTATAGCATGTACAACAGGCAACACATCAGGTCCAGCCATAGTAAAATGTTTTTTTAAAATGTGTTTACAGTTCAGGCTTTAATGAGAAAAACAGCCCAGACCTCTCCCTTACTGTGGTCTTTTACCTCATGACAGGCCTCTAAAAAAAGGATTAACTTTATGACTTTGGACAGTTTGGGTAACAGGTGTCATTTCACCCAAGTAAGCAATTCCTTTTGCTCATCTGGTGGCTTGATGTTTGCTCTGAAAGTGCCTAACCTGTAAAGCATAGAACAAGAATATGCAGATGTTCAGGTAGTCATGTCACATCTGATAGCATGACTATTAAATGACTTTATTCAGATGATTTTTACCTCGATTGGCCCCACATTGAGTTTGTTCAGTCGAACACTGTTCTCCCCCCACACACCCCCAATATATGTAAGCACCCTGCTAAGCATTTCTATTGTAGGCTGGCAAAATATATATATATATATATATATATATATATATATATATATATATATATATCTTTGTTTGAGCTTTTAACCCTAATTGGATTTTGAAACAATGACAACCACTTTATAAATCAGTAAATTGACATAGAGATCTATATTCTACAGAACAGACTAAAGAAATACTTGTTTTTGTAATGCTACTTGGTTATGTTAATTATGCCACTCTAAAAGAAACAACAAGCCAGGTTAGCATGACAGATCTGTATAAATTTAGTCTATTTTGTTATTTTAGTTAAACTGGTATTCAAAGCAACTTTTACCTCATGGCCAGATTAAGAAGATTAAGGTTCCAAATAAGTGTTGCACTCACATAAAATATACCTTATAATCACAAATTGAAAATAAAAAATATATTTCAAATATATTAAAAGTTGTTGTCTTTATATTTGTGTGATTAGTCAGTACTAATCACTAATAAAACCTGTTAAAAACACTTTAAAAAAAAAACATTATGTCATTTGCTTTGTTTCACTAAAACAGTAAACACTGATCCCACTACATCTTCAAATGAACAACTAAGGACTATTTTGTGTTGTAGCTTTGAAATATCAGTACGGACACACACACACGCATTCAAATTCAAGCATCAAGAGCAGAACCCAAACATACTGAATTTCTGCTTTAAACATAGTCATAGCATAGCTGAAGTGGTCTCATTCAGAATAACACACAGCTGTCCTATTCCAATACTTGTTTAGACAGAAGGCTTTGTGTCTAAACAAGTGAGTGAGTCCAAACATCAGGCAAACAGTATGCTGCATGGCTTCATGTGTCAGCCAACAGAAGACTACTAGGGCTGACAGTCACCAAGCAATTCCCTCTGCTAGCCCAGTCTCTACCAGCAGCTCTCTGAAGAGATAGCATCACGTAAGACAAAGGGATGGCTTCCATATGGCCATGAATCATAATCTTCAAAAGGCAAAAGAATGGAACCGTGAAGTAAATCTTCATGACAGTGCCAAGAAGCAAGTGGCATGCTACCAGGATCCCAGCCAATAAACCAAAAAACATTGCTACAGAAGCAAATTTTATACATAAAATGAGCAAATATTTTAAAAGCATTTTTCAAATAAAATAATATTTTGATTGTTTTATCGTTGTGTAAAACAGATTCAAAACTAAATATTAACATAAGCTTTATGAAACAATTCATAACCTCTTTTTTCTGTTATTATATTGGACTAAACTTGTTCTGTTTTGGGTCAGTTTTGGCTATCAAAATGATTCATATTTGCTAAATGGCATACAAATTGCAGAGAGATAATTACTTTTTATAAATCAGAAGTGTACATACAATATTTCCAAGAATTGTCTTTAAGCTTTATGACTTGAGTTTAGAGTTTTGGTGTCTTTATACAAGTTTCTTATGATAAGTTGTTAGAATTATGCCCTAATATTCCCGACAGAACTGGTGAAACTGAGATTTATAGGCCACCTTGCATACAAGTTACATTTCAGCTTTTCTAAATATTTTTCTTTACATTATGGCTTTTGCTGGCCTCTCCAATATATTGACTGTGTTCTAGCTTTAACTTATTGCTCGTGATGTTACTTTATTGTTCCCATATTAGATGGTGTTCTTTCTTCATGACCCAATCTGTTCTGTAACATCCAACATCCACTCTTGCACTAAAACACACGCACAATGTTTTGCGTGTGTGTGTGATTTCAGGCTTGCAATTGGTAATTTTGTCAAGCTGTACTTTCATCAGACCGCAGGACGCGTCTCTAACAAGTCAAGGTCTTTCTCCCAGATTGTGTCACCATACTGTTTTTTTTTTGTTGTTGTTGTTGGTTTTTTTTGGAGAAAAGGCTTCTTCCATGCCGAGTGCCCATTCAGGTCATGTCAATACAAGTTGTTCCACTGTGGATAATGACACTCTGGTACTAGCTTTAGCGAGCATTTCAAGGTCTTTTGCATTTGCTATGGGTTTAATATGCACAGTTTGTACGAAAAACACCTCCCTATGCAACAGTAAGACGACTTGCATATAAAGAGTTTGAACAGATGAATGTGGCATCCTCAAATATCTGTAAATTGGAAACAGATCAGCGGAGGTCAACAATGTTCTTTCAAATATCTTTGTTGATTCCTTCTGATTTTTCCATCACATCACACTCGCTGTGTTTTGCATATTAGGGAGTAAACTATCAGAAGTGTATTGCTCAAAACAGGGTCAAGCCAATGAGGAGTAAACTATCAGAAGTCTTCTGTATGTTCCTAAACTGTTTAAAGGTATGATGAACTTACTATATGTAAATTTATTAAATAAAAATATAAATTTATAAAAAAAAAAAAAAAAGTTTTGTTTACCTTCTGTGACAAAAAGATGTCAATTTAATGAGAGAGAGAGAAAAATATTTTATCTGCCACATTTTCCATTTATAGTTATGTAAATATCTAGTTTCAATTGTATCTTGTTTGCCCCTCATATGATCTGTTCTGTAGTTTGTTTTTTTTTATTATTATTCTGAGATTTGAACGCATGTACAAACTGTTTTATTCATACACCCATCAAAAGGAACCCTATTTGGTGCATATTTGGACAATGTGGAAAACACATATTCCTGGGAAAGACAGAAAGCAGGACCTTTTGCTTCCATGCACCAAGTACACACAATTTTGGCAGCATATGTCCTGTAGGAACCCCACATCTCTTTTGTCCCATCCAAGTTTGTTAAACCGCTGTCATTTCGATTGTTCAGCCACAGGAAAATTATAATCCACCTGTCAACAATGACAGGATGTTGGAAAACTTGGAGAATGGATAGTGTAGGGCTCTGAAATTCAAACCAGGTTGCTCACTGCCAACTATAACTATTACACACTCACAATTCTTTTTTTCAGTTTATTTGAAAATTGCACTGAATCACTCCTGCCTCCCTGACCATCAAACCAAAATCAATTTCCTGAGTCAGACCCTGATACGAGTGAAACTGGAAAATGAAATATTGACTTGTTCAGTACGGGGTTTTATCTCCGTAAATTGTTGACAACACAATAAAAAACACCATTGAGAAAACGTAGCTATTCCGGCCTTTTGCAGATGGCATAGTGTGGCTTTAGGAGAGCAAACTTGTATTTCGGGTTACACTGACACTGAATTAATAACTTGATTCATGAGTCCATTCTAACCCATTTCCATAGCTAATCAAGCCTAAAAGGTAAAGAGTTGCTTCCACGATTAGAGATTAATGCTGTCTCGGTCAGCTCGCTCATCAGCATCATCAAGGTAATTAAGAAAAGACACATTTCTAAAGTTTAACTTTGTAATGAAAGTCAAGGGAAAGACTTTGAATAAAGTTTTGCAAAACGGCAAGACAATCTTGTTAACATGGTAATGAAAAAAAAATCATACAGATTATTTTCATAACCTCCACACAGATAGTGTGACTAAGTTTAATAATGCTGTGGAGGATTGGTTTAGTTCACAGTCAGAGGCTGTAACACCAACAGCCTACTGAATAAAGCTGAAAGGGATCACTTTGATCTCTGTGGCTCCCTAAATCAACACCAGACAAGGTTCATGCAAAGGCCAGGAAAGTCATCTGATCATCACATTCCAAAACCAAGCATTACATGATAGCCATGCCCAGGTACAGGTTAAATGTCATCAAAAGTTCAAGAGAAACAACAAAGGATCAATGTATTTGTCCCACAGATAAAATAAGCACAAGACGTTAAAGGTAAAAACTTTGTCTAGGTTCTTCACCAAGCAAATAATTACGGCAGAAGAAATATTGTGCACATCAAATTTCCAAATAGTTTTCAAAAACATACACAAAAACTAAAGAATTATTGCTTACATCGCTTTGAAAAGTATGAAGAAACTGACTGTCAGGAAGGAAAACATAAATAACTTGGGGTGGCCTAAAGACTTTTACACAGTTACGAGCAAAAAGTCAGACTAAGGTTGGACTTACATGACTTTATGCCATATAAACATACTGTAGACACATTTTCACAGCAATGTCTTTGCCCTGATAGTGAGCAGAGACAAGGCGACAGCCCATGTTAAGATCACACAAACACAGGAGTACCAGGAACTGTACAGTCATTTACCCAGGGTCACTAGTCTTCACAGGAGAACAAACCTATCATAACACAGCTGCAAGAACAGACCTTTGTATTCAAGAAAGAAAAAAGGGGGCAAAACGATGATCCAATTAAAGTTGTATATCATTTGGTTCTCCTCTGTCAGTGTATATTCCTCCAGCTCTATTAGAAGCTAGCTCCTCCCAGGCAGGCCAGTGTAGCTCTGTAATTACACCTCTTCCTCTGACAACTTGCATGATTGTTTTCCTAACACTGTATTACTTCGTTAGTACTTTCCAGAGTGCGTTATTTTTAACTGTCAGTCTGGCTTGGCTCATCCCCCGATCTGCACTCGTCTGTTTATCATAACAATCATTAATAACTGTCACTTGCCAACATCCATAGAACAAACTCATTGCCTCATTACCATGTTGGAGCGTTTGTTCCGGCGCAACGCCTGTGTATCGCTCACAACAGGGCCAAGCCAATTACTTTGCTGAAATGGAATCACATTAATCAAAACTTAACAAGGTGGCAAATTTAAAGATATCACATTGCAAAGACAGCATAACTAATATGTCACTGTCATAGCTGCTGTGGAGGTATGCAGCACGCAGGGAGTAAATATATTGCTTTCTAGGGTCCATATGAATTTAGACATTTCATGTGATCTCAGGTGCTGAATGTACTGTACAGAGCTCAGCACATGGTACCTCTGATTGTATGCTTGTTTCAATATGGATCTAGTATACAGAGAGGTGAAGAAAAAAGTGAAAAATTATGGCAAAAGAAATACAAATACATCACAAATAATTTAGACAAGATTATGAAGCCAGGAAAAAAAAGAACAGATGCCAAGAGGGCAAAAGTGGGAGAGGGTAAGTCTCAAGATTTTAAAAAGGCAAAGAAGAGGGCAAAACAGAAGCATAAAAAGGGAAAAGGACAGAGGGATGGACAGGGGAAGCAATGAAGTAGAAACAGGAGAGGTTGAGCAAAAACAGAAAGAGAGAAAGCAAGAGGGAGGGATCTCCAAGTGTGTCTCGGAGAGCACCAGCAGGCGGCAGTTCATCATGTCTCCCTTCACAGAGACGTTTTCTTTTACACTTTAAATGATGATACTCATCAATCACAGACTGACAGCTGCATCAAGCCAGTTGCAAACATGCAAAGGCCAGCAGTGTGAAACCTGCTGACGCCACCCATCGCTGCATACAGGAGGAATCAGTCAGCCACTCGGCCTCCGCCCAGGATTTATCTCCTCTCTCAAACACACCAGCTTGCTTTTCTCTGCTACAAATCTAGAGAAAAATACAATCCCTTTTAACAGAACTACCTTGCCTGGTTTGGAAAATAAACACTAGGTCGGTATTCACAGTGTAGAAAATTTGCACTAGTCTTCTCCATTTACATTAGAATTAAATAAATATTGATGACTGAACAAAGTATTAATAAAGCTGCATATGTTGCAAAGCCTTTTAGTTTAATTTTATTATTATAGTAGATTAATCTGTGTCGTAACCTGGTGGATTTTATTGTATTTATAGATTTTCAGTGGTGCTGAGTGACCACTGTGTAACTTGGGTCTGTTTTTAAGAATAATTTTTTTATATTACTTTTAACATTTTATTAAGACTATTATATATATATATATATATATATATCTACAGGGGAAAGGTACCTTGTACATCCCTAAATCCCTAAAAAGGAAACAGAATCTACAAAAATAAATGAATTAAATAAAATCTACATCTACGGATTAGATGTAAAAATAAAGTCACTGTTTTGAAATTGGCCACACAATCTCTGTCTGGTGGATCTTCATTTTTACTATGATGCAACTCATTCTTGGTGTAGGAAACACTACCGCTTTTAAAATAGGTTCAATCCAACTCATTTAGCCATGAATCATTAGCTATGAAGCCCGGTTACTTTATCTGGTAATTAACAAGACAAAAGGCAATCTTTGGTGGCAGAGGTTATGCATACACAGCTCATTCACACTACTGGTCTTCAGTTACTCCCCTCAGCCATCCTTCACTTTCCACTCATCCTCCCTTTTATTTAGCATTCTTAGTGACTGGTCATTTCTAGTACTTAGAGGAAGGGAGCGAGGTCAGGGTGTGGGGGTTGCTCTCAACATAGCCAAGCAGATGGATGCGAATTCAAAGTTTCCTGATCTTTAGCAGAAGTTATGGAGGGTTATCTTTGGCTGTATATCTCAGCCCTGGCAGCTCTCCCCTGGTGATGAAGGATTAAGCAGCACAGCTGTCTCTTCCCAGAATGATGCAGTGCAGTGCTCCCCGACACGACAGCATCACTTAATCTTAATGTCCGCTTCTCCAGCGCAGACGCACAGGACAAAGCCAATCAGCATCACATGCCACGGGGATGGACCCTGCTGCCTGGCCCAGGAGTCTCTCACCCTCACAGGCCGATTAATCAACTTCAGACAGCCCGGTTCAATCCCAACTAGCTCGCTCTGCACTGAACTGTTCACTCTCCCTCTCTATCACACAGACAAACATACACACTCTCTGTTGTGATGTATAGAGCATGGAGGGCTACTGTGAAAGAACACTTATCAGATTGCATTTCACATTATGCATGTCTTTATGTTACACTGAGAATAAAAGGTAGTGAACAGTGAAAGAGTGTGTCGGGAGGTGTATGGAAGGGGTAGTAGAGAGGGGGCTTCATTATTGAATACCACACCTCAGTCTGTCACAGGCCATCTATTTGAAGTGAGATCTATGAGCTCCAGTAGGGGCTTAAAGAATAATGACTCATGCTCATTAGAACAAATGACTCTCTTGGAGGTCCTGTGCAAAGAGTTAACCCGATATGATAAAAACAACACCACAACAAGCATTCTTGAAAAGCAGTGTTAAGTTTTAAATGCATAGATTTCTTGCTTTATTGCCTGCCATCAGTACTCATTAATAATTTAAAATAGAAGCAGAGAAGACCCCATGCTATGTGCACAATATGTGCAACATTACAAATTTAAAGCAAATATTTGATGAGTTGATTTTTTAAGGGGTCGAATACACTTTCCGTTAGTGATTTGCATTGTCAACATTATTTCCATTCTCCCTGTGAATTTCCCTACAGAAATTCGGTCCTTGACTCAGAGATTTTCAAAATGCCACTAACATTTCCAAATCCAGTAGGTTGCGTAGGAGACTGTTAAAAGAGAATAGAAATAAAACAAACTGCTTAGTTGCTACTTGGATGAAATATCCTCAATGTGGGTTGATCTCCCGTGACAGAAGTCTCGTTTTGTACCCTGAAAAGTCAGTATGAAACGACCAAAACATGGAAAGTACAAAATGGTGAAGGAGCAAATGGTCCAGTAAATGTGAATCTACTGCAGATTCACATTTACTGGAATGTGAATCATGCCTCTGCATTTTTTTTTTTGGAAATCTTCTCACACTTTGCCTGCATCCTCTAAGTTGATTTGAAATAAATCACATATAAAGAAAATGGCTAACTTGGAGTCACCTTTACTCAGTAAAAACTTGTACATCAACCTGTTTGGTAATTTTTCTGACCAAGTAATGCCTTCATCTGGCCTGTTAAATGATATGAAAAAGTTGAATTTTTGGGTTTATGATTACCAACAATGCTCCGGACTGGTCCTGTCACCAAACTCTAGGCATCATTGGAGAACTTAAAAATAACCCTGACGATTACAGAAAAATCCTTTAAAACCAAAGAAATCAGTTCTTTTAAATTAAACACGGTTCATCAAGTCACCGACCAATTGCAACACAACCATAAGACAGACAGGAAGTATCACTCAGGGTAGAATGATGTTTGGAATACACAGTCAAGTGTGCATTTATGACATGCTGCAGACCTGGTTATGTGCAGATATAGAATATTAGCTCCATAAGTTATTCTCAATTGCAGTCACTCTCATTACCCACAGGCATTTTCCTGTTTCATGGAATGATAAACAGTGTTTCTACATCAAGTGGAATACGAGGGGTGTGTGTAACATGAACACAAGCTGGACTCTCAGGTGTCCCATCTGAAAAGCCAACATGATTTAGGAGAGGTAATTTAGAACAATAAGCATTGAACACTGTGGAAGCATCTTGATATTGCTGCTATGGAGTGTGACCTTGAATAAGTAGTAAACTAAGATAATGACATTCTTTATCATAACAGCACTGTAATTCCTCTTACAGTGGACTACCAAATCTAATATATGCAACATTATATAGTCTTAATAAAATACATAAAAGGGGGGAAAGGTTTGCATTACTGTATCTGTTTTACCACTGAATTGCAATTCGTAACGGGGAAAACACTCTTAGGTTTGATAATAAAAAAAATGTTTTTATTGCTGCAGAGTTCATGGTTATAAACAGAAGACGTTCATCTTATTGCAATGCTATGTGCATACTTCTTTATGGTCAGATGTACCAAACAATCTGGGTTTGATTTCTTTATCTGTCATTTACAATCGCTCCACAGCGCAGCTTCTTCATCTAATAACTTTGTCACGACACATGATATTCTCCAAGCAGCAGCGGTCATTTACACACAGTTAAGTTGTTTCAACCATGGCAATTACTGCTGGCAACAACACAGCATACCACTCGGGCAGTTTATGATGGCGTCTAAGAGTCGTTTAACAAGGTTATTATCCTGGCTAAGAAGATCATTTTGGATGAAGTGAGCACAGCTTTTGGGGGATTCCAAACTGAGCTTTTCTCTGAAGACCTTACTGATTGAAACGGGCAAAGCCAGAACAAGAGCAGATAAAAACAAAATATCTAGTCATATTTCCGCAATAAATTTATGAAGTACATTAAATAAAAGCAATTTAAAAAAATAAGACATTTGTAGACCCCGCGCATCAGAGAAAATATCCGAAGCTTTTTTTTAAATTATTATTACTATTTTTAACCAAGTTCAATACTTATGGAGAATATTAAAGATATACCCCATCCATGATATAGTGCATACATTATAAGTGACTGTCTAAATATTACTGCACCATTACACCATTATAGATTTCTGCATGTAATGTGAAACCATCAATGATCTTCTAATGATATGATGATGGAGCTAGGACTGAGTTCCAGTAATTCATCACGTTATATTCTCTTTCCCAGCTACCAGAGACCCTGCTAATACAGACATCATCTCCTGTCCTACGCACATAATAAAGGCCTGTCAGATCCACAGTGTTATTAATTAGCACTTCTCTGAGGTGAAATTCAATCAATTGCAGGCCCTCTGATAGCTTTTTAGCAGGTTATGCAAATCAAGTGTGTCCACAGTCACCACTACGGTGGCCAATATACAGCAAACTGAGCTGGTTGCTCCTTAGTCTTCTCGTCTTCTTCTGCTCCTATTTTTTCTGTCACAATGCCAACACATTCATTATTTTAACATTTGAGCCTTTCTAGCCCCAATAGCATCGGGGAGGGTGAGAAAAGAGAAAAGAAGGGGTCTTAATGTTCATTTAATTACAATTAGACATATGGCATATGGAGCACAAAAAGTGTCTCACCTAGGGAGATCAGAGAGACAGCATTCAGACATCATGAGATCATAGGAATAGGAGATTGAAAGGGTTCAAAAGTAGTTTAAAACATGTCTTGAGCATTCATTTGTATGGATTTCTGTATGCTAGCAGATTTGAAGAAATTACAAAAAGCAAATTATAAAGTGAAAGCAAAATGCTTTGTAAGCTGTACAAGTTAGTTGATTTCTGTCATAATATTTATATATCTCTGCTTCTAAATAAACATGTTTCTACTAAAAAAAAAGGCTGTTGTGTAATAAAAAATAAATAAATGTAGCTTTGGCAGCTGTATACGTGCAGCCAATGCAAGTGTGCAATTACATAAAATATGTGGGGTGGGGTACTGCTAATGGCCCCAAAATCTCTCCTTGGAACCTTTGCATTTTTCATGTCAGCATTAAAGAGGGACAGGCTGTGGCAGAGCAAATGGCGTTGGACGCTAATTGATCTGCACCTTTAATGTGTGTGAAACAAGGGAGCACCATGCAACGCTGCAAAACTGTCATCTCAGCCGTTTTCCACCTAATGCAGCCATAAATCCTGCAGCCACAGCCCCCTCAGTCAGATGTTTTCATTACTACCATATCAGTTTTATTGAGATTACTGACATCTGCATGTTTCAATAACTGTAGGTCCTCTAAAGCTGTTGTAGCAATTTTAAAGGGGAAGCCCCACTTTGCATCCTGGATCAATTTTCTGCTCTCAAGGGACAACAGAAGAAATGTGGCATTTGAAAAAGGCACTGAGGCCCTGATAAATTGTGTGGTTACCCTGTGACGGAGACAAACAGTTTAATCCGGTGTAAATCGACAGCAGCAGGGTGAGATTGTTTTATACAGAGATGTAAATTGTATTGTCAAAATCAGTCATCTTCTAGGTATGGGGCTTAACGTGAGCCACTTTAGAATAGGAAAGACAAATGCTTATCTCGCTCTGCAAACCCTGGGGGAAGGCACAGAGCCACCTGGAGCTAGCTCTCTCTTTGTGTGGACATAACACGTCAAATGAGAGGAAGCACAAATACCTGCTGAATAAGGTGTTCGGGATTTATCAAAGCTGAAAAGTATGACACAAATTTGTACATGTTGCCGGCTGCAGTGTAGGTTCTTATTGTTTCACTGTAATGGGATCCTGGAGCAATGCAAAACAAACAACACAGTCACCTAATATAATAGACAGTATGAGACTAGGAGGTTACAAAGACACAGTAATGCATGTATTCCTCCCATTTGAATTATCTATGGTCTATCTATGCATAATGCATTCTGGGATGGGTCCCATTATTATGGCATAGCAAGGCAAATGAAATATCCCTGGAGTTTTCTTGGAGACACAGTCCACTAAATCAATGCAGCACTTTGATAAAGCTGTGTGTCTAGATAATAAGTCAGCAATAACTACTTGCAATCATTTCATTAGGTACAGTATGGATGATACAGTTAGGGAAATGAGAAAAAGAGAATTGAGTCTCTTATGTACAAAGTGCTGGCTGGGAGCCTACATGTGAGTGTGTTTGTGTGCAAATGTGTGTGTTTGTTATTTTAGAACAATACAGTCCAAAACCTGATATGACGGCAAGTTACTGTGACTTATAGAAACATGGGGACCAAACCAAATTCCTTGATATATTTAGACTTTGTTTTAGGGTTACAAAAAGATACCTTGCATTCAGTTATTTACACAAGATGTATCAGAGAATAGTTAAAAATGCCAAAACTAAGGTTTTAAATAAAACCCATCAGCAGTTAAAAGCTTATCTGCAGTAGATAATGCACTTAGCTCCTTTCTTTTGTTCAAATCCAAGCCAGTTTAGTGCTAGCCTCTTAAGCCAATAGCCAGGCTATAAAATTTTAAGTCCAAAACAGACATTTACCATCATTGTGTTACCAGTGACCTTTACATGTGAAACATGTGTGCTGCAGGCCACAAAGACAGAATCACCAACAAAACATTTTTACTTTTTAGTCATTGGTGTCAATAATCAGCTAAATAAGCATTGAAGAAGCCTACATCAATATTAAATTACTTGTGTAGATGTATGATGTTGGAGTGATTGGTGAGATATGAATTTTCTTTTCAACTGTAAGTTCTCCAACTGGCTGGCAAGTGTTAGCCAATTGTGGGTACTGCTAACAACACTGAAGTTTGCATAACCATAACAGTTTGTCTTTAGCTTAATATTTAAATATTAGCAATATTTAAATATTCAAAACTGAATTTGATAATTCTACAACTTTCCCCCAAAAAAATGTCTATTCCACTATGATGAACTTGTGACCTGGATGTCACAAGTTGGGCCAAATTGGGTTCAAATTGGGTTTTTGAACCTCAATTCAAAAACCCAGCCTATCCCTTTGACACATAAAGGACAGGGGAATAAACTGCTATTTTGCTTAAATAGACAGTCCCCAAAGTTAATTAGAAAAGGACGCATGTGTCTGTGTGCTTTTGTGTCTGTGTGTTACTTTATTACTGCGCTACACAAAGTATGTGTTTGGTATGTGTGCTTGCTGTGACTGGGAGTAGACTGATGAGGCTTTAGTATATCTGTCAGGCCCAGTTTGGGGATTGGAGGAGTAGGCGAGCAGGAGCTGGTGGCCATACATCTCTATTAGACTAGATGGTCACCACTGTGGCCAGCTGTTTATTCTCATTAGCTCACACGCTGGCTGTCCAAATCAAGTCTCTGCAGCCTTCTCCAGAATGTCAAATCCATTGTGGCCCAGCTCAAACCCAGACTAGCACAGATATAGCAAATGAATTATGCTGTATTTTTTATATCGTTTCATCAATGCGAAATTTAACAGTCAGCATATGAGAAAACATCTCACTAAAGATACACAAAGAAAAGAGAGAGTATTATCAGCAAAAATCAATATAGATGATCAATTCTGCTTTACAGCCTCTCAATAATTCTCTCCATATTTCACCGTCACAGTGGGTGAAGAATAGCAGTTTTGGAAAATCTTATCTGTCTTCTACATAACAATAGTTATCTGTTGTGAGCTGGAAATACAGCTTTTTGACAGCGAAGCAAAGTATTAGCACACTCTTGCTGTGTGATATGAGAGAAAAGGCTGCTTTTATAGTGCCGCACAGACAAGGCTGCAGTGAGAAAAGCTAATGGCTATGATTAATGACAAAGGGCCAGAGGAGAGCCGGGACACAGACGCTACATATATCATCCTCTCCCATCAGTCTATGCACCTCCCAGGACCCTCTCAGTAGAGAGGAGGGAGTTAGGGGTGAGGGAGGTGCAAAAGGAGAGAGAATGAGAGACAAAAAAAGAGAGACTCAGAAAAGAAGAAGGAGAGAGTTATCTACTCTCAGTACTTTACACACAGGAATTGCTTTTCTGGCATGAAAGTAAATGGGGAAAAAACAAGTGACAAAGAGGTGATAAGGTGGACAAGAAAATGGCATGTAAAATAACAAGGAGATATTCTGTGAGGAAGAAAAGGGGGAAAAGGAGGAAAGCAGTGGTGAGCCTTCCCGATTTTAAGCTACTTGACTCTTCACATGCTGAAGCCACATTTCCAAGGTCTTATCTGCCATATGGTCTGCCCCGTTCTGATGATTTATTGGGTGAGGAAAAGCACACTGATAATTTTTTTTTTTTACTGTGTTCCCCTGCATAGGCAACCCACAGTGTCAATAACAAAACTCGGGGATGTTTAATGAAAACTTTTAGTACCAGAAGGTGTAAACGTCTATTTATGAGTCTGTGTAATATAGCATTGGCAAAAAAATAAATAAATATTAAAATAAAATAGCTGAGCTTCTCACGCACCCAGTGGTAAAAAGCCAGAAATAGAACATAGGAGAGAATGCAGATCATATCCATATGTCTACAGTTCTGGAGAAGCCTGCATTTAACATGGTGCTGGTGTATTTCTGCCTAATTGAAACATTCAGCTGTTTACAGTTCACACAAAAAACAGAAAGCGTTTATTTATGGCCAATTACAGAGTAGTGTTTTGAGTGAAGGAACCCCATTATGAATTCCAGCCCTTTTGATTCTAATTAGTCACTGTTCAGGTTTTTGTTTAACATGCCTGATTTACTGGGAGATAGGCGGCAGGGGTGAGAATTAATTTCCTATGAAACATGTACCCGTTGTTAAATCAAAAACTTGCAGACAATATATTTGTGGGGGGGAAAAAGCAGCAGAATAAGCTACAGTAGAACTGTATTTTTTACATTTTTACTATGTTTTTTATGTGCAAGTTAGGCCTGAACCTATTTAGGATTCTGACGTAATAACAATGAATAAACCCCCTCCCCCTGCAGATGTCTGGTCTCATTGTATTTGAACATAAAACAAAAATTTACTTCATTATTTCATTACTTCATAACGTTTATTTAAAACAAATGCAATGGTTTGTACAGTTTGTAAAATAATAAAAATGTTAACATTTGCAACAATGTTTTCTGTGCAATTATTTTTCATAGGTTTGATAAATAGGCTTCATAAATAGATAAAATAAGCTCATACAAGGTTGTTTTTTTTCTTTTTTCTAATTAACTTTCAAGTATTTATTGTTTGGAATATCACAGATCTTTTTGGTCTGCTCGACATAGACATGTTGGCATTAGCTGGTTCAGAAGGCGAGCTATCTGCTTGGGTAGCCAGACTGGAGTTTGTAGCTCAACAGACATAATGTCTCCTTAATTCTTTCAATTTTTCTGTGACTAGAAATATTTTTAGAAAGTCTAATTTTCATTTATAGTATGCTTGTTGAAGCCTACTTTCAGTTAGCTGACTGGTAATGTGCAACAGTCGGTAGGGGGAGGGCAGCACTGCGCCCCCTCTTGTTAAAAAGTTTTGAAACTGTAAATTTTTAAAAATCTTGATATACCTTGATACTAGGTAGTAGTATCAAGATTAAGATACGGTAACGTAAAAATGTTTTAAAAACAATAGAATTTCTGCGACTCAAAATACCTTTAGACAAGAATTCCTCCATTAACATAAGTAGTCCTGGCGTTGTTTTCTTTTTACAGTATCTTTATGATGGATGTCATTATCTCAGAAGTATCTTCTTTTAGCCTCCGTTAGTGGCATGGGTTGAGTGAAGTGTTAATGAGCCATGTGCTTACTTCAAACTTACAACCAGGAAAGCCCAGTATGATAATCATCTCTAGGTTTTCCCTCCACATGCTCTGAAACTGTTCATCTAGATCAGTAGGGGCAGCAACACTGCCAGGGAAACCCATTGGCAGTGTTGGCTTTTCAAAATAAAGTACATTTTCATGTTTCATAATATTTAAATTCATTTCAAACTGTGGCTATGGTTAGTGTAGGTGTGCAAATGCATACTACATATATGTATGTCTTGTATGTTTTACATTGTTTTAACAAAATAAAATAAAAATAATAATATTGACAGTGTGGAGCTTTTTATTTTGCCATGGCGTTGCACCATTATAAATTACATTTCTCATTAGGTTGAATAGATCTACCTATATGGAATAGGCACATTGTCAGAATAACCAATCTAGAATTTTTTGCAGTATTGGATTGGTGCATCTCAGTCTAAAGATGTGCTGACTCATTTTAGGAAAACCTTAAACGGGATAGATTATTGATAGTGTTATACAAATGGACTGAAGCAATTGGAAATCCGAGAATTAATGCTGACAAAACACATCGTTTGCTGCTTTTGTTGCCGTCTGTAGCTGTCAGTGTCTCTGTGTTGGTGCAAGAGGGGGGATTGGGTTTTGTGTAGGCAGAGATGAGCCAATTGTGAGATATATGTCTTCCCACTAATTTCATATATAGTTATAATATTTTTTATCGCAGCATCATCTCTCAAGGTCATAAAATTCTTGTCGTAATCATAGCGCTGTAACACATAGTGATAAAAAAGGAGCTTGAACCAAATTTAACTTGTTCCAAATTTTGTTTAACAAGCTATTTAGAGACATAAAACCTTGTTACATCACTATTCCAACGAAACCAGACAAATAAAAATGAGTGTTATTCAATAGAAAGGGTGTGACTGCAAGCATGCTGTTTTCTTTTCACTCTGCTAGCCTTGTAAACCAATGACATGTGTAAGCTATTCATTACATGAAAACGGTTTGCCAAACAAGTGCCAACAGCTTCCCAACAATGAACTGTTAATTTGCAACTAAATGGGAGTCCAGTGCACATTCAAGATTTCATTTGCAAATCAAAGCTGCTTCTTTGAAGTACAAATATCCAGCATCTAACAAGTAGGAGTCACAAAGTTCACAGAGGACAAAAGGATCTGATTCATTAATGAATGTCGCTGTGTGACTTGTATCCTTGAAGAGGAAGCCGTTTTCACAGTAAAAACAATAACCTGCAGCAAGGAGAATTAAACATAATGGCAGAACAAACATAAAATGTTATCTACAAATACAATTACTGAGAAAAATAAGAATAATAAAAAGAACTGATGCATGATCTGCAACGTGTTCTCCTGTTTTATGATCAATGGATAACCAGCAATGTTCTACTTTGTTCCTCTCTTAAAGCTATTTGACTTATTTATGGCGACTGTGTGGCAATTAATATTGCACATGCTGCATTGTCATTTTTCAAGCCATTTCCCAGGAAATGTTCTACACACAGTAATGGCTCCTCTAACGCTGTAGCTGTCATGTCCTGGACAGCTGCATTTTTACAAGACAAACTCAGACACATCACACTCCCCTCTCTGCGGACCAACTTCCTGCTCACTGCCACACAATCAACACACACAGAGTCACACAGAGGCCATCACCGGCAGCTGTTAATAGCTACATGGAAAACTTTGATTAATATTTCCCCCTCTTGCCAAGGCTGCTGAGCAAGTGTCACCTTCCTAACATTGTCCCACAAAACCCTTTCTTTCAGGGGCCTCACAATGCCAGGTGGCACTGATAAATCTGTTAGAAGGATCCCCCAAAACGCCATCAAGCTAATTACAGTGTAGTCATGCAGCTCTGATGCATGTATATGTCTGTGTTCACACATGTTCAGGTGGACGTTTGGAGCAAAGCCAGGATCACAGGGCTGGAGCACTGCAAGCTATGAAGAGAAATTAAGATTTTGAGGGGTAAAATTAACAAGCTTTGACACCAAACTCACTCACATGCTTAATGATTTAATATGTTTCAAGATCTCTATCTTGCTTGAAATGGACACAACACAGAGATAAATGAAGGGTGTGAAAACAAACTTGGCTGACACACCTGTGTATAAACAGTTTGTTCTGTGGGTTTTTTTTTATATTTCCACACTGCTGTTGTCATTAAACAGGAGGGGTGAGGTGAAAAGAACCCTAAATAACAACATCACGTTCTGTTTCACAACTGTAAAATGTTGACAACAACTGTGACAGCATCATTAACTCAAAACAACGGCGAATGCACATCACAACAGTGTCTATTTAATATGGAAGAAAAAAAACACACACAAAAAACATGTTCACTGTAAAAGGTAAAAAAGAATAAAGACTTCTGGGTGGGTTTCACCTTAAACTAATATAATAAATAAGACACAGCTTGTTCAGACATACACAAAATCTTAAAAAGCAACAGATATATAATCTATGTTTTGTACAAGTAGTATAATGATTAAAATATATTTTATGATTAGACACCACAGATGTGACATAGAGTGTTAATAATGTGTTACTGGTGTGACTATTTGCCTTTAGCTACACCTTGAGACTGACACAATAACACATAGATGTGAATAGGTAAAAAAGTGAAATAAATGAATGTTTGTGTCATCCAACATCTTCCTGCTAGGTGTTGTCTTGTTTTTACAAACTAAAAATTATTGTACCCCCCTATGTTTTTTTTGTTTCTACTGGTGATGAAAATCCATTTAAAATTGATCATGAACCTGCTGACTAACACAGCAAGATTGCCATTTATGCTGGAAGCCACCATTAGCAGGTGATTAAAAAAAACTTGTCAGGTTGATGTGTAGATTTGTTAAAATAACAGCAAACTTTGGAGATACCTAAAAGAGAAACAAATTTTATTGTGTTGCAAGTCAGCTGACATGATCAATTTATTTCAACTGCAGGGTTTGTCCCTGAAAATTTGATAAGCCCAGTGGTTGAGGCACCAAGGTGGTGTTTTTTTATATTAAAAAATCTTAAGTTGACAGGAGTGTAAAAAATATTACTGGGTAATCATAAGTTGTTGGACAACATTGTTGACAATTCTTAAACACGCATCTATAGTCTTAAAAACAACAAACAAAAAATACAATTAAAATAGCATTTTTTTATATACATCTGTTAAATCCCAATTAAGTCGTCAACCAGTTGATCTAAAAACACAATGCAAAGCTGGCAACATTTTGAGCCAGCTCAAGGCATAAATGAACTAAAAAGCTGCTAAAAGCACCCCGATATCTTCAGGGGGCCCTTAAATACTAACTATTTTAAAAATTGTTTTTGAAGAGACAAATCATAAGAGACTGTGGGCCACATGAACTTTTGCAAAGTATCAGCCCAGACACAGAGCCCCACGCTTGGCCAGCATGTGTGAGATGTAAACACACACACCTCACATTGTTTAGTCACAAATATATATATATATATATATATATATATATATATATATAAAAAAGGGAATTTTTTTTTTTATAAAATTCCCTTCTCACCCACCGCGGGTGGTTCTTATCCTCTGAGCTCGGGTTCTCTACCAGAGGCCTGGGAGCTTGAGGGTTCTGCGCAGTATCTTTGCTGTGCCTAGAACTGCACATTTCTGGACTGAGATGTCTGATGTTGTTCCTGGGATCTGTTGTAGCCACTGCTCCAGTTTGGGGGTGACTGCCCCGAGGGCCCCGATGACCACAGGCACCACTGTGGTCTTCACCTTCCAGGCCCTCTCCAGTTCCTCCCTGAGGCCCTGGTATTTCTCCATTTTCTCGTGCTCCTTTCTCCTGATGTTGCAGTCACTCGGTATTGCTACATCCACCACAACGGCTTCCTCTGTTGTTTTATATATATATATATATATATATATATATATATATATCACTGCATGTTCAACACACACCTATAAAAGTGTGACATTAGGTTACTTTGGCAGTTCACATTGAGCTTGCAGAAGCAGGGCAAGGGCTATGGCTTTTAAACTTGATGCCTACCTTGGTGATGTAGGTATTCACCAATGAGTGCTCACAGTGAGTTAACATAAATCCCGATACAACGTTTCTCCAAGAACACCTTCCAGTTTGAGTGAGAGGTGGGACGTGCACCACGGCGAGGTAAATTTCAGAGATGCAGCCGCAACAGCACACAAGGTGGCCAACGAGCAGAGGCGCCAGCAGTGCATGCTGCCAGCTTTGTGCCCTGTTCAATGCATCAACCCTTCTTTCCAGAACGATTCTGCTCTGCCAGTGAAATGTTCAGTGGAGCAAAGACGCAGGCAGTCTGGGGTTGTATTGAAGAACCCTTTTTAGAGGCGTATATATATATATATATATATATATATATATATATATATATATATATATTTTTTTTTTTTTTTTTTTTTTTTTTTTAATGAAAACAAGCAAAGCTTAGCCTGGCAGAGGGCAAGTACAACTTGGCCTGCCCAGCTTATAATACTGTGAGGGCAACCCTAAACTGTTCTGCACAATTGTCAGGATCACACAAAGTTTGTCCAACTTGATTCAGAACTACAATACTGAATCATAAGAAATAAATTGAACAAAATTGAATTGTCTATGTAGTTGGATATATATAGACATGTTGTCTTGTAAAATGCCATGAAATGACAAATGTTTTAATTTTGCAATATAGAAAAACTAAATTAATTAGATGAATTATGTAACATGATGTCATTTAACAAAGTGACCTCTAGGCTCATCACAAACCCAACAAGTAGGCAATTTACACTAGGCCAGTGCACTCAAATAAGTGGACAACAAACAAAGGCAGTGACATCCGACTATGATGCTTAAACATACCCGCCACTCATATTTGAACAAGTTCCATCTCAGCTACTAAGGTTAAGACTTGAAAATATGACAACCATTGCCAAGAATTTCTTAATACAATCCTAGTATTCTGTCTTCTCAGACAGATTACAGATTTCCAGCCATTTAGCTGAAAATCAGAGGTGTCTGCAAACAGAGGGGAATGGCACAGCACACGATGGCGTGCTCCAGTCTGACTGGGTTGAGTGCAGTGTGCCATGTCATTTTTTTGGGCACGCTGTTGCTCAACATCAAGAGAAATCGATGGTGTCTCCACAGGGGGAGAGAGGCCCGTGGAATAGAGGAGCTCCTCAGGTCTGTTTGAACTCATTTTCTTTTCTGGGCGGTTGCCCCCTCGCTCAGCCCCCTAAGGCATCTCCCTCACAGCAGGCCCTGACAGCTTGACACATTGACAGCTGCTGCTGAATGACAACTGATTTGTACAAATTTCAAGCCTTATAAATCTACCTGTCACAACAAGAGCATAAAAGAGTTTGGACCCAGCAGGTATTTCGGAAGTGGTGGGGGAAGAAGAAGAAAGACCTGCTTCCTCCTCTTCCTCACCGTTGACAGAACAGTCTGAGAAGGAGAAAGGAAGAAGACAGACAGCAGAAAATAAAAAAAATACACCCCATTTTTTAAAATGGGTGTAGCTTTGTCCTCTCCAAGGTCCACTTTGAGTGAAAATTGGACAAATCCATTTCTTTTGTCATCAGGTGGTCAGTCCTCTCATTTAAAGACAATAAAGAGCTCAATGAAAGTGAAAAAGGGCAATTTTGTTTTAAACCAACATTAAAGAAGGCCACCTGCTACACATAGAATTATCACACCAGTCTGTTTTTCAAAAGCTCTCACTGGGTAAATGAGCTGGCTCTTTTTATGGTAGTTAAACACTATCCAATACTGCACTACAGCTGCATCCTCCCGATCCACCCCCTACCCCAGCTTTTCTTCACTTGGTAATGGCAGACCTGCCGGGCAAGGCCTATAGCTGCAATAAATCCTCTTCAGGAGTATATCTCAGAGCCAGATATAAACTATGAGAGACGGGGGCAGGGGAAAAATCAATAGCAGTGACAAACAGAGAAAATGGTTTATAATTCTAAATGAGTTGTCTGTCTCATTTTTTAAGTCATCACAATAATTTTACTGCAACAAATAACAGCAACTGACAAAAATAATTGTGCAAAAATATTTTACCTGCTTCACTTTAAAATATATTCTTAAGTTATTTTTATATGTGTCATGTTGTTGATCTATTGCTCCATGCTTCCTTGCTTTCTGTAAACAGAACAATCAGACAAAACACAGGGATCAGAGACTGCACACAGACATTCCTCTGCAAGTGTGATTACTTCTCTTTTAAGGAGCAACACAGCCTCTCACAAATCTTCTATTCTGAAGTTTTCATGCCATCGTGGCTAAAAAGGGAAGCAATAACTGATCCATAAAAGCTAATGTACCTGTTTTCCACTGGTTCCGAGGGGGTGCCTCGAGACAATGATGATTACCATCTGCATAGAATTGTCACTGTTTGCATACTCTGCATATATTAGGTATGTACTATTAATCTAGTACTAACCATAGACCTGTCAACTTCTGGTATCAAGGAAAACAACGGTTTTAAAATGCTGAAAAATGATTAAATTAAAACATATCATCTTCGGTCATCTGGCTTAAAAATGGAGGTAACTACATTTTTACTTTTCATACATTAAAAAAATAATAATAATACAGCTCTTCTGGGAAAAAAAAGGTTTCCATTTGAAATAAACACAAACAGTGCCCTCATGCACCTCTGGTTTGTGTCGATACAATATATATCTTACTTTGCCAGTCATCCAGTTAATTTTGGATACATAGAATATAAAAAAACTACAGGACATAGGAGCCATCCATTGCTCTTCTTAAGGTAACACTGTCCTGAAAGTAGAGTTGAGGAAGTACAACCTTTTAAAATAATTTTTTACTTAATATTCAGAATATAACCGTTATTGCTTTCCCATTTCAAATAAAAGCAGTTATGCAATTTAAATATTTATTTTTTCATCCGAATACAATCATACAGTCATACAATTGAATCATACAGTCATACAATCATACAATTGAACAGAGGGATTTTTTTCTCAAGAAGAATATCATAATGCTGGGATATCGCCTGCTTAGAAGATAGTCACAATTCCTGAGAATAAATTAATTGAACAGGAATGGGTAGTGTGTCATTTTAGTTGGCAACCTGGCTCATGACAATCACTCAGAGTAGCTGTATGAACTCTTTCACTTTTATGGAATTGCCCACTAAACCTCTCCTATTTACAATCAGCAAAACACCCTAATCCTCCATTTGGGTGTATTCATCCTTGTCCTAAAAGTGCCCTTCTGCGCTCTAGTCCTCAAAGACCCTTTTGCACGATATAGCCAGTAACCCTGCTGTTCGATTATGACCTAGCCCACTGCTTTATCCCTGGACAGGACCCCAGCTGGGCCGAAAAGCACAGGTTAAACAGAAGGATTATGAGTGCCACTCCCTTCAAGGCAGTCAAACTGTCAGAAGAGATCAAAGCACTTCAAAGATACCCTCAGTCATTTAAGCCAGGTGTCCTCTTAAATGCTCAAACGTGTTCACACCATCACATCCATAACTAAAGTTATTCCTGGGTTAGCTTTTAATGATACACCTATATATACGACTAACATATTTCCAATTAAAAATTGCATTACCAAAGAAACTTTGTACATAAGAGCAGAGTTCCCTGGATAAACAATCAGAAAATGTAGATTTTGCTCCTTTTAATTATTTCATTGTATACATTGAGTATACAATTACTATTTATTTCTTGATTTAGTAATGATGTCATGGATGTATATTTATTTTAAAATCTACAACCATATAAATAAAATAGTTTCTCCACCAATTTTAAACTGGTTTCCACACATTAAACAGGGAGGTTGTAATGATCGATGGCTAAAAGAAAATCATCACAAAGTATCAACACTGGAAAAGAAACAAAAAACAGAGAGAAAGATAAAATGAGAAGATATTACAGCATTTTATGAACATGGGCACTGCAGAAACATTTAGAATCATTTCATTAAACAAAAATGCATTTCCAAATAATCTGGCAAAAGCTCTTGGTCATGGTTTAACTTTCGGGTTTCCTTTTAGCTCCCAGTTAGTTATACAGAAATCAAATAAATAAATAGAATTTACCTCAAGAGCAAAGGTACGTAAAACACTAACTCAATCTAAAAAAAAACCCAGTTGTTTTTATTAAGTTGATGACAAATGTCCTGTTATGTCTTGATCATTTGGGATCAATGATGTGTTATGGTTGTGTACAAAATTTAGTGAACACAAGCTTGTATGAGTCAGCTTGCAGAAAGACAACTAACTTTGAAATGTCTAATTATAATAGTTAAAGTGGGTTTAGAAACATGCAAAGGAAATACTAAAAAGCTAATGGAAAACATGACAGGAATGTAAATAAAAGGTGATGAATAAGCCTTTCCAACAGTTAAAGATTCATAAAAGGAACAGAATGGCTCTTATGGCCTCTGAAGCCCAGCTGGCCTTGAATGCAGCAGGTCGGCTGTAGTTCAGCTGAGGGTCTTGTGATCTGTGGGTGTGGGATGGGGGAGAGACTTGGCTCATAAGGGAGGAGCTGGGACTGAGGGGGCCTGGTAGGGCAAAGGAATGACGGATGGGCCTGAGGGTGAATGCCAAAACCATAAATCCAACCTCAGCCTGACCCAGAGTTCCAATAAAGTTTATTTACATTTTCACATTGCGTCCACCTCTAAAACATCTATGTTTAGACATTTCAAAGCAGTAGGACACAACCATCAATCTTGATAACAGGCTCTCACAGAGAGCAGATGAAAGAAAGACCAGTTTATCCCACTCTGACCTGTCAAACCATCCCCTTACAACCCCAACTCTTTAAGGAACATTCAAAGAATAAGTTAATAATTGTTGTATTTTTTTAAAGGGATTTCTATTTATGCTATCCAGTAGCCACCTTTGCACCCCACCCACTGCAGTGAGTTTGCTTTCAGGTATTTAAAGACTTATGAGCTTTCTCTCTTATATGCCTCACATGTTATTTCCAGACTCATTTACAAGTCTCTTTGTGTTGGTTTAGCCTTTATTTTAAAATTATGATTTTATTTTTAAACACAAACCATCTTGAAGGATGACATAATATCACTTTTCCTGCAGAGGGAGATTGTGTTCATTTAAACTTTCTAATGATTTTAATTCAAAAACCAACTTGGTGTTTAATTTAATCGCTCCTTTTTAGGATCATTGTTGGCAGGTATGAAGAAAAAAAAAAAACAGCTCAAAAGTCAAAACAGTGGAAACAACTCACAGTTTTTATGCCAAAAAAAACCACACACAAAAGAGCTCACAAGGTTTTAACTTCTTCCCTCTGTTTGCAAAAAGCCAAACAAATAACTAAAGGCAGCATCCTGCCGTTTCACTTTTCTGCAGCTCCCGTGCACTGCTCTTTTTGATGTGGGTGCCTGTTGAGAAACCTTGTTTGGACAGCCATGGGGTGGAGCTGGAAGGCTTATAAGTCTGCCACAGAACACAGGCGCACACAGGGCAGCCCACAGGGGTCCTCTCATCAGCTGAGGGAGGGGATTCTACCACCTTAGCGGGTGAGAAAGGCACAGTATTATTACGCCCCATCAAGGAAACTCCAGCTGACAATAAATCCCTGAGTGCTTTACAGTGCAGACAGTGAGCATGGAAGAGTGCCACTGAGTGAAAAAAATAAGAGGGAGAGGAGACACAGATAAGGGGAGAAAAGTGGGAAGGAGGACCATCCCTCAAAAGGCCATAAAGCCTTCAGGCTGTCATTCAAGGGTAGGACCATAGCTAAAGACGGGGCCTGGAGATTAATTATCAAACAAAAAAATTCGAAAGAAGTTTGCGATGTTCGCTATATTATTTTAGAGGTTGAAAAAGTCTGATTTCATCTCAAAAATAGCGTTTCATGAGCTTCCTGTCATGCATTCTGCCCTGCAAATGTTAAGCCAACATTTGCAACACATGCGCCAGTTTTTTCAACATCGATTTCAAACTATTACGACGGAAAACAACATGAAAAGCAGTTGGCTACAAGCAAAACCATTACTCGAAAAGTGTTCTGTCAAAAAGAAAAAATCTGCCGAGAGCTAAACGAAGAGTACACATCTTAAATAATCGCTGATTATTCTGGGCTCGTTCTGCGGCACAGACAGTGCTGTATGGCCTTGTGTGAGAAAACAGGGAACATGCCTAAGTTATTACCGCAGGAAGGCAATCTGTCAAAGCCAGGCTGTTCTGGCATAGCCAATACCACTGGTGAGATCAGAGAGTCAGATTCTGCTTGCAATTACTGCTAAAGGACCTTGGATGCAGGCAGCCTGCTATCAATTATTTCCCTGGCCCTAGACACTTGGAGCTGTCAGAGTCCTACTGTCTTCTGTTTTGTAACAGTGGGCCCTCGGAGACTCAGAGGAAGCTTAGCCTCTCTCCGTCAGCAAAAGAAGATAGTTTGTGTCATTAAGTGGTGCTATTATAGATTCACACACTCTTCAGAGTGTGTTTTTTCTCTTGCTTTTGCTTTTTTTGGGGTTTTTTTGCACTCCCCAATCTGTTATTGTACTACACCATGGCATATCTGCCTCTATACGATTCTCACTTCCCACATGATGAGTGGATTAAAACTAAAACAAGGCAGACTGTGAAGAGAAGTGTTCTAGCTGACAGCTCTGACCTGTGTATTTATGGTGAGGCTCTCAGCTCTGATATTCACCCCGGGTACTTTTTTTTTTTTTTTCACTCTATACAACCCCTAAAAGGGTAAAAGGGTAAGTAGATCCCAAGAGTCTAGCTGAAAGTAAATTGGCACTCTGACCAAACACAACAATGCACAGATTGTGTTTTCTTTGTTTTTTTTTCAGATAATTTTGCAAACTTAAATATTTATCTCTCTCGCCTCTGTTTAAATTACCTCCCAATTTAGAAGCATTATATATTTAAGCAAAATGCTGATGTTTTAAATGACATTTGCATATGCTCTTTGTATCACCAACTGCATTTTGCTGTACATCCTTCCTTCCTTGTGGACAAAAAGACAGATGAGGATAGATTAATCATTTTTCCACAGCATGACATTACTTTGGTCCATTCAGCCCTGAGCTGTCCCCCAGGGCAAGCCCCTGGTTCATCGAGGATGGGGAATTTGGCACCAAATGACAGATTCTTTTCCAGCAGCCCCTGCCAAGTTTCAGGACCTTATCACCGAAAATTGCATTCTTATGGTAAGCAAATGTGCACTAAAGCAATACCTTGGTTGCAAGTTGCATGAAACTGTCAGTTGAAGGGGGAAGATGTCATTTCACTCATTGAGTAAAATATAACATTTCAGTGTGAGTGCACACATTTGCTGCAAGATGGGAGAGCTTCAGTTCAAAGGGTAACTAAAACGTTCTCACAAAACTCCTCAAGGTCAGCTTCCAGGTAGACACCCAAATTACCATAGAAACCAATAAATTATCCAAAAACAAAAATATTTATTAAGTGCATTAATTCTTGCTACAAAAACAAAATTGATCAACCAAGAAGTAGTCCATGACAAGAATCATACAATTTTAAACTTTGGCGGCCATGACCAGTGACTGGTCAGCCAGACACTAAATAGCCCGTTTCTTTTCTGGTCAACGAACACAACATACTGAACACTTACAGGTTGCGGTAAGAATAACATTTTTCAGGACAGGCCTCTGTCTCTGTTAGAAGCGCCTACCCTTTAAACACATTATCATAATGTTTCTCCATGGTGTTGTTTACAAGAGCAGTAGTAGTAGTTTTTATGACCATCTGAGCAAATTGCTAATAATTTGAAAATCTTTTGGATGCTAAGTAATGGTCTAGTTTATCTTAGGTATGGTAAATGCACAGACAGATTGATGATTTTACAATGCCAGCTATTATACAAATTAATAAGAAGCTAAAGACAAAATGTGAACTCAGTAATTAGCTTATCCTTGTAAAGATAAAACAATTTTCTATAGCAAATACTTTCTTTCACAGCATTATGGCGCCAGTTAAGGTACAAAAGCTAGAAAAACATTTCCAATGCTGTTCTTTTTTTCTGCTTATATAGTAGTTTCTAAAGAGGAATTGGCATTAACAGGCCATAAATTGGTAAGATCCCAAAAATCTGACCAGTCTTTTTTATGTTTACTATTAGTTTATAAAATTGACATGCATATAAAATAAATGCATGTCCAAAAACAACTGAAAAAAAAGTTCAGATAAGTAATCATTATGTTTTATAAGTAATGAATGATTTACTAGGACAATAGAAATAGAAATGTGTCCAACCTGGCCTTAAATTAACTCAGATGTCCTGTTATTTTTCTCAATTCATATGATGAAATTGTCTTCATTCACTTAAATATGGTGACTTATATGGCTCACTTCACCAGAACAAAGTCTCCAACAACTTTAGGTATTAACACTCAGCAGTTAAAAAGCTGACTCGGGTCTTTTTGTCCAAACAAATCCAAACAAATCTTTTGTCAGTTTTATAATCTGTTAGGAATAAGTTGCCAACCCCCCCGCCCCTGACAACACCAACAATTGGTGTCGACAAAACTATGAAAGGATTGTCAATCAAAAGTAAGTAGCTATTGAAATTATTCAGAGGAATTTTGATAAACAAACATGGAACAGGTGAGAGGATTCAATTTCACCCCCTTGATTGATACCAGATATTTGTTTCCATAGGGAAAATAAACTTCTTTTTAACTCCCTTCAATTTCTTTTATCTCCCTATTCTTTGGTAGGTTAAGTCATGCACTGAGAAGGTGCTCAGAACTCTCAAAATACACTTAGAGGGATTGGAGAGGAACTCACTCTGTCAGAACCTTTTGTGAAGGGTTTACAGCTTAAACCCATTGCCCTATACACCAGTGACCTCTTTTCTCCTCTAACTCCAGAGTTTCTCCAAACATCAAACTCTGGATTATCTTTTTATTTCCTTTTAGGTGGAAAGAAAAGTTCTTAAGTCCACAGCTGTGAAGAGTCACAGACAAAAGGGGGAGGAGGGGAGCCTGTTAAGTCACCATTTTTATCATGACTGGGTTACCTCTCCTGTCAGAACCGTTCTTCTTCCACATGCTAATTGGTAATATCTTTCACACTCTTTAAAACTCGCATCAACTCACATATCCCCTTCTACCCAGAAACACTCCTCCTTAAACCAATCTCTAAAAAAAGAAAGAAAAAGGAAGCCTCTCCCTCTCCTTTCCCTGCCTACCCCCCTTACAGTACTCTCTCCATGGCTTGAGGCTGGCCCTCTCCAGGGGGAAGCAAGGTCTGTCAAATCAAGTCAAAAGCCTATTAGCATGCTAATCCACAACAAAGCTCAGGATATTGTGAGGCATATTTGTCACTCCTCCTTGGTGCGATGAGCTGTATAAGGTGTGTTTAAAATATGTTATCAAATTAATGGATTTGCCTTTGTGTTCCATGTATAAACTTGACATGGCAAGAAATCCCCCCAAAATGTCATACTTCTAAGAAGGCCATGAATGCTGAATTAAATTAAAGATAAATTTAATTCAGTAGTAGGCAGGACAGTGAGAGCATGAGAGCCAACTAGAAGAAGAAAAGATAGAATTCTTATGCAGTCTATTAAAAAGCCCAGAAAAGATTTATATTTTGACAATGTGAGTCTGCCCAGATTGAGCCAAGAAACCATGTGCCACACATTACACTGCCATCACTATCAGGTACTGTTGATACAAGATAGGATTCATTCATGCAAATCATTTATGTCCAATTTTGACCCCACCATCTGAATGTTGCAGGTAAAACTAGTTCTAAGTTTATAAATTGGATCTGGTATGAAAGGATTTGTAAATTAGTCAAGACATTTGTATTTTTATGTTACTTTGACATCTTGTTGTAATAATAATTATGATTATAAAAACAACTATAACTAAAACTATTAGAGCCACAAATTAAAGTTTCCTGAAACATTGCACAGACATGCACAGAACTATATTATGTGTCTGTCACTGTTGGTATTTAATTTAAAAAAAAAAAAAAGAGGGGGAAAAAAGCTTCTCCCCTTTCCCAGAGCATGCCAAGCTTGGCTTGCACATTGGGAGATCAGAGAACATGGCCGCCATGTTGATCGCCTGCTACCATCAATCAGACCCCAAATGGCTTCCCTGACACCACCAGTCCTCATTTTGCAGTGCGCCTTATGTGGCCTCCATCTTAAAAAGAGGAGCCGGGGGAGAATGGAAGGAGGAACGAGTGTTGCACGTTGGGCAGAATTACTGCCAAACTTCCAACAATCGGCTTCCAAACACATCATCTGGAGAGGTGCTGCTGTAGATGTAGTCCAAGTGTGCACTAGAACCAAGTGAGTAAGTTCTCTTGTCAGTGCTGTGCATTTAAAATTTCTGACACACACTCACCCCTATCTTACCCCACCCTCATTAATGACATTGCCTCTCTCACTTTCCCCCTCTCTTCATGCTCCTCTCCATATCTTTACTCGTCTCTCATTTTTACCCCGTCGTCTCCTCCTCCCACTCCTTCCATGTGCAGAGGCCGGAGTCAAATTTACAACAACTGTCAAAGTCAGGGATGACAGATAAATTAATCTTCTCTTCATGAGTTTACATCCCAGGCATCTGGGCTGCTGATCTGGCCCCTAACAAGCACGGGGTCTCAGTGAGCTGTCTTTTAAAGCTGATGTTTTCATGGCCAGAGATGAATTACCCTGTCACGAGAATCTATTTATACAGCAGTTAGAGGGTGGGGCTCTGGATGCAGGACAGCGTGATTTCATGGGTTAAGGTCCCCTTGAAGCATCTGTTAAATCTGGTTTTGTTAGACACATGTCAGCACCAGGTCAATTTTTAAGAGTACTTTTTTTTTTTTTGTCTTTGCTTCATGCAGAGAAATTGTTTTAAAACAGGTAAATTGTGAGATATCTGCTGCTTTCTTGCTGCCTCTGCCCTAAAGTATTCAGTACTTTTTTTTTTTTACATCCAAATCTAAATCTAAAATCTTGTTTAATGGTATTTTCATTAGTAAAACTACAATACTGTAGCGTAAAAGTCTTGAAAACAAGAGCGAATTGGAATCTATCATCACAAGATCATGGAACAGCCATCTTATTCAAACAAACCCAGAGACTGTAAAATCTCTCACAGGTCTCATAAGCTCTGAATGAACTCACACTGACTGACTTTTTTTTTTCTTTTTTTTTTCCAGATACATATTTGCAGTGCTACAGTAAAAACAGAAAAATATATTCCTTGTACCTAAAATATAAGAAAAAATATAATGAAAATATAAGAAAAAATAAATAAATAAACATAGTTTACTTATTAGGGTTGTTTTTAAAGGTTAGGTTTTTAGCTCTGGGTGAACTGAAAAATACTTTTAATGAAAACTTGTTATTCAGGCATCTTAGGTGTAAGATGGCATTAGCAGATGTTAATTTTAAAGAGTTTAACATCTGGAAGCAAACATGATGGTAAACGTCAGCCTAAAAGGTTTCATAAAACAAACAGAGATTAATAGCAAACTTTTGTTGAGGTTGTGAAAAAAGGAAAAAGTATAAAAGTACAGGAAGCACCCTGGATCTGTTCTGGATACTCCCCGCCTTTTCTCAAACAAATGTGCGAGACATAGGCACCATCATGTTTATGGTTAAAAATCAAATGGACAAAATACATTAATACAAACCCAGGTTGCTTCAAGAATCATCTTTTTGCTAAATAAATAAAGATGCTGTTATCAAAATCAGCAAAGCAGTTGTAGTATTCTTCATTTCACTCAGATGTTTTTTTATGTTTATGTTATGTTTTCTGAGTGTGTTTACCAACACAGAAATAAAAGTGAAATAAATACAAAAAAAACAAACAAACAAAAAAAACAACTAAATTAGAAACATTTGCAAAACCATTTTGTTTCACAGTTATATTGACAAAAACTCCAAATGTGTGAAAGGGTAAAAATGTGAATTGACCAGCACATTTATTTTGCCAATGCTATGTTTTGTTTTTTGTTTTTTTTATTGACTGAAACCAAGATTTTTCATTTGTGTTGTGACTGAACAAAGGTTCATGGTTCATTTACCTTGAAAACCAACTACAGTAAATGTGATCATAGTAAACATGGCAACTGCTCCATGACTGGTTGCTTTGAGTTAATGTAATATGCCTTGAGATTCATTTGTTGCAAATAAAACATTTTAATTTTCAGAGCAGCAGCAAGGTTAGTTGCAAGGATGACAAAGCAAGAACATTTTATTAATTTCTGTCAGTTATTGTACATTTAATTTACTGCAGCCAGTCACCAGTTACTGAGTCGTCTCTGTGCAGAAAGTATGGGTTAAAGGAGTTCAAGCTATGTAAAATTAAACATTCTGCTCTAAATATGAGAAAGAATGGAAACAAAACCCAGTCAGTGATAAAATACAGTGGAGCAAAATGTCAACAAATGCCAATCACAACGTTTTATGTTCAACATTTTCCATTGGCAGACATGACTACAATGCTGGGGTGTGAAAGGAGCAACAAACAGAACCTGTATCTGAAAGTGCTGATGACTTTTTTGTTCCAGTCTCTCTGCCTCGACTGCTCTCACATTCATCTTAAAATGGATTGCTCTGTCACCTGGACTAACACTTTACTGAGAGCAGCCATCAATACGTTTTGTCAAAAACTGCAAGTTGTGCCAGACTTGTCATCAATCACCATTTACATAAAACAAAGACTCTTCTTTGACTACCAGTCAGAGGCAGTAAGGCTCTGAGTGTGCTGGTAAGGTCCAAATATATGCTGACTGCACTATAAAGGCCCACATATGTTGTCAAGCTGAAAGCAAATAAAACAGACTGAGGAAGCAATCAATCATTTAAACTTTGTTTTTGTTAAGATTTCAATCAGAAAGCATATAAGACCCGAATAAGGAAACTTATTCACATCTTAAGTTAAAAAGATAGCTTTACCTGGACAACCACATACAGATGTAACTTGTAAGAGTCTAACAACCAAATAGAATGGCTTAAAAACAAAATGTGTCTGTATAATGGATGGGACAGTATGTCCAGATTCAGACTGATTCTGGATCTTACCCAGGGCCAGGATCTGGGTAAGTTCATAAGTCAAGAGATTTGAGCAGCATCCTGTTTTCTACCTCCACTCCCAGCAGACATAAATGGGCCAGCTTTGATATAACACACTCCCACAACTGGTTCATCCATTCAACATTTCTGACACTCGGAGGAAAGTAAGATTTCATATCATTTATTTAACGGAGGAAATATGGTAATCATCCTTGTAACTGCTCCCACTCCGAACCATATTTTCCAGATAAAAACGGTAAACAGGCAAAAAAAATTCTCACATAATCTGTTTAGCAGATGTGCCTTATTATTTTGGAAATAATGTAATGCATGAACACTTATAACTGATTCACAGGAAACTAACAAGATTTTCCTTTTCGCTTTACCTAAAATTTAACAAAGGTGTGCACATGTATACCCTGTGAATGTGCATGGATACATATGCACAAGCACATATAAAAGATTCAATTTGGAAACCATCATTGGAGCGCAGAGGAGAACTGGAAAGTCATATTGCTATAATGTTCAGATTATCAATCATTCTGACATTTTATTGGCTTTATCACTGTACATACCATTAAAATGATGTCTGGCCCAGATTGTCAGGGGGGCAAACATTAAACAGGGCCAGGATTAAAATGCAGATCCTAAACACCTTTCCATCTGCTGCTGAAATTGCACAGGACTCTGAAACTGACTTTGGATGTGCTGTCAGAAGAGACATCGGATCAACACCGAGCTGGGGTGACAAATAGATAGATAGTGTCAGACTGCGGAAATGCAGAGACTTCCTTCCATTTATTACACGCTGTAGCTGGTTAATGCATTAAAAGAGTGATAACAAATAAGGAGAAGGAACATCTATTAATCTCTCCTCAGACTCTTAATCAGACATTCTTGGCAAACTCCTTTACAATAAGATAGCATGCATCCTACCTACAGCTGATAGCACAATACATTAACTCCAGCAGAACCCATATTTAAAGTAATTTAGATTACAGACTCCACAAAGAAAAAAAAAGTCTATATTTCAAAAATGTGGAAGTTAAAAGGTTGCTAATGGACATTTAAATGCTAGGACCAAGAAACCTAAATGCAGAAAAAAATATGTTTTGTTTCTAATAACCTTTAATCACATTCATGCTAAACAAATGAGCATCATGTTAAAAGGAAAAATGAATTCTTCAAAGAACCTTTTTCACTTTCATCTACATTGTGATTTGTGTTCGCCAGTGATCAGAGAAGTCATTTTTGAAGTACCATAATTTCACGTTGTGGGCACTGTTCACAGAAAACAGGAAAAGATAATGACTGATGGCTTTAGATAACTAACTTTAAGCAAAGGGGTAAGGCTTAACTGGGGTAGCTAATACAGACAAAAAAAAAATCTCAGCATTGTTTCTACATTCAATAGTTGCGATAATTATCACAAAAAGGTTTTAAATTAGAATATTGTGTCTAACTAATGCAAGTTATTTTTAAAAACTGACTAAAACAAATTTCTTCAGTATTGTTTCACATTATTTAAGAAAAATGCTATCATCTACTTTACAACTTAGACTGTAATTGTTCTCATGTTGAAAAACCATAGATTTCAGTCTTGACTTAAACGCACACTCTAAAGACTCAATTTATGATTCGAGTCAAACAATCTTCATCTCATACTTTCAGGAGTTAGAAGTATAGATCAGACAGAGATGCACATATGCGTTTGTGTAATATGCTTCTGTGTAGACAAGTGTTTGAGCTATGAATGGTGGTGATTCATCATCTGTTCTTATAGCATCTACATACTGATGTTAGACATAACTTCATTAAAGGACTCAGTCATATCAGAACAAAATACACTTAGTCTCTACATCCGTTTATCTTGCTGTTAAGCTATTGCTATTACACAGACACTTCCTGCTCTTCAAAGTAAAAGCCCTTTGAACTTTGAGCGACCAAGAATATCATTCACTCACAATGACCTGCTTTCCTATTTACTTTGTCGCAATACCTACTTTGAAGCTATTTTTGTTTAGACTTGAGAAAAAAAGCTCAAGTCCATTGTTTTCTAAGAAATCTTCTCACTACAATTATACACCCTCAAAATTCTATCTAAAATACAACGTAGTAAAGGAGGGAACAATTCAAATATAACTAAGCTGTTAACCTCATCAGTACAGTACAGAGACACAAATACCTATTCAATATGAAATTACCTTTAATTTATTCCTCAGACTACTACATTGTCAGGTGCTGAATCATTTCTGCTTTCTTAGATCAATAATGGATATTTGTTTTTCCAAGAGGTAAATTGTATTTTTTTCCCCACAATGATTCAAAGCAAAAGAGCAGTTTTCATATGCAATGTTGACTATTTCAAGATAGATAAGTATTTAAAATGTTTTAAGTATTAAATTAGCTTAGAGTGAATCGGTTGAATTAATAATGTTATTGTTCATTTCAATCAGAAACATGAGGATTAACTTGGACAAGTCCTTCAACACCTCAGTCTGGACTAAAACTTGGTGAACATCTATCATTTTGATAATGATTTAATCTTGTTTGCTGTGTATTTATTATAAAATTGTAGAATAGTTGTTGCTGCCATGGGAGCTTCTTGTACTTGTCTTTATTAAACAGGATGGAGTAGCAGCAGAGAACATCTATAGTGTGAAATATTTCCCCAAAAACATTGCAATACATCTGTCATGTTATTTATTTATAAAGAACAAGGTCTGCATAACAGAAAATTGACCAGTTTGTTTGTATGACTTAGTTACTTTTGAATCTGCCATCACGTGGATTTTCCACACATCATTAAATCTAGTAGATCCAAGCAGAACTGATAAACAGGAATCATTATAAATGAAAAATGCTTCACTGTGCAAAAAAAGGGGCTAGTGGTCAAAGCCACAGGTCTCGTGACATGGCAAAAGATTTATTAAGAATGTTATTTCTTCATTAGTGACACCCTACCACCCAAGTCATAAAGTCCATCTTAAACTTTCGATCTCTGTGAAGATATAAAAGCTTTGTAAGAAAAACTCACAACAAAAAAAACCCAAAAAAGATATTGCTGTTGGAGTAGTAAATAATTCAGCATTCAACTCAGAACTATGTACAACACTGGTTTTATGACAAGAAATTAGAGATGTATTCAGAAAAACCAACAATCCTATTTTTGTTTAGTGAAGTAGAGCAGCGCTCCAACAAATTGCAAATTATGTTTAAAGAGACTAACTATTGTTGAGTGTTGAACCCCACGTTTGACTTAAATTTAGTGAATTGTCTATAACTTTGTTTCTAATGTCAAAAAGCAAAGAGATACCCAACAGCTTTGCATTTCACATAAAGAATAACAAGTCCATAAATGTTTTAACTTTGAAAGAATATCTGATCAATTTAGAACTATCCTGAGTTCAGGTTTGGCCAATTTAAGTAGGTGTGGGAAACCATATTAATTTATCAATGCATTGCAGTACTTTTTTTTTTTCTCCAGCTCAATATCGATTAAGAAAACTCTGATTTGATCACCTGGCTAGCTGGTTTGCGCCATGGTGAGCAACACTTTCGAGAGCCATGGGGAAGTTTGACATTTTGTAGTTGAACGTACTATGTATATTTCTTACACTTTCAACCTCATGGATGAAAAAAGGTAGTGAGCGGTAGCAAGTTTCATGTCGTAGATTAGGACCTAGCACCATTTCTTTGCCAGAAGGCAGCCATTGCAGACGTGTGACTGTGGCGCAAATAGTGGCTATGATGCTGCAAGTCCTTTCAACTGCCTGCTCAAAGCAGCATGTTATGTCAGCTCAGTGTTGCATACAATGTGAAGTCGTTGACGACTTCAGTTTATTGATGCTTGGCAAACAGCTATTTGGTGTTCCTTAACACCACCAACTGATGAAGAGGGTCAGATATTCAACAATACAGAATATCAGTATTGTTGAGATGTGCTTAAAAATTATGATTCACAAATTATGTGAATAATTCTCATTTTCCATAGGAAAATGAGAATTATTCACATTTACATACATGTTGCTTAAATTTACAGTACTATTGTGCTTTAACATTTGTTTTCAATATTGAACACGTCTTACTGCTCAATATTGAGCAGTAAGATGCTAACTGCTATTGTTTTATTTTCGGATATTTTACTGCTCAAAACTGTAATTTTAACAGTATAAAAATTACATCATCTATGTCATTTTTGGCACCTATTCATCCGTATAGGCAGTTCATCAGGGCAAGAAAACTTTTAAAAAATAAGTGATATGTAAAATTATTAGGTAATATAGTCAATTACTTGTATGCTACATATGACTAAATTAATATCAAAGTATTTAATTCAATATTGAATCAAAATCTAAGAAGTTTGACCCACAGAATCAAAACTGAATTGAATAGTGAGGTTTTTGTTGTTGTTTTATTTTTAAATACCAAACCCTGAATTTAAGTAATTCAAATTGTGAGCTAGAAAAAAAAGATACAACGAAGCAGATTTTTAGCTTTGTACTGCAAGGACCTAAAATGTGGATGTTAACTTCAGCATCATTACCATGCAATGCTTAACCAATGTCTTGTCAGTTTTTACAATATGTTTGTTGTTTGTCACTGTTTTCAACTAAGAACAATAAAATCCAGCCACAAAACTAATGGAGGTTTCTTCAACCAGTTAAATGAGAAGTTATTAACTGGCCCTGTAAATAACTTTTCAAAATATTTTTTTTCTGACTACAAATATTTCGCTCAACTTCAAAACCTGCCCCTATAAAAAGACATATTTTACCAGATGTCACATGTTGATGGCAACTTGATAGCACATTGCAAAACAAACAAGAATTACTTTGCCATTTCAATTCGCCAGATCTCATTTCTCTGGCAATCACCGAGTATAAATGGGTAAAAACCTTAAAGGTATTCAGTCATGTTTACCTCCCTAGCTGGCTGTCTTAGCATAAATGAAAATTAAGATCTTTGTGAACTCTACAGGCAAACAGAAAAGTGTTCTTGTGCGGGCATTCAAAGCCTGTAACAAAAAACTGAAGACAGCAAGGTTCATCCCATTAATATCCCACCAAAAGAAATGAATACGTTGACTGAGCTAGACATTTTTGTCTTCCTATAAAGAGAAACATGGAGGAGCTTGGAATGAAGCTCCACACATTATGAAAGCCATTATCTTCAGCTGCCAGTCTCAATGACAGAGAGAGAAAGCTGGTAAGCCTAAACTAATAGGCAGAATGAGAGGTGCAAAAAAGTAGGGGACTGGTTCAGATCATCTCTCACTCCCTATCCTCCAATTACTGACAGACAGTTGAGAATATGAAATGAGACCAAGGATTGAGAAATATTCATATCTTTTCTGAATGGTATTAAACCCTGACAGGGAGAAAGAAAATGAATGGTGGTTTCAATTTCTGCCATGTATCAAATCTGACAAGATATTAAACTGATCTCAAATCACAGACTGTCCGTATCATTGCCAAGACAAAATAGGATGTTCTCATTTTGGGCCATAAGATAAGATTTATTACTAAAAAGACACAAATTGACATTCTCAAAATGACTACTCCAATCCCTCCCTTTCATCAAATTATAAAGCAAGCTGTGGAGCTTGATGTTTACAGAGACTCGACTGGCAGTTCTCTGCCATCACAGCAGAAAAATAGTGAGCATGACATAGTTCAGACTATTTCACGACAGACAAAATCCCATTTAAAAAAAAATACAAAATTAACCAATGCAAGACAATCATCCAAAAAGCAAATTGATATTCAAAGTTTACTTAGATTTCTGGAAGGTCATCTTAACATAAATGAAGTATGTTATAACAAGGACTACTTTTAAGTACAAGATACTTTTAATGATTATTAATACAATTATATGTTGGTATAAATTTCTCCTCTCCCTGCCAGATTGTTGTTGTAAATAAGAATTTGTTCTTAACTTATAAAGATTAAATATATTCTTAAAAAATCATTATGATAAATGCATGCAACTCAAATTTGTGACAACAGCATTTTTTTTTTGTCCACATATCTGTCAATTTGTCCAGCTTCAGCTAAAATAATTCAGAAAAATAAAATAAAATAATGCAAACACACACACTTGCACCCCTTGAGAAATACAAACCCTATTTTATCGCTTCCGGATACTCTTTTCAATTCTGGCCACCTCGAGCATCCAACACTGACTCAACCACTTCAAAAAACACATCTCATAAAAAAATCAGGAGGCCTGTCTGACATGTGTCCCCGTGCCCTGATGGCATGCCTACACCAAAGAACAGCATTGATTTTCTGTAACGTGGGGTCGGATTAGCCCTCTACAGGGATTAGCTGCCTGTGCAAGGCCTCAGGGTTCGCTATAAAACTAATAATTAATTTAAACAGCCGGGCCTGTAGAAGGATACACTCGCTACAAGCTCCCAGCGTGAGAAGGTGAGTTTGAATGACAAACTGTCTTGGATTCAGAGTGGAAAGAAGCTATAGGTCTCCTATATGTCTAACTTGATTCTGGCAAATGCCCTCCATGTAAATAAATATTATATGGAAATATTTGTCATGGCTTTGCCATAAAATAACATTTGGTGATACTTTAAGGTAGTTCTACAGCTTGTAAAGTTAATATTCTCGGTAGCCTCTTAAGTATAGTTTGAAAATGGCTCTGGGCTAATCTAACGGATAAAACAACATATTGTTCAAATCACTGATTTATAGACATAATCACAGTGCTCCCCAAGGCTCAATTTTAGGTTACATTCCTGATCTCTACAGAGATTGGTGAGCTCATCTGGAATAATGATTTAATTTTCCACTGTGATGCAGATATGATACAGAGGTTAATAATGCTATGTCTTAATAATTAAGGACTGCAAACTCTTTTTATTTGTATTTTATTTAACGCATTGATTGCAGAACATGTCCACTTTAAACAGTTGCAGCTCACATAGTTTCCTCAGTTGCCACACCCACATATGTTTGTGTAATTCACTGATTGACTGAGTTGTCCTTTGTTATACTGTTCAAAATGATCAATGTTCAATACAGAGTAAATGCTTTCAAATAGACTTGGGATATATTTAAATCTCAGCTACTCAATCTGAATGACTTGGTATAAATGTCCAACAGTCAAAACTCAGCAATTCATGATTTAAAGGGTTGTCTGTATTCACCCAGTAAATTTGGGTCAATTTTTGCAACAACCTTGAACAAAATGAGTGCACAGACTCAAATTTGATCGAGTTTTGCCTCTCATAAATGTAGTGACAGGTAACCCAGTGTGCTTTGTACACAAAATCTCAAATGTCACTTTTATGTGAGCATGTGTCATGCAAATGGATAAAAAAAAAAATCATCAGTCAGTCAATCGCATCTTCTCCAAACAAGCTTTTACTATCAGATTCAGAGCCTTATGATGAAACATTCCTGTGTGAAAATGTGCTTTTATAAAGAAAATTGTATTTATACCCAATTCATTTCCATCTTTATTGAAACCCACATTTTGTTTTATGTATTCATTACGGATTGACATGGGCGCCTTTCATTTCCAAAGCACTGCAGTCAGTCTTACAAGGTCATCCTACAGAATACTGTTGCCAGCAGTCACAGCAGTACCAAGCTGGATGTTTGTAACCAGTAGAAAAAATCAACTGCAGAAACACCATTCAACCAAAGGAGTTCGACATTGATTAACAGTTTACCAGCAGAGGAAAGGCTGGCTAATTAGCCAGCTAACATTAGTGTTCTGTGTATTCCATGAGTAGCAGAACAGCAAGAAGAGTTAATAATCTTAAGCTTTTTACCAAACTTTTTAAAAATTAAAAGAATTTTAAAAAGTCATAGGAACTGTATTTGCCCTGTAAAATACTAAATTTTGTTTTAGCAGTAGCAACAGTGTAATTATTGTTGTATTTATTTTATAAGAACTTCGATCATCTTGCTGTATCCCATGCTAATTAAATTCCAACCAATCAAATCATACAAAAGTATTAAACTAGAAGCTCTTATATTAACTTATGTATCAGATTTTATAAATATGGCTGTTAAACACAGTAGAGTTCTCCATGCATATTGTTGGGTATTGTCCAAAACAAAGAGCCAAAAGCTGTGTAAATAACACTCTCTTTGGGAGGATTTCTGTTCAGCTTGAAGTGAAATAAAAACAATGAAAACCAACACAAGTTAAAGCACTTCATGGCAGCTCTCAGTTATTACCGCCTCCTTTTACCTAGCGACCAATAAGGGTTTCCATACTCAGAGACAGTAAAGGGATTTCTCCTGCTCATCTGCAGACTTTGATCTGACTGACACAGAAACGGCCTTCAGATCACAAGTCTGCAGACCCTGTTGGGCCTCTCTGGCTGGTCTGCTTGTACATGTACTCTTCATCCCTGTGAGGATTCCTTACCCTCCTCCCATTTCCTTTCGTCTCTCCTTTATCCCTTCTTCTTCCTCCTCTTCATCTGCCTCCTCCTTCTGCTCTTGCTCTGCTGTTTGGTGCTTTTGAAGCATCTGAGTACAGACATGTTCTGAGCTTTGGAAGACCCAGGGGCCCGTGAACCAGACAGAGGAAAGAAAATAAAGAAACTCTACAGTGCCCCGATTACAAAAAGCTATTTTTCCATTACCACTGGGGATAAACTCTTAAACATCACCAAATGCCTGGGCAGACATGGAAGATCAGAGGGGTATTTGGTGTGTTGCTCTCATAATCTTACTGTTAGCTAATAGGGCAGTTAGTAGGAGATCAAGTATGATGTGAGATGATGTATTTATCCTGATGAATAAACACCATTTAAAAGGGCTAAAAAAAAAAAGAACCTGTTGGGCCTAAACATGAGAAGGGTTGCTCCTTGTAGTTTTTTCCAGCATAGACATGTCAGCAGAATAGACATAAAACATGCCATCACTGGTTCTTATCTCAATATGTCCCTGGGTGGAAAAGTGAGGCAACAGTTTACTGATGTCTTGCAGCCTGTCTGACCATTAAAACATATTTCCATGCTGATGGATGTCAGATGTTGCTGCAAAAGAACTGTAACTTGCCCTTGATTTCTGAACTCATTCTCTTACTCTCATTTTATAAACTTGCTCTTCATGGTTCACAAATGGAATTGGCGAGTGCAAACAGTAAACAAGAAGATGAGAGCGAGTGAGAGCAGAGGGATCGTTATCTCGGGCAAATCTTCCTGTCTGACCAACATCAACCTCTACGGATAGCGGCTTGGACGGACAGTCTGAGGTTTTTATAAGCGAAAGCTGTGAAAGATGTGAGTAAGCTTATCTAAAATGGAAACAGGAAATGAGTTACAGCTGTGCTGAGAATGTGGCGCAGCTGTCCAGGGCTTGACAGTTGGAGGATTTTACAAGAGTATAGGGAAACAAAAAGAGGAATCGCACAATCGAGCGGTTATGTGCAAAACAATGCCACTCAATTTACTGTCAAATAATGATTAAACCTTGTAGGAATATTTATAAAATGTATTATTCTGCTCTCACCTTCACAACTTTGCAAAAGGAAAGACATTAGGAAATAGTGAGGCCCTTTTCTCCAGCACAAGCTTCCAACTCCACTTTACTGCATAGGATTTATTTGTCCTCTGACAGAATTTATTATGCGGCCCCTCTTAAAACACAGCAAAAATTGTGATCATCCTCTAAAACTTTGGCATGAATGCATTCATGTATCTGTCTTCACTTTTCACCCCCGGGTGCACAAGGAGAGTCTATGGGAGATTGGAAACCATGAAGCGACCAAAACTGCTGAGACCATACCAAAAGGAAGTTCCTTTGTTCATCGTCCAAAACAGGCTCCAAACCTTTTTTTTCCCCCCGTCTTTATGCCACCTGGGATTTAGCCAAGGAAGTAGAAGTACGGCTGCCCCTCTTCATGCTTTGTTCTAATATGTTCCATGCTTTCCAGTTGCTTATATCATCAATCTAGGAGATGGCTGAAAGTGATGGGATGAATATAAACAGTGCATGAGTTATGGGCTGAAAGACACACATATTTAGTCTCAAGTGAAAGCCCGGTACCATTTTTTTAGATGTAAAAAAAAAAAAAAAAAAAAAAAAAAAAAAAAGTACATATGGAGAGGTCCTGACTATCCTAAATGACTTGAGCATGTGGTGTTCACATTAAAACCTTTGTCACAGCGGAAAAGAGCTAAAGAGACAGAATCTGCTTAATGGTATCAAAATTCCCCTATAATATCTGTTTCAAGTAGCAAGTCTGTAATTGACAGCTGAGTGCCAGTACTAATCATCCATCCTTTAATGTTCGCTTAAAAATGCACACCCTCATGTCAAAACCTGAGTTCATATTAACTCTCCCCAAATGGTCTACTTAGTATACATGTCACTAATGAATTATACATCTGACTTTATTCCCCCCCCCTCTCTCATATTTACATGGTGTTTCGGCAGAATTTGTGTAGCGCTTGTAAAGTATTTAATAAATGTTTAAAAATGTACGAGACCCGAGATCTTAGCCAGAGCATGCAACGCGCAGTGGATGTTTACACAAAATCAAAAGAATCTGGTACGCCTATCAAAATGACTAAATCACATGAATAGTTTGTTTTTCACATGCCAAAACAGGAAAAAAAAAAAAAAAAGATAGAGTCCACTTGGACCCTGTCAGCTCAAATCAAAAAGATCTATCACTGGCTTTGCACTCTCCTAAAACACCAAGGAAACATATTGCAGATTTTAAGACCCATTTTATTCAGCCAGACTGTGTACTAAAACTAATTGGATTTCTGTCAATGAAGGAAAAATATAACCCTGGGACAGCTTTGAGCTCAATAGCTCTGACTGTCCAACTGTGCATGAGGGAGTGGGACCTTACTACATGCCAAGCACCAGAGAGCAAAATTAAATCAGTGGTCAACATAAAATATTAAAATAGCATGGTATCGAATTTTTGAGGAATGATGTCAGGGTGGCTCATTATGGCCAGCAAGGCAGTGAATTGAGCTATATTTAGTGGGTGATAATTGAAATCATGGCTGTAGTCATTACCACTGACAAGTTTCTAAATAATACCCAATAAATTCTGTCTTTTTAGCAGGCTTCCCGTGACAGCTGGCTACGCTGAAAAATAAAGTACAGAAACAGAATCGCTTTTCCTTTCTGAGTTTCCTCCTTTTTTCCCCTTCCCCAAAACCCAACTCTCCTCTCTCACTTTCTTTCTCTCTTTTTGAGCCAATAAAATGTCAGCTTTTATTCTCCTCCTCCAAAGTGTTGGCGAGATGTCAGCAGGCCCTTCTAATGTTCGACCACTGTGAGCTGAAGGCCTGTAAATCTTGGGAGTCTGTGGCACGCAATCCATCTTGGGATATACAATAAAAAATGTGACGTGGTCATAAAAGGAACAGCATCACTCACTGGTGTATATAATGTGAACAAAAAGAACATAAAGATGTTCTTTTCCATTCAGGATGCTAAGCCACAAGATGGTCTTCGATTGAACAGGAAAGCAGGTTTGGGAAGGCTATGGGAAGCTGATGGCAACTTTTGACAGTGATGGGACCAGTGCATTTGTTGTGTTTTAACAATCAGTTAAAGATTTATACCATATGCATTGTATTCATGGTAAATGCATTGTGTAGATGAAGCCCGACATGAACAGCTACTTGACTGTGTTAAACCACAGAAAGCATGGCGTTAGCAAAGCAGCTGCTGCTGTTCATCTATGACAATCTGTGCAGTACATATCAGAGATTTAGGTACGAGGGACCCTTCTTCAATAACCCTCATGAAGGATGCAGTGCTGCACTTTTTATGTGTACTATAATTGCTCTAATTTTTAGCACTTTAAGAGAACTTCAGGTAAGGCAGCAACTACTAACAACTACCTCACAGAACCCCATTTAAAAAAAATCTAAGCTATCCCATCTGCTAAATAAATTTAACATTATATAATTTTTACAGAATCCAACAATGATTCATCTAACTGAAAAAGAATGGTACTGATGGTCAAGTGTCATTTGGTTTCATGCCTTGCATAATATTCTTCTGTGATTTGAGTAATACTGAGAATATTTGCAGCTTAACTGAGCAGATTGTTGCAATGCCCAAACTCAGTATGCTTTCATTTGATCACACCACAACTAACCTCAAGAAGCTTAAAGAAACACTGAGCAAAGGACTTTGACCCTGTGATTGCACAAAGTCAAGGCACTTTGCAACACTAAGTTTATTACACAAGCCTTTGTAGAAAGATGAGAACTGAGGAGAGGCAAAAAAGGCAAAAACCAACAAAAAAAAAACAATATAAGTCAAAGATCAGTGGTACCAAAGAAGTGTCCTTATGCCTTGAGACAGTGTCTCACCAACATTTTCAGAAACAACACTCAGGTAAGGCAGCAACTACAAACAACTACCTCACAGAACCCCATTTTAAAAAATCTAAGTCTTTGTGAGTTGCTCCCTAAAAGAGCAAGTAGAACTGGAAATCAGGAACTAAATATACATAACAGGAGGTGTTTGCCAATGTGCTGAAGCAATAGTCAAGAATACTAGAGAAGAGTCAAGAGTGAATATATTTAGTGAGCTGAGCAATGGAGGGTGAAGTAGGGCAAAATGAATTCATGCATTTATAGATCTCAATGTCAGGCTTAGCTGTTTGTTTATTGAACACCTGTATTCAAAAGCTTTTAGTGAGAAAACCAGAAATATGTGGAGAAATATATAAAGTTATACTTGAATAAAAATGGTACAGATGCCAAAATCATTTTCATGCAAAAATTAAGAGGGCAACTCATACCTTTAGGAAAAAACACTAAGTTCAGATGACCATCTTTCTACATTCCTGTCGTATGTATCCACCAACCGCCCCTTTATTGTAGGAATAGAAATTTAAAAGTTCATAGAGTGCAGATCTTCTTTGTAAACTGTCAACTTCCCGATTTGAACATTTATAGTTTTTAGGTGTGGTGCACACTACTTTTTACATTTGATTATGACATCAAATGTTTCTGAAATCTCATTCACAAAAACACAGTGAAGGATTTTCTGGGCTAACTTGTGCTATCTCAGATCCAATTAAAACCAGTCTTAAGGTGCAAATCTTCTATCAAAAGTATCAATTTCAAGACACATACAGCCGAGAAATACATCAATTTCAGCAGCTTCACTGGAAATATGATCAAAATAAAGGAAAACAAACTCGTGTAAATAATCTGGCCAAGGCTTAACACCACAATATTTCACTATCGGCTTCCTAATTTGCAAATCATGTCACAAATATATTAATTAAGACAGTTTTAGTACAAATGCTAAATGAATGTAAACTATTTAATGCTCTTTGCATTGATTTTTGTTCCCCAAAATGTCTAGGTATTAAACTGTGAACATAAATTAATTTGAATTTGTACAGGAATTTCACCAGTATAAATTATTTTCCAAGATGTCATAAACCTGTCCCATATACAACGAAATTTAGATTAGCTAAATAATGCCATTCAGAATAAAATATTTTAAATGCTTAAAAAAATATTTTTTAAATATTTTATCTGGTTTAAGTATTTTCTTTTTACCTCCCCACATCTCTGTAGACTCTGTATCTGCACTGTTTTCTACCTTTAATAGATGGGGAAAAAGTTGCAGTGATCCTGAAAATATACACAGACACACACACACACACAATATAATCTCAAATTGTACAAATATATGAACAAGACAAGATATCCATTAAGTATCCGCATCCTCTGTTCTACATCATCCCAATGTGTTCCCAGGGGTAGTACATCATTTAAAGAACATCCCAGTGAAAATTAAAAAGGTAGATTTTTTTTTTCCCCAGTTCCACTGAATGATACAAAATATCACTGTTCTTCATATGAATAAGTTATTTCCTGCCAGACCATGTCCCTTTCATCTATCTGGTTTAAATCTCTTAGGGTTGGGAGAGCTCTGCATACTCCTTAATTGATGAGACACAGATCAGGTTATCCTGGAATATGTGCCTAAACAGGCCTGATAGATGGGATATGGAATACATTTCCTCAGCAGAACAGAGTACGCCACTACTATTACCAGAAATACCCACACTACGCTCCCAGTTAAGTGATTTGAGGACTTCATACTGCCAACGTTTCATATCCGCTCTTGCTAACTGACACTTTATCTGCATACCGGCATCTCTGCAGATTGAACACTTAGGCAAGACAATGACAGGCTCTCTTCCTGTTGTCACTTCTCATATAGGGCCAAGTCTAATGCTGCTTGCTGGGCTTCTGCCAATAGAAGACCCCCCACCCCTTCTTTCTCCTCCTCCCATCACCATCAAACAACCAAATGCTACCTAGCCTGGTTAGAAAAGGAGCACTTGATGTCTGTGACACTCATTTGTCAATTAGCAGGCCCCTTCCAGTGTTGACATACAGCAACTTGAAAGACAGAGTGCCGTCTGTGACGAATTAAAGGAGACAGATGAGTGAGGCTTGAGCGGTGGAGTAATACTATAATGTTCCTCAGATATGAATATAAAACGACACAGTTGACAGGCCATACAAGGTTTTATTTCATTTCTCAGTGTTCCAGGCCTCCCTACTTTGTCTTCTTTGTTCTCTTTTCATCAGACTACTTACATCTCATTTTGACAGCCGGGCGACATTTAGAGCACTTTCGTTTTAAAATGCGAGTTAGCATACTTGATTTGTCATTAAAATGCAAAATGCCTGCCATCACCAACATGGCCTGGGTGAACACAAACTCCGTTAGACACACTCCAAGACAGACATAGACATACACATAGTCAAACGTTTTGCATGTTTATATCTATTGTATGTCTTTAAAATGTTAAAAAGGGAAATCATATAGTGAGTTGTGCTGCATGCAAACCAGCGAGGTTAATGGCTATATTTAAGATCAATGGGATTAGCAATTAAAAGGTTTTAGATGGATTCTTTTGGGTCTTAATGTCCACAATTGATATATACTGATATAGGTGGCCAAGACAGTAAAGCTCACATAAAATGGCAAAGACAACTTGATCATTGAAAACCCAATGAGCGAAGAGCATGTGGGTTTATCACACCCTGCTATGATTGCACAAATCAAAAATACCGTAAGTTAATTTTTCTAAGAACTGTGTCAAGGTGGTAACTTTCAAAGAGAAAGAAATTTAGGAGGTTAAAACTTCTTACCTCTATTTAGTATTTGCACATCTAAGCAAAAGTCAGTAATCTTTATCTGCTGTTGCCAAGATGTAAAACAAATCACCTTGAAAACTGTGTTTTTTGATATTTTTTCAGGCTGAAAAACTAATGAATCTGAGGAAGATAAAACAAAAAATTTCAGTATTTGATCTACTAAAGACAGGACAAAAACTATTGGTGTATTAATAACAAAACTGATCCTCCTCTTGTACTTCCATGTGGAAGGAGCTTAAGTAAACTATATTCTATACTTGGACAGATTCCTAAACAGATTTTTAGAGACATTACTTCTCTTGCAGTCTGAAAATGTTTATGCCAACGATGGAATAAGTGAACAATTAGCAAATTGATAAGTTAGCAAAACAGCATCTTGAAATTTTCATTCACCTTACATAACACACTCATTTGTTTTGTTTACTTCGATAAATAAAGCTTTCAAGTGAATGCCTTCAAGAGAGAAACCACTGTAAATAAAACAAAATTTAAAAAAAAAAAAAAACTAAAAAAATAAGTATGAATTTCCAAGCCAACTTTGCATTTAACAGAAAACTTTATCATTCTGCTATTTAGGCCTGGAATAGCTCAGCATGAATATCCATCTAGTTGCATAAACAATAGTCTGTGCATTGTGTGGATCATATTGAAAAAAAATAAATAAATAAATAAATTGTGAATGTTTTTAAAGATTTACCAAGGCGATTTGTTTGTAAAGAGACATTGTAAATAAAAGCATCACCGTTAGTATCATGTGTGATAGACACAGACATGTGTCTTTCTCAATCTGAATGTGTCCAGGGTGATAACACTGAATGTAACAGATGCAGGCACAGAAAGTGTACTCCAGTCATAGGGAGAACTTATGTCAATGCAGCACATGCCACCTCGCTGCAATGTGTACACACCTGACCTGGAACAAAGTGGACAACACAACCCTAACCAAGCCCGTCCTGAAACAGAAATCTCACCGTGAGCCACACTTCTCAACACATTGATGAGACAGGCTGACACCACAGCACACCGAGGCAGAGGTGTGGGTGTGACAGCCCACTGCCATAATTTCATCCTGCCATTACCTGCTCAGCCACTCACAATTGTACTCCCAGAGACAGATCCACACGAGCACAGGTGCACAAGCCTACACAGGAACCAAGCATATGTACAGCACACCAAAACACACAGGACTCCATTAAAGATGGAGACAGCTCCTTGCTTCTCATTGCGACTCATTGTCAGCTTGCCGGATGATTGTTGTCAATTGAACTGACAGAAATAAGCGTATTAGCTACAACAAGCTCTGGCAATGTCTCCCTCTCGATTTGACTTGAGCAGCAAGAAGAAGTGCATAATGCTGAAGGCAGTCCACTGAGTTTGCCTAAGATGAGCATCTATTTACACCTGGTGTACTAGAGCTGACAGTGAAATGAAGTCGTGGTGTCAATATGAGAACATCTCCACTGTCTGACAAGAGTTGTCAGTTCAATTTGAAATGATGCTTAAATAAAGAATTTGATACACTTGTTTGATGTGTCAATGTTCACTCCCTTACTGAGATCAAATGTGAACAGTAGAACTTTATATGCTTGATGAAATTAAAAGTGATAAATATAATACAAGCAATTGTTCAGTAAATAATGTGCATTTGTGTAAGTATATAAATACTAGTATACATAAATAACCAGAATACATTATATTCTTTTCCAGGCTAAACAATTAAAACTCCACAATATGTAATATCCATCTTACAAATAGGCTTAAAACAGATATGAAATATTCTTAATGCTAAAAACAAACTTATTTAGGAGCTTTCTGTCCAATTCCCCAAAACAACAATATAAATAAATAAATAAATAAATGGGTAAATGGACTTAAAGGAGGAGTGATCTAGTCGTTAGGATGTCGGTAGGACTCTGGCCTCAAATCTGGGACATTCAACATGTTGGATTGGTTTGGCCCAACATTCTAACATATCTGGTGTTTCCCAAAAGACACACAGCATGCATCCTGTTAAATTTGATGTTTAGACAATCAGAAAGCGAGGTGACGGGAACAAGGACGGAAATACAAAATTCAAAACTGCCACCAAGGTGCACCAAAAAATCTGGAAGACATCATATTGTTGCGTTGTCTTATTGTTTTTTTTCTCAGTTAAAAACAGTCCACAAACTATCGCCAGTGCTTCTTCTTCATCGGCCATGTTTATTTACCCTGAACTCACGTTTTATCTCAAGAAGTTTTATGAATTTTTCCATTTAACACTTGAAGGTTATAGAAAGTAAAAAAAATAAATAAATAAAAAGCTGTGTCCTCTGGTGCACCATATAGTCTGCCAGGCATGATAAAAGTTGAACAACCTAATGTTTTCATCTTCCATTTGAGAGTTAAGCTGTGCAAGTCCTGCTGTTGAAATGGCAGCCTCATCTGGAGCAGCTCTGATAAGATGCTGCCTACATCTCAATCAAGGAATCGTACTGTTTGTCCCTTTATCTAACATGTCAAATTTATTACTGGGGATTATTTACTGTACACATTACTTATTTCTACCTGTCATCTGTGCCGTTTGTCCTGATCACACTCTGGCCACCTATGGACTAGGTCTAAAACTTTCAACTGCAACTGATGGTACATTTCTGCCACGAAACACAATAAAGCAGGAAAATATGGTGGTAAGTTTGAGTGGTGTATTCACTCAAACTTTCTTACCTGAGCTGATTGAAGCTCAGATCCAGTCGTCTTGCAAACTTGCCGTACGTCTCTCCAAGAAAATGTGGGATGTCTTTAGAGTCTTGTCCAATGTATGATATCTTTGAGAGTAATGAAGAATAAAAACAGTAGTGAGAGAAAACTTTCTCTATATTAGTAACGTTTCAAAAATATATAGGCGATATTTCATAAGTTCCATTTTTAAGCTACTGTAAACAATGTGTGAGTTTTTTCCAACAGCTGTTCTTTTGTTTGCAACAGGTGTAGGTTTTTAGTTTTTTGTATTATTCACTTTAAAGTAAATAGTTTGGTGCTGAAAGATGCAAGAGGGGGAATAGTTAACTACAGTAACTGTAACATGAAAAACAAAGTTCTGTCAATTTTATGAGACAGTCACATAAAAGTAGTGGGGATGCCAATAGGACTGACTGGTGTAAATACAACCAGCTGGTGTGTCGGTCACACCAGTCATGGCACTGTTACATTTCTATTCTGTGACACTTGCCTATCTGTAACCTTAGTGTACTTAACAGCATATTTCACGATTTGTCTGACATAATTATCTGCCACACTCACGCACTCTGTCCGGTGAAGCTGTAAAACGAACTGAAAACTGAAAGCCATGTGTGTCATGCCAACAAGCGCGTCACATGACAGCAGAGGGGGCGAAAAACAAACTCACAATCAAATTGTATTCGTAAATTAAACGCTATTTTATAAGTCGCCGAATAAAGCAGCACTTGGAGGAGGAGGAGCTCGGACGGTGAAAGTTTTCAGTACAGACTTACTTGAGTCCCATTTAAAACGACCGGTGACTCCCTCTGAGCCATGACGTCCTCCTGAGAATGACAGTTCGGAGTTGGTTTGTTTGTATGTTTTTTTTTTGTTTGTTTTGTTTTTTTAAAGCAGTGGAAGTCAGAGCGTGTATCCCCCCTCACGTTGTTGACATCCAGTATTGATTCCTGTGAATGTGGCGCTGTTGCTTTGCAGGTTCTTCAGACGCTTCACAATTGGCTTTTACTGTTTCCGCGTGCCGCTTGAATCAGCTGACCCGCTGTGTTGCGGAAGCACACGGTCACTGCTCGTTAACTCATGAAACCTCAGTGCTGCTGACTGTCTCCTGACGACTCCATCTATTCTCACAAGAACATGGCGCTTGCTGTCAATTGCCATGGCTCGCATTTTGTTCTACCTGCGCACTTCCACCTGTTGTAAAGAAAAGGGCAAAGGCAATATTATGAAGACAGTTAAAGACACAGGAAACACCTACATGAGGGTCAAAACGCATTTTTCGTGAGCCACACCTGGTCATTTTACCAACTTTTCAGAGAATGCAGAGTACATTTTCAGAGAAAATGTACTTTATTTCAATAATTATATTTTAAAAGTAAAAAATCGAATACTTTATGTATTAAGCAGGTGTGGAGGGTTCTAGTATTTGTCATTTTTGTATACCCTGCCAATATCCATTATAGCCAGGGCTGGATATAGGTGGTTCTGGGCCTCAGGTGTAGAACCAGTTTCAGTCCCCTACCCACACGAGTTTCTTCTACATATGCAAAGTACAATAGGTAGACAGTTTGTCCACATAGAAATAGGCTAGTTCCAAAGTAATATTTATATTTATACTACATCATTTAGAAAATGTCGTCTTCCACAAATGCAAGGTTGTTAACGTTGTTGCTTTGCAGCAAGAATTATATTATCTTGCATGTATAGGTTTTCTGTGGGTACTGCAAGCTTCATCATCAATAATGCTCGCTTGGCTAATTTGTTTTTCTGAATTGTCATTTGGAGTGGTGTGTGTGCGCCCTCCCCCAAATAATTAATGGAATTATAAAAAAACTATACAACCTTGAAGAACAGTCACCCATCAGTTTGTGATTTTAATTTTAAGTATGTTGACTTATACAGCAGGCAACACCCGTAAGGCCACCCCTGAGAGTTTTAAAACATGTTGAATAGAAGGGTCTTTGAATGGCCAAGTAAAAGTTGAGACTTAAATCCCATTAAGCGTGACCTAAAAAAGGCTGTCAATGCTTAAAAAAGAAAGAAAAAAAAACAATAGATAAATTAAAACAATTCCTCAAAGAAGAGTGTACTGAAATTTCTGAACACCAGACCAGTTGATGTTGCCAACGGGTAGTACAACAAGTTATTATGTTTATTTGTACATCCGCACATTTACCTTTAATCTTATTGATCACTGCAATAATGTATTCACAGGTCTGCCTAAAATCAGACAGTTTCATTTGACCCAAAACGCTGCTGCTTGCATTGTAACTAAAACCAGAAAATTAGAGCACATCACCCAAGCTTTAAAGAGCATACACTGGCTCCTTGCAGCTCAGAACATAATACTTTGTTACTTTATAAATCACCGGATGGTTCAGCACCAAAATAGATCGACTCTACCCCCACAAGAGTTGATGTAAGGAAAACTGTTGGTGTTAGCTCCTGCTGTAGTGCTGGATGGTTTCCACTGTGGATTAATGTGCACATAAAGGCACACTTTGTACCTGAATTATTAAAATAGACAAGGAATCATGTTTTTTTAGCTATTCACGGACTGTTGTGGTCCCTAGCCCTCACAAATATCATGCATCTACTGCAGCTATAATCTATGGATTAAGTATTCTTGTTCTTAGTACAGTTGCCTTGTTTATTACCGTTATATCTCTCAATGATCAATGACAGTCATTGGTCATTGAGACAACTCCAACTAGGGGCAATGTTATGTAAGGTCAGCTATTTTGAGCTATACATCATGTTATGTTGTGTAATGTTATTTCATCATCCCCGCATCAAAAAAAAAAAATGTACCTTGAGTTTTGCTTTGATTCTTTCATGCATGTCTGAGAAATCCTTTAATCTCCCGTGGCAACCATTCAGCTCTGCAAAGCACCTGGGTGGACCTGGTGAAGCCTTCCTACTTTGAGCTGAAATTTCCAAGCTTCTAAACTCCCAAGCTTCTGCACCACAAAGCACCTCTCCTCCACAACTACCCCACTCAGCTCCTTCAGACTAGACAGCAGCAATTAGCAAACTCTTGGTGGAGCTGGCATCTGCTTAGCTCATACATGCTAGTGAAAATGTCAACGGGTCAAGAGAGGAGTTATGTTCTGGTGACTTCCTCAAGGCAAAGTGTCAGAAACAGGATTTTTTTTTTAAAGAGACAGAGGCCCAATATTAATTTATTACATGAAATTTATTTTAAATCATATTTGATTTAGCATCTTTATAACAACTGCAGGTAACATAGTTACTGAATAGTGCATTAAAATACTATGTTCTGGGAAAATACAGAATACTGCCCCTTTAAGTGCCTAACAGGTATTCAGTATTTGTAGTAAGAACAAAAAACCTGTGAAACAAGCAGTGTATTCTTCCTATATCAGAACAGTACAATCATCTACCAAAACAACTGCAAACATAATGGTCATCACCAGTAATTCAATGTGCAATCTTTTTTGACATTCTGTACAGTATTTGCACTTGCACCATAAACACAAAGGCAAACATAAAGATGCGAGTGAGTAAAATATTACATATGAATGACACATTGGCACATTTATCCTGTTGTTTTGTTGCAGCGACAAGTGAGAAACACCAGAAAGTTTCTGAGCGGATGTTTCTTCTTCTGCTGCTTTTCTCAGTGCCCCGTGACGTCACCAGAAACCTCCCTCCCACTCGCGGAAAAGCTCATTTTCTCCCTCTTCTCTTCCTTCTGCTGGAGAGGAGGGAGTCTGCATGGCTCCAGTCCTCTCTGTCGCTTCTGTCGGCGCGTCATGGGCGACAGAAAGCCGGTTTGACTCATGCATAAAAAGAAAGAAAGAAAGAAAAAAGAAAACACTTCATTTGAATCAAACGGAATATCTTGTAATGCTATAACGTTGTGTTTTTTTTATTTTGTTTTTTTTTGTGTTACCACTTACCTCTGCGTCGGAGCGTATAGTAAGGTAATGTCATATCACGGACTTTACGTTAACGTTATTTATCGTCGGAGTTTTATTTATGAAAAAAGGACATAGAAAAGTTTTTTGTTTTTTTTTGTAGCGCGCTGTTTTCATTTTACCTCATAAGTATAAAGTTGCGTGTATAGTTGTATTTTGTTTACATTGATTTTGACGTTTTAAAGTAAATTATTAATTTAGAAAGTGCCAAGAGAATACTTTTTTTTTTTTTTTTTTTTACATTTTCTTTAGGCTACTCAGCAGCGCACAAATGTGACTCAAAACAATTCATGAAAGCCTTAACAAAGTTATTTTAATAGTGAATCTTGATCGTCGGCCCATCACGAAGCTCCCATGTAATCCTGCAACTCCCAATATATTTCCTCTCGAGATGTAAATAGTTGCATTTGCATGCGATGCGATTCATAAACATGTCAGTGTGTGGCGAAATATATGGCGGTGGAGGGATATTAAAACTTTCTATTTAAATATGGTGAATTATGGTTGCGATAAATGTGTTCCCATTTAAGAGGAATGCCGAGCATTTTGGTGTCTGGTGCAGGAACCCCATTTGTCATGCGGACAATAAAGAGGGTTTTCGCCTGACAGTGAAAATTTATGGTCGCCCTTCTTTGCCCTAATAATTCACATATTGTGTCAGGGACTGACATCCCTCGCAGAAAACAGCAAGGCTGTTATCAATCACACATCTTTGCATATTATGAAACGCTCCACTGTTTTTTTTTTCTTCTTCGCAGAAAGAAACAGAAGTAAAAACATTTTGTGAAGGAACACATCTCTGTTTTGCATTATATATATATATATATATATATATATATATATATATATATATATATAATTGCGAATACACACAAAAACGTGCAAATCTGAAACTTCATAATTACGACTCAGTGATATTCTTACTTGTGTTATTATCACAGGCCTTAATTTAAATATTACTTTTTTTCCCCATCTCCTTTAAGTTTCACCTATTAGTTTTGTTTTATTTTTACTAACATGTTTGTTTTTGTATTTATTTATTTATTTACTTTCAGCTTTTTAAGCAGAATTTGTCCTCATTCACTGTCCACTCCAGGTTTTCTTGCTCTCCAAGTCGACCTGTCAAGCAGATTACCACAGAACGAGATTAATGGCAGAGGCGGGTTGCAATAATAATCGTTTTGTTTGATGTGACAACTTTGATAGGCGTTGATTTACTTACAAACTGATAGGCTTTTAATTGAGCGCCTCCATCCCCCGATTGAGATGAAAGGGAAAACCACATTGAAAAGCTGCCCGATTGCCCCGGAGTCTCAATACTGATTAGCCATCTCAGCGGTGAATAGTTCAAGGCATTTTAAACTTCTCTCTCTCCCCCTCTCTCCCCCTTCTTCCTCTCCTTTCTCTGAACGGCCTGACAGACCATCTCTCTTCTTTTCTTTCTCTCCTCTACGCTTTTTTTTTTTTAGCCCTCTAAAGAAAATAAATCATTTCCATTGTATGCAAATAAAATAGAACTGGCACCACAATAAAAAAATATGTCTGGGTGTCTTATTGTTATTATTATTATTATGATTAATTTATAGTGTTGCGCGTCTGTGTCGTTTCAGCAGATGACAGGTTTCAGCAACACAAAAGATGCGTTTGGTCAAAAATGACAAGGGCGTTTAGACTAGGAAAACAGTGATGGTGACACGTTGCGTTTTTTTTTTTTTTTTTTATATATAACTTAAGGTTTATTCCCTCACTTTAACTAAAACTTATTTGTAGAAAGTAACTTAATAACAGGTTTAACCCCATACACCTTTTTTTTTTTTTTTGCAATCCATGTTTATTGCCCTTTGTATCCTTAACTTTACAACATTTAACGGGTGTCGTGTTATTTCTCCCCCAAAGCTTCTTGTTAACACCATAACCGGCCGATTATAGCAAAAGTATTTTCGCACCTGGAAGCACGAACAGCCTCTGAACAACACGTGAGCGAGACTGTCTGCAAGTTATTAAAGTTTCATCATGTACACACACACACGCCACCTTCGAGGTGTTTCACCGAGAACTCCGAAAGTCACAGGCGCGATTTAATAAAGGTGAAGTCCGTATGCTTTTGTTTGTCTCCCTCAAATACATCTGAAATGAGGATGCGCGTTTTAACAGACGCATCTGAAAACTAAACGAGTCGATGCGACTCTGCGGATGATTATAATAATAATAATAATAACAACAACAATAATACTGACAAAAACTTGAACTGCGTCTCTCCGTTTGTTCTCCTTTCACTTCGCCAGCAGCAACACTTGCATGTAATCAGCCACAATAACTGACATAAATCAAGCGATGGATTGACAGCACCTGACAAATAACTGATTGATTGCGGCGGAGCAGAATTGACACTTGACGGAGGGGTGGAGATAGAAATAGAAGGGCGGTGTATATTATACTGAAAACATGTGACATTCGCATCCCTCCATCACTGCATTGGTCTATTCCTGTCAACGCTTGTCTGTTTAGGGAATTTAAGTCGAAGCGGTTGGTTTGATGGTTGTCGGTGGATGAGGCGGAAAGTCCATAAAGACCTCCTGGCAAAACTCACAAGATCCAGCACGGTGGGAATGAGAAGTAGTTTCGTGACTGTTATGAGAGCAACGAACTGCCTGGTTGGTAATGAACTCATGAAATCACAAAAATCTACAAGTTGAAGAAAAGAAGACTAAAAACAACAACAAAAAAAAACAGCTGCGACATCATGTTTTCTCTGGCCAAAACCAATTTCAATATCAGGTTTTAATTAAATAAAGAAAAAAAATCAACATAAACATCAAAACAGAAGTTGGACGTTTTACTTATTGACTGAAAATGTTTTGGGTATTTAGCTTATAATTATTATTATTATTGAACGTGACTAATATAACAATTTGTGTTACAGTGAGAGAACAAAGTTTTAAACCTTCAGACCCTTTGGATCCTCCACACCAACAGGGGTCTCCCAAGAGCACCATAACTGTTACACAAATAATTTATAAATATAAATCACATTAACTGATTCATAAATTTGTGACAAGACTTGATACTTAAAATGTTAGATGTAAAGTCCATTAATTGTGTTATTTCTGAGAATAAATTATGTAAGATCTGGTTTATTATTCTATATAGAAATAAAATAAATAAATAAATAAATAAAAATGATTTGCGATAAAAGCCATAACACGTTTCTGAAATGGTGTCAAAACTACATGTATCTTTTTCCCTTCTCAAAACTACGATTAATAAATATGTAGTCTGTGTCAGTTGAATATGTAACACCACCATATCAACATCAGGGGCAAAAAATTGTTTGGATGATGTTATTTTCCATTTGTACATTTAAACATTAGTCATCTTAGATCTAGTTTTGCATAAGGGATGGTGTAAAGTGAACAATATTTCAATTACCCTACTACTTAACTAATCTCCCTCAGTTAAATAGTAGGGTTGGACCAGCACTGTAAACCAGTCTACAACATTGTTTGTAACACTATATACAGTGTCATTTATTGTTGCTGTTAGGCCTAGTTTTGCCATGGATGTTTCTAGAGAGTAACATAAGTTCTGGAGTTTTACCACAACATGTATATGGGGTCAGTGGATATGGAGTGGCCTGCTACCAAGGTCAGAAATTAGCATAAGCATAAATGATTATTTGCCGGTCTGTCTTTATTTACGGATATAGATATTCATTCACAACAAAGAACAAAATAAAGTGCTTTCATTAACATGAATAGGTTGGAAGGAAATAAAAAATGTAAACAGGGACAATACAATGAGAAATAAGAAAAATGTATAGAAATAATCAAAAAAGATTATGAGGAAATAAATTTTGAAACTCTTTGACTTGTCATGTTCTAAATTAAAGTTTCCTAAAAATATGTATTAATTGAAATCAAGAATTAGGAATGCTTTATTGTCATTATGTGTCATTATAGACACTATTCCCCCTCAGCCTCACCCGACCCCCTCTAGCAGCGGCACTGGGTTTGGTACGAGCCAAGCTCCATGTCTCCTTAACTTCAGGAACAAGCGTTCACAGCAACCATAATATTTTTTTTCCCCCTATCTCCTCCCCCGAGCTGTCAAAACAGAGGCGCTTACAAAGAGGAGAACGTCACATCCCCTTGACCCTCCAATCACCTCAGGGTCCCATTTGATTGGAAGGCGGCAAAGGCTTTAATCTCGGACTAATTCAGCTGCTTTTGAAGTGAAAATTCCTACCAGTTCGTGCTTCGGGAGTACAGAGCGAGGACCTGCAGACAGACGCGCACACACGGGGCGCAGCGCTTTCGGTGCAGGACGCAGCTGCGGATCTGCGATAACCTCTCACTGGTCTCCTTCCCTTCCAAGCTGCCGCGCCTTGCAGCCTCCTCTCTAACCACGGATTACATATTACCGAGGCGTTTTGCGATCCTTTTACTCGTTTCTCTCGACAGAAAAAAGACTTTCTAGCTTTTTCTTTTCCTGTTTGTTTTACGCTTTGGTGCTGGTTTTTCTTAATGAATCTGATGAATGCATCGCCGTTTCATTTCCTGACTGTTGGGACATGATCACGTCGCCTTCGGCGTCTGCCCTGAAAAATAGTGAAATTTGTGTCGTGTGGGAAAGCAGCAGCAGCGGCGGCGGCGGCAGTTCTCGGAATAGTAGCATCAACAAGCCCTTTCTTCACTCCGCACCTCCGTCCGATCCACTACGGCAAGCGAACCGACTTCCCATCAAGGTTTTGAAAATGCTCACGGCACGGTCTGGACACATTTTGCATCCGGAGTATCTGCAACCTCTGCCTTCCACCCCAGTTAGTCCGATAGAGGTAAGGCGAGCATTAAAAAAATGTTTCTAAATGCATTTAGACTTGAGATTTGTTTGTGTCTTCTCATTTCACCCTAAATATTGGATCGGAATTAATTCTCTTTTTCTAGTGAAATACACTTACACTCCGTGTGAAATTCAGCAAAGTTCTACATAGAAATGTAAAGGACTATATTTTATATGTTCGTTTTAATTTTGCAGCTCGATGCCAAGAAAAGTCCGTTGGCTCTGCTGGCGCAGACCTGCTCTCAGATCGGTAAGCCGGACCCGCCGCCCTCCTCTAAACTCTCCTCTGTGACGCCGAACGGATCTAGCGAGAAGGAATCTAAATCTGGCCCCCTGAAGCTGAGCGACATCGGCGTGGACGACAAGTCCAGCTTCAAACCTTACTCCAAGCCGACGGACAAGAAGGACTCGTCCTCGGGCGTCTCGGCGGGGGAGAAGTCCGGTTTCCGAGTGCCGAGCGCCACCTGCCAGCCGTTCACGCCACGGACTGGCAGCCCCAACTCCAGCACCTCCGCCTCTCCCATGCCGTCCGATGGGAAATGCGGGGAGAGAGACGAGAAGAAGGAGTCTGACTGTAACAAAAACGGCACGGCGGACGGCTCTGGCACCACCAGCCACAGCAGGATAAGCGTGAGCTGCGGTGGAATTAACGTGGAGGTTAACCAACATCAGGAGGCGACCCCTGGCACCAAAACCTCCTCCTCATCTTCCTCGGAGTCTTCCTCTGTCACCTCCGTATCCTCCGCGTCCGTTCTCGGGTCAGGACTCGTTGCGCCAGTTTCTCCTTACAAGCCGGGACAAACAGTGTTCCCTTTGCCCCCTGCTGGCATGACCTACCCTGGCAGTTTGGCCGGGGCCTATGCCGGTTACCCTCAGCACTTCCTGCCCCACGGAGGAAGCTTGGTAAACGCACAGCTGGCCAGCTCGCTGGGCTGCAGCAAGGCTGGATCCAGCCCCCTGGCCGGAGCTTCTCCCCCGTCCATCATGTCAGCCAGCCTGTGCAGAGATCCTTACTGCCTCAGTTACCATTGTGCCAGCCACTTAGCGGGCGCAGCCGGTGCGACCTGCACACACGACTCTGCGGCCGCAGCCGCTGCCAGCGCCCTCAAGTCCAGCTACCCGCTAATGTACCCCACGCACCCCATCCACGGCGTCCACTCCACCGCGCCGTCATTCAGCGGACACCCCCTGTACCCCTACGGATTCATGCTCCCCAATGACCCCCTCCCACACGTTTGTAATTGGGTGTCGGCAAATGGACCGTGCGACAAGCGCTTCTCCACCTCAGAGGAGCTGCTGAACCACCTAAGGACACACACTGCTTTTACCGGGGCGGAGAAGTTAATATCGGGCTACCCGGGCTCCTCATCGCTGGCCAGCGCCGCAGCAGCGGCCATGGCCTGCCATATGCATATGCCACCGTCAGGAGCTCCAGGGAGTCCCGGGACTTTGGCTCTCAGGAGCCCGCACCACGCATTAGGACTTAGCAGCCGCTACCATCCATACTCTAAAAGTCCCCTGCCGACCCCCGGCGCCCCTGTCCCCGTCCCCGCCGCCACTGGCCCCTACTACTCCCCTTATGCACTGTATGGACAGAGACTCACCACAGCGTCTGCGCTGGGATATCAGTGAAGAAGAAAAAAAAAAGACTTGGAAAAGTTTATAATACTAAGAATGCAAATATAAAGACTTTTATATTAACTGCGCTAAACTTATGGACGGGATCCGTGGACTTGAACTGTATTTATTTATATGTCGGGCTTAAAGCAGGCGGTAACAGCTGCGTTATGGGGAGAAAAAAAATATTTGAGCAACTCAAAAAGTGCATTATGTTGAAGCTGAATTCTATAGGTAAAAATGAAAACACGCATATGTTAGAAAACCTAACAAACGTAGGGATCTTCATTTCGATGTTCATTTGAAATTGCTATGATTGTATTTGTTCTTATTTAATGTATCATCGAGAAGAAAAAAAAATAATAATTTACATGCATGTCTGTTTCTTAAAATTTCAAAACATGTCCACATTTACATTTCCCGTTATTTTTCAGGTGATGGAAAGAGATATTGGTATTTTTTTGTATGTATTCTGGGGAGAAATAAGAAGCAGTACTGTTCCGTATGTTACTGTGCCTCTTTTTTTTTCTTGAACACATTTCTTCAGCTCCTAAGTTGAATAATATCAAGTATAAACGTCAAAATCACTGTAAATTCAATAGAATTTGTTTTACTGGTCTGTTAAATTATTGGCCTTGGGAATATATAATTCAGCATTTATACTCACACAGGCCTGTAGTTTCCAAGGCTTTCATAAAACATAAAAAAAAAAATTCTTTCCTTCTTTCTTTAGATTTTTCTTTCTTTCTCTTTCTTCCCTTCTTTCTTTCATTCTCTCCTTCTTTCTTTCTTTTAAAAATTCAAACTTTAAAAATAGGTCAGACTGTTGGTGTGTGTATGTGTGTGTCTACACACACTTAAAATAAAGCGGACTTTTGCTAAGCGGATTTTCATGAATTCTATCAATACGTTGCTGAGAAGAAGCTCGATAGATGTGTGCTTCATAAAGCGAGCGATGCGCCTAAAAATCTTCATCAAGAATATTGACGTCCCCCCGTCTGACACTTTATGACAACAAAAGTCCATGCATTTCTAGATATAAATGGAATAGTTATGTATATATGCACTCATAAAAGAAAGAATGTTTTTACGGCGATTAAAAAAAATGCATTAACAATTTAATACATATTTGACACGCAGTTTTTTTTTTTTTACTTATCTTTTTCTTTTTAAATGCTAATATTTTTTCTTTGCAAATCTGACTGGTGAAAGTTTCATGCAAATAAATCAACTGTTTTTTTGTTTTTTTTTACCCTCTCTTTTTGGATGCAGTGAATTAGTTTGCATCTAATCACTTCATCCGCCTGTAAATCTAATGTGGACGCAAAGAAGTGTGCGATTAAAGCGATCCAAGATGTGCAAGATCAGTTTGATTTTCGCGAATGTGCAGTCCAGCTCCATGGTCAGAACGGGTCGACTGCATGCTTGCATTGATGATCTCTGACGTAGAGGAACATGTTTTCGCAAAGACGAGCAACTAAATCTATTTCTTAATGGCATTTTTGCTTGATAGCTTTGGCTGAGATGCTTGAAGTGCTACGGAAAACTTTGCGGACAAAATTGATTTTATTTATTTTATTTTATTTTATTTTTTTGTGCGTTTATCCCACGTTGATTCAGGCAAACCGGGGCGTTTCTGATTCTTGTAATGCTCAACTTTTTTTTTTTTTTGGCCTTGCAGTTCCAGTTATCATCATGGACATCAAGAATACCTCCTCAGCCTCTCGTTTTATCGCGCAGCGGTTAGTCACGCTAAAAAAAAAAAAAAAAAAAAGAAAGAAAGAAGAAAAAAAAACCTCCCCTCACCGGTGCGCATATAAGGCCCACACGCGTCCTAAACTGATGTAATGACGGTGAAAAGGGAGCAATTTCCATTTTTACCCACATCATGGTGGCTGTGCTCGGAGGTCCCCGGTGGTAGGCAATTTATCATGTGCCCCTCCCCCTGGCCCCTGTCACTGGAGGAACAGGCAGGCACATGTGTGCATGAATTACCGAGCCTCCCACTACCCCAATAGCCCTCCCTTTCCTCTCCCCCTCAGCTTCAACGGTGGAGATTTTGACACAGAGAGGAGAGACAACATGGGGGGATTAGAGTATGCAGGAGGGCTAAAGTACATATTCACTTTGTCCATCAAGGTCTGAAAGTGCTAAGGTGTGCACTGAGCGCAGCTGAACAGGGAAAAAAAAGCCCTACAGCAACTCGAAACTCTCACTGCAGGTAGATGAAATATGTTTATGTTAGTGTTAAATTTGATTTTACATAGGCTGAAGCGGAATTATTTTACAAATTAATTTAATAACATGATTTTATGGCATTTTTAACTTTTCAATTAACCAAATTTTTGGAAAGTTTCTTTTAATTATTTTTTTCCCCACTTACAAATACAGGTTTTGCTAATGTTTCAACACGTTCAAATGCAGAAAAATATTATAAATATATATATATTTTTTTATTCCAGCAGCAGTATCTTATTCTGAGCCTTGTCTTTTAACATCCAAGCTTTCATATTCCTGCATTAATTTATTGCAAAAAAAAATAAGAAAAAAATAAATCTAATATTAAGAAAATATTGTTTTAAACAAAATATCTGGTGCCACAATTATAGGTATCCATACTTTACATCCATCCATCCATCCTGCTTATCCTGATAACTGATGATCAGAATTTTCAGGAACTGCTAACTTACAACTCAATGCTTTCTTCTCATCTGTGGTATAAATACAACAAAGCACAAGGGTCCGTTTCTACCAGCCACTGCTGCACTAGGCCGGAGAAGGACCCATGTTTCTCTTTGCGCCATGCAAATCGAGGAGGATCCAAAATCAGGTAATAAATACACGGTAACAGCAGAAGTCACATCTCTCGGTCACTTTATTACCCAATTAGATTACATTTTTATGCAGGCATTTGAAAAATACTTTTCTGTCCCACACAAATGTAAAGTGTGGAGTTTGTCACATCAGTAATTCAAGTGGAACTGTGCGCTCTGGTCCGATGAAACCAGAGAGCTTTTTGGTAACAGATGCTTCTGGTAGGTTTGGTCTGAGGCAAATGATGAAGTCAAAGTCATTTCCACTGTTGAGCATGCCATGGGATCTGGTAGGCAGTAGGCCTCCTAGATGCTGGGAATCTATGCAGAGTGCATTATATGATGAACTTCTGTTAATAGGAAACATTTAATCAAAACCACTTGACAACTCATGCGGTTATAAGATGTTTCTGCATGTTTAAAGTGTGAGCTTATACCACCATAACAAAATATTTGAATTTTTACACATTGTTACTTAGAGGAACAAATTACTTCATATCTATTGTTGAAGCCTTGGGAAATTACTTTAGATCAGGTGTTTAGTAGCGATAACAGAGAGTTTTCCATTCCTTTAACTCAACTCAATCGTTCTCACAGTTAGGTTCTTGCGTGCGCAGCTGTCTAAACTGTAGCTGAAATAAAACGCAGGCACTAAAATATTTGGAAAACGTAGCCATATGGGAATGCGCATTTCTTTGCGCATACTGTGACTATTTGTTTGAGACCAGAAGCAGTCCTCTTCAGAGTTGTAGGATGTCCACAAATAACGGTGCTGGACGAAAACCTGGCAGGACATCTGGCAGCGGAGGAGGGGGAGTTTGGGACGTGACTCACACACACCTAAGCATATATTCAGCCCTGCTGTATTACCAGCACTAAAACTGTTATTAGTGGGTGCATGTAACAATATAAAGACAACATGTCACTAACAGTAGTAAATCTATAGCTTTCCTAACAGCTGTGTCAATAAGAAGAAACAGCTTTAATGGTGAACCCCATGCCAAGCATAAGTCAAAAAGGGATTATTATGTCTAATGTACAATGCCAACAAAAAATGCATATAACTGTGGGCATGGACGTCACAATAATTTTGGGCCTTTTAGGACTGGGATAGGATGAAGGACGAGCCGTCATACTTCTTTGTCAAAAGATGACAGATCACACAGCAAAAAACTTCAAATAACTTTCCAAAATAGAACTGAGTGTGGAAATTATGGTTATGGTTATAATTTCACATTCCAAAAATACTTGGTTTTTAAAGATCTCAAAAAAAAAAGTTGTGTCTCACAAACTAGAGTTATTAACAAGCTTCAGGCATATTACTGACTGAATATTTGTCCAGTCTTCTTTACAGAGTTGGGTGAGTGAATTTTAAATAATTGGCTTTTAAAGACCATTATAACACAGTGTGGAAAACACACTGATTTTGCATTCCAAAACCATTGTGGTTGGTATTGTCCTGTATAAACATCTAATTTTGTCCAGATTTCAGTCACCAAGGTTTTGAGTTGACTAAAAGGTAGTCCTTCTTTCTCATTACACCTGCTTTTATCAAAAATGGCATGATGTTACTACTTCAGTGGGTGACAGTTTGTACAATGCTTGACATTAACAAGCATTGCACCACCATTTTTCAACACACTTCTCCAAAATACTTCTTGTAATTGAAGCAATAATGTGCACTCCTTGTCGGTTTGTGTCATGGTGGGTAGTGGTTGATGGTAGACCCATATGCAGAGGCAACATGTAGATGAGCAATATTTAATATGAAATGAAGAACAAAAACTTCCAAAAATCCCAGTGAGCAAAGGCAGAAGACAAAACATAAACCCATTGGACCAAAAAAAAAAAAAAAAAAAAAACAGAACAAGGAGAACACAGGATAGAGCAAGAAAGCAACAGGAGGAACTAACAAAGAGTGAGAGCAGGAGAGGGGTTTAAATACTGTGAGAGTGACGCTGGAACAAAAGACCTGGGCTGATGAGCTCAAGGGTTGCAGGTGTGAGGGGAGAGAGCTGAAGGCAAGCTGAGGAGAGCCTGAAATAAACATAACTAGAAGCAATATGAAGAACTAAACTAGAGTAAAACAAAAACAAGACTGATTTAATCAAAGAAAGAGACTAAGGAATACAGAATAATAAAACCTCAGAAATAACTCAAAACAATCTGGGATATAAATTTGAACATAAAAAGATTTTCCCAGAAGGCTTTTGGTTAGTCCATTCAGGTAGCTACAATTTTGAATCAACTATAATGTTTCTATTTACAAACAAAAACGGTTGGAACACCCCCACCCCTTGTTGATGTAATCCTAAATTGGACTCCGAAACTAGTATATCAGGATCTTCAAGATTATTATAGACTTGAGTTGTTCTGGGATGCTCTTGAACAACCCAACCAATTTCCTTTATTCTGAGGGTGGCATTTCATGACAGATTTAAACACAAGCAAGAAAAGTTTTATCTTAGAGTAAACTTCCAGCTGTTTACAAATGTTCACAGTTTGGTGATTGTGAAATGGTCATAAAGGGAGCAACAGCAATAAGCAAAGTACAGCATCTTTGCCATAAATAAATAAAATGCTTTGGGAAATTTCCACAAAACTTGCCATTCATCCAATGAATTGAAAAGAAAACCAACAGTGTCTTCGGTCATATCCATCATCACTAAATACCAGTGTTCTGACTGAGTGATATTAGAATGCAGTCCCCAAACTGAGCACTGTAATGGAGGCATTTTGGTTCTTGAAAATCTGTGTCAAGGTAGACAGGAATCCCTCCCAGCTCTCCTGCACGTGGTTACCCTCCTCATTGATTTACAAATGTAAAAGTGCTCATCCAGGTGATATGCAAGAAGTGGTGGAGCTGATCTCTCCGTGCCACTCAGATCTCTATCCAGCGAGACACTTTTTCGTGCTTAGACAGCCTAATTGAGGTCATTTCTGTCCTCTCCGGGATCTCCGGTGCACTGGGGATGTTTTAGTGTTCAGATAATTTGCCCATTTTCTGATTCTGACAAAGAATATTTTATGGAAATGCACCCTTATTCTAGGCACCTTAATGGAGCACGTTGGAGTAGTGTGCAAGCTGATGAGGTTGTTGCCTGTCACTGATGAACGCGGAAAGCAGAGGAAATGTCAGAAACGGGCTTTGCTCCAAAGGGCTATTCGGCTCCATTCAAAATCAGGAGTGCCTAGGTAGTTTGTCTTTAGTGTGTTACAACTCAAAACTACAAGATTATTCCAAAGTTGAAGCTGTGTAGACATAGAACAAGGCATTATATAGAAAATGACTTCTCGTGTATGTCGTTACTTAGTGGACAGTGAAAGTTAGAGCCCTCTAATTAGGATAAATATTTAGCCTGCATGTGTATCATTGTCAGTTTTAGTGTTTCGTTTGTTTTTTGACAAGTCAGTGTTTCAGTCCACCAAATCATTTCTGTCTCCTGCTATTTTCTCCCTTTTTTGAGGAAAACCTAATTGTGTTATATGTCAGTAAGTGTATGTTATTTCAATGGGTGTGGGCCACCAGTTACTGTGACTAACATGCTCCCATGCTCCACAAATATGTGACTTTTGTAGCCATAAAGTGAACTTTATCTATTACTGAGTGATTTCACTTCTGAGGTGTAATAGAAAGCAGAATGCATCTGTTCATGCAAACAAAACACAAAACAATGGACAAAATCACTGAGAACTAAATGCAAAGATGGTCTTTCTAGGGAAATTATGTTCTGTCAAATTATACAAAGCTGAACAATAATGCTGCTCATAGAAATGTGATGTCTTTAATGGAAGTAAGTAGTGAACAGTTGATTCTATGACCTTAAATCTGAAATCTGACATAGTTTGCTTGATCCACATTCAAAGTACAAATTTTAAATCAGCAACTAAGAGTATACTGCGGGTGGAGTTTAACCCCTGAGATCTTTTTGCATGTCTGCACATTTTAAAGTTCTGTTAGAATTATACACAACTAGTACATAAATTCAGAAAATTCAGAAACAATTGGAAAAGAAAAAATAGTACACAAACCGTTTTCGTAGTTTGCTTTTCTAATAAAAAAAAACAAAAAGAAAACTGTCAAAAGACAGGTTGGAATCAAACATCAAACCAATGCTTTTGCTTCTGGGCAAAAAAGAAAATGCCACGAGGCTGAAATCTGGAGCTTTCAAATCAACTTGGCTGAGATAAATAAAACACTTGTCTTGCCCATTGACTTGAAATAAACCATGAATAATTCCATTCTGGCCAACGTAAAAACACTGAATACAACCAGCTCCCCTTATAACAAGAAGGAAACAAACTTTGAACTTTTAAAAGGAATTTTAATTTAAGAAATCAATAAAAACTAGGTAATGATCAGGAGGAGCCCTTGACAGTCGCTCATTTAAAAAAAGGTGACACTTGTTCTTTAATCTTCTTTCATAACCATTGGATATGTTTAAAGATTAAGTCAATTCATTGCTTGCTTCAAAATAGGAAAATAGGAAATATAACAATGGCTCTTTTTGTAGAAAATCTGTTCATTTAAATAAGGAAGACATTGTCATCTTTAGTCTATGTTGCACTTCTGAGCTGAATTTCTTACCTCAGCAGCTGTTTGCAAACCTGTAAAGAATCACGTGGGAACATTAATAGTTCTTTGTGCACCGTTGATACTCCACAGGACCATTATGTAGTTTAAAGAACACCGAAGCCTTAGGACTTATTGTATACAGAGTAGAAGAAAGTGTAGGTTATACTTCACCTTGATATCCTCCAGAGCTTCCTGGTTGGAGCCAAGTGTGAAAACAGCAATATATAACTCCTGTGTGATTTATGAGGGCTATATTTATCATGTTGATATAAACTATTCAACTATTACCAGCTTCCACGCTACACCAGCAATTTATCGATGTCAGTGATACAAACAAACCCTAGCGCCCAATACAGTACACAGCCAGCCCAAAACCAAACTGTAGTGTGCTTTCCCTTGTATTCAGTCATACTGCTTATGGTACTCTTATTCAGCTCAACCAAATGTTGTAGGTGATGACGTACAGAGATGAGACATTTGAAAGGAACTTTAGGGTTCAATTTGAAGCAGAACCATTAAATTGTAATTAATCTGTATTTTCTTTCCTTGGCTTACTTTTAGTCCTGCAGCAAGTGTAAGGAAAAATAATACAAATGTAAACTGTTGGTAATAATTTCTTAGTTTTCCTTTTGTGATTTAGCTTAGTAAACTAAATTTGTTCATTTAAATAATATTGTTTTGTTCATCAGTTTCCAGCTGTTCTGAATCTTTTTTATAAATATAATTATTATTCTGACTGCAGACATGGATCAGTTCAGGCCTTTAGATATTTTCTTACAGCCACAGAGTGGTATGTTCTCTGGTCTTTCACATTTTGAAGTAGTGAAAAGACAAATGGGCCTCTGTGGGTGCCAATAAGTGTTTAGATGGGTGACTTTGTGGAAAAATATATTTTTAAATGGTAAATGGCCTGTTTTTGTATAAAGCTTTATCAAGTCCATAAGACCCCAAAGCATTTATCACTACATTTAGTCATTCACCCATTAATGCACACATTTATATGGTTGGAAGATCCTGGATTGCAGCCACATCTGCCCTAGAGTAGTCTAACAGAGGCCACGCTGCCAAGGATTGGCGCCACTTGGCTATTTCTACTTCTCCTCATTTTCTGACCCATTGTTTTCTTTGTCTGCTGTTGTGCTTGGCTCTCCCCTTTGAATGGGATATTGTTATTGCTATCAGCATGCACAAAATTTGGATAGTCTTAACAGACCTAGAGAGCAGGTACAGATGGCACAGGCTTTGTTTTTGAACAAATATTAGAGCAGACAGAGAGATATGAATCAGGCCTTGAATCCAGGTGGGTTTGAAACATCTAGAAATGTTTTGAAATGATGTGCACATTTTCTTTGAATCCCCTGAATAAGCTGTTTATGTGTAGGGTACATAACAACTCCAGATGGCCTGTCAAGTACTACATGTGTTGCCTGAGTTGGTAGACAGAGCTATACCTTATGTATTGCAATGGGAGCAAGACGTTAGCTCAGATTTGTCATATTAGAGTAACCTAACGAGAGTATGTAATCATCAAAACTAGAAAAAAAGATTATAGAATTAAATGCATTCACTCAGCCTGTTATTCTGCATAGCTACAGAGTTAAAGCAGATGCACAAAGTCCATTGTAGGAACATGCTTTATATCAGGTGTTCACAAGAGCCTGTAAACTGTCTGACGTTAAAATCTGGAACAGTAGATTTTCTGCCTAATGGTAGCTGAAGGAAATTACAAGTTAGTAACCTTCAAGGATTTACATCTTACAGGAAAAGAAGCACACAGCAGTTGAACATGACACACACCTCAGCAGTCAATCAAAAAATAAAAATAAATAAACAGATGAAGTTTCCTGAAAATGCAAGGATGTGAAAAAAAAAACTGTCACAGCTATGATTCTCTCCATAAACAAAGTGAGAAAGACAACTGAGGGGATCTTTTGAACCCTTGCGTAAATAAGAGGAATCAGGCGTTGAACATCCAGGTAATAACTGATGTTATGACTTGGCATTTGCTCTGACATGCATTTGAGACAGGAACATTAAAAGATATCCACCATTTGACAGGTATCACAGTTCCCTCAGGCAAGAAGGATTCTCATTTTGATGAGTGTGTCAGTCACACTGAAGCCTGTCGACAAGCCAGATCTTCGAGCACAGACATTCAGGAATAACTAACATTTCTCAAGAATTACAAATGGAATATTTGAATAACTGTGTGAAGCAGCAATGAGATTGGATGATAACTCAAAGGTGTTTAGGATTTTTTTTTTTTAAATCTAGAAGAACAAATGTTACTAATATTTTCTCCTAGTCCTAGAAATGCCTTTTAGTACATTTTTTTGAAACCTTCAAATTGAGCAGTAAATTTACTATCTGCTACTGTGGATGGATTTTCTGCAAGATTCATGCTTTTAAAATAACAGTCTTGTAAAAAAAGAGATTTATTCAAAGTAGGATAAGCCACCAATTCCAGTCCACGTGAGCTCCCTGCCATGTGGAGAATAATTGCACAAACACTTGAAATCGATCACTCATAATCAACTTCTGTGAATTAGTTGTGACTGAAGTTGACAGGGCTGCGCAGAGAATGGTGGACGACATGGGGCTTTAAATCCCACACTCAGCACCGAGTGTGAATAGTCTCTCTGTGTGCATTTTACACTGCAGCATGTGCCATGTTCAGTATCTGACACTCATAATGATTTACGTCCCTCTTCTGGCTAAATAATTTACAGAGATACGCTTCTCGTTGCTTTTAACAGTTGTTGGATAGACCTGACAGCCTTTAAAATGTCTCACAATCAAGGCAGCCATGTGCTTGGATGGATGGCATACCTCTCAGAGCTGATTAATAAGGCTGCTCGCTCTTTTAGTCCAAACAGGGTGTCAGGAAACATGGTGTAAGTACAAGCAGCTGGTTGGGCTTGTGTGCTTAGTGTGCATTTCTGAATGCAGCTCAGTCCAGGGCAACATTGGTAATGCGCATGATCTCTTAAAGAACAGATCTGTTGTATATTTTGATTTGTGATATGTGCACATTTACAATGCCATCCCTATTATAACACATGAAAGGCCCTATATTTTTGGTAAATGTTTGTGCTTGCCTGCGTAAATACAAGTTCAAAGCGATGCATTGTTGGTTCGTTGCAGAAGGCCAGTCTGTTGGTGTGCAAACAAAGCCAACAAGCATTATTCATCACTGTGGCTTTCAAACTTCATTTCACGGATGCTGGCAAGTGAAAGGAGTAGCCAGCTTTTTAAACTATTATTCTCAGTGAGTGTTTAATAAATCTGCAAAGTGAATGAAAATAAGTATAAGGGACTTGATGTGCAAACAATCATCTTACTTGATTGTCATCTTACTTGAGATAAATTTTTAATTGGGGGAAAAAAGTGAGAATTTTGTTTGAAATCACTATGCGTACTGGTTTGTATAATCTAATGTGATAGTTATTTTGTTCACTATCCACGCAGTGTGACTTTATGAGGGTTTGACTTGAACTTTTGGATTTTACTTTTTCAGATTCCTAAAGAGGAACTTAACATAAAACAGATTTCTGACCGCCTATTAATTTATGTTAAAATGCTAGAAAGTTTTGTAAATTATAAACTTATATTCAAGAAGCATCGATGAGCCCTAAACATTTTTTACATCTGACAAGTTACATTCAAAGGCGTCAATGGATTTTAATTGAATTTTATTTAAAAATTTGATTAAAATGAGAGACCAACACAAATTAAAAGGTGTCAGGAAATTTTATATTTTTACAAGTAAAAATGTAAAATAAGTCCTGTGCATCGGTGCTCAGGCTTTCTGAGTCTAAACTTTGCACAGTCACCCTTCAGGGCAATTACAGCTTCAAGTATTTGGGGGTTTACTGTATATCTTCTAACTTTGTATACCTATGCTTTCTGTTTACAAAATAAGTCTGGCTTAATCAGACTGTATAGCGAAATATGTGGACAACAGTATTTAGGTATTATTTAGGTTTCACAATTGAATTCAGCTCTGGACTTTGACTGAGGCATTTTCACTCATAAGTATGTATTTTTGTCTATCAATTTTCCCATCAACTCTCACCAGCTTCAATCTCCCTGACGAAAACCAAACCATACTGTCAACATGATGCAGCCACCACAAAGGGTTAGTGTTGGGATGATGTTTCAAAGATGGCATGCAATGTTAGTTTTTATTTATTTATTTTTGTCACATGTAGTGTTTGACATGGTGACCAAAAGATTCACTAGAATACTTTTTACCATTACTTTTGTGTCCCCCATCAAAAAACTGCTGAATTGTCTTATAATTTTTGTTTTCTTTTTTTTAATATATATATACATAACAGCTTTCCTCTTACCATTCTTCCATTGTAGTCAGATTTGTGAAATGCAAAACTAAATTAGTTCTGTTGTCAAAATGTTGCATCTTTGCAGTTTCTCCCAAGTATACAAACTTTGTGGCAACTTGTCCGATTAATGTTCTCCATACCCGGGGTGTCGTTAGTCTTCATTTCGCTTTTGGTTCAGTAATGTTATCTAAGAAATCTTCAAAGAGTAGATGTACTAATACTGAAATTAAATTACATCCTTTTAATTAACTTAATTTTGCATTGAATTTTATTACAACTTTTGAGTAAAACTGGGTGAATACCAAAGAAAAGAAAATAGAAACCATCTCTTATTTTCCTTCTTCGGAAATATTTACAATCTTCAGTTGGTCTACAATATAAAATCTCACTAAAATGCAACTATCCCTAAGATGTGTGATTCAAAGCGGAGAGGAAAATTTTATACGGCGGGCCTAATGCAAGTCTCCCCTGAATTCAGTGTCAACAAAATGTTTGAGAACCACTGCTTTTGACAGTCCAAAACTGCAGGGAGGTGGCAGGCATTTTCCAGTTCAGAGCTCAGTGAAGCCCAGCATGTCTTCGACAGGTTGAGTGCCTGTGTGCTTTCACTCTGGAGTGAACGAACAATATCCCCTTGTTCCCGGTGAAAAGAAAGGAGAATCAGTGTGACAGCTGTGAACAAATATCAAGATGATGGGGTAGTCAGCCATGTGAGATGCAAAACGCTTTTCCCCCCTTGTATCTTGCGAACTTCAAAGCTGTAACTGCTAATTTCATCTGTGAACTGTGTGCTGTGGTGTCTCATGGTAAAGTGCTCCACTGGCTGTCAGGGAATCGTTTTGGAGTTGGAAATGAACACATATGAGGTTGAGAAGAAATCACAGTCATGACAGCTTCTGCAAAATTAGACAAAAATGTTTTCTCATTTTCATTAAAGTCAGGAAAAGCACAGAGATGCACACTTTTTTTTATTTCCTCAAATATACAGCTTTTCACTCACACATAATCATATATAAAATTCTTGCATCAATAATTAAATCACTCAATAAATAAACGAATAACTACGTAAACATAGATTTTACTTTCTTGATTAGCCGCCGGTTTTTCTCTCCAGCTCTTCGCCTCCGTTTGACTGAAACACACATTAAAATCCAGACGAATGCTGTAACCTTTCTACACATTGCAAAGCCAGCACACAGCTGCCCTCTGTGTTTCCTGTGCACCATTTAATGGTTCATCCATCTCATCTGTTCAACCAAATGTGCCTGTTGAAAAGTATCTGAACGTGCTTTCTGCCACAGATTTAATTCCCATACACACTGTCTAATGTGAGCCCCCCTCCTATGTGGTGGCTTGTGTCTCAGTGGAATGAAAACCTGGCTCTTGGCCACTAAAAGTCCATCGTCTGAGTATCACACAGTTAGCGGCACTTCCTGCAGCTATATTTATGTACTCCAACTGTATACCATTTCATTGAAACCCGACCAGCGGGTGATTTGTCTCCATAAGAGTGTGCCATTTACAAGCAGCCATGCTGGGGCGGGACCCCAACTGAAGGACTTGTTAATAGCACACATCCAATTCGCACCAGATGCTGTCCAGAACAAACCAACATATGCTGAGAAGAGTGTCAAACCCAATTTGCTATGAATGCTGGACCACTGTGTTAAAGAAATGTTTAAGTAGCATACAGAGGTTTTTTTTAAGTTGGCGCCATCATATAGTAAAGCAGAAAGATGCAGAGAGTTGCATGTTTTATTTGGGTGGATTTTAATCTATATTTTATATTGTGAGGAGGGTACAGAAAACTGTCCTCAGAGGGTGGCATTTGAACCTTTTTTTTTTTTTTCTGGTAGTTAAGATGTCCCATTCATTTTCCACAACTGTGGCAGCATGAAGAAGCTCATATTACAGCCACTAAGCTATCTAAAATGAGACACAAACTTAAATTCAGTCTAAATCTCAACCACTTGTAAAATTATTGGTCTACTAATTTGATGTATCCAATGTACCCATTCATATTACAACCAATGCAAGCTTACCACCTTACTGAATGAATGAGAATAATGTTATAATTAAATGTAAATCCAGGGTTTGTGTTACATTTTTAGCCTTTATTGAATGTTACCTGTATAAACAAATAGGTTTAATTATAACTTCAAGAATTTTATTAATATTTAATATCCTCCCCAAATTCCTTTCTAAGGTGTCAATTCTGGTTGTTGTTGTTTTTTTTCCTTGTTTTTTTTTTTACTCGTGCAATTTTGTCCTCCCTGATTTCTTTACTCTTTAATTTAAATTTATCAGTCTTTAAAAGTTGACTTTCTGACACATTAAAAACACATACCTACTCAAAGCCTTTTAGAACCCCCAAGGCCGATGAGGGCAACCTTGTCAAGACACTATACATGTCACTCTTTCACTTGGATCAATAGGCAAAGTCTATCTCTCTCTCTCTCTCTCAGTGTAATTGCCCTTCATTCATAAAAAAAGATTGATTGGAAATCAGACCTCCGGTTATGGGCTCAGGTGACAGCCAAAGAAAAATGTAAAATTTACCGCCTGCTTTTACAGCCGGATTCCAGGAATAATTGTTGCAGGACATGACGGTGCGTTAGCAGTTATAAACCTGTCCCCCATATAAATTACCTAATCAGGGGATCCCAGTGGTTATATAAATTGAGCCACTCATTCGTCTTCAATGGCCTGTGTGTGCATATAAAACCACAACGACCGTCATATAGTTCACAGGAAAAGGGGGAAGCCATCGCTGTTTACAGAGTTAGGGCAAAATGGATGACTTTTTGCATGCTCAATCAACTGTGAAATGTCCATTTAATCATCCCCAGAAAGCCCCTGGTTTATTTGTGCTGCAGCACAGATTTACATTTTCAAACATCCCCCATATTAATCATTACTTCATCACGCCCTCCAACTGACAAGCAGCATAAACTACCTTAGTGTACTGCCTTGTCGACTAATGTATGCATGTTGCTGTCTTGGACTGTGTGTGTGTGTGTGAACCTTTGTGTGTGTGCAGCAGTCTGAGAGTGTGTATACATGTGTCAATTTGTGTGAGGTGAAAAAGCTGCCCTTTGATTTACTCACCACTCACTGTGTACTGCAGGAAAAATTGAGTTTTGGTTGCATGATGGGATTTTGTTTCGTCCACTGAGGATTTTGGGTAACAGCTTTTCCTGCTGCTGACCAAAATGTAAGTCATTTAAGTGTAAAGAAAAACAAAAACAAACAAACAAAAACTAACTAACTAAAAATAAATAAATAAAACAAAGCAAGTCACTTATGGTATTTTTTTGTAATACACTGCAAACTGTCTGAGTACAACTGGACATTTGATTATCATGAAGGAAAGAAGCTTCAAAATTAAGAAGCATGCAGCAGCATATTGATAAAAAAATTACATTTTTAGTAATTATTTTTTAAACAAAAAATGACACCACAATGCACAATATTACCTTGACTAAGTTACATTTATTGTGCTATATCAGAAGATCCTGAATAAAATGCAGAATGCCTCACCCTCAACAACGAATCCTTCATAAAAGAGTGAAGCATGGGCTTATCACTCAGGATGAGAAGCATGTTACATTTGCCACTTTAAAACAAGACAAATGGGTCACTCAGCCATTTACATTCTCATACATTTTTATGACTGCCTTGAAGTGAATTTGATCTATTGGTAACAAGATAAATGATGGGCATAAAGCTTTGGCAGTTCTGACTTTAAGCAATCTTTCATTTGACTGAAGTCTTTTACTCTGACATGATGCGTTTTCTGTCTTCACAACCTTCAAATAGTTGAAAGGGTAAAAAAGAGAGAAAATGGTATATCTCATTTTTCTTACAATTACACATCAAACATCAAAGGGAAAGTAACAAATAACACAACAGCTGGTAGATAGGCAATTTATCAGTGCCAGCAAAAGTGGAAGTTTGTTGATTTAAAGCACATAACACAATGTTCACGCACATCATGAATATTTTCACATTTGGTCACATATTTATAGAAACAACTTTCAGACCATTATTGGACTTTCAGACCATAGACTAACACAAAATAGCATATAAAGTGGAAGAAACATGTTTGCATTGTTCTTACAAATTATCAAACTTTAACAAATTTTTCTTTAACAAATTTAGATTTTTGCACCACCTTTGTTCATATACAGACTCAGAACTTTGGGTATTCTTCTTTACAAAACAAGTCTAGCTCAATCAGACTGGACAGTCTGACATTTGACATTTAAAGTTTTATTGTCAATTCTGAGACTGCTGTTTGATCTAACCATGCTACCACATGAATGTGTTAGTATGGTTAGTCATTTCATTGTATCTCTGGCCATATGTTTAGGTTTGTTGTTCATAAGGTGACTGCTGAACAAGTCCCAAATCTTTTACCTGCTAGAGACTTGGGTAAGTCTCTTGAAAGTTTTATTTCAGGATTGCATTGGATTTTGCAAAATCTGATTTTCCATAACTCTGATGAGCTTCCATGAAAATAATTCCTAAAGCATGATACTGCCAGCACCATGTTCCACAGGACTTCCCGTGATTGGTTTTTAATGCCCTTCTTTCAACAAGGACTTTCTTTTTTCATTTTGCAGCTTCCAGCAGAATGAAACCATATTTTTGGTGTTATAGCCATATTATCCCACATGAAAATCTATCACTTCTCATGTCTTGATAGCTGAATCATCTATTTATTTTCTGATGATGGATGAAACAATTCTCCTAGAGATGTTGAAAACTCTGAACAATGCTTTTCTAACCTATCCATGTCAGCCCAGACTTGTCATCTATGTTACTTTGTCCTCATGATGACGTTTGTCACCACAGGTGGTGACCTCTGAAGGGAACCAGTTGCACTGGATTTCAAAAAATGGCTAAGAGCGAAGTTTTCTTTCATTTCAAAATTAACCACAACTTTTTTTTTCTGTTGGACTGTCACATGAAATCCTAGAAAAAAAAAGAAGAAAAGAAAAATCTGCGGTTTTTGACAAAATGTTGAAGTGATATGAATACTTTTGTAAAATCTGTTTTTCTGCCACTCATAATTGGAAACTGGTTGGCATCCAAGCCACACAATGGGATGTTATGTTTAACCTCGTCAACAGAAAGACGGTTGCCATACAGCTGCGTGAAAAGTAGCTGAAAGCTTCACTTTGCGACTGCCAGATCCTTTTTATTGGTTTTTTTTCTTTTATTTGGAGCGACGCCCGCATGTGTGCATTAGAACATGCAATTTTAGCGGTGCAGAAACAGACCTGGGTCACGGGAAATATCCCCTGTCAAAGAGTGATGGAGGACGGTGAATGGAGCTGTCTGAGGGATCTGAGTGATGGAATAAGACATTAAGCCAACTCTCTCAAGCTCTGTGTCCATATCCTCCAGTCTGCTTTCCTCTTTACTTGGTGTTGGTGACTTCTTGGATTGAACCGCTGAAAATATTTCCCTCTCTCTTTCTCCCTCTCTCTCTCTCTGCCTCATTTGGAATTGTGAACTAGGAACAGCATGAATGGATTCTTGTGGAGACCTTCATGCTATGCTTTAATAGCAGCCTTGGCACAGTTAGTTGCCGGTGAGTGATGGTGTTACAGCACAGACAGGATGATAAATCACCCGGTCAGTCCAAATGACAATTTTATTTCTTACCTCCACATTCATGAAGAAATATTACCAGAGTGCTTTTCTCCATTGCAACTTCTAATTGACCCCTAATGTCAGTTAACTTGACTGGAAAGTGTGTTTTCCACCAAGGTGCCAACATTATCCTTTTGTGATGACTTGAAGATAAAAGAAGGGAACTATCAAAAAGCATTCATTTTGGAGATTTTTTCAAACATTTCTTGTGCCATCATTTTTCAAGAGCTGCAAGGAGAAGGGAAGGGAAATGCTGATGCAGACAGACAGCCTTTGTTTGGAAATCTACAGTCAGGCCTGTAATTTAAACCCTAATAAATGATGCCACTGCCATTAGAGGCATTGCAGCTCTAAAGGGAGACAAGGGGAGTGGGAAAAGAGCTCCATCATGGAATAGGGAGCTCCTGTCTACAGCAGTGGTCTGGGACAAAGCTGAGAGCTCCCAGACGCCCCGTATGATTAATGACTTATAGCCATGCTGTGTGGAAGCCTGGTAATTAGCTACAGGCTGATTAAAGACAAGTAAACTTCTGCTGATAACCCGATTCTGTTTCTCCCTAGTGCCGACACTGGCATGTGGAAGCTCTTACTGCCAGGGTTGCAAGAAACAGACCAACATTGAGTATGATGAATGTAGTCTCCAACAGGCATATACAGGCTCTAATTTAAAACTATTTAGCGTGTGACATATTGGCATTGTGCTCTCCCTGTCTCCCTCTGTTCACGTTCGCGGTTCGTCGCGGCGTCCAAGTTTTAAAGGGCTGTTGTTTTGAGTCTGCGCCTGGCATGTTCATGAATAAAGTTTTGTGCCGGCTCTCTCCCCTTGCTAGACCCCCACAGCGTACAACTTGCTCATAGATTTTCCTTCAAACATTTGCATTCCCCATATTAGTGTACAGAGGAAGTGGCAGACTGCCACGGGGATTCATCAGAAGGCAGGTTTTACAGTTACGGCTGTCCAGAAGCAGACAGGACGTCTGGGGCTGGGCCAGAAAAAGGACAGCATTACACTGGATTGGAAGAGCCAAAACAACTTAAAAAAAAATAACTGTTCAAATTGTGTGTGTTTCCATGAGGTTAGACTGTTCCCTGAAGGTAAACAGATGGAGTTAAAGAATAATGGATAGCAATGTTTAGTAAAGCTGATGTCAGTTGTTTTGGCATTAAGCTTTGAGATTCTAACACAAACATAAAGCAGTGTTCTTCTAACGTTTATGCGGATCTGAATGCTGTTTCCCATCTCTGGCCTGTGTAAGTTTTTTCCTACTAAGAGATGTTTTTGCCAATTCAAACTTTTTTTTATAGGACTGTAAGTAGGCCAAAGACTAAAACTCTTCTCCATAACTAATCTGATGCTCGATGACCTAGCAGAGGCTTTGTGCATTTTTATTTATTGGCAGTCTATACACAAAGTTAAACACCTCCTGTTTTGACTGAAGCTGGGAAGGTATGTTGCATGAGGAATGGGTTATCTGTGAGTGTTTCAGGATGTAGAGTGGGCAGGCCATTGTGACACCCATTGGCCACTGAGAAAATTAGGAAAGATACTGCTTTTCCAGCAAAGTCTCCAAAAGTCTCCAGTAACACAATAAAAGTGAGTAGATCTGTTGCTAGATGTTTTATTCCGTAAGAAATTGTTGCTGTAAGGGTCTGGCGATGTTGCTACGTTGGCAACATTGCTGATTGAAGTCATTTTTGCCGAATCTCATCATGTGCCAACATACAGTATCTGGACATGTAGAAAAAAACAGAATCCTTTTAATTAACTTCATACATGCACCCTCTGACTCGCTGATAGTTAAAATAGAAAACACTGACTGTCTCTTTCCTCAGAAACAGCTTTCCGAGTCAAGGTCACATTGTGCTGCATAATATGGTGCCTTCACTGATCAGAAAACGATATGATTCCTAAAATTTCTGACAGGCTGGTCGTCAGTCAGGGCTGATCAGTTGAAAACCAACTAAAACCTGGGTGCATCTCTAACTTGTTTGCAAATACTGTTTTTTTTGTAAAACTCTAAGAATGTGTCATCAACAGCAGCATCAGTCCAATTAGCTGTTGAAGCTTAAGCTAAGCATCAAACTGAATTTGTCTGAGAGGAGCAGTATTAGTGAAACCCAGACATGTGTGTGTATGTGTTTAAATATGTGTGGGGGTCTTTGAGAAAAGGACAATGCCACAGGGTAAGCACGTGTGCTGAGATGAAATGCTTGGCCACCCACCCCTCTGCTTTTATCACCTCTCTCATAATTAGGTTGGTTAACATACTGCAGCGTATTCAGTCATATTGACTGGAAACCTAATCTCATTACTATTGAGCTAGCGCCTCTGCTTGCCCCAGGTGACACTCGTAAGTCCAGAGTTATGGCCCTAACCTATGGGAGGAAATTAGCTGTGGATACAAGTTTGCTCTTGTTCTCTGCCCTCTGTGTGAAAATATTTAGTGAGCTCAGTGGGCGACAACAATGTGAAAAATGGACAGGGAGGGACCATCATCTAGATCTTTTTTGAATGAAAAACCCAGAAAATGTTGCAGGTGCGTGTTAGTTTGGCTGGCAGTCCATGAGGGACTTACAGACATTTCACTTACAAAAGTCAAATATAACAACCTAGCATTCATTAACACAAGGAAGGGTCCGAAGAATCAAACCCACCATCTGGTAAAGACGACAGTATAATCTACAACTCATGATTAGGTCTAAGGAGTGGAATTTCACTTTAATCTTTTTCGGGACTTGAAATTTCCATCTGCACTGCGCGGCACATCATTTTTCTTCAAGACAAATGTGCTGTTTTTCATGTTCCAAAATTAGATCAGAAGAAAACGATTAATCATGTCATAGCCTGGGAAAGGAAACAAAGATCTGATTTTTCTCTCTTCCTTCTCTCCACCCATGTCCCTCCCCTTTCCTTATTTCTTCCTTTGTCTGCCCCGCTGGCCTCCACTCATTCGCCTCTGTAAGACCTCTCTCCTCTCTTCTTGAACATCTTTTACCCTGCCTTCATTTCACTCAACTATTTTCCAGGCATGTGTGTTTTGAACTTATGCACACACAGGGAGAAGAACTTATCTTGCTGGACTTGTGCTGCAACTTTAAAAAGAGACATTTGTAGCATCTTTGAATTATTTCAAACCGCGATGAGTCTTGCATTAGCATAGCCTTCTGTGTTCTTCTCTGCTTTGACCTGAAGCAGCAAACAACAGATGGCAGCCTGTTTGTATGAGACACCACAACCAAATCTAAACTGGGAAGACTGCAAGTCACCACGACTGCAAATTAGTGAGGCCACAAAACAGTCAGGTGCTGGCCTCCACTGACAGTTGTAGCCCATTACGGGAGCATTGATGTTTTCACAGTGTGACAAAAAGGATTCTCTTTTTTTCTCTCCCCCTCTGTACAGAGGACCTGTCTGTCAGCCAGCTCTCAAGTCATAACAAATCACTGGCACTCAGCTGAGGCTGAGCATTGGGAGCGTCAGGGGAAGATAAATGACCTGCAGGCCTTTGAAGTGCTTTGGCAGTTCAGATGGCTCGGCGGCGCTGACAGAGAAATATACACAACAGCGTAACCAATAATGAGAACATTAAACATTCCTGCCTCCTGACAGTCTGACAGGAAAGCCCAGCCTTGCATCAATCATCTTCTCAGGCATAACCTTGACAATAAGTCTCCTCTCTGCCTCCAGCTCTCACCTTGTGCTCTCCAGACTCCAATACCCAGACTGCACTAGCTGCCAAGCTCAAGGCGGATATGATGGCAGGGATGACAAAGAAAAGGTGGGGGGAAAGGAATAAGGGCCATAATCACAAGGTGACAAGACAGATTGCTGAGATGACATCAAATGTGGGCCAAAGCATCCAGAATATGCCAGGCCGCCACTTGTGGGTCTGTATGTCACAAATACTCTGCCTTCTTCTCACTTTTCATTCATCTTGTAGCCCTTCTTAGACATTTACATTTAAGATGTTCAAGCTCACTATTTCAGGAATGAGCAAAAGTCCAAAGACCAAATTTGTCAAATGTGGACCAACACAAACTTTGAATGTGTGTTGGGGCACTTATCTATCATTAAAATTGAGAAAATTAAAGCTGAATAGATAAAAATTTTTTGAATGACTAAATCTTTGTACAATATTTGCTTTTTCTCTTGTGTTATAAAGAAGGCTATAATCCAAAATAATCACATGCAGTCTACAAAACTGAAGAGTAGTGTATTTCAAAGGTGAAGACAGCATTTGCAAAATAATCACACCCCATGAAACCCAGATATTGGAACTTTTTTGATAGACCACCGTAAGTAGCGCATTATTGTGAAGAGGAAGGAAAAGGATAAAATCTTGTGCGGTCACACTTTTGCTGCAGTAGATAAGTCTTCAAGGGTTGTGGAATAGATCCCTTAAAGATCTATTCTTTTCAGGTATTCTGACACGGAATACCTGATTCAAATGACTGCATGCCATCAAGTGCTGCCTAGGCCTGTTAATCACCTATTTATCCAAGCCAGGTGTGAGGCAGAAGGGAAACACCTAGAACATGCAGGGCAATGATCTCTGAGGGCCAGAATTGAGAAACATTGCCCTAAATGGTTAATGAAAAACTTTAATCAAGGCTTTATATTGCTTCATTTCAGCATCGCTTTTTTTCTTGCCACTCATAAAGGTCATGACTTTATGACCTTTATAATAGTCGTCTTTCCAACATAGGACCTCTTTTAGAAAACTGTTGTATTCATTCTGTGATTAAAACACACAGGAGTGGACAACGTAGTTATCATGTGGTTATTAACACTTTTTCAAATCCTAAGTGTGAATATGTAGCACACACAAAAAAAGAAAAAGTGTTGCTTTTCTCCATTTCAATAGAATGCACTATTTATGTCAGTCGTTCATCTAAAATCCTAATAAAATACATTGATGTTTATGGGTGTAATTTGACAAAACATGGTAAAGTTCAAAGGGTGTAAAGACTTTTTCAAGGCACTGAGAATCCATTCCTTTTGAGGCCGTCAGTAGAAGCTGGAAGCTGACAGAGTCACCCAGCTGTAATGTTGCAAAGTATTTCACTTGTCCCTCATTAGCCATCCATGTGTAAATCAACACAGACAAGTTGACCCCTAAAATGTTTGCGTGCTCCGGTTTCCATTGCCTGTGTGCTTCTCCTGTTGATCATTTTGTTGCTGCTCCAAAGCAGATGATTTATGTGGAATGAAGACGTATCCACTTTGACTAGCACATTTGCAAGAAGGCATGTCAAGGATGCGAGTTGCTCGGCACAGGCAGCCTTTCAAGAGAGGATTTCTTTACCCCTTATTCGAAGGGCAATAAATATCTTGGCGACAGGACCTTCTCATGGTTACAAAGCTTACCTGCAACTGAGCTGGATAATTAGCAAGTCCTGAAGATGATGTATGACTTTCATTACCCTTTGGGACAGGCCAAACTAAATGAGGACACAGCTAATTGCCGTGCAAAGCAGTGTAGTATGGGGGTTGGAGTGACTGGGACTGCAGTGCCCTGGCTCTCCTTTTTTTGTTCCTCCTGCTTTGCCCTGTCCTGTCTTCTCGGTTCAAACACGAGGACTTAAGGCAGTGATGCCCTTTAGAAGTTCACTCACAGTCCATAAATCAAGAGCTGCTAAAAATTGAAACCATCCTGAGTCATCAATATGTGAATGGATGAGCGACAACATCCATTCGTGGGCTCATCTGTGCTTCCCTTACTCCTACACCCTCGGCTTTTCCAGGAATAGTGATGATGAAAAAGAAAGCTGGCACCATCATAAGATCTATCTGGCATCTTAGGGAGGTAAAAGGGAGAGGCCATAAGCTGACTGAGTACGAAAAGTGTTTCCAGAAGGAGCCCTCTCAGGAGTTCCACTGGTGGAAGCTAATGTCTAAAATGGTAGGGGTTAAGTATGCTGGCATCCGTGACAGCAACAAAGCCCTGTTCTCCTGCTGACATGTCAATTCAATTCTAGCAAGCCCTTCATTCATTGAAAGCTAGCTGAAAGTTTGCATAACTGAACTGGGGATTTGGGGCGAGGGGCTTGCACTGTAACAAACTGCAACCCTGATTTTCTTACATCTGCTTATTTCACCGTGTTACCTGTTGGTTCAAGTTAGGACAGCTGGGAATCGAATATGCAAAGGATGGGTTTCAAGTTATATTCGCTTAGCGGGCGAGAGAGAAGTTGTTTGCAGTTGCCATGTTACATCACTGCACTGACACATTACCAGTATCAACTTTTTTAAGTTTTCTTGGAGAACGTGCTACATGTTTGAGAGTTAGCACATTTGGCGGATATGGAACAACACTGACATTTACTTAAAGGCATGTCTCTTACCACCTGTCAGAAGTGGATTACTGTCAAAATATTCAGGCGCCTTACATGTTGGATTATTATCTATCATTCAGTACTGTCAGGGAAGTATTGGCTCAGTTCCGACATCATCCAGTGGTATGAGAAAACAGCTCCAAGTATGCATTCAGGGTACAGAATGACTCGTTTAGCAGCAGTTGTAACTCTCGCAGGGTTGTCATCTTAACGTCATTGCTTTGTTGAAAGCAGTCAAACGCTGTATGCTGATAATGCTAACTTGGAACTCCAGGCCTTGTTCCTATAGAAGTGTCAACAAGCATGCGTGGATGATTCATGAAAATGTTACAATTAACATTGAATGTTTAAGGTGGATTTTACCAAAAACAAAAATTACAATCTGTGCCATGATGTGAAATTGAAAACAAGGTTGTCTACTACAAAACAACATTGCATTAACCTGGTCAGGATCAGAATGTTAAGGTTTTATTTGTTTTGACCTGTGGTGACAGGAGTCCCGATTCAAACACACAGATTCCAGCGGTATGTGTGAAGTGACACACACTGACAACTGGAAGCAGCAGACACACCTTGAGCAGCTGCATTCAGATGCTTGGCAGAAAAAGAACAACTTGTTCATCTGTTTGCAACACAATGAGAACTCTCTTCTCAGCTGTAATGTTTTGAATCAAAAGCCTAAAGACAACCATCTGGAACGTCATCCTAAATGGTAATAGTTAACTGTGTGACTTAATGCTGTCTCTTGCAGAGCGTGCTCTGGCATTCATTCTCCTCATGAACAGCACGCATGCACCTTTTTTTTCCTCTTTTTATGCTACGCACTTTGCTTTTTGAAAATTGGTTGTACAAAGTAGCAATGTAGCATGCTTAAGTACTTCTCTTATTCATGTTCAACCTATGACTTCGAGTCTACCCCCTCTCATGTTGTAATGGGAGCAGAAGAGGGAGGAAGGGGGGTCAGCTGACATAGAACAATCGCTGCCCTTTACAGCGCCAGCGCCAAAGATTTATAAAGTACTAAGAAGAATCACTACCCAACGAATGATTTCTTTTCAGCAATCATCCTCATTTAACTTCACCCTTTTCAGTAGCATGGATCCTATTAATACCCCCTCTGAGCCATAAACAAGGTCTTCATGAAACTATTTTCCTTCTTGCTAATGAAGCAATTGTTTCTTTGCCATTTGTCAGATTGCAGAGCGTCACTAACCTCCGACAGACAAGAAAAGGCTTTTGTTCTATCAGGAAGGGTTTTGTTTGTTTCAGTCGGCAGTGCTGATCTGAGACTTGAAAGGTACAGCTGGGTTTAGATCAAGATAAAACCGGGACGGTCTGGCGATACACGAAGGATGATCACACAGGTCAAACAGGCAGGCTGGATCTGCTGTGTTTGAATCGGGACGCAAACTAATGTTTGCGTAAACAAGCCCACTTTCTTTTTCTCTGGAAAAAGAAAGTGGGCTTGAGTGAAATATTAATTACTCCGAGGTGCACATCTATTTAAAACACTGTGACTATTAGGGCTTCATCAAATGAATAAAAGTACAACCAAGAGGTTTTTTTTTTTTTTTTTTTTTTGTGGAGTTAAAAGAAAATGTTACTTAAAAAGAAAACTTCTAACACGTTTGTAATTCACTCTTTCCTTTAATTTTTATTTGATCATGTTTTATTGACCTTCTCATCTGCACCGACTAACATCAGATCCCGTACTGCACCTCATTGTCAGAACTCGCTAAATCGAGTGTTTTTTTTATTTTTTATTTGCACTGACAGCGAGTGAACTGTGCCATTGGGTGAATTCCTGCTTGTCTCAGTGGAACTGTTCACCGAGCACAGAAGAAACAGAACGGGCTTCGGTGATGCCTCTTGTTTATCTCAAGGTGAGAATTGTTTTTGTTCTCACCATTCTCGCAACATAACTCCCTTCTTGGCCCGCTGCTCAGAGGTGCACACACGAAGAGGTGAGTGATTCAGTTTCTGTCTATATCTATCTATATAAAAATAAAAAATAAATTTTATATATATATATATATATATCTGCTATAGATGTGTGTGTATTTATATAAATGTATGCGCATTTTGGGACAGCAAGAAAATGAAAGATATTTACAATATCATGCCTGTTATTTCGATTTTCTTTCCCCCCACTAAACCCTTACCCAAGGCTTTAGCTGTAAACTGTAGCTTTGAGCATGCTTGAATAGGTAAGAACAACCTATGCCATAACACACAGCAGTAAGCTCAACTGTGTTTACTATGTGGATGTTTGGAACACTGCAAAGCTTTTGGGTTTAGATAGAGCGCTTGTGAAATGCAGAAGAAACTGGCTTTTGCTGTTTACAAGTTCTCTCTGAAAGCTGCATAATGTTCACAAAATAAACTCTTTGGTCATATGCAGTGACTCTGAAAAGTATAAACACTTCTGTTAAAATGCAGGCTTTTGAGACTTTAAAATTAGAGGCCACAATATATAATTTTTGAACTTTTTCTATGTAGAAAATGACAATTTATTTATGAATCCTTTCTATTCTTTTTGCACACTAGTTTTAGATAAACAATGAAGATAAACTAATGTCGGAAAACCAACACTGGGGCAGCTGAAGTTTATCTCAGGTAATCGGATTCAGATGGCTGGTGTGAGCTCAAGAAGACTGGGAATAAAACAAGACACTAAGGTAATATTTTTATGGGTGTGTATGCTTATGCATTAAGGTTAATGCTGTGTTTTATTAATCAGTTTTCATCTTCTTACAAATCTGTTTGTTATGTAGGTGAATTGCACGAGACACGTGTCACAACAAATGCAAAACAATATTTTTGAAAGGATTCACCAAAAATCACCCTTTATTAAATCGTTATTTGTTATTAAGCCCATGTCATTTCTAAATAAGTATGCAGTTTTCAAAAATGTGTGAAGCCAGTGATTTACCTAAATCATAAAGCTAGTTTTTTTCTATAACTGTTTTCTTCTTTTTATGTGCAGTTTAATAGTTTTATGTTTGGAGCATTGATAATAAAGCCATGCCACAAGAGCAAATGTTTGTCTTTGTTCATAAATTGTATTGAAATAAGAAAATAAATAAAAATGGAAATCAGAATCAATGCCTTATTTATGCTCAGATCTTAAGCCCCACTCTGATGTTATGTTTAGCATCTCCCCTGGGACTAGATATCTGGAATATATGAAAGATGCTGACATTGAAGGCCTCATGTCCATTGCACCCATCTGTGCAAGAAAACACAATGGTGAAGCCATTTAATGTTTTTTTAAATATATTTTTCTCCCACCATCTGTCACGTTTTCTCCGACATCTGCTTCTGTCAAATTTCAAATTTAAACTGAAGATGCCAAAGGTAATCTGTCAGAGAAAAGAGTTTTGAGAGCATTTTAAGCCCGGCTTTGTTTTATCCACACTCAGGATATTACTTTTTCAATTGAAGATGTCGTCAGTGTCGGCATCATCGCTAAATGCTGGAGTAGCATAAGTATTACAGCTATTTTTTTTATTATTTTTTTTTTGATTGGATTCCCTTCAAAGTTTTTTTCCAATAATGCATAATAAAAAAATATTTGGCTAACTATCTGGAGAAATGTAGACTTAAATGATTCAGATCAGTCTAAAAAAAAGCGTAACTTAGTCTTAACTTGTGTCAATGAGTTGTTTCTCTCTCTCTCTTTCTCATTTTTAAAGTGGCACACATCCCACTAATTTGGCAGTCCCATGCCAGGGAAATTAAAAGTTAAACTATTAGCATGGTTGAATTTACAACAGTAATTATAACAGATTGAGTTGACTCGCCTCACTGTAAGTTTTGATCTTAAAATATTTCTTCCAAATTTGAGCCATATGCTGACTTAACTTAGCAGGCATTGTGAGTGGGAAGATCGAATAATTCTCGCTGCAGAAAATAAACAGCTTCCTGACAAATCCTCCCGGGATGGAAGCATAATGCCTGACTGCTGTTCCTGATCAACTGTTAATATTATGTTTCTACCTGACCACAACTCAACTCTAAACAGAGTCTAAACTTGGGGCTAGTCTGACATTTTTCCATCAACATTTCCATTACAAGTGCTTCTTGACTAATGCTGCTTTGCAGAACATTTCATTTTATTGTTGCAAGCAAAAGCAGGAACAAATGAATTACACTGAGGAAACATTTGAATCCAGCCAGGGCTGTTATGTAATGAGGTACAAATGAAACAGTATCCCCATATCCTCCAGTTTTGTTTATACTTTTCATAAAGTTTGAGGCTGCTGCTGAAATGAAAGTAGTGGAGTTTTGAATGAAAACTGACAAGACCCAATAAATCATACTAAATCACGAATCAATAACAAACACATTCTAAATTATGAGTAATGGCCAGGCCGTCATAAACTAACACAAGCGCAACTCAGCAGGCCGTTCATTTCATGGCAGCACAAAATAAACAGACACGTTTCTTTCACAGGACTAATAAATTTTCCTGAAAAACTCAAAGACCAGTCCATCTGCTTCAAATAATTTTTAATTTCATTCTCTGTCCTGTCCCCATTAGCTATTCCTCAGAGATAGGCTCAAAATTCTTTCATTTACCTCCTCCCATATGCACCCAATTACTTTCCTCCCTGAACTAGATCTCTCTGGAGTATGGTGCAAATATCCCCACCTGTACCTTAAGTAAACTTTATGCTTGTTTTATTATCTGCGAGAGGCTGTGAGTCATTCAGTGTGCACTCTGGTGGATTTGGCTCAGTCTTTTGGTTGATGTCTTCTGGCTCCAGCCTGGAACACCTGCACGTCCTCTGCTCTCTCTTTCCAGGCTGATCTATTACTGGCTAAATAGCCGAGCAGATGTTGACATGCCAGCAAGGGAGCCTGTTCCTGTTCTCATGGCTGCTGTAGGAGCGATGCCAAGAAAATTTATGCATGGAACGGTGGACGACAACAAATTTGTTATCATTTATGTCTAAATCATATTTGGGTAAACAATCCCCCTACGTGTCATCAGTGCTAACTGCATTTAAAGTGACCTCTCTCTTTTTTTTTTTTCTTTTTTTCCCCCCGTGGACAAGAGTAGCTTCGTGCTTGAAAAGAGATCAGTTTTGAGGTCATAGATACTAATGGGATCCAGACACTTGTGTTTTACTGTGTAACAACTTGGAGGTTTAAGGCATCATCCACCTAAAGCATGAGGATATCACATAGGGCGTATTCAGACCAACTCAGGATGAGAGTCCTGAATCAGACTCTTATCCGATTGTCTAGAAAGTCAGAGTTTTTGGGGAGGTCTGAATGCAAATTTGAATTCCAAATATAGAATTCAATATTCTATATAGAATTCAAATACAGAATCTAATTGTTCTGAACTGAAAAATTAGATTTTGTTCAATTCAGACAATTATGACAGAGGACCTGAGTTTAACTTGGAAAAAAGGACTCCTGTTGGAGAAATAGCAAAAACACAAAACATCACATCTTCTCTTTGATTCTTTTGTTTCTTTTTATTGGTGTTTAATTACCACTCTTGGGGAAAGTTTGCCACTCCTGACTGTAATCTAAACTATCAGTCAAAATAGCACTTGGTAAGCACCAGTTGACATGGGACTTGAGAGATACAGGGGCACAGTCATCTTTCAGGGATCCAGTTTCAGTGCTGCATGATTGTAGCTGCCAACCTGACAGGTCCACCTGCCTTGCGACCGCTGCCAGCTGGCCAAGACAATGATTAACGGCAAAGCATAAACTCACTCAGCGGGCCCTCAGACACATTTGTGCATTCACTCACACGTAGAAGTGTTACATGACGCTAAAAGCCAATACAAGGCAGGGGCCCAGACCGAGGCAGGAATGACATCAATAAATGTTGAGTGGGACTGAACTGCACAGTTATCACTTTTCAGAAAGAGGGACTTGCTGTTGTCAATAGGAGCATGATTCCCGGTATCAACAGAGTCGACTTATGCTCTTTGCTGTGAGGGAGATTACCCCTAAACTTGTATCACATATCCATTCTGAGCTTTCACCTGCTGCTTTGTCCATAAAAAGGAAATGACTTCATAAGGAACAAACAGGGCCTGACTGTAGTCCCTTGTAGCATTTTTGATATCTCTGATTTTCATGTTTCATGAGTGGCATGTCATACATTTTTTTTGACTAGATACAGAACAGTCAAGGAAAAAAAAAATCTTCAAAAACCAGAAAGCGCTGTGCTTTTTTTTTAAAAGAGTAAAATCTTTGACTTGCGTTTTGACAGTAGGGATGTCACAGTGCATTTTTATTTCCTGATTCTGATCTGATTCATTTAAGAATAGACATCTGACACTTGGGCTGTGCATAGATCTTCAGAGAGCCAGATGCTCAAAGTTAAAAAAGGGGCACATAAAACAAGATTTTACAACAACATGACTTACAGACTACCAGGCTGAATGACAACAGCCCATAATCTCTTCATGCTTTATCGTTATCACATGGGAACAATGCAAAGCAAAATCAGCCTATGTTTCACCTGATATATACAATGTTGCTTTGGAGTGGTTGCTACTCCTGTTGGTGCTGATAGTGCTGGAGGGCAGGGCTGAATTCATCTGAGACAGTAGACATAAAAAAAGACAACAGGAGATATGGTAGCCGACGGTCGAGCTACTTTTACAGTTAGTAAAGGGACAGGTAGTGTTGTGTTGCACAGAGCATGCTCATTTCACTTTGATAAGACTCTCCCATACTTCATCCAATGTCAAACAGTCAACACATGATGACGTGTGTGGTGGGATGTTCGTATTTGGACACACCTTTCACACACAGTGCCCACAACCTGGGACACCCCTCTATCTCTATATATGCGACACCATGGTCATCACTCCGTCCCTGCATTCTCAGTTTTGCTTCAAAGAATTGGTCATTGAGAGAGTGCCAAGTCTTTCGGCAGACAGCCTCCATCATGAACAATGACTTTAGTAACTTTAATGATTTGACGATGAGAATCTTTGAAGGTATTTATTGAAAAATTGTACAAATGTTGTGTATTTCCTCTAATAAACGCTCCTCAAGGGTGTTTATGTTTCTGGTGGATGCAAAAGCTGGAGAGATGAGCAGTAGGAAATTACTGTCCAGGTACATTTCTGCATAAAGCACGCCGACAAACTTCTAAGCAATCACGCAACAACGTCGCAGAGATCTCTTTGTGAAATAGTTCGACCCGGGCCTGGTGTCAAGAAGCGGAGGAGGACTCACCTCTACAAACAAGAGGATGCAATTTTTGTCAGGCAATGTCAAAAGAAGTATGGGAGGGCCAGTAATTGGTACAAAGCAACTCACCAACATGCATATAATAACTCAATTCTCCTGTGTACAATAATGCACATCTTACATATCAGTGGTCAGATTCCCAAAGCAAAGCATCTGTGGACATGGAGGCAGATGCATATCAAGTATGAGCATTGGTTAATGGTCACCGTGTGACATCATGGAACTACACCCCCAGTTAAAGCATAGCAGGACAATTTTGAAAAATTCTTCCAAAGTAGGCAGTGCCAAGAGACACTGAGGGGCACGGCCAAGTCCTGAGCCCTATGGTGATGTCTATTATGTGATGTGAGAAGTGCATTTAGGAACAACCATCCTATCCATAAAAATGCTTACCAGAGTGCAAACTGCATAGAGGCAATGCAAATTCTTTTTAACAACATTATTCAGTTTTATTTCATTAGTCAGATAGCAACCAATGCTTTATATATTTTAAGTATTTGTCCTACAAATGTTAAACGGTTACAGAAAGTAGATATTAATAGTACTTTGATGAAGTTGGAATTTTTTTTTTTCAAATAAAAGGATGCTATTGATCATTTATCAAAAAAAATATATGTTTTAACTCCCCATTTCACCTCAGTCATTTGTGTTTTTTTCATGTGGCTTCATTATGGGGAGTTGAAATGCTGCATAATGAATGGTTTCGCAGCAGCCCTATCACAGTACTGCTGATCCATACTGTATGAAGCAAATAAATCTTCAGGCTTGTATGTGTAGCAGTGGCTGTTATCCCATTATTCCTCATCTAATGATCTACTAGAACCACTATAGGTGATGTAAAGTAATACATCAAAGCAGCAATAAAATGAAGTGCTTCACAAGTCCTTTAATTTCAACGTGCAAACCTGCATTTTGAAAAAAAAAAAAAGAAGAAGCAGGAGCCCCTTCCTCCTCCTAACAAATCACCAGCCTTGTCTTTTAGAGCAGTTATTTGTTAGTTATAGAGATATTGATAAGAAAACTCAGCATGTAGAGGACAGTTAGTATTCTGGAAAGGGCACTTGGAAAAATAGGCTGTTTTTTATTCCTCCCGTGGAACACCGCAGGCCACACCATTGCTCCTACTCCAATTAATTTCTACACCCCATTCATATTACTCTTCTATGTAAGTGCGACATTTTCTAATTGTATTCATCACCGAAAGCCTCACTTAAGTTCCCTCAGTATATTTATTATCACGCTAACTGGGTCTAAATTATTAAACCTTAATGATGTGGGCTCTGAAAATATGTTGTCCTTTCTTTTCCCCACAGAGAATCAATGTTATACATTAGCAGTATAAATTAAGTAATACTTTACCTAGGCGTGTTGCCGCCTTCAGTATTCCCTCTCACTAAAATGTATTCTCACAGCCCAATGGCTCGCGGGTGCCTCTGGGGAGGGGATGATATAGTTCATTCTAATGAAAGAGCTAGGTACCGCTAATGGTTTAAATGATGCATTTGTGCGAGACCAGCAGAGAAAATACATCTGAGAGATCTGGCGAAAACAAGATAATTCACATGCCCATTGGGAGATGATGTCATCAAACTGGAGGAGCATGCTGGAGCTCTTGGGAAGCCCTGAATGCGAGGACTGACTGCATCATTCTGATTTGATTTATACAGGTCAATAGTAGAAATGGTGAAGTCCATCTCACTTAAAGGTTAATTACAAAGGCCAGAGCAGTGCCACTTTTATTTTATTGCGAAAATAAAGCACAGCTGATGTTGAAATATTCCTTATAGTAAAGCTTTCTAGGATTTGTTGATTCGTTAACATAGTTTACTACGTACGAGAGCATAAAATAACTTTGTCTACTTTTGCACGATCAGTACAGTTAGAAAGTAATCCGACCATTAACATAACTTGAAGTAAGTTATGTCTTCAATTTAAAAGCGTCTGTATTATTATCTTTTCAACAGATCAAATGGATTTTTTCCTTTCCAGGCCGGGAAGTAGCCTCTAGATAAACAGAGATTAGAAAGCATTGTCTCATTGGAATGGCGTCATCCATAACACCTTCTCTCTTGGTAACTTGGTAAATTAACAAGCTAAATGCTGCTGGGAGGCAAGACAGTTAGATGTAAAAACACAAAGGGCTGCTATAAAGTGAAAGCTGGAGACTGATGACAGTCAGGTTGAGAAAATACAGAAGAAAGAACAAACTGGTTTAAAGTAGGCCTTGATATTTGCTGGGAAGAGGAAAGGACTAAAGTCCTCCTGCCTCCTTTTCTCGTGTACCAGGATAAATCTCCAACGATCGCTAATTGTGTGATTCCTCTTGTCTACATCAACTTCAGCCTGACAGCTTATTTCAGCTTGTTATCGGGAAAACATTTATCTGCTTGGAATTATTGCCGTGCAGGGGCCTCTGGTGAAACACAAACAGTAGTGAATCTTTTAGACATATGGTAAGGCCTCTCCTCATTAGATGGCCAATCGACTGGCGGAGCGGAGGGTCCCAATCTCGGCCCTTTATTGAGTGTTAAGAAGACACAGACTGACATTTACATCTCTTGCTTCTCCATGACTGGCTAGGGAGAAAATGGCCGCCATAGATCCTGGTTCAGAAGTTTTACGGCACGTAAGGTCATAGAGGGAGACGCATCTTTATCTTTGAGCAATGCTTCATGGACAATATGGCACATTTGTTCACAGCTGAGATTAAGATGAAGCAGAAAAGAGAAAACAGAGGGCGTTTGGAAAGTAATATTTCATTTTGATCAGTTCATGGAAAAAAGACTCTGCTTGTCCATGACACAGAACCACGAAATCACCTAAGAATGTAAATATGACATGTCACCTAATTTCCACATCTGTGTATTGCCTTATGGAACAGGAACAGAAGACAACAAGGTTGTGGATGCAGCACCCTTATATTCCTTAACAAACCACAACGGTCCCACATATGGAGGTGCTCTTTTCATTCAGTGGCAATTACACCCCACACCTGGCAACAAAGAAGACCTGCCAGAGCCTAACAATGTCGCAGAGGAACTCTCCTCCAAACTACCTGCCCAAATTGGCTGTGTAGCTCCGACCCAATTAGGACTGAAATATGGTAACTGCATCAGCCATTAAAGAGCCATAGAGGCAGTACGAGGAAAGAACTCTTGAAGGTTAGGAGGCGGGTGTGCTTCAGGAGTGATATGTTGTGCAAGACTTGTGCTTACACAGCAGAAAAAAGGACCATGACAAGGAGACGGTGGAAAGAAGAAAGAGGCAAAGGAGGGCTGATAAATAAACACTGCTGGGTAGATATCCTGTGGACAAACAAAGCAGCAAGGAACACTGGGAAGATTGGTCTTAGCAACATAAACATTTCTTCCTCATTGTATTATGATGTAAGGAGACTGCTGTTAAATGCTAATATGGTCTGCTCAGTGCCTAATGTAACAAGTGATAGTCTCAACATAAAGTTGCTGAATTTGCATTGGAGCATGAAACATCTCTCCAATTTTTTGTGTTTGCAAGTAAGAGACAGCCAGTACTAGTAAATATTTTAAAACCCAAGGCATTAGATATGTTTTTACCATGCAACAAATGAAAATCCTGGTTTATACTCTTACCAACTAGGTACACCTTGCTAACATTGGGTTTGATCCAGTTTTGCTTCAGGGGCTGCCTAAGTTCTTGATGGTATAGATTCAGCGAGTGACAGAAAACTTCCTGTAAGGTTTCAATACATATTGATGTAATAGTATCATGCAATGGTTGCACATTTGCTGACTTCAGTAATCTTAGGCTTTTTTTTAAGTGCAGGTGCCAAATGCACATAGAGTCATAGTGCTGTTCAGCCTTCCATCTCTCAGCTGTCTGCAGTGATGATGACTTCATGGGATTCTTTGTAAATAAATTTGATTTAATTAAAAATTGAACTAAAAATTGATGGGACTACTTTGACCTCAGAAAGTGAGGCAGAATTGCAACTTGATCTGTGTTTGGACTGTTTTGATCCAGTCGTGTTTTCTAAACCTTGAGTGTGTATATTATATTTACTGGTAGTCCCACATCTCTACCAAATTATTGAAGAAAAAAATTACATTAATTACCTCTTCCATTTTATATATTATCGATATATTCTTAGCCAACACATGCAGGCTTTTTAGTTAGTTGTGATTAACATTTAAGAAATGTTTTCTCAAGATGATAATAAATTATAGCCTCTATCTTATGCTCTTTCTTGTGTAAAATTATTGATAAAATAGTTGCTGATCAGGTTTGTTAGCACTTACACATTAATGAAGTTTAAAGACTCTTACTATAGCACAAATACAGTATTGGTGAAAGTTACTAACAACATTCTATATCCCTAAATAATGACCTTGTGTCTGTTCTGGTCCTGTTAGCTTCCAGTCCTGATATATTTTGTTGTCTTGGACCTGTCTGCCCCTCCCCCCCTGTCCTCTGGCATCAGAGCACAGCGGTCTTCATTTATTGCACTTAACCGGATAATTTACTCTTTTCAAACCATTCTCTGTAAATGAAAAAGATGATTGTGTCTGTAGGTCAGCAGTTCCTGAAAGTCTAGCACCAACAACCACGCAACATTCAAAGTCACTTAAATCTGCTTTCTTTGTCTTTTTGATGCTTGCAGTGAACTTCAGAAACTCATATTTTCCAGTGTTAGAAAGTTTGGTTTAAATGCACTGAGTTGTTGCCATGTGACTCGCTGCCTTTTCGTTTGGGTTAACAAGCAATCGAACAGTTATACTTTATAAAATGATTGCTGAGTGAATTTCCTCTTCAGTCCCTCGAGAACTGAACCACTGCACAATAACAAACTCCTTACCCCTGTTTTTCTTTCTGCATGCTGGTTGGGCCCTATAAATACCCCAGACATGAGAGTAACTAATGTTCTTTGTGTTAGCAAAGGATTCAGATTTGATATAAGAATTCAAACCTATCTTGCCTTGAGATATGTTACATGTCATTCGTATCTGCGATTGATCATCCCTCTTGCTCTAAAAGGCAACGCTTGCAATGCATGCCAAGGACACTCGCCTGCCTGGTCAAGTAATGACAATCATCTTTAAGGAATAATGGCCTGAATCCTGCATTTGAAAAGTTACCAGGGTGCATCCCATAATGAATTCCTGGTCGATGACACCTTGATAGATTCCTGTTCCTCAGATGGTCTCGCTGTGGCTGCAATTTAATTGACAAGAAATTAATTCAGCAGGTCGGTAAAGGAAATGCAGAGACAATACAGCAGTAGGATGAAAGCAAGAGGGGGACTAAATTCTGTGTGATCAGCAAGGTTTCAAACAATCATGGGTGAAGCAAAGTCTCGCCATATCTATAAGTCATCTTGTTTTATAGGCCATTAGGATCTCCAGAGAAGGGCCGTGTGGAGACCATGGCTTTTTGTCGAAATTAAAATGTCAAAGAGGAAAGAAATAGAACAAAACAGAGAATCTGCAATTAATTACCTGGCCATAAAAATTCAATAATCGGGAGGCAATGCTGTTTTCTGCACAGCAGTACCCCTGATCACAGCAAACTGGAAGGGAATACATCCATCTCCTCAAATTACATTTCTAATCTAAAGGAGAATATAAAGAGGGAAATGACTGTACAAAGCTTGTAGACTACTGACTGCAATAAACTTTAACGTAGACAAACCTGAGCAGACTGCCAAATGTATGTTCTAAATCACTATTTTAAATTATTAGATGTATAGAATTTAAAGGCAGTAATTCAGTAATTACAGAGAAAATGTTCTAATATGTGTTCCTTATTTCCTCGTCTTTTGAGTTGTATGTAAACTACTTTTGCCTGAGGTCTCTTCTGCTAATGATTTTAAGAATTATACATGCCATTACGAACACAACAATGAAAAGGCAATAGTATAAGTGTTGTTAATGTGAGGGAGCAATGCAGAGCAATGCAATTTTCACAGATTTGTCGAGCCTGAATGTCAGCCTAGCTTCGACTGCCATAATGCTCACACACAGCATTGTAATAAAAAAGCGCCCGGCTGTTCTTTACAGCATTTTAAAGTAGACTTGCACATAAGAATCTAGTTACTCATATTATATTATTGCTAGACATTGTGAGTATTCATATGCTGTAATGAATTAGCAGTGCATAGTTCATTACAATATGTAACACAATCAATGACCACTTTTTAAGTAATCCAAAAAAATTCTGAGATTTGTTAGATTATAGTTAGGTTATTTAACAAATCTAGATTATCTAACAAAACATCTAGGGGGGCCGAGTGCCACTTTCAAGGCGCAGCTCCTCCTCTGAGCTGTAGCTTCCAAGCTTCTGAGCTTCGGCCTCGTAGAGCAGCGCTCCCCCTTGACTCCCCCACTTGGGTCCTCCTGATGCAGCTGCAGCAATTAGCTGACACCTGGTGGAACTGCGCATCAACTGAGCTCATTATATGAGCCACTTCTCAGAGCAATGCTGGTAAAAACATTGTTAAAAGGTTAATAGAGGAGCCCTGTTGTGATGACTTCCTGAAGGTGGAGTTTCAGAAAGAGGAAGAGTTTTTAAAGAGACAGAGATGTAAAGAAGTAAAATTTGTTTTAAGTCATATTTGATATAGAAATAATTTTTTATAACAACTGATTGTAGCATATTTATTCAATTATACTATAAAATGGCACTATGTGCCTGGAAAACACATAATACTTCCCCTTAAAAAATGAATGTGCAGAGAAATACTAGTATGATCAGTGCATTACTAGTTCACTGGCCAGAAATGCAAGGTTATTCTTTTTGGTATTTATATGCTGTAATATAAATACCAAAAAGCTGTTTCTAGCTGTTTTAGGAGACCTTAAGAGACCTTAAGAGATGAATGTAAGTTTGTATTACACCAATTAGTCATTTTTCCATAATCCGCTCTGATAAGTAATCAGTAGGTCCAAATGCTAACAGTCTGATTTTTTTGTCCCTGTTTATTGAAATACATAAAAAGAAAAAATATATATATATGGTTTCTAAGTGCATAACCCAACAGTTTATTCTTTGATGAACATTTTCTTTGTAATTTGTTAAAAATCCGCTCAAGGCTAGAGACATGTTTGGTTCCATGCATTTTCTCTTCATCCTTTTTTCGGGTTCAGAATACAGCTGCAAAGTGCATGTTGAATCTCAAGCATCATCACATAATCAGGCTATGCAAATATAGAGTCAGATATGTTGAAACTCATTGAGAGTAATAGAAACACTGTGATGAAAAAATAACACCAAAACAAGGTGTAATCCTGCTTAGCTGCAAATGCTATCATCACGAAGTATAGCTAAAGTAAAAGTAAATACAAATTAACGCCCATATTTTCCAGTATTGTGCAACTATAATTCATGGCTACTAACTCTATCAAGGAAGCTGCAGCATGTTTTAACTTTTATGGTTAATGTTTGTAACATTTACTTGTTGAATTAAAATATAGTTGGATGAACTTAGTTGTGGTAAAGTTTGTAGGGCAACTTTGATTTTTGATTTAAACTGAAGTTTTTGTGACCCCGTAAGAAAACGCTTAGAAATGTAATCTACCAGATATGTTTCAAATCTTCTATTAGAAGGCTTTATTTATTCAAAAAAGTTGCACCACGAGGTAAAAGAAGGTTGAAGCCCCAGTCTTCATGACTCATTGTCACAATAACACTCAGCTCCCAGTACGAGGGTGGTCTGTAGGGGAGAGGGAGTGGTTTTAATTTAGACAATGCAGTGGTGCTATATTTCACCCTTTGCTGTTGTCTCACATTATCTTGGTAAACATCCCAGGTACTAATATGATATATTTTCGAGCAGGCAGTGTTTCATCCTGCTCTCTGTGTGACTGATGAATGATGAGGGGGGGGCAACGGGGACAAAGATTTATGGCCTGCTAGTAAATGAACATCTAAGGAATAGTTAGGTGAATTTTCAGAGCATTTAATTAGTTGTTGGCATAAAAAAACCTGTTTATGTGTGTCCTCCATAGAGGACATCAGGATTTGCTTTTTATTTTTTAACCTGTTTTAATAGAAGTCAGCTCACTGACTGAGGCAGAGAAAATCCTAAACAGGATTACTGATGGAGACTCAGACATAGATTTGTCAGATGAGGAGGACCAAGAGGGACAGATTGATGGTGATTTTGAGGTCGGGAGTTCAGAGGATGAGGCATCAAGTGAGGAAGAGGAGAGTGAAGTTGAGGATGCAAGGGCCCGTCGCCCACTTTGGACCAAAACTAACACGTAGGCTTCTGAGACAAGAGTAGATAAGCATAGACAGATAAGAGTATTTTTTGGATGAGCTATCACTTTTAGAGGACATAATTATTTAACGTATTTGTCTGTCTCTTAAGATTCCTGCCTGTGCTGGAAGACTCCGGAGAGGTTGTCTGTACTGCCCCAAACCGTGTAGACTGGCCACCATCAAAATACTTTGAGCAGTACATTGACAACAAAGTTTTTGAGGACATGTCCTTTTGCACAAACCAGAGACAGATTCAGGTGTCAGGCTCAAGTCTGAATACAACACCTGAGGAGATTAAGACCTTGTTTGGAGTCTCGGTGTACATGGCATGCCTTGGTTACCCAAAAATCAAATGTATTGGGCCAAAAAACAAGAGTGCCAATAGTTGCCGAGTCCATGACAAGGGATCGCTTTTCAAGATCAGATGTTCTCTGAAAATCACTAATGATCTGATGTAACTGAAGAAGAGAGGAAGCTAAATATGCTTTGGAGAGTCAGTCCACTTCTGAAGAAGGTGCAACAAGGCTGCCTAAACCTACCCAGGCCAGGAAATGTTTCCATTGATGAACAAATGATTCCCTTTACTGGTCGATGTCCAGTCCGTCAATTCGTTCCTGGCAAGCCAAATCCAACCGGATTGAAGGTGTTTGTTCTCGCTACTCCAACTGGAATTGTATTGGATTTTGAAGTCTACCAAGGAAAAACACCTTCGTCGGCAGAGACACAGGACTTGGAATAGGAGCAAATGCAGTTCTTCGGTTGACTGAGTCCATTCCCAGGGGAACTCACCTGTACTTTGACAGGTATGATGAAAATGTCAACTGTGGTGCTGTTGATGATGATTCTCTGTAAACAAATGACACTTATTTAACTTTTTTGTGTTTGTGTCTGTCTGTCTAGGTACTTCACCTCAATAAAACTACTGGATAAATGCTAGAAATGGGTCTGCCTGCAAGTGGAACACTGATGAAAAATAGACTCCCAAAGGATTGTAACATTACATCTGATAAAGAGTTGTTGAAACAAGGAAGAGGCTCCTCCGTAATGGTGACAAGGAAGCATCCTGAACTGGCTGTGACAAAATGGGTTGACAATAAACCTGTACTCATGGCATCAACAGTGCATGGAATAGAGCCCCAGGATACCCGGACCAGATGGTCACTGAAAGACAAAAGGCATGTTCAAGTGTCCAGACCTGCAGTGGTGGCAGAGTACAACACCAACATGGGTGGGGTTGATATGTGTGATAGAATGCTTAGCTTTTATAGAATGGCTAACCGCACAAGGAAGTGGACTGTACGCACAATCCTACACTTCTTCGATCTGGCCATCACCAACTCCTGGTTACGTATAAGGAAGACAGCCAAGCTTTGGCACAACCTATGAAGAAAACTCTCCAATACCATGACTTCAAACTGCTCTTAGGTGAGGAACTGATTGCCCAGGGGCAGTCAGGCCAACCCAATCCAATTGAATCTGATGCGTCGAATGATGAGGAGTACGTTCCATCACAGAAGAGAAGGAGGCCCCAGCCAGATAAGGAAGTGAGAAAGTATGGAGCTGTCCATTTGCCACAGATGATGGACAATCCTAATACTTCCAGGTGCAGAGCAGAAGGGTGCACTGGAAAAACCTACATAAAGTGCATCAAATGCAACATGTACCTCTGCATCTCAAAGAAGAAGAACTGCTTTATGGACTACCACAAACCAAAACAGAACAACACACCTCATTAAACTACACTAATCGGCTTGCTTTTGATAAGTTGAATGAGGTGCCTGGAAATCTGAACCACTGGCTTAAATGATGTAGCCATTTGAAATTTACAGCACTAAAGATTGTCAGAGTTCAGAGGTAAATGTATGCCTCGAAATGTGTTCATATTTGCCACAAGAGAGTCCCGATGTCCTCTCCAAAGGACATACTCTAAAAAATAAATAAAAACATGTTTTGAAATTTTTTCAATTGTAGTGATGTTTTTTAACTCCAAAGAGTCATGTAGTGTAAAAAAAAAAGAAATTCAAAAACTTTTTTTTCTCTGGGTCTCAGGAGGTTATATGAGCCACTTCTCAGAGCAATGCTGGTAAAAACATTGTTAAAAGGTTAATAGAGGAGCCCTGTTGTGATGACTTCCTGAAGGTGGAGTTTCAGAAAGAGGAAGAGTTTTTAAAGAGACAGAGACGTAAAGAAGTAAAATTTGTTTTAAGTCATATTTGATATAGAAAGAATTTTTTATAACAACTGATTGTAGCATATTTATTCAATTATACTATAAAATGGCACTATGTGCCTGGAAAACACATAATACTTCCCCTTAAAAAATGAATGTGCAGAGAAATACTAGTATGATCAGTGCATTACTAGTTCACTGGCCAGAAATGCAAGGTTATTCTTTTTGGTATTTATATGCTGTAATATAAATACCAAAAAGCTGTTTCTAGCTGTTTTAGGAGACCTTAAGAGACCTTAAGAGATGAATGTAAGTTTGTATTACACCAATTAGTCATTTTTCCATAATCCGCTCTGATAAGTAATCAGTAGGTCCAAATGCTAACAGTCTGATTTTTTTGTCCCTGTTTATTGAAATACATAAAAAAAAAATATATATATATGGTTTCTAAGTGCATAACCCAACAGTTTATTCTTTGATGAACATTTTCTTTGTAATTTGTTAAAAATCCGCTCAAGGCTAGAGACATGTTTGGATCCATGCATTTTCTCTTCATCCTTTTTTCGGGTTCAGAATACAGCTGCAAAGTGCATGTTGAATCTCAAGCATCATCACATAATCAGGCTATGCAAATATAGAGTCAGATATGTTGAAACTCATTGAGAGTAATAGAAACACTGTGATGAAAAAATAACACCAAAACAAGGTGTAACCCTGCTTAGCTGCAAATACTATCATCACGAAGTATAGCTAAAGTAAAAGTAAATACAAATTAACACCCATATTTTCCAGTATTGTGCAACTATAATTCATGGCTACTAACTCTATCAAGGAAGCTGCAGCATGTTTTAACTTTTATGGTTAATGTTTGTAACATTTACTTGTTGAATTAAAATATAGTTGGATGAACTTAGTTGTGGTAAAGTTTGTAGGGCAACTTTGATTTTTGATTTAAACTGAAGTTTTTGTGACCCCGTAAGAAAACGCTTAGAAATGTAATCTACCAGATATGTTTCAAATCTTCTATTAGAAGGCTTTATTTATTCAAAAAGTTGCACCACGAGGTAAAGAAGGTTGAAGCCCCAGTCTTCATGACTCATTGTCACAATAACACTCAGCTCCCAGTACGAGGGTGGTCTGTAGGGGAGAGGGAGTGGTTTTAATTTAGACAATGCAGTGGTGCTATATTTCACCCTTTGCTGTTGTCTCACATTATCTTGGTAAACATCCCAGGTACTAATATGATATATTTTCGAGCAGGCAGTGTTTCATCCTGCTCTCTGTGTGACTGATGAATGACGAGGGGGGGGCAACGGGGACAAAGATTTATGGCCTGCTGACGCGTAGAATATGTATGATTATCAGCAGTGTGGAGAAAGCAGCTCAGTGTGAATGATAGGCACACAGTGAGAAATCTACTAAATGACTCCATTTCCTTAAAAAGTAAAAAAAGAGGCAGGTTTTGTATCTCTACTGAATTCATTCCCGGATCTGCGTCGGGACTAATTTTAGAACGATGTCCCTGAAAGTACGGGGACATCGTTCCAATACATATAACATGTATTTTTGCAGTTTTACATGTTGAAAATTCACAAGCTTTAAAATGTAAAAATAAAGGAAGAAGAACTGCGAAAACAAAAAATAGACCTTAAAAATCCACACACAGCGTTGTACCCCACAGAGTTTGTGTTCACCTGCCTTTATCAGCCCCTGAATAGGTGGGACAGTAACTGTCAGAGCGAAGACTGCAGTTTATACTCTGTTATCCACTAATTCTCTCTGACTTCTGATTTAGCTATAATACCCATTGGCATGTCTGAGTGCTTTAAAGAGTCAGCGCCAACATGATCAATAGGACGTCATCATAAATCCCAAATCCCATGCACTTTATTGATTTCTTTTGAGCACATGCTGCTTCTCTGCATATGTGATTGCTTCAGCCCACGCACATGCCAAGTGACAGACATATTTTATCCACAGGAAGCATTATCATATACCGTCTGCATTGTCTTCTGGGTCTGAGAATTACAGCTTGCCAGCCTGACTTGAATGACACCCTTGAGAGGGCTTCATTTCCTTTTCACCTCAATTTATATTTACATAGGGGTCATAAATAACACTAATGCACTGAGGCGATTTGGTCAGTATAATTGTTTATCTCTCTCTAAGTGTAGATTCTAGACAATGCTGCTAGCAAACAGTCATTTAGGGCTGAACCGGGGTTGTTCTCAGAACGTGTGCGAGATCTTTCATTCAGACGTACCACTTACCACATACGGAACATGTCTAGATACACCCCAGGATGTTTTAGTCTGAATAAGATATTTTGTTTGTTTAGAGTTGTGCCATAATAACAACTCAATCAAAAATGCATGAATAGCAGGGGGAGTTGTTAGAATCAAAGAAAAGCTACCTTTCCCATTGAATTCATTGGAGTACATTGAGTCAGTGATTTATTTGGTGCTCCTGTATCCATTTTTATTACTTTTTTTTTTTTCACAGCAGGATTATTTTGCAGAAAAATCTTACATTTTGAAACACTTATCTGACTTTATATGTACAGATAAACTCTTGAATAAAGGGACATTTTGGTCATTTGACTGTATGATCTTTGTTGACATGTTTGGCTTCTGTTAGTAGGTTTCCTCTCTGTTTTAATATGACTCAGTATAATGTGGTGCATAACATTTTTAAATACTGTTTCAGAAATTAATTTTTCTCCTGTTTTAGAAACCTAACTATATGCACAGTCCACAGCTAGTGACACACAATACAGAGAGAGAGAAGGTGCAACAGCCAATGTGGTCTCTGTTTCACTGTTAACAGCATTGCAAATAGTGGAAAATACTGCCAAAGTTTGAGAATAACTAGACTCATTAGATCAATAAAGTATTATGCAAGACCTATAATAATGCACTGGAAAATAGGCCACAAATTGATTGAGCCAAGCCGATCATTTAAGCCATTTTAGGAAAACAGGACAGATAACGCATTTGAAGTGATCCTTGAACCTGGCAGCAGGACTCCAAACACATAGCCAAGATGCAACCTATAAAACAGTTTTAGCAATTTTGCAAAGATGAATGAGACACATACCCTAAAAAACCTTCAACTGTAATAACAGCAAATGGTGACGCTCGAATTAACATATGCTAAACAGAAATGCATTCACTTTTCTTTTTTTGTGTGAACGTTTTTAAAACCAGTTTTCACCCCCTGAGTCCTTGTCATAATTAGCTTTGAAGTTTGTGGTTATAATGTCAAAACATCGAGAAAAGTCCAATGCAGTGCACCTTCTATTCCACAAGAAAACTTTCTGGTATTTCCCCCCCGCACTGTTTTCTTTCCCTCACCTTCACAGACTGCAGTTTTGTTGAAGCCTTATATGATGTTACACTATCTTTACAATATTAAGTGCCTGTATCGTTTCATTAAGTTCCGGGTGTGTTTACTGAAACATTGAGGATGACTGCTAAGGTGAAACCAGAAATTCAAACAGCTCAAAATCATAACACCAGACTTTGAGACAGGGTTGAAAAAGTTGGGGGTTTACATTTCTTTTAATGCACCAACTAACAATGACAGCGTCACTATAAATTAGCATGTGGAAATCACACTTACCTAACTAACCTTTAAACTTGGTAAGATCCAGAGGTCTTTGCCAGTAAGGATAAAGACCAAGTCCTAAGAAATGACTTACTCAGTGTTCATGTGACAGTGGCACGTGTCCAAGCGCAGTCCACAAGGTTAAACAATGAGAGGATTTGTCATCTCATAATTGTAATTTGATAAAGATCTCACATGGTATCAGTGAAGCCTGACAGACTGGGAGCTTCAGGGCACTTGTTAATGCAATTGTTCTGGTCAGATGTTGCAGTCACAAATCATGCTGAGAGTTGGATGACAGGTAGCAGAGCTCATTGATATTTCCTGAGAAGGTCAAACAAAGTGTGGACATACCACAGGAAGGGACTTGAATATATATTGAGAAGAAACACTGCAGGGTTTTAAAATTATAAATATGTGAAACAACATAAAGGGAGGTACTTATCAACCAGTGTTCTCGCCACAAAAAACACAAGGTGTGGACATGTTTACTGAACGCATTTCCAAAATGGAGACTCTTGAGGACTAAACAATGCCCTCTCTTTACACTGACAGGTCCACCCTCCTTGTGCTGCATGTGTTTCACCTCTCTGTTTCAGCGGTGATGTATGGGTAATGCGTGACAGGGGGAGCTCTGGCAAAACCCGACATACATGCCAAAATACATTTTACAAGCTCTGCTCTAATCAGCCTCCGGCCAGAGGCTCGTAAATTGCCTCAGTGTGTCTGGACCTGGTGAGCAAACACAGCTTAGCGTTGGGCGAACATCAGGTCACAATCCGTGGGCAAAACCAATACTAAGTGAAGCCAAGATGGTTGAGAGTTAATTCAACAGAGAAAGAAGGGTAAGCCAGTGTCTTTATATTAAAACATGTCAGAGAAGAGGAAATACATGCTCCTGTTTAATCAACTGATTAGATGAAGGCATATGTTTGCATGCTTTAAGTTTAAGTCAACTTTAAGTGCCTGAACACACTCTCCTTTATGAGGATAACTTCTAACATCATTCGGGCATCGAGGGTCCAGTGGAGGACTCCTGAAGGTTTCTCAACACTCTTGCATGTCTTGAATTATCTAAATGATTTGGAGCTCTCCCGCAGGTTGAACTTGTCACCATTCCAGTTGGGAGGTTGTTTTGTTCTTTTTAATCTCAGCTGTAACCTTCTGTGTCCTCCACTAGCAGGAAGTGCAGTTTATCAAGTGGCGATGACACCGTGGCAGCGGATGATATATGCGGGACTGTGCTTCCCCAGATAATTCTAATAACATGAAGCCCTGTTCCTGCTCTGCTCCTCATTTTTAAACATCAGGGAATTTCCTGAGGTATGTGGAGTGAATCTAGTAAGATAATACTGTAAACTGTGCAGCCAGGAAGATGCCAGGTCCTCAAATAATATTGTGGATCTGAATAGGCACAGAGGTTGTGCTGGTTTTGTATTTATTTTTATTCTTTTATAATGTCTTTCTTTACTAAAAGTATGACGACTGCTTTTAGAGACAAAAAGGTCCAGCATGTATCATGGTCAAGTCCATCCAGTGCGGAGATTTAAGGGGGATACAAAAAAGAGACCAATATTGCACTTACAGTGTAAAAGCTGGGACTGATCTGAAGTCATGTTTAACAATTACAGTGGCAGGGGCAAAGTTTATAAGGTGCTTGAGAAATAAGTATTTTACATAAGTAAGTGTTTTACATAAAATTGAATATCAATTGAGTAATTGGATCAAAAGAATTACAATTCAGAGTATTGAGTTTACTAATTTATATGCTTTGTGTTTTATGGGCCAGCAGGACAGAGAAAGAGCTGAAGATGACCATCTTCACAATCAAAGCTGAATGTTTTTTTCATAATGTCTCATTTCATATTTTGAAATGCCTTTCAGGGCAGCATCACACATTTTCCACATCATGATGTGCCATTGTGTGATGGCACATCATGCCATCACACAATGGCATGATGTGTTTTAAAAGGCACATCATGCCTTTTTAAACCACAATAGTTTTAGAAATCCAATTATAATCTCATTTGTTTTTTTTCTCACCCAGAATGGTTTGGATAGCTTTCCCTAGATGAATAAGGACATAATATAGTGCTATTTATTTGATGACCTCTATGAACGACCGTGACAAAAAAAAAGAAAGAAAAAAAACCAACAAATAAATCAAACAGACGAAATCTGTGTGTTCGCAACAATTTTTCTACTCAAATGTGTGCATTTCTATATATATTTTTACATTTGGATAAGATTAATTTGTTGTCTTTACATTCCTCTTCAAACATGTATCGATCTAAACAGCATCCATTAGATGGCAGCACTGAGCATGACCTAAAAATTAGCATCAGTTCCAATCACACATCTATACATATATATATATAGGTAAAAAAAAGTTATTTAAAATTAATTATGAAACAAAACTATATTATTTGAAGTAATCACCAACTGGCAGTCATAATAAATATAATGTGACATAACCTTATGTCTAGAACTGAACACTGGGATATTGTAGTCCTTTCCTTTTCCTTAAAAAAAGCCATTGTTCTTTATTGACACATTTATAGCCATCTATCTCATCCAACTTTTGCTCCTTTTACATAGCTGTCATATCAAACTCCTCCAGAGTAATGCTCATAACTGCTTGCAGAGGAAGGTTGGTGTCTATGAAATCCAAGCCATGTTGCCTTTATTCTGAGAGAGGATAAAGTTGTGTTTATACACCAACACGCACTTGTGCACGCACAGAAAGACACTGACGTCTGCTCGGGAAGTCAATGAGCAGTCTGTGGCTTTGGCAGTGCTCTGTCTTATTTACAGGACGTTTGTTGCACTTGACATTTATCATGGCTCCGGGGCCATGAACTTCATGCAAAAGCTATTGAAGCATTCTATGCCAAGGGCTTTGGGCCTCCTGTCTCAGCGTCATCACAAGTCTTTTCACGCTAAGATAAATCACTTCCACTGGACCCCGAGCACAAGGAATTAGAGGGATGGAGGTCAGAGGATGAGCAAAGTATTGAGCAGAGAAGGAAGCAGAGTAAGGAGTGGCTGGAAGAAGAGGAGCAGTTCAAGGAAAGGGTGTTAACATCCACCAAATGCCAGGAGATTAATGTTACTCCAATTTCTCCCTTGTTAATTGTTGGGTACATTCAAACACATATCACTAACCATTAATAAGCATATGGTTTGGCAAAATGTTTTTATGATCTCAGAGGGACTAAATACTGTCCTCACATGACATGGAGACAACCCTACTCTTTGTTGAAGGACATACAAACTATATGTGGTAAGATGACGGAGGTTGTCTTTGACATTAGTCAAAGAAGTGAATATAGAATAGGCTGTACCATCTAGGCTCAAGGTTTGGCTATACCACACAATACCACATCAGGCAATTTGTGCTTGTCTGATTAATGTTCTCCCTTCCCAGCCTGTTCATTTGTTTGAATGGCCATGTCTTTGTAGGTTTTGCAGTTTAAAATTTTTTGATAATGGATTGAACAGTACACTGGGAAATGTTCAGGACTTGGCATTACATTTCTTCAAACCTAATCATTTAGCCTCTGAATATTCCACCTAAGACACATAAACATGGCTGTAAAATGCAGACCTGTCCAATTTTATTTGTTTTATTAAAAATATAACACCTACAGAATAAAACGTAGTGTGAACATTTTATATTAAATGATTATATTTTAACTGTTGTGTTTAAAGATAAGAATGATGAAATTAAATGCAATTTTAAAGGAAATATCTTTGTACATTGTGAATTCACCTTAATTGGTGCAATTTTCTGCAACATTTCATTGTCTTTATCACTGCACAGAGTTGGCTTTTTTGAATTTGAGCACACCGAAGGCTGAGTGACAATTTGTTTCTTAAAAGAAATCTACAAGAACTATCTTAAGATGCTTTGCCCCATTAAAAATAAAATTCCTATGAAGAAATAAAACTTGACAATCAGAGACCAGAATGTGATTCTGTCAGACTACAACAGAATTGTAATAGCGGTACACATTAAAAATGTTTTCAGCACAGAATGATGAATGGCTCCGTGGTGCACGGCAATTCCTTCTTGCAGCTTTCGGTGCAATACATCTGAAAACATTGAGCCCCGAATGATAAATTGCAGATCCAATTGGTTCATTGTAATTTATTGGCAATAAAGTACACAAGTGGTTTCAAGATTTTTTCTGGCACTAATTTTCAAACAACAACAACAATAATAATAATAATAATAATAATAGAAAGTAGAAGACAATATTTCTTTTGCATGACTTACAATGCAGCAGCGAAGTGACACAACGGTTTTTAAAAAAAATAGCTGACAAAAGCTCACTGATTCAACTGCTTGATGTTCTTGGAAAGGCAAAAGGATGACACTGAAGAATTAGCTCCAGGCTGCCTTCGGAGCATCATACAGAGCTAAAAAGGTCTGACTGAGATTATGTGCAAAAAAAATGTGATAATTATTTCAACAAAAATACACCCAAGGCACACATCTACAAGGGAGCGCAAAACTGATCTTTATTCTGTCTTTACTCATTCTGAAAAGTCTCTATTTTCATGATGCCATGTCAGAAAAGTAGAGCTAATGGTATATCGTATATGTTTATTCTACTAACATCAGTGAATGTCACTCGATGTGATATTCGGTTTTTATACCTTTGTAAGGGATCATTATGAAAGGTTTGACTGAAGCTAATACTGATCCCCTCAGAGGCTATTTCTGGTGCCCAGTGACACTGATCATGTTGACAGCAATCGCCTTCCCACATCACAGCAACTGCAAAGGTCAGTGCAAATGAGAGAGATGTGTGAGCATGGCCTGTTCCCCCTTCTAGAGCCTGACATGGCCTTTGGCGTTCTGCCTGATGAGGCCTGACCATCAGCATAGTCATTACTCCAACCAGAAGAGACTCTTCAGACATTGTCCCTGAAGAGAAAGCTGTACCCAGGTAGGAGGGGGAAAAAAAATGGTGGGACAGTTTTGGATTTTGCTCCCAAACTATGAAGCCCCCTGCCCCCCACACCCCTAGCTCCCTTCTTCTCTTGTCTCCTGGCGAATGTAATTCCTGCGCACCCTGGGGGAATTAATTAATTACAAAGCTGGCTGGGTATCAAAGGTAAATGATTTAATTACATTCCCACCGTCTTTGTTAAGAAGCCAACTGTCAGGCAGTTGTAAGCAGATCTGTGGCCCTTTGTGATGCCTGGGGGGCCTGCGTGTTCGTAGGCGTGTGTGCGTGTGTATGTGTGTGTGTTTGTGATTGTGTGTCACTTCTTTTGCATAATAACAATGAGCAAAAATAGAACTTGACAATCAGCACTAATATTGTTGAAAGTTTGAAATTGTTCTCAACAGAAAAGCTACAATATCATCGCTCCTCTCTCTCTCTCTCTCTCTCTCTCTCTCTCTCCATATATATATATATACAAACACAATGAAAGCCAATACCTAAAAATCAGTACTTATTTACAGTATCATAAAAAGGAAGTTCAAACTATATAAGTTTTAGAATTTCATGGAACTAGGCAGCAGGAATTAATTATCACACTAGCATGCAATCATCTAACTCCAACTGCAACAGAATAATTTAATAAATAAAGATTGATTTGAACGGATGGGAGGTCCTTTCACACTTCCTGTTAGAAATAACTGAGACAGTAAAAATCAATGATTTACCTTTACTTTTATTTCTTTTTCCCACCCACCCCTCCAAAAAAAAAAAAAGTTGGTCTGCATATTTGACTGAATTGATGACCAGGATCAGAGAGGATGCTGGAAGGAATTAATTGATATTTATAATGTGCGGATTTGGGGCTTGTAATATTTTGTACTTAGCAGGTTTCATCACTTCAGTGAAATACATTATGAGTATTATGGTTCATTCCTGTTGTTTGTTGATTGAATCTGTCTTATCTAATTACAGGAGGTAAGCCTTGTTCATATACTTTACATTGGCATTCACCATGGAAGCAGACTGTATTGCCGCTGTAGCTTACTTTTTATCTGGAACACGTGATCTACTCTAAGCTCAGGTGTCAATCAAATAGTTAGAGACATAGATTTACTCATTTGCTCTGACAGTCAAACAAACCATATATGGAGCAAAAAAAATGTTTTCTTTAAATTTTCTCTCCATGCTATGATTAATGAATCCCAACTGAAATGTGTTCAGAGTCAAATTACTGAATTGTGTCAAAATATAGAGTAAACAAGCTAGCATTTGCACAGGGCTAAAGTAAACCTCACTGTATTAAAAGTTGTCATGAGGAGTAAAGTGTGAGTTTATTGAAGGCTGTAGATGTGTGGAGTTCGGGGGGAAATGGTAACAGTAATTTCCACTGACTCCTTACAACATCCTCTTGTTTTAATCAGGTTAAACCCTTATTAGTGCACATTGCAACGACTGACAGAATTTTAAAATAGGAAGAGTACCAGGACAGACTGCAGTGTTTTAAACATCATTAGTGATTCAAAGCTAAAGGGTTTTTAAGGAAATACATTTCAGCACACTGTAATGTGATCTGCACCAGCCAGTGCTTATATTTAAATGAATTGAATCAACAAAAAAGGTTGACTGGGACTCCCCACATTACAACTAATATGTTATTAATAACTGTTCAATGAGTATGGACATTTTACTGAATGTCATAAACCAATTCAGTCCATCCTACAAATCCCCATAATATTTATTTATATATGTTAATTTTCATTTAAATTCCCTGGCTAGGAATAACAATGCTTAATTCAAACTGATATCTTGAATTTTAATGGCACTTTCTTTCCTTCAGAAAGGGGAATTTGTTCAATGTTTTTTTTTTTTCTTCAAAATAATTTATCACAGGAAATCCTTTAGCCTTTTATTTGCACCACGTTACAATTTTTAGACAAAAACAAATTATTTACTGGAAAAAAGAAGTACTGTTATTAAAATACTGTGGATTAACAGTGTGGCAATCCTTCAAGTTACTGAAATCCTTTCAAAAGGAATTGTCACCACACTGTAGAAATGTGTGATGACTGGCTCTACTTGATGGACAATCTAAAAAAATTAGAACAGTTGCAGCAAAACAATATTCTAAAGCAAATTTACTTAGTGTAGTCAAGCTTTCATACAATGGGGATAAACTGTGACATCAGTCTATCTTGATTTGTGCCTGACAGAGATTATTTTATGATGCCACAGATCAGTGCATTGAGTAAATGACCAAGAAACGTAAGCCTAGTTCCTGATGAAAAAACCTGGGTTACAAAAAAATCCTTCCCTCCACATGGCTGAATAATTGCTGAAGAAGCAGGCCTGAATGCAAGATAAATAGAGCTGTTACCGAGGTTTTGTCACTGCACAAAGAAGCTGTTTATAGCACAGAGGCTTCGGATAAACCATTTTCTGCCCAAACAAGGTAAATGAAGCATAATTGGAAGCCCATTACAAAATTGAAAAACGGGTGTCTTTTGTTTTAACTGTGTTAGAATTGAACTGGGGCGCCTCCTCTACTCTGTAAACCTGCATTAAACTGCAGGACTCAATAATTATAATGTTCAGGATCCTTCTGAGGGGCGAAGAAAATCAATAGACTAAGGACAAAGAACCTATAGCCATCACTTAATTCTCTTATCACTGTGATTTAGGGGAAGAGGAGGATGTTAAATAACTGTAAATCTTTAGCTATGACTTTGAGGGTGCTTTATGGCAGTTCTTACAGCGTCTCCCAGACAGAATGTCCATACCTTCCGCAGACCACACAATTTATAGCTTTATTACCCTTTGTCTTAAAGAGCAGGGAGACACAGCAGAGAGGAAAGAGATAACAGCCCCGCACAGGGGCAGCTGGGAGAAAAAAGAAGTCAGATGCCATCATCGACAGAGACATATCTTTGTGACAGCTTTACGGCTCAGGACCTCGGCTACTATTTGGGGGTGCGAGACAATAAACCATTGCTGTCCCACACCCTGTATCTAAGTAGTCGTCTCTTCTAATGGCCACCCATGCTTTGCAAGCACACGCCATTTCCCTAAAATGCTGCCCCCAGTGGAGGAAGCAAGATTCAATTAATGGCTTATCCCCTGATGATCAGATTAACTTTGCTATGCAGTTGATTCTGCTACCACCATGCCTTCCTAGAGGTCACAAGGAGGACTGACAAAAGTAGATGGCTAAGGCAAGCAGGGCAGTCTGAAGGGGGGGAGCTTTTTTCTCTAGAGTCATGAGTTCCTATGGTTGTGGCAGATGCTTCCTCATATTTTCTTGCAGCGCTGACAAGTGGCTTATTGTTTCCCTTGATAAGGGTACAGTGTTCCCGGTAATGGGAATTAGAAGGAGGCGTAAGTCACCGAGACACAGGGTGAGAGTGAATCAATAGATAATGGGGGATTTCTCTTGGATGCAAAAGGCACGGATATTATCAGAGCCGGGTAAAAGACCGAGGCCTTTTATTTGTCTTCGAGCTGCACTCACGGGTAGTGTGAAACCCAGATATAAAAGTTACACTCTACTTGAACTCTGCGAATGCAGTTTTTCAGTGTACCTCGGCTCATACCCACAGATAGGTGAGCGTTGTCATCCTATCACGATGATAGGCTGAACTGCTAAATAAGTAAAGACTAAAAAAGATCTTATGCAGTTTTCCCACGAGGCTTCCTATTTGCTTTATGGCAGTGCAGCACTTTCATACCACCCCTTTTAAAGCTTGCTTTCATTTTGAAAAGAAAAATTGAAAGTTTTTTTTAAAGACATGATGACTTTATTGGGAGAGGTGTGGGCACCATTTAAAACTTAGCTGTTGTGAATCAGAATCATATAAATCCAGGACATCATTATGTGAGCTTTCCCAAATGGTTTGAAGGTATGAAAATGCAAACTTCTGCAACAAAAATGTTTAATTTTTTCAATGTATCACTCTTTTACAATAAGCATCAGTGTTTGATGGCTACATGTTCATTAGTATTTTAGTCATTTGTGGGGTGTGCCTTTGAGGTTATTGTTAGAGGTTTGAGTATTCATGCAAACAAAAATCCCATTATGGTATGTAAACATGCAATCAAATCTGATATGCAATGTTTAGCATGGATTCTAAAAACAACAAATCCAAAAGAAAAGAAAACAATAAAAGTGAACCCTTACAGAATAAAACACTGGTCTGATCACAGAAGATACAATTTCAGCCTTATTGCTAAAATACTAACTTTCCTAACAGACTCTCTGCACCATTTACATTGTGTTAGGTAAGGTGTCCTGCTCTGCAAAACTGACAAAAAGGCAGACTGTAGAAAAATCTATGTTGAGCCATGAGTTGAGCAGATCTATTAAAAACTAGATCATTTGATAACGTCCATAAAATTAAACTGTGGTAGACATTAATGGCTTAATTTCCACCTCTGGGTAGAGGTAGATGTAGAGTTAAAATAATACTGCTCTGAGCTCTGGCAGTGATGAGCTGGTAGTTAAATTTAAAAAATGGATTTTCAGCCCTGGAGAGCAACTGAGTGACGAGGTTCCCTGAAATTCTAAGGAATAAAATAAACATTTAATTATAATAAAATGCTTTAGTTTCTTCATGTTCTAAAAAATGTTGAGAATGTTGAATTACAACCATTCTCTCATATGGAACACTGCCTGAAATACACACCGTACCTTGCAAAAGGCACTGTATGCATTTACAGTATCTTTTTATGCTCCTGCATTTTCTTTCACATGTTGTTATGCTCCAACAAAAATAGTTAGTTGTATTTCATTGGAATTTTGTGTAATAAAAGTGCATAATTGTGAAATGGAGTAAAAGCAGATGAGAGTTGTTTCCAAACAATTGTACAATTCATCCAAGAGATAATGCTTTATCGGCTTTTAGGTACCAACTTTGGAAATCTATCGTCTCTAACTCAAACTTTCACCAGTTCCTTCCAAATTTGCTCAATTTCAGCCAGACTAGACGTTGAGTATTGCTTTATAATTAACTCCACCCATTTTCTCATAACCGTTCAGCAATTTGCCTCTCCCCCTATTGATAGAAATATTCCCAACAGAAAAATAATGTCACCATGTGTCACTGTGAGGAAGGTTTGTTCAGGATGATATGAAATGATTGTGTTTCACGATGTCAGACGGAACCTGATCAGAGCACTGTCTTCCACATGTTCGCTGCTTCACTTAAATTGCTTGTAAACTGCAAGTGGTACATCTTTTTGATTTCTTTCAAAAATGGCCTTTGTTTTTCTGCTAGTTTGGAAATACCAAATATCCAGAGTAAAACTCATTTGATATCAAATGAACAGATTCTCCCAGAGAGTTGTGGATCTCTGCAGCTCCTCCACAATTAAGTGTGGTTCTTGGTTGTTTCTCTGATTAATGCTTTCATTGCTCAACTCACAATCATTCATTTTGCTTCTTTGTAAGGAGGAAAAGTATTGTCAGTGTAGATGCAGAAATGCACAAAATGACCATTACTTCAAAAAATGAAAAGTGTAAAGAAGGACAAAGACAAGTTTTTGTTTAATTTGTTTGTTGTTTTTTCTTACCTCCAGTTTTTACACTGTGTTCTCTTTGTAATTTCACCAGGGCACTTTGCTACCAGAGATTTTTAATATTTATTAATACTACAAACAGGAAGCAAACAAAACAAGTGTTGTCCTGTGTCTATGGGAACATATAGAGATGGGAAAAGTTTCTTGGTGCATCTACCTGCAGAACCCTGCTGTGGCCTCATCCCTCGACAAGAAGGATACTGTTCTTCCAACCCAAGTACAGGGGGTTCTGCTGAGAACCTCAAGCTGGGAGGCCAGTCAACATCCACACCTGCCTGAAGAAAACAAGTTTTTTTATTTTCCATCTTCCATCAATTTTTGGATTTTGATCGACTCAAATTGAGTCATCTGGGCTAAGTTAGAGATTGTTTGATTCCAGAACAATTGAATTCAGCGCTGCTGGAATTCAATGGCTCTCTCTCCCTGCCGATCTCTTCTCCCTGACTCTCCCTGACTGAGTTTTGCTTATGATTTGAGATATTCTGGGTGGTGCCCACATAAAAGAATATTTAATTATATCAATAATTTGATTAATAATAAATCATTGACTACAGTTAACAACTACACAAGCCGATCATCAACAGAAGTACTGATTTCCAACAATTTTGATGCTGTCGCGTGAGATTGGCACAACAATATTGGTCTCCAGAATTCTGATTCCCAGTGCAATGGACTTCTCAAGAAATAAACGCAATTGTTTTCTGGTACAGACTTTAATGATTTCTACTTATTCTATGCTTCCTCCCAAAATATGCATCTCCTTTCACCACTTGTATTATCTCCTCTTGTGAAACCGCTTGGCAATCATTGTTTCTTGTAGAAATCTTTTAAAAGATCTGTCAAAGAAAAACGTCGCCTTTATCTTAATGTCGATCAAAATGTAGAAATTCAGAACCAGGGACGAGGTTAAAAGGAAAAATTAAAAAACATACCCTCAGAGAATGATTTTCAGATGCATATTATTGAATCATGAGCCATCCAGCATGGTCAGTGATCAGAGCAGCAGTGAGAGTGTCCTGCCCCCCAACCCCAGGGGCCCTGAATGCATTAACCATTGGGGTACAGAGGGGTGAGGGGAATAATTACTCATTCCCGCCATGTGACATCCCCAATAAATTAAACTCCCCCTATAAGTTTTAAAGGCAAATGCATATTGTGGCCATCACTTACAGGCTGGCCTGTCTGTGCCTGCGCATAATTCCTTGTAAGAATTTGTTACCGCAACTTAGTGAATGGACCCAGCAGCCGACTACAGATGAGCGAGCAATTTGCCAATTGAAGTTGTAACAAGTGTGGAGGAAAAGTCTGTGTGTATGTGTCTTCATCATTAATAAATCCTACTCCATTAAGCCTTAATCTAATTATAAATCACGCCTTCATCTGCCATGAATCATCTCCGCTCTGTGTTAGCTAAATTGGGGAAAAAGAATTTGGACACATAATTGAGATTTTAATGATTTTTTTTTTTCCCTCTGCCTTTGTGCAAAGAACAGAGAAGTTATCAGCCTTACATAAAATGATTGTTTAAGCCTCCATAACTAATGGCTTTAAAGAAAATATAATTATAATTTAATAATTGACAAATTAAGCCTGGGGAACTCTCAGTTTTTGGCAATGGATTCCTAAAAACGTCTCTCTTTTTGCAGCCACGTGTCAAAAAGAGGTAATTATAGCCTCTGTACACACATATAAAACTTAAGCAAACGCACCCAGCAGAGAGCTGAGGATTAGGAACGAGATGGAGATGTCATCCAATCGTCACCATGGCACACAATGTGGAGAATAGGTTTGAAAAATGCAACTGGTGATAGGTGCTTTCAATAAATAAATTTCCACAGTGCAGGAGTGACTTCAGCAGCGACAGCCCAAAGACAGCTTGTGCTGAGGAACATCAACACCTTTACTCCAAAACCTAATCATGTGTCACATGGAGCTTATATTGAAGCCTATATTGTTTTTCTTAGTTAACACACGAGGAAGTAGCTTAAAGATAATTATAGTAAATAGCTCACAACAAGTCAAATCACTCCTCTAACAGCAGCTACCCTGACTTGTTTGTTGCTGTGGCTGTTTGCAATAAAATAAAAATAAGTAGGCAACATTTGAGAACATCTGCAATGTTTCCACAGTTGAAAGCCCTCTCTCCCCTCTCCTCTGTCTGTCCACAGACATACTTGACAAACCCTGTCTTTCGACACTCCCCTGAACTAATGTTCTGTCGCAAGAAAGCCCCCAGCTTTGAGTTGTAGGTGAAAGTTTTACTTTTCCTTCCTCTGTGCTCTTTTCAGTGCGCTCTAATGATCTCGATGTGCAACACCCGCGGCACAGGCAATGGGGAAGCCATAGGTAATGAGTCAGATGTATAATGTGATTAGTCAAGTCCCCGACCAAGGCCCTCAGTCAAAGGCAGCAACAGCAGAGATCACAAGACGCATTAAGAGACACTCCGTCACGATGCAAAAGAACATGTGAGCTTTCAGCTGCCGCCATTCATTTTCATAATGACAGTAAATGTAGTTGAAAGCAGTGGGATCTCTGAATGGCATTAGGCTCCCTTCTTTCAATTTTGATTAGGTGTCTCGCACAAGATGAAGAGAAATCATTTAGAGCGGAATAAGTGTGTCAGGAGATAATGGCTCCACAGGTTGAACACAGTGAGGAAACACAGGCTGACGAAACACAGCTGCGACCGGAGAAATTCAGGTGCATGTATGCTTATCTGTGTGCCTCCACGCACGCGAGCGTTTGTTTAGGTGCAGGTTCGCGTGCACACGCGTGTGCATGTTTGCCTGGCAAAGATCACAGGTTCTTTGTGTTTCATGTCAGATGTTTCGGTCTGGGTGACAGCATTTCACATTGATGTGACAGGTCTTTAGAATAAAACTAAAAAGGCTGAGTATCCCTGGTGAATACTTTCTTTTAGCATATTTAGCCTAATTAGGGTCAAATATTAATTTGTGATTAATTGCCCTTGCTTAAAAAAAAACTGTAACCATTTGGTGCTTTGCTCCTTTTTGTCGCTACTAAATCCTTAAAGGTTTTTGCTCAAAATTGTTAAATAAATAAATAAATAAAACTGTGTACAGGGCAATCCACCTGGAGATTTAAATCGTAGCTGTGAAAGTATTAAATCCTTCCGAATGTCTTTTAAAACTTTACGAATGTTCGTTGCGCCCTGACCAAAACAAAACACGATGACAGGTGCCAGTTTACGACATCCCTCTCTTTATGTCTGACTCTCCTCAATTTCCCCTGACAGATATGGAGGGGGAAAAAACAGATAGAGAGGAGGGGGAGGAAAGAGGCAAGGAGGAAACACAGGGGACCTGAAGAGTGTTTAGGAGGAAGATGGCTGTCAGTAGCTGTCAATCGTTGACTTTTTGATGCCATCGTCTTGGCACAGGCCTGTCTGTCTCGCGGTGCAGCAGCTATCAAAGACTCACTCACAGCAGACAGACGCTGGGATGGAAACACAAGAAGATCTGCACATTCTCTCATTTCCACCTGGCACACAAACTCCATCAAATCTGTGAATTGTGATGAAGCCCGTCCCTTCACCTGGTCTTCTTGAAACTCAAAAAGCTGATAACACATAAAGAGAGACTTGATTGGAAGCAAATTAACAGAAAAGGTGATTAGAGTTCAGTTGCATTATCACTTATTTGCTATTAAACTGCTGCATTGCACTGCATATCAATGGTCAAGGTAGACACACGTCCTTAAGTAAATAATGCTTATAAACTAAGCCCAGGCTGACACATTTTTTAGCATATAAAAAAATATGCATTGTCTACTTTACTGAATCATATCCATTTAGATAACATTGTGAAAGTGCTTGAAAATGCAAAACGTGTTGAAGAATGACGACCAGCCTTGTCAACTTATCAGTGAATGGTTGTCAATTTTTATGTGGATGTCTATGATTTGTACATTTTATGCAAATATAAGAGCAGAATTAAACATAAGTTTATTGTCAACTGCTGTTCATTCATAGTGTCTATTCATGTTGCTTTGTATGAGTAAAAAGATTTGATTTCTTTCATTTTCCATATTGATGCTTTGAGCATAATAATTCTACAGTCTGAGTTTGATTAGTTACTCATGCAGTTCAAGTTCTGTAAAGAGGCAGAAATGTCAGCAGAAAAAGGCAGAATCATGCATATTGAAGAGTCAATATGTATGACTGCAGGTATCAATTAACATAAAATACCATGACTTAACATTTCTAGTGTGCTTTGGGAATGAAATTCACCTGTTCTTGGATCAACGGTCCCATTTGAGGTCCCCCTCTCTGCATCATCTCATTGGTCAAGATGTTGAGTGGCTCAACACTCCTTTCCCTTCCGAACATTTACGACCTATCTTGTTCATTCTTTTGCCCTCCCTATTTAGCAACCGAACACAAAAGCCAGAGAAATAAACTAATGACAGGATCTCTATTCAAACACGCAGCTCAATATCCTACGTCTCAAGCAGCCTTCGGGAAGTCCTGTCAGCGCTCATCATTTGGCCTTGTACCTCCGCTAAACCATTGAATTCATCATGCATAAAACATCAAAGATGCACATCTGAAAGAGTGTGTCCGCCTGTTTATTGGCTCTCACTGCTCCATAAACCATTTTCATCCTCTGTGGGATGAGACACACATGCTCCTCAGTCCTATTGATGGCATTTAACACAGGAATATAAACTATAAAACACAATAATAAACATAAGCGGAGCAAATAAATCAGATTCATAATAACCCTGAGGTGGGATTTATGTAAGCAAAGATAGAGGCTTTGTGCAAATTGATGGTGCAAACTCTATCAAAGTGCCGGTGAGACACTAATATAGTCTTATAAACACACCCAGCAACACTCTAAAGTAGCTTCATCTCTCCTCTTTGGCCAGCATAAGTGCTTAAGTAATGTATTGCTTTCATAAGTGTGCAACTTAGTGGTACTTTCTTTGGTGTAAATGTGTCTCCATCCTCTGGGTTGTATGATCAAGTATAAAATACAAAGGCTATTGCTGTGGAATAAATTCAAACTCAGAGCTGAGAAGCAGCAGTTCTTTTTTGGAAAGGCCCATGTGACAGTGGCAGAGAGCCCCAGAGAAATCCATCAGCGGCACACACACCGTCCCCCTGGCACCCGGGCTAATGTATCACCTCTGATTGCAGTAATATCTGTCTGATGGATGTTTTTGGAGCACAGAGGGCCATATGAACCCCAGACAGGAGCCTCAATTGCAGGGTGTAGCGCTGAAGAGATGGGGCTCCAGCTCCTGGAGGTCCATTATACTTCTTTTCTCCTTTCCTCTCCCGAGTCCTGGACCCTATACCTCCTCCCAGTCCATTCATCCTGCCTTCTTCCCTCATTCTTCAACTATTTGTGTGCATGCACGCCTGCTTGCATGTGTTAGTCACAGGTCTCCGCTGAGAAGCCGACAGCCATCCTGGGGCGATGCCTGGGTTCCTCCAGTCAACTATACTGCCTTCATCTGGCCTGATGAATGGCTGGCTGCCTTATCAGTCCCTCTGCCTGCAATCTCAAGTGGTTCCCCGGAGCCTCACACCGCCTGCAGGTTCGGTCGCTCTCTTCTCCAAGCGGTTCCATCCACCTCACGCAGCACACCCAGAGACACAGCAAACAGGGGCACACAATTACTTACAGATAATATTATTCCGCTGGATGTACAGTTCACAAAAGACACACACACGAGCGGAAAAACAACAACAACAACAAAAAAAAAGCCAACAACACCACACCAACGGTAGCAGCCAAGAAAACCTTCACACAGCCTCTTCCACAAAGGCACACACACGTCAACAAGCAAATCCATCATCTTTATTTCCTCCCCAATGTGCTCATATTTTCTCGCGGCTGCAGCAAGCTCACAAAAATATTTATTTTTGCTGATTTTTTTTTCTTCATTTTTTTTTTTTTTCTCGAGAAAACACAAAAGAAATCACACCTCTCGTTCTCCCTGGCTCATGCCAAAATAATCAATGCTTTCCAGAGAGGGACTTGTGGCGCGACATGCGTGGAGGGAAGGCAGAAGGATGCAGACATAGCTCCAGGGCTCTGGTTGGAGATAATAAGTGAGGAGAAGTCCTTGGGTATGTTTTACAGCTATCAAGACTCATCATATTTGACATGCATTCTGGTGTTTACACAGACTCTTCCGTAAAATCCTCTGCAGCTATAGAAGTGAACCGGGTGCACGGAGCAAACACAATGCAAACGCAGGCAGAGCACACACTCTTACACACACAAGTGCTTCAGAAAGGAGGAACCGGTTGTTGCCTCTGCTTTTCTTTTTTTTTTATTATTTCTCCCTGCCTCTTTTCTCCACGTCCCATCTCTTATCCACGGCACAATTGGCGGCGTTAGCACCTGTCAGCTGACTGACTTCTTGTTCCCGGCGGCTTATGAAAAAATCATGGCTGCTGGGCTTCAGAGGCTGCTCTCTCATCAATATGAATTCACCATGGTCTTCATGCAACATTAGGCCAGGTCCTGTTTTCTTACAGCAAGCCGCACGCTGCTTCGTCTGTTATACACAAGAGGAAATGAAAAGAGTAAATAGTCCTTTTAGAATGTTGCATTCAATCATGGGTGGAACCAAGTCGCCTATGAAAGGGACCAGTATACTTGGCTCTCTAAAGCACATTTGCTTTCTACCCCCAGATATAACAGCGCACTGCTCCGTGTCTTTTATTAGTGTGTCCAGTTCTCCTGTAAATAAAACAGTGCAATTCTCCGTGCGGCCCCAGTAGATTGTCCTCCATTCTTATATTCCAAACAAGCTCTCGCAGATTTATGTACTTTTAGTTTTACTGCAAAAGCAGGGGCACTAAAGGTGCCAAAATATATGGGGATTATACTTATATATTACAAAACTAAAAAGCCAGAGTACGTTCAGCAAAAACAAATAAGTTGAATTCTATTATTATTATTATTACTCATATGGAAAAAAAAAATCTGGCAGGGAATTTTGTTTTGTCTGCTTGTGCCCCAGGCTTTGCAACTGAGGATTAGGACTTTAAAAAGAGGTTGATTTAGCAACAGCTTTATAGTTATGCTGACTGTAAACATTCTAATGGCTCTTCATCAATTCAACCGGAGAAACGACAGTGGCTGCAAGAAGTTTTTAACCTCTGAATGTTTTGAACTTTCTATTGCTTTTACAAACCACCCACAACCAGTAAAAAACATAATTACAAATACCCTTTAATGTCAAGGCGAAAACCTATTCCCATAAAATAGAGGAATTTAAACAAAAATACTTAACATAAAATAAATGACAGCATAAATATTTAACCCCTTTAAAGCGAATGATCTAATTGATCATTCCAACCAATTGATACTGCTAGTCTCACTATGATTGGAATGAAGATCACCTGAATGCAGAATCCTAAGATTCCTAAAAGGACTTGGATTCATCACAGCACAGATAATTGTCTTTATCTCGTAGACATCAGTTTTCACTTCAACATTAAAAAAATCCTTCAATGTCAATGTGGAGCAAAGGTTTTGAGAGGAGAGGCACATCCTGAAAAGTTCCCTAGTAGTCTTACTGGTCCACACAGTGTTTTTACTAAAGGTGAGTGATTTCTTGATTTCACATGTCTGGTATTAAACCATGAAATTGAACCTAGTTTTTCAAATTACATGGCTAGTCAAAATTACTTCAAGATTTAGCAAGAGGGTACAAAGTACTAGTTTTACACATAGTCATCTTCTTGTGAATAGCTTTCATTTCACAAAAAAAAAAAAATCATAGTTGCTATGCTTTTCTATTTTCACATTTCAAACAAACTTTGTTTGTTTGTAACATGTTTGGTGATTAATTCTAAGGAGCAACAAAGACACCGGGACATTTTTATCATGCATGAATGAAACTCTTTTATAAAAGACGAAAATTGTCAAATTGGCAAGTAAAGCTCAGTCTACAGTTGTGAAACCTATAAGAGCTCAGCAATAATAGTCTCTCACTGACATCAACCTGCTGATAACGCATTGACTCATTCAGCTTTCTCGTTACATTTGCTTGGGTGGACCAGCTGCAGGAATCTCTGCTTTCCTCCTACTTCCCTGCCTCTCTCCCAGCCCTTTAAACATGCCGACAGTCAATTATCTACACCACTTCTTCCTGACATCATCGCTCTAATACAAGCTGCTCCTGACCTTATGTTTGTGTGTCTTGAGCGGATGAAAGTGCTGTGTTTCTCCCTGATTGGATTAACTTCAGATGTGGTGTGTGTCCGGGTCTATTACACGAGCCCTGTTGAGATTTCGAACCCCAAGCCTGGACTCCCTCCCAGCCCCCCTCTTACCCTTATCTCCACATCCAAACCTTGTGATCCTCTTCCTTACAGCCACAGTTCCACCCTTCTCCTCCTTTTACACCTCCCCAAAGGCCCGCTCTCGCTGCACGCCAGCTCCTGCTGGCACACACACATGCAATGCTGTCATGTGCACAGTCGCACATGCACATATGCCCCAGATCAGGCCTCTAAACAGTCATAGTCCATGTGTCCATTGCTCACTGATTGAATGCCTGGGGAAACCCTGTTTCTTCATCCGCACCCTCCTTCTCTCCCTGCTCAGTTTTTCCAAGTCCAGAGGGGTCATCTCAGATGGAGAGCTCATAATCAACTCAATTAAGTGAATCTGATTGCGATGGCAAATTGGTCCGAGTTATAACATTATCATTAATGCCTCAAGTGCAGTCACAATGGGACACAGCAATCAGATGGGAATGAGACTAATAGGAAGGGAGGGAGCAGGGACTCTGCTCTGGAAACTTAGGGAAAGACTGACTTTGCTTTAGTAGAGAAGAGCGAATACAAATGTAACTTTTTGTGAAAAGCATAGAAGTAGATTGCAGAAGTGGAAATGGGCAGTTAAATAACTGCAAGATGTTATTGGAGAAGCTCTACTGTATTTGAAATGCAGCTGGGAGAACTAGCTTTAAACTGGGGTTCACCCAGTAATTGTTTCTCAGGATGTGACATTTGCCTCTTTTTTTGTGGGTTGCTCAAGGTGTCAACACCTTTCACATAGCCAAGATTATTATTTTTTCTTTTACTGTGGTTCACGTGCCCTGGAGAGGCCCGTTTGATCTTCTTGAGGACTGTCAACTTATTGCGTGACTGCATGGAAATTGAATTCTGTATTTATTTACACGGCAGGTTAATAGAATAGATGCCTTAGTGATTTGAAAGTCAAACAACCACACCTGCCATTCATTCCATTTCATTTTTTTTCTCTCAGTTGAGGCAGATCCACTCCTTTGTTCTGTTTGGCTTGAACACACAAAGAGAAGATGATAATGAACTGAATGGCTTATCCTGTGCATTCTAACTGCAGAATGCACTGTAGCTCAGACACCAATGTAGTAAATCCAGATTTTTATGATTGGCAAAACAGTTCTTGGGAAGATTTTTTTTTTTTTTTTGTTACATCCTCATCTACATTTTGCAAATACAGCTCCTTGCACAAATACTCATTGAACAACCACTGGAAGGTAAACCTTTATCACATTCTCAAGCCTTTAATAGACTTTCCCTCAGAGGTTCCCTTTATTTTCAATCTTTCCATCAGCATTCACACAGCATGATTCTTCCAACACCATATTGTCCAGGGTGACAAGGCAATATTTACTTATTTTGACACGCCTGATGTTTTGAAATTAGAAAGTTCAATTTTGGCATCAACATAGGCTCTTTTCTTATCAGTCGTCCTTAAAGGCCATATTTGAGGAGAGCCCAACTGATATTTGTTCCGTCAATAAATTCTAATCTCTGCACCTCCTTCAGAGTTCTCCGATTAATGTGCTCCTTGGCCGTTCTTCATGTCTTTCTATGTTAGGATACATTGAAAAGAGCGATTTGAGAGCTCTGAAATGCCTGGAATGTCATTTTACAATGTAGCCATGATTCTCCTGGTGTGGTTCTTTGTGTTGATGATGCCGTTTATTCATAAACAGTACCTAAAAAATCTCTGCAGTTTCACAAAACAGATGAATTTATACTAAAATTATTATACACACCGATGGACTCTATTAGGTAACTTCTAAAGGGAACTAGTCAAAATGAATTGTTTCAAGGGTATTAGAGTAACATGGACGTATAAGATGCATGTCTTACTGTTTTCTTGTCAAATAAAAAAATTTAATAGCCCAATATAACAGATTAGAGTTTGCCATGGTTGTGTGATAAAATTTAAAATGGTTTAAACAGTGCGAATACTTTCACAAGGCACTTTACTAAATGCTTTTTATCTGGGCATTGACTAACAATTCCCAGATAAAACAATTTCCTTTTTTTTTCTGAAAAAAAAAAGGAAAAGAAAAGGAAAAACATATGAAAGCCCAGTTTGAGTAAACTCTGCCTCCGTGCTCGCCTATCTGCTCATACTGGAGCTTTAAACAGACTTGTCACGCTGGAGGATGCTGTCGTCAAACAGAGGACAAACCCAAGGATGTCAATTGAATGCTGAGAACTGTCTGTCATCTGTCCTGATGTTGGTCTCTCCATTGTGATTAGCATCACTTAATATTCATGCATGCCTATCTGACTGCGGCGATGATGCCAAGCTGACTCCTGTTGTTTGTGTACAGAAAAAGCTGTCTCCCTATGATGAATACACGGATGATGTAAGAGCCTTGTGGTGTTACGAGCGCATCAATATGTTGCGCCAGTGTAGGCTCTGATGGTGTCACAGGTCAATTCAATATGAGGAAAGTGATATTGCAACAGAGACAAGGAAGTGAAGGCCTTGGTCTCCGAGAGTTGCTTGGTTGCGCATTTGCTAAGCAACACTGCCACTCGGTGGTCAAAGTTAGGTACTATATAGAAAAATATATGGCGGTGAAAGCTGCACAGATTTGAAAACATCCTAAATGAAAATCAGACACAAATCTCTGCCTAGAATAACATAGGGTTGGTTTTAAACTGACAAAATACCTCAGCTTAGCTCCAATATGCCCCCAAATTTAAAAGGCTTTCTTTTTAAGTTGTGGACAATTCTCCTTCCTGCACTAAACCAGGAACATCCTAAATTATTTTATTTCATATTTCAGTTGTATGTGTCAAGTTTGTTTCCTTGCTTCTCCAGTAGTTTAGGCTTTTTCTTTTTTTTTTTTTTTTTTTTTTTTACCTCAGAGAGACTTCATGAACGTGTATCATTGTGGCACAGTGACAGTCAAGGCCGGGAGGGGGAACGGTGGTGCGCTCGCCGCAGATGGCAGTGCACATTTTTTCATTCCTTAAACAGACACAAAAAGCAGCCGAGGGACCAGGGCCTGTCTGTGGGATGTGCTGGGGAAGAGTAGGTACTTGGCACAAGTAGCAGAAACAATTAGCATCACATAAGCAGGGGCCCGGAGCAGCAGGAGGCAGAGGGAGAGGATGGCGGAGAAGAAACACGGCATCTCGTTTTCACCAAGAGGACTTTAACAGATCTGCATACACACTTTGAGACATCCTCTTCCTTTCCTTTGCCACAGCTCAAACATTTTTTTAAGAGGCAGTTTGTGTCGTAGCTCATTTAAGTGACGTGTTCCTGTTCCCGGCGTGTTTTTGTTTGGATCTGTGCATTCTTAATTGGGGAACAGGCAGAGGAAGTGCAGTGTCCTTGGAGAGGCGTTGCATCCCACTCACATCCCGAAATTCCTTTTTGAACAATCCTGGCTATTCCCACTCCAGTTCTGGAGAAGAGATGATATTCTTGATGTAGATTGAAAAAAAACCCCCAAGATTTTATATATATATATATATATATATATATATATATATATATATATATATTTTTTTTTTTTCTTCAGATTTATTTATTTATTTATTTTTTGCTACATGGTGTCTTACTCAGTGCCCACTTAAAATGCAAACTAGGTGTGTTTAGACTAGCCTCCAGACCAGCAGAGGGCCCCAAGAGCATGAAAGTTGTCATGCATGTCAGGCACTTAATTGCAAATCTTTTTTTGATAAAAAAAAAAAAGATGTCAGTAGTAATAATTATTAAACAACAGAAGAAATCAAGAACCTCGATTATTAATGTGTAATTTTCAGTTGCAAGCCAATCATTCTTTCATATAGGATTTTTGTTGTTGTTGTTGTTGCATGAATACATTTAATCTGAGTAATTTGGGGTTGAGCAGTGAAATGAATAAAGTTTTGATGCTCATACATGTAACTTTTGGCAGTGTTTTGCAGTAAGGTCAAGATATCTGGCTATAATTATGGTAGGGTAGTTGCAAGGCTCCAGAATCTAATTTTGTATAGGATCCTCTTAATCCCAAAAAAAGGCTCTAACATTACCTAAACACTCTCTGTTTTATTTTAAGCAGCTTTATTGTTTTCACATCATCCCTGGCAATATAGCCTTCCCTTCAAATTTTATTTAGAAAGTCTACATGAGTGAATGAACTCACACTTGACACTTTACCATCTACACAGATAGCAGCCAAAGCTGGTCCCTTCATATCATCTCGATGTGATGAAGACATCTATCCAGTCAACTAAGGAGAGGAACCTAAGGCTGCAATTCCAGTAACTTACCTAATGCTTTAAAGATCCATTTGGATCAAAATCTTTGTAGAATGTTCTTGACACCTATGGAAACATATGATCCAACCCTAGTGGCAAGATACCCATTAAAAGGCTGGTGAGGTTAGTGTTATAGTGTGTGTGCCCTACTAGGAAATTCTGCAATATGTTTTGGTCAAAATGTACTTTTAAAAGTAATCAGGTCCTCTTTATGCAGTTTCCTTTTTTTTGACCCATACATTTAACTAACATCAACATTTTTAAGCTATTCTGACAGTGTTCAAGAAATTGTTACAACATAATAATAGCGATAATCTGCACTCTATAAAAGTCAATGAAGCTGTGTTGGTACAATTTTGCTCTGCTAAGCTGAACGCATAATCATTTGGTTGCTCTCATCATTTCAATCACTATTCAAAATATATTATGTCAAACATTTTTTATGGACTTTTTATATTTCACTTTATTTATCTGAGTGTGGAGGTCTAAAGAGGAATTAAATCAAATTAAACTGTTAGAAAAACAAAAAAGTCTCACGAGCTGTAAACTATGATCATATGCCACTTGATAAACATGTTGTCAGTGAAAATGTTTAAACAAATAAGTGACAAGAGTGAAATAAATTAAATGAAAACATAGCTTCAAAGACTCCTCCACAAAATGTATAAATATAAAATCTTTTACACTGAGATGTGACAATAACACAAACATATAAAGTGAAGTATAGAAAAGCATTTATGTTTTTAGTTCTTTCATTGTGCATCCTCTAAATGTGACATGAATAGAAAAATTATCTATTTCACTTTTCTACCACTAGACGGCAGCATTATTGTCTAATAAGCAACGACGACCTCTAGGATCAATTTTAAAATGTCAGAGAACATAAAATAATTTTCATTCAAATACTTTCCTCAACATAGTATGAGGTTGAAAATATGTTGAAAATAATCCTTAGATATTCAAATTCATCCACATCAAAGTCATCCATATATAATGTGCTGTATTGTGTCATGTTACCCTTCAAAAGATCTTAGTAATTATGCTTTTTTGTTTTATTTTGTTGTTTGTTTTTTTGTTTTGTTTTGTTTTGTGTTTTTTTTTTTTTTCAAATTAAATAAATTTATACCGGATTTTTTTTTAAAAAACAATAAAACAAAAACAGGAGCAGTCATTTCTGTTGGATTGTTTTTCAATAACTTCCAAATATTTATCCAATTTTGTTTTGCTGTTGCCTTTGGATTTTGCAAAATGCTACATTTGACACCTCAGGAATAAACATATTTCTCAAAAATTACTTGACTTAACTTCTGTGTTGTGAAGTAGATTCATTTTAGGCCTTCAGTTGTGGGATAACAAACAAAAAACCTGAACAAAGCATATCATTCTAGTTTGAAGGATTTGTGTAGTACTTCACAACTTATGACTTGCGCAAATAACTGCTGAGTGGCAGCAATGATAAATCTACTGCCTTTCTTAAATAAGACGATGTTGCAAAACTTAAAAGAAAAAAATTATCAAGTTGGGCCTTCCCTTTAAAAGGTTAACCTAAACAAACACTCATTGCAAAGTCCAAAAAGAACAGACAGTGAGTGATTTAATACAGTCAAACACAAGCTGTTTAAAAATTTCCCAAGACAACTGAGCAGAATGGCTGCAAACATCAAGACTCTTGTCTGCATTGGACTTGCTGTTGTTTTAACAGGTAGAAAATGTTTGAGCTGTGAAAAACTGTATCTATTTGAAGTGTTAATGTTTATTTCAGGTGTCTTGTTTCTTTCTGTTCAGGTGTGGGAAAGTCTGCCTTTATTGGAAAAAGTCACAGTGGGGGAAAAGATAACCTGGTTCTGCAGTATGTAGTTAACAACTCCCTAAGGGAGCATCCAGTCCTCACCAAACTCAGATTGGTAAGTAAACCCTGAAACGCATTATTTTTTTTATTTTTTTTTTCAGGCAAGTGATGACAAAACAGAACATGAGATCCTGTCTTTATGAATTACAGACAGTTTGTCAAAACTAAAGTTTTAGTTTTGGTTTTGTTATAACCACTGTATTATTATTTTTTTTCAGCATTGCTGGCTAAAGGTTAACCTCAGGCTTAACCTGGCCACAGGTTAAGTGGTGATTCTTCAGTAACCATCTAGCTGGCACCGCTTTATTAACAGGGAAGATAAACTGGTGTTTATGGGATAATAGTGAGGCAATAACAGATTAACCACTCTAACACGATTTGTATCTTAACAAATAAAGTTTAAGTTCTCAGTAGTTTTGTGTTGAGAAACTCATGGAGCTAATGATCAATCTGACTTCTGAAACCAATGAAATCATAAGTCATTGATAAAGTGTCCTCCATGCTGTTTTTGTAGTGAACAGTATTCTGTTAAAATTAATTATGCAAGCACTTTTTGATTGAGCATTATTAAACTTCATATTGATTTTTTATTTTTTATTTGTATTTCTGTAAATGATTAACTAGCTACTATTCAGGGACATTTGGCCAGAGGTTAGTTAATAACTAATGAATCATGTGTTCTTTGCTCTTTCTCTCTCCACCTTTTTTTTTTTCTCATCTCAAATGTACTGTTTACTGAGCTCCGTAGTAGTGTATGATACTATATCCACGCTAAAATTTTATTTACTGAAAAAGAAGTAAAGAACAATATTTAGTTACAGAGTGACAGCAATATGGTTCTCAGACACTAGAGGGCAGACACACACCAGTAAAATGGAGCAACATGCCGTCTAAACTGCAAAACACAGTTCTTCTGTGTTTTCATTTCAGAGGACCCTTGAAGATCATTGGAACAGAATGATGGTGGCAGCAGAGCAAGCCCAGTTTATGGCAAATCTCATACGGCTGATCAATGCCACAAAAGCAATTGAAATAGGTAAGATAAGATAAAGCGTGTGTCACACGCCATGTGGATTTGACAGCGACAGAACAACTCACAAGTTTATAACAATGCATTACTTTTATTGTGCAGAGCCATTTGTTTTCCTCTAGCTTCTTGATTAGTTTGACTTTATTTCTTTTTCGGGTAAAGCATGTCTTTGACTTTACACAGGAATCGAAATTTTATTGTAAAAATAAGGAAATATTCAATTAATTTCAGAAGAAAAGGGACAATAATTGTTATAGTTCAGAATTCTGAAAGCATTTAATTGCTGTCCAGCTTCTAGTTTCCAGCAGTGATTAATTGTTGTGATCGAATAGCATAATTCAGCATAATTACAGAGAGTTTTCATAAAATGTTATGGACTAACCGATATATTTATGATGCAGGGATGTACACTGGATACAACGCTCTGAGCATGGCTTTGGCCATGCCAGAAAATGGACGAGTGGTAGCTTGTGAAATAGAAGACACCTACATAGAAATAGCCAAACCCTTTTTTAAAGAGGTGAGAACAGTAAAGAAATAAGAAAAAAGAGAGCAAAGAAATATGACTTGGATCCCTCTATTGTGAATGTCCTAATGTTTCAAAGCCTTTAAAATAATCTTATTATCAGTCCAGATTATATTACACAAGTACACAGAACTTGGTCTACCGACATCAGAATTTGCCATTTAGCTTCTGTCAGAGTTAATTTGTGCAGCAGACAGCAGATTGCACATTTAACAACTGTCAGTATGTCTCCAGAAATCCTGCAGGCTGGACACTTTCAAGGTGTCTGCTCAGGAAACTGTGTTACAGAAAGATCCCAAGCCAAGCAGTGAAATCAATTCCTGTGTAAACCCTGACAAAAACATTATTTTGAAGTGGCTGCATAAAACTCAGTTTATAAAATGTTCTTTTTTTTTTTTTTTTTTTTTGCAGGCTGAAGTGGAAAATAAGATTGATGTTCAGCATCAAATTGCACTTAAAACTCTGGGTAAGCGGTTTTGCTGATATTATCATTGCTCTCATACAGATGTGAGTTTTGCTTTTACTTTTTCATGTTGTGTTTTGCCAGATGAACTGACAGCAGCTGGGGAAGCCGGAACATACGACTTTGTGTTCATCGATGCTGATAAGTCCAACTATGACAGATACTATGAGAAGTCTCTGGAGCTCATAAGAAACGGTGGTATAATTGCAATCGACAATGTAAGTAAAGTCCAAGTATTCAGTTCATGTTTTAACAATAAACATAAAGTGAATCATCTCTTGCTACACTGACAGGTGCTGTGGAGTGGAAAGGTTGTGAACCCTGTGCCCAATGATACCACGTCACAGACTCTAGATGCTCTTAATAGGAAGATACACAAGGACCAGAGAGTTGAACTGAGCATGCTCACTGTGGGGGATGGACTCACCATCGCTATTAAGCGCTAATGGGGGAGTTTTTATGACACAAATGTGTTGAACTTATAATGATACTATTCATTGTTTGATTAATCCGTTTACTCTAGGCTTACATTCTTTCTGTAAATTCAACTCTTATTAGTCTCCACAGTTTTAGACAGCAGTATTATGTGATAGGGCTCAAAATAACACATTTTGAGCTGTTTTGACTGTTCATGATGTCCTTCTGTTTAGTGCATGTGGGCAAATAAAGCAAGACCACAAGTGACAAAACCAGAAAAAACTGGTTCTGAGACATTTATTCATTTATATCAAAATTAAATTAGGTTATGTTCACCATCCAATCAAATGAAATTACTTTTGATTAAATAGTCATAATAGGGAAAGAAGAAAACAAAATGCTGTTTGCTCTCTGGAGAGCCAATACAGACAGTGAGCCACACATGGGTACAATTTTACATGTCTGAGTGTCCTCTTCATGAGACTGAGCTACAATGGCAGTGTCTTTAGTCAGGGGCTTATACTGCTATGCTGTATTACAGACTGCTACTGTCTTCCTACCCACAGTCATCCACAAATCCTTGAAGATTTTCTCACATTTCTGTCAACAAAATGTTGGTTTGCATAGTGGTGGTTTTTGATGTGGCTGAAAAAACATCTCACTGTCCAGGGCTCCATTCCCCTAAAGGGAGCCATGACAAGAAAGACAGAGCGAGAGAGGGAAAGAAAAGAAACAATACATTTCCTACTGTTAATTTACATGTCCAACTCTTATTAGGCAATTGAGAGAGGTCATGACAGAACACCTATAGCAACCATATTTGATCACTTCATATATCTGAAATGCAAAGTACTAACAAATGGTTGAGAGTACCAGTTTTACTGTCCTGGTTTACACGAACAGACACCATTAGAGGAAAACATAACTGTATTCTGTTTTTAAATACACAAAATAGAACATTTTGTTCAATGTCTTTTTAGTATCACGACTACCTTAGATCGATATAAACAAAACTGACCAGCTGAAGCTAGACTGGATAATTCCCTAATGATAAACTGATTGTTAAAACATCATTTTAATTGCGCAACCTTTTTAATCTATGTGTAAAAACAACACACAGCAAAACCAAAAATATGTGCATCAGAGGTAGAAGGAAGGTGTCAATTCAAACAAGAACTACCAGTGTAAACAAAAGTGACCAAGTCCAACTGAATTACTGCAAGGTGCCCGGAACTTCATTAATACTTCACGCACAATTCTATGACAAATTGTGTCATGGAGTTTTTTTTTTTTGGCAAACCGTCTTGAAGAAGCCGCAAACATTTGACCCGATTAAAGGGCAATTCTACCAATCTCATGAACTGTCGGAACATTTCTCAGAGGAAAAGTAAAAATAAATAAATAAAAAGACAGAAATCTGAATAAACATCTCATTCATAATTCTGAGATTTAGCGAACAGAAATACTTCTGGTAATCTAATGACATAGCGAGAAAAATGGCGCCTATTCTCACAGTGTGTGTGAATATCAAGTTTCGACTGCAAATAGAGATGCAACTGAACTGAGCGAGAAACTCTACGACCGACATATCCGTCTGTTACTTTTGTTGCTTTTTAAAAGATATCGGATCTAAAGTTAAGTGTTTTTGTATTGACGTCGACGCCGGGGCTTTCTAACATCATCGCTTTCTGCAACAAAAAAAAAACCGTGGAGTAAGGGTCCATTAAAGCACCGGCTGACGCGACACCTTTTCAGCACCACGGACAGCTTCGTTCTGCAAACTGGGCAGCTGGTGCGCGACTATAAAAGCCCGCAATGACGCCTCGCTCTCTGCACCAGAGCTCTGCACTGACAGCATGAGTCACAGGATGGACGACAGGTTCGGCTTCCCGCGTGGAGCCCTTCGCGACACGTATTCACAACACGAGCCGAGACGATCAGAATTAGAAACCAGGAGCGTGAGCTCCCCGCACGCCAGGTCTGAAAAGCGCAGCGAGAAAGAGCTGATGCACGGCTTGAACGACCGACTCGCAGGTTTCATAGAGAAGGTGCACCGGCTCGAGAACCACAACCGTCTCCTGGAGAGGGAAATTGAAGATATCAGGGGGAGAGTGAAGCCCGCGTCTTGTTTGGAGGAAGAGTATGGTCCGGAGCTGAGGAGGCTGAGGCAGCTGCTGCAGGACATCACCCACCAGAAGAACCAGATTGAGATCGAACACCATAACCTGGAGGAAGAGCTTTGCACCTTGAGGACGCAGCATGAGCGGGAGACGGAGAGCAGATCAGAGGCTGAGAACAGCATAGTGATCCTGAAGAAAGACATGGGCGACGCGTACCAGGCCAAACTGCTGCTGGACAGAAAAGTGGAGTCGCTCGTGGATGAAATCAACTTTCTGAAGAGAAACCACGAGGCCGAAGTGTCAGAGATGTGTGACCAGATTCAAGAAGCTCAGCTTAAATTTAAGGCGCACGAATTTGGCCATGCCGGCGTCACTGCGGCACTCCGGGACATCAGGACGCAGCTGGAAGGTCACGCCGGGTCCGACGTCCAGCTGGCCGGGGAAAGTTTCCGAGTTCAGTTTGCGAGGCTGACGGAGGCCGCCGAGGCCAAGAGGGAGGCGCTGAAAGCGAGCCGGCGGGAGATTCAGCAGTACAAGAAGCGTCTGCAGGCCAAGAGCGTCGAGCTGGACTGCGCCAAAGGCGCCAGAGAAGCTCTGGAGGCGCAGCTTCACGATGTCGAGGATCGCCACAAGCAGGAGCTTATTCACTATCAGGTATGACATGCTTCTTCTTCCGCTTCCTGTGGCGTTAACACACGCCGAGACACAGCTTAACAAGGTCATCTCCTCTCTTAATTCAGAACACAATCAAAGAGCTTGAAAATGAGCTCATAAACTGCAAATTCGACATGTCCGGCTACTTGAGGGAGTACCAGGACCTCCTGAACGTGAAGATGGCTTTGGATGTGGAGATATTGTCATACAGGTATAGTAAAATTAGCATGAGGATATTAGCAAAACTTATTGATAAAATAAATTAGTAGGACCTTGTATTATTTCATATATTTTATGGTTTCTGTGTCCATATTTCAATTTAAACGTGCAACTGCATTACTTATTAAAGGTAAGCCAAAGAATTTGTGCAAAACTGTTACATACCAAATACCATAATACTGTACATAACATGTAAACAGAAACTGCTGATTCTATTAATCAGTGGCTCAGATCTCCTGCTTTGTTGGTATAGTTGAAGTTAACAAGAACTAGGTTTGGATAGATTTAAATATAAGTATGTAAGTAAACTGTAGATTAACACACAAATTTAATGAATTATTATTAATCAACTAAGTCTATCAACTTAAGTTGCATTACAGGAGGTTTTTTTTTTTTTTTTTTAACAGTAGAAAAGTGTACTCCCCTTAAACTTTTCATGCTTTATCACGTTACAACCACAAACGTGAGCGTATTTGGTTTGAGCTGTCTTTGATAGACCAAAAATAAGGTATGTGTAAAGTAGCACTGTAAACAGGATCCTCAGGGAGAAACATGGGGTGAGAAAAACCATGTCATGATTTTCTTCGACCAGGCCAAGGAAACGGGTAGGAGTTCATAGGAGATAAAAGCAGAGTGATCCCAAAAGAATATCTTTTACAGGTTGAATGAAAGTATTTAAAAAATAGTTTTGGTTTTTTTGGGTTTTTTTTTTTTTTTTGCAAGGCTTTACATACACTTTCCATCCAACCTGTCTGAGGAAAATGTCTATTTCTATGAACTGATACAGGAAGGACATATCCAAAAGACCTGCAGATGTAATTGAAGTGAAAAGTATAGATTATTCCATTAATGATGTCTTCGACCATGACAAAATATGAAATAGTTTAAGACGCAAGGCAGTGTCTGTCAGATCCTTATATGGAGGAAAGCTTAGAGGGCAAAGAACTATTAGTGCATCTGTACTAAATGTAAACTCTCTTCCCCATCCTGCAGGAAACTCCTCTGTGGCGAGGAGGCTCGTCTGTCCTCCATCTCCGTCTCCGACCCTCAGATCCCCTTGCCCCATATCTACCACCAATCACCTATTTACAGCCTCCCCAGCTTCAGTCGACCAGGAGTCACGCAGAGGCGAGCAGAGCCCAAGTACAAGTTTGTGGAGGAGATCATAACAGAAACCACCAGGGAGATCGAGATGTCAGAGTTCGAGGAGACGGGATCAGAGGAGACGGATGTGGGGAAGGATGAGCAGGAGTGTGGAAAAAGTGAGAAAGGGGGCAGCGAGGAAGAGGGTGATCATCAGGACAGTCGAGAGGATGAAGGAAACCAGATGTCTGACAGTCAGCAGAGTCAAGTAGCCTCCGATGAAAAGTTGGAGAGTGACGATGATAGAAAGGTAGCCGATGATGTGGAGGATAATAACAAAGAACAAAACCACAGCGAAGAATCAGAGAAGACAGCAGCTCTCAGCAGTGAAAACATGGACACAGAGGTAGATAACAACAAACCGGTTGAGGACATGAAGGAGAAAGAAACTGCAGAGGTACCTCATAAAACAGATATCTCTTCAAAACGGCAAGATTCAGATGAATCAGAGGGATATCTAGTTAAATCTGATGAGGATAAACAGGGTTCAACTGGGGCAGAAAGCTTTATCGCAGCACAAAGTGTGAAGCCTGCTGATGAAACCGTGGTTTCAAAATATGAGGAAGATAACAAAATTCTACAGCACAGTGGTGTAGAGGTGCAGGAGAAAGCCAAAGAATTGAGTGGAGAAGCAGTAGTGTTGACAAAGATGGAGGAATGTGTAGAAATTGCAAAAGCACCTTCTACTCCACCTGAAAATGAGGAGAAAGAAGTGAGCCAAACGGAACAAAAAGAAACTACTAAAACTGATTCTGCAAAAGTTGAGGAAGAAAACACAAAATGCACCGGAGATGCCACACATGAAAGCAATAAAGACCAAGATAAATCCCCATCTTCCAAATCTACAGTGAAAGCACAGAGCAAGCAACCAGAAAGAGGTGACAAAACCCAAATCGCTTCAGCTGCTTTGCAAAAGGAAAAAACATCTGTGACTGCAGAAATAAAAGAGTGACAGCAGGCGCCTGCAGACAGCAGCCAGACTCTGATCTAAATCAGAAGATTCAAAAGAAAAAGAAAAAAAAAGAGCTTTTGCTGAAGTTAAGAATGGACAATAAAATGTTACATTCAAAGAGTTGACAGCCAAAAATAAAGAGCTTATAATGCAAATGTATAATTTTGGCACCAGCAGTTTAGTGCAAAGAACAATGCAAAGTACTGGAATGTATTGTCAGCATTCTTGTTTTAAAAGAACAGAATAGGCTTTATTTTTTGCAGCATGATTGAACTCAAAGTTAAAACTGGATTTCAGATATCTTGAAACAACAAAACAGAACCTAATGTAACTATGAATGTAGATGCATTTTGGTCATTAGTTTGATTGACATTGATTTTGGTATGGTATGTGCAAATAAAAGCAATATTAAAAATTTATTGATTCTGGTATAATTTTCTAAATTTATGTTGCATTTCTGAAATAGACAAGTCAACAGATTCACATGCATACATGGAAACACTGTTTTTCTAAGTGTTCACAATTAAATGCTGCATTAGTGATATTAGGTAACGTTTTTACTTCAGCACATTTCTGAGTTACTAAACGGCCTCCTGTAATCAGATGTGTATTTTATAAAAATGCGATGAAAACAAATATTTTTAAAAATCTGTGTGGGCCCTTAACGATGCTTTAGTGACCACTAAGAAACCGTGTTTGAACTTAGCGCATTTTAGAAGACCAACACATTTTCTCCGGGAAATTTTTACAGAATCTTATTTCATACCGCAAACCAATTTTTTTATTTTTATTTTGCAGGATGTTACACTAACTTTCTGCAAAATACAGAGCCCTCCAGGGCACATGGGATTTTTTTCCCTTTTGTATTCAATTATGCCACAAGAACTGATCAGTACAATATTGGGAAGGAACGCAAAATATCCCCCCACCCGCCCATGTCTCCTCAAGGGCTCCGTAGCAAAACTATGAAATAATTTAGCACAGCATTTTTTAAATACCTCACAAACCCCTAATACTAGGTCTGCACACTTTATAAATGCTTTATAATTATCACTCTGGTAGGCATTGATGACTTTAAAGACTTTATTGAAAATCCATACATACACAAAGGGACCTCAAAGACTTCTTGATAGGATTGGTCTCCTCTCGGAACAGAAACATAGCTTTACATGGTGCACAGGTGCAACTTTACTCTACTCCTCCAAATAATTTTATAGTTTGGCATCACTAGACCATTGTGTGCTCCACAGTTAATCTGTTGCTGCATAATTAACAAAATATAACTCTGTTAGGGCGAGCCAACGTGCAGGTTTCTCTCCCACTAAAAGTAACCCCAAACATGATCAGGGTAAGGTCACATGTGTAGCTTTGCCAAAACATCCCAGCCTCAAACGTCGACAAACAAGACATCCATGTGTGCATTATTAGTATTTAAACACAAATCGACATTCATTTCAGTTCTGTATTTGATAACTGTTAAGATGGCAAAGAATATCAAAAGTCATGACAGTAGATATTGGAGGTAAAATATGACAATCCCCAAGTAAGTAATGTTTTGGACTTATGTTTTCACATAAAAAGAACAACATTGGAGTGACTGGGATTATTACACTAAAGCCACACACAGTTGTACAGAGGGATTGGATTATTACAATTATCGTGGCAGTGTTGAACAGGAACAATGACAAAATGTATAAATAATATGACAATGATGGTCTTTTGGTTTGATGCAATCACAAAGTAAAAAGCATCAAAAATATATATATATTCTGAAGCACCAACATGATGTGGTGCCCGAGATGGTGTTGCAGAAGCCTTTGAACCGATCTCTCTTATGATTTCCCTTTGCTGGTTTGAGTTGGACATATTTTTAAGGCCCGATTAGTCTGATATTCCCTTGTCCCTTGCTGCATGAGGACAGTTTAAGCTTCCAGTTCCAAGCCCAGACCCAGCTTATGACCTCCAACATTGATGTTCTTCCCATCGATCAGACCAGAGAGAGTCAGTTTCACACCTACAAACACAAGGAAGAAGGTTTAGTCGTTATCTATACACTACAGTTTTCAAGCTGTTACTAAACCAAATTCCACATCTTTTCAGACTGTGTAGAAATCATGTTGTAAAGAAAACTTCTACTTTTATTTTAAAGCTGCAGAAGAGAGTTCTGAGAAACCCATGGACTTAGCTTGAATTTTTTGAAGAAGCGCACTTTACAGCTCTTCCCGTTGCTTTCTGCTACACTACAGCCTTTGCTCTACAGCAGTCTGTTGAGAACTCAAAAATGTTTTTAATTTTTCTTTAACGTTATTTCCGCTGCCATTAGCTGATGACACACTGATAATCTTTAGCTTGAATGAAAGTACACACTGTGCAGTGGAAGGAGTGCATACATGAGCACGATTGACAATACTAAGACATTCCTCCCAGCTTTGTTCCAAACTACTTTGGATTTGACCATTACAAAGACACCCTGCAACAAAATAAACTGAAGCTTGTGGTGGTTCCATAGCAAAATGTGAAAAAGTTCAACCGGTAATATTTCTGAAACATATACCAAGCGCTCCTGCAAATTACACTGCGGTAAGAAACTCACCTGGTCTAAGAGTTTGGGTGTAGCCAACACCTACAAGGCTACTGTTGTTAACTTTAGCCTGAAACATCCAAAAACACAGAGGGGAAAACAAAGTTGTCAGTGAGCAGTATTAGGTCCAGAGTTTTATGGTGACTTTTGTTGCCTTAGAACTACCACAGACGGTGGGGAGAAAAAAAAAGAAACTTACACTGAAAGAGGCATCTTTATCCAGTTGGTATTTGGCAGCAATGCCAAAGCTTGTGCTGTTGTTGCCAGCGGTCCATGCCAAGTTGATTGCAGTCTCCAGCTTGTCACTGGACTTCTGATAGATGGAGCCACAAAATTCTGCTCCATCATTGCTGTAATGATTGAAAATAAACATTTCCAAATAAAAACGTTGTTAACTCCTTCAAATGGCAAAGAAAACCCAAAACTCACAAGGAGCATAACGAGTAAAAAAATTCAAACAAAACAAAACCCCCAACAACTCTACATACACGTTTGTATGTAGCTGGAAGTCTGCCGTCTTGTAGCCGATGGCGAAGTTGCTCTTGGTCATTCTGGATTTGGCGGAATCAAAGCTCATCTGGTAACCGCCGAGCCATCCCTCGTAACCAATGACAGCGGCTCCGTGGATTGTGGGGCCAGCGAAGTCGAAGTCAACATCGCAGCCCACGTTGATGTACTCACGCTTGTATGCGGTCTTAACTTTGCCACTCTTCTTGCTGTAAGTAAAAGAAGGATTTTGTTAAAGAAAAACAAACAAAAAAAACAAAATAAAAAATCTCTTTGCACAAGACAAGTACCATTTCCCACATTATGTTTGTCTTTCTAGTACCCTTTTTTTAGAATAGATTTTTACAAAATTAACTCAACATCTTGACAAACACATAGGAAGAGTTTCAGAAGGGAATTCAATTTAAGATTGACAGGTAAGATAAATAAACAAAAAAACATATAATCCCAGTAAAGTGTTGCAACATACTGGTCTATACAGGGACTCTGATCACACAGCTGGCAAAGACACTTGTCAGAAGTATTTGAGGGAAAGATCAGGTTTCTATAATTACTTATGGAGCAAAGCAACAGACTGAGCAACCTCCTCCTGTTGAGTCCTGGGTTAAAATACACACAAAACAAAAACCCCAACCATCATCTTACCCAGTATTGGGGGAGAAGGTTGTGTCAAATGTCAACTTCAATCCTTTTGTAATCTGCGAGATGAAAAGTTTGGAATTCATTGGAAATAAGAAAAGTTATGTTGCTCTGGCAAGTGTACACCCTGTTCTTTTTGTTGCAGCTGCTCTTAATGTACAAAAACGTTAAACATTTATGCAAACCTGATCTTCAATAGCGATTTCTGTTCCCAATGTGTTGTCAGTGTTCCACTTCTCAGTGAAGGTCAAGCCATATTCAGGCCGGTTGTATTTGGTTTCCAGGGAACCGATAACTTTGCTGGTATCAGTATTGGATGAACCAGATGTTTTGAATTCCTGCAGGAGACATTTTTAGAGAAACTTGGATCACTTAACAGGCATGAAATTAATAACGTTACCAATTGTAGTAAATTTTGAGAAAATTAATTATTGCAGTTTATATGTATTTTTGTTGCTATACTGATTTTTTGTGGGTACTCTATAAAATTAAATTAAAGGTAAGCCAACAAGTACTTTTGGAAGGCATCCAAAAGTAGCAAGTATAAAAACACTGGGGTTTTTATAATTAAAAGTGACTTGAATGGAGATTCCAATGAACAAAACAGAAGACTGTAAAGCATTGAGCTTGGGACAAAATAAAGATTTTGAAAGTTCAAGGCTGAGTGCAAACAATACTTCAGGTGTTTTTTTTTTATTTTATTTAAAAGCAACATAGGGATTTAATAACTGACAACATGATTATTCGAAAATCCAAATCATCTTACAACTCCGCTGGCTGACTTTGTCTTGACATCAAGCTTCACCAGGCCAAATCCTGTATGAAATATGAGTTTCAAATTGAATTTGAAAGAAAAACATCTTCAACATCTTCATGAGTGTACAAAGACCTACCAAAGCCTTTGGTGAAGATATCCTTGGCAGACTTGCCCAAATCAGCATAAGCGGGAGGCACGGCCATTATACCTGCAAATAAAAGGAGGGGTGGGGGAACAATTACATCTGTTTTAACACATATATATATATATATATATATATATATATATATATATATATATATAAATAATTTTAAAAACAAAGTTAAGTGTAGTTTCTTTTTATAATTTGGATATGTGATAGGACGAAAGAATATAAATATACTTCATGTGAGTGGATACCACAAACCCCAATGAAAGGGACAATTGTATGTATATATGAAAACTTACTAGATCCACAAAATATTAGAGTTCCATTTGAGTATAAAACTCATTATGTTGCTGAATTTACTGGAGAAGGAAGCTTGCAGTATTTCTTATGTTTTTTTTTACACATTTCTGTGTTCCTGAACTATTCTTCTTATATTTTTACACAGCAACTGGGGTACAAAATGTTCAAACCAGAACATTTCTTTTTCATTGCACTGTAAATATATCAGTTTCAATCTAATTGTTGTTCTTGTGATTTTAGTGTATATTTTCATTTTTTTCTATTTGCAAATAGAAAAGTCACAGAAAAAGGCTTATCCTTTCAATATAGGCTCCAGTGCTTGATGTCCCATTGGACTGCAACATTTGGATGCATCCCTGCTGAATTATCTTGTTGGCAGTCAGCTTTTAGGCTACGTTCACACTGGAGGCCTTTTATGTGAAACCAGATTTTTTTTTTTTTAAGTGGTCGTTCACATTTCCAAATATATGTAACTTGCATGTGATCTCCTGCAAACCAGCTAAAAGTGTCCTGCATGCGCAGTATAGGATGCAGTCACATCACATTTAGCAAATCATCATTTGTAGTGTTTGCAGAAGTAAACATGAATGGGAATAATGGAGACCATCTTGCCATTTTAAATTTATTGTTCAAACAGAGCCAGCGTGTTAATAATCCTCATTATCACCTGCCAACATTGTTTTTCTTCCCGCTTCCATGCATTAGGACGCAGTATAGTACAGATTGGATGAATGCGACTTGGCCACACAGACATGGGTCACATTTGAAAGATCACACATGTTGCATTTAGGACCACATATCCAAGTGTCCTGGGTCGCATTTATAAAAATCCAATCTGTTTTGTTCAGACTGTCATGAAAAGATCAGGCACATGTCGCAAAAGGGCAAGAAAATCAGATTTGGGTCACTTTAGGCTGCAGTGTGAATGTAACCTTATACATCCATCTATTCCTTTAGTTTAAGTTGTATTATGCAACACTCATGAAGCTGCAAGTGACTGTTGAAAGAATTTATTCCAACATTTTGTGGAAACATTTCAAACACACATTTTTATTCAAGATACTTATGCCTGGGTTTTTTTTCTGCACTTACACAAGTTATTAAGGTAAAGCTTGGTCTTATATCCCTGTTAGAACCAACGTACACATAGACAGACTTATCACTTAAGTGTGCATTTAAAATGTCGATGAGCAAACTTTTGTTGCTCCAATATTAATAAAATAATATTAATAAAAACAGTATCAACAGAAGTGCATACAATAAAAAATATTAATGAGAGCTTAGTAGTTGTGTGGCAAGAGGGATTAAACTGTTGTGAAATTTGGTTGTTCTGCCTTTATCCTTATCTATTAATGATATGAATAAATGCAACTGTGTTGGAACTGTGTTAGAATCTAAAGTCTATAACTTTCTTATATAGCCCCAAGTTATACAGTTTTTATACTCGTTGAGTACAAACAAACCCACCATCTTTGCCAACAGCATAACTGTTTCACTTTTTTGATGAGGACCTCTGGCACAAATGACATCCTGTGAGTCAGGTAGTTAACTTCCAAGGTTACCGGGAAGAACAGGAGCCATTTTAACTACAATGGGTAAATTATTTAGTCGTGACTCTTAATGATTTTTACTGTAAATCAGTCGCTAAATCCAGTTGGACTGGAGAAGGCTTTGACCGGTGCTAGTTACGGTGATAAGCTAAAATAGCTTATTCACTTTGACTGTGGGTGTCGGCTAGTTTCCGCAATGCTAACAGGCCAGATAGAAAGCAACATCTAAAAAATAATAATAAAAAAAGATTTGTGACTGCTTTATTTAAATAAGTTTAAAAATGTGTTTGTTTTTTTAAGACTACAACTAAAACCTTCCAGTAAGAGCACATGTGTCAGACTTAGCTCGCTGCTGCAGCTACTGAAGCTAATTATGTTAGCCTGCAGAGTTCCGCAGAGAGTAAAATTACTCTCTAGTTCGTGTCTTAAAGAAAACCTACAATACAAAACTAAATAATAAGGAGCCTTACCAGTTGAAGACTTTGTTAGTGTTACACTAAAGTGACTCTTTGGAAGTGTTCCTCACAACACACGGCAGAAGCAGGCGTCACAGGTTGGAGGGCGAGCTGAAGGAGACTGTTCTGCAACGAAATGCTGACCTTTCGGTTTCCAGTTTAGGGCCAAGGGTGCCCAAACGTTTGCCTGAGTAAAAATGGATTTACATCACAGACAGACGGGTCTTGTGCGAAATTCGGTTCCCTTGGGTAAACCCCACCCACATCAAAAAATCCAGCCAACAGGCTGATTGGTTAGTGCTCCGTTTGTGCACGTTTGTGCCGTTAAAATTTTCGTTTGTGTAGTTTTGGTTTCGGAGATATTAAAAATTATTTTTTAGGTCATCCAGAGTTCACCATCCCCCCATATTGCTCCAAAACAAACCAAAATGGGCTAGTTCGTTAGTGCTCCATTTGTGCAGATTTGTGCCGTTACAATTTTCGTTTGTGCAGCTTTCGTTTTCGAGATATTAAAAGTTATAATTTTGGCCGATGACGTCACCAGCCCCCCATCTAGCTCCAAAACAAACCAAAGTGGGCTACTTCGTTAGTGCTTCGTTTGTGCCTTTAAAATTGTCGTTTGTGCAGCTTTGGTTTCTGAGATTTTTTTTTTTTTTTTTAACAAACTTTATTTACAAATAAAGAATATACAAATACAGACAGTAGCTCGAGGTGCTGGGGTAACAGTTTACAAATCAAATTAATCACTTAAGGTTATAAGTTTTATAGCTTTAGAGTTGGTGCACATTTTAACAGAGTCCAAAAAACATCTTAAATAAGCTCTAAAAACAGTGAGGTTGGGTTTGTTTTCAGCAAATTTGCAAGCATGAATGTGAAATTTAGCCAGCAGAATAAGAAAGTTTATAATATACTCTTTCCCAGACATACTATTATTGAAAAAACCAAAGAAAACATGTTTAACATTCAAAGGAATAAACATATTACATTTCCGACTAAAGAAAATATTGAAGTCAAAACGTTTTACTAAAAGGGCATTCCCAAAAAAGGTGCGTTAAAGTTTCTTCTTTGATGTAGCAAAAGGAACAAAAAGGATCAATATTTGGAGTATATTTATTCAGTACTGAATTTACAGGCTCGTACTTTATTCGAGACAAAATATTTTCTTGGCAATAGCCATTTTTGTTCCCAATCAATATCTGAATAAAGATTGTTCCAAGAAAAGATTGAAGCAGGTTTGCTAATAGTATTCCTTTGGATTATTTCTCTAATATGTTTATTTCGGGTTTTAACACTAAGGAACAGGTCTGAATTACCAATAAATAACTTTGGAGATCTGGGATATTGAATATGGGCTCTATCTGAGGTTGATATGAGAAATTTCAAGCCTGCCGGAATAGCATTGAAAACAATAGCAAATTCTTTAGGGGTTGCAGGGAAGTTGTATTTATGAAGAAATTCATAAACCAGTTGACCATCCTCATTAAACAATTGTTTTACAGTTAGAATATCATTATCCACCCAATTCTTAAGAAATATAGATTTATGCTTGAAGCAAATATTTTGGTTATTCCAAATAAAACATTTATGAGGGGAAAAGTTATGTTTATAAACCAATAACCAGGATAAAAGTAGTTGTTTATGGAAGCTAGATAAATTAACAGGGAGCTTTTCTATTTTGTAATTACACCTTAATAAAAAGTCTAGGCCACCCAAGGATTTAAAGACTTGTGTAGGAATCCAATGCCATATTGAATTAGGATTTTTCAAATATCTTTGAATCCACCTAACTTTGAATGTAGAATGTAGGGTATTAAAATCCAGAACATTGAAACCACCAGAACTTAGTCTATTGATCATAACATTGTTCCTAATAAGATGGGGCTTTCTTTTCCAAATGAAATCAAAGAGTATTTTATCAATTTCAGTGCAAAGGCTGTTTGGGACATTCAGGGCTGAACTAGCATAGACAAGACGAGAAAGGCCTTCAGTTTTGGCCAGCAGGACTCGACCAGTAATGGTCAAGTCTCTTTGTAACCATAGATTAAATCTTTGTTGACAAGAGGGTATAATTAGATCAAAGTTTTTGTTAACTCTTGCTGTTTGCTCTTTAACTATAGTTACCCCAAGATATTTTACTTCAGATTTCACAGGAATTCCTGACAAAGATAATTGATTACAACTGTTAATTGGAAGAAGTTCACATTTAGATAAGTTTAAGACCAGAGGCTACAGAAAATGTATTAAAAAGTTTAAGTGCAGCATCAATTTGAGACTTATCTTGTAAGAACAAAGTTGTATCATCAGCTAGTTGACTCAGGAGTATAGTTTTTCCTGCAACTGAGATGCCTTTGAGTTCACTATTTTTAATAAACGTAGCTAGAATTTGCATAGGAAGCAGAAACAAAAAGGGTGATACATCCCTGACGAATCCCACGTTCAATATTAAATCTTTTTGTAGTTCCATGGGGTAATTTTATTGAGCTGTTTCCGTAAGCATAAAGAGTGCGGATTGATTTTTGAAAATTCTCTCCAAAACCAAATAAACTGAGGGCTTTGAAGATAAACTCATGTTCTATTGAGTCAAATGCTTTTTGAAAATCTAAGAATAAAATAAAGCTGTTAGCTGAAACCATTTCTGGATAGTCCAAGATATCAAGAACCAATCTTATGTTATCAACAATATGCCTTCCAGCCATGAATCCGTTCTGAGATTCCTCTATAATTCCACTAAGAACTTTTTAAATTTTTTTTGCTAAACAAATAGCTAAAATTTTGTAATCACTGTTAAGTAAAGAAATAGGCCGCCAATTATCCAAAATTAATGCATCCTTTTGAGGTTTTGGGATTAGAGTAATCAAACTTTGAGACAGTGATGGGGGGAGTCTTTCATTATTAATGCTTTCAATAAATACAGAATGTAAAAATGGAATGAGTTCTTCTGAGAACATCTTGTAAAGTTCTGATGTAAGTCCATCTGTACCAGGGGATTTATTTGATTTAAGATTATTAATAGCTTCTTTAATTTCGTCAGGCGTGATTGGAGAGTCACATAATATTTTGTTTTGGTCACCAATTATTTCTGTGCCACTTAAGGAGTTAAAGAAATAATTGTGTTCCTCAAGCGAATGTCTAGACTCATATAATGATTTATAAAAAGTTTCACAAATATTTGCAATTGTTTTGGGGTCATCAATAATTGTGCCACTTGAGTTAAGTTTAGTAATACCATTTTTTGTTTGTCTTTCTTTTTCAAGTTTAAAGAAGTAGTTAGAATTTTGTTCACCTTCCTCTAATCATTTGGCCCGTGAACATATAAAGGCTCCTTTTGCTTTTTTAATATAAATTTGATCGAGTTTAAGCTGAAGGGTTTGTAACTTGGCTCTCTGTTGTTCATCTAGATTTTCAGGAAGATCAGAGGATAATGAAATCAACTCAGATACCAAGCAGTTTTCCTCCTTTATGCTATTTTTTATTCTACTTGCCCCAGCTTTACTTAAGATCTTTCTTAACTCATATTTTAAAAGCTCCCATTAACATCCATAACTATTTTCAGATTGAGCTAGTTTTAGAGCTCTACAGTTTTGTTTTTAATTGTTAAACAGATAAATTTGTCATTAAGAAGGGAATTATTCATCTTCCAATATGCAGGGTTCCTTTTAGTAGTTCTATCAGGGGAAATACAAACCTGTAACAAAATGCCTTTGTGATCAGTAAGAGGTGCTTGAATAATCTCAGCTTTGCAATTTGAATGTTGTAAGGAATCAGATATTAGCCAAAAATCAATTCTTGATTGTTGTGAACCAGCTTTATTTTTCCATGTAAAGGTTTTTGTGTTTGGATTATTTACCCTCCAAATATCTATTAAACTTTGTTCATTCATAAAGTCAACAATCTGAGAATTTATTCTTTGCCTACTAGGCCAACAGTCAACCTCATCATTCACAGTAATGTTGAAATCTCCTCCTAGAATTATCTTAATATCATTACATTTTTAACAAGATATATTGCTCCAAAATAAACCAAAGTGCTAGGTTTTGCCGCTATCCCTTATAATACTTTTATACTCTTGTCCTACACACTTGAATTAAATTGCTAAACTGCCGCGTGCAGCCAAGATCTACAGAGCTCTGCTAACGAGCTAATATTAGAGTCAAGTGTGCTGAAGCAGGGAGACATTTAAAAGTTGCAGGACACCACATATTTTTTTACGGAATAATTACATTTAATTTACACGGCAGAATGGCACTAAATGTACCAGTTATTTTCGTTAGATCTATTTTTTTTTATTACGCTGGACTACTATGCACATATCCCATATAAGAAAATGCAGCCATCATCTTTATGAAATAGGTCTGTTTTTCTTCACAACCAAAAAAATAAGAATAAACCGATTGCTCTTTAAAAATCACAACTGATTTTAGATATATGTCAACAATGACAAGATTCATATTTTCAAATGACGAACTAATGTTTGTGGCTCTAAACCCGTTTAGTCAGCCGGACTGAGGTTGCAGACCCTTATATTTGAATGAAACCTGCTCCGCTCCACTAGGAGGCAGTCATGCAGCAATCTTTTGTTTACCAACTAGAGCGCCATCAAACAGAAGAAGGCGAAGGTTTTGCCGCTTGCTAGCGTGTGGATAACAATCCAAGTATCTAAGCAATTTTCTGTACTGTTGACCATTTGAAGTCACCGTATCCTCGTTTGTTAGTTTCCCTTCGTTTGATGATCATATTCAGGACGCGGAAAAAAGGTAAGTTGGGGATTTTGCCCCGGAAAAACAAGGCTGTAAACGTTAGCATTTGAGAGTTCTGACCATGACGTTACACATGCAAAAAGGTACAAATGGATGACCTGAACGACGAGAACCTACAAAAGAAACCAGTGGTTATTTTGACTCGACTCCCCGAGTTTACTCTCAATGCGCTTCAGCCGCCGACACCCCAGCAGTTCGACAGCGAAGCCGATTCCCTCGGCAGCTCCGACTCCGACATGCTGTGGGAACCAGGAGACGAGTCGGGGGACTCGGATTTTGGAGCCACAAAGAAAACTCAGCACAAACACAAAAAGGCGAATGAAGTGAACGTGCATTCGCCGTCAGTGAGCATCAATAACAACAGCACCAGCAACAACAGCCATAGCACCACCAACAGCAGCGTCTGCAATAACGACAGCAACAGTGGCAGCAACAACAAGAACAAAGGTAAGGACGTTTCCACCCACAAGCGTAATAACGCTGGAATTGCTAAAATGCCTAAGGAGTTCAATCTCCCAACTCCGTATTCCAATTGTGTCCCCCCCTCATCAGCTGGTGATGCATCCCCCATCATAGTGTCTGCAGCGTTTGCCAGCAACTCCAATGAAACGAGAAAAGTGCGGCCTGATTTGCCAGAGGTAGAGATTGAGTTGGACATGGAGGTCCTGGCCAGGAGGAGAATCATGAGGTGGCAACGAGGCAAGATCGTCGAGATAATTAATAAGGGTAAGAAAGTGTGTGTTTGTGTGTGTTTAATAAGTTGAAATAAAATCATTAATTGACTGGAAAGATAGGTGTTCATGTTGACTGAAGTAATCTCTTCAGGAACTGAGGTAGTTATCTGTGACCATTTGTTCCCCTTCTGTATCAATCAGGGTAAAACTTTTACCTCAGAAAAGACCCCAGCATGAAAAGTGAGTCATCCTGTTCAAACTTATTGAGATCTCATTAATCAGAGCTCAGAGTGACATGTTAATGCCTTGTGCTTCATGGGAATATGTAACATTGGTCAGTGTTGCGTGTTTCTGTGGAGTTTGAAGGTACTTCGAGTCAGTTGGTAAAATCAAATTTGGGAGTCAGACTCGAGCTGCAAAAACAAATTCAAATCAGATTAATTTCAATAAATTGATTAATGAAACAATCCAGTAATGTAGTAGCTGATTAATGGTCAACAGGAGTACAGTGACTCTCAGTCAGAGTTTCTGACAGAGCAATGTATTTATGCAGATGACGGCAGGAGCACAGGGAGAAGGCAGAGGAGCATTTTTTTTTTTTACAGATTATACTGTCATGACATAGTGGTAGTTGTAAAAAGCCATAATTTTTATATATTTGAATGTACTTTGAGGCACATTCTTGGATTATGTGATATTATTGGATCATTACAATCTATTCATGGTCGCTGTAACTTTAAAATTTATTTAAAAAAACATTACAATAACTCTTAATGTGTTGTCTGGAGTAACTTTCACTCCGAAAGAGAAAGTGTCATCATAATTATCTTGCTAAGGTTTGCTAGTTTTATTTCTGCCTTTTCTTCTTTCACTCATTTTGCATACATATTGCCACAAAGCTTTTCCAGTTTTTCTGATGTTTTACACTGTATCTGCTCTGATGCAAGCCGAGATAAAGACTTTGTTTGCCTAGGTTTTTTAGCCTTTTCTGTTGCTTTCTGTATCTTCCTTACTTAATGCAGGGATAGTTAGTAGAAGCATTTCTAGAGCAAATTACATTTACTGTAATGACTGTTCACTTGTTGTTTTTCATTTTGTTTTTCAAAATGTATTTTTGTAAATAGATTGAAGAGACCGTTGACTCCTTTTCCCCTTAATCCTATGTATTGACTCGTGAATATGTCTGAAATATCAACACATTTCATCTTTAAAAAAAACTTTGCATCCTTTTTATTTTTAATATATGCCATGTCACAGGGCTTGTGCTTTGTGTGCGTCTCTCAATTTTCCTCGAGTTTCATGAGCTGCAATAAAATCACGTAGTCAAGATTCAGTAGTTTTGTTTGTTTTCTTATTGTCTTTGCAGACGATGGACGAGTAAAGTACAAAGTGATTTTTAATGAAAAAGGGAAGAGCTTGGTATCAGGACATCACATCGCGAAGAAAACCAACCCAAAGCTGGACCAACTGTACGTCGGAGCCCGAGTTTTAATTCAGTCTCCAGAAGATGAGCAGTGCTTCCTGCCTGGACTTTTGGCTGAGCTCCCCAGCAGAAAGAATCGCTTAAGGTCTTGGATCAAATGACTGCTAAGACATTTATGAACCCCCATTTAGAAAAAAAAGAAAAAAGTATTTTTGAATAACTTTATGCTTTTCAGGTTTCTGGTGTTTTTGGATGATCACACACCAGTTTATGTCAGCTTACCATCACTTTATCTCATTTCCAGACAAAGTAAGTTTGACTGTTTGATCATTTTTTATTTATGAATTATATTTTGCATCTTTTCTTCTGTAGAATTACGATGATGTATGTTTCATATGTTATGTTTTAGAGATAATATTTACCCTGCGCCTCACTAGGATTTTACCTCTGTTTTTTTTAAGCCTAGCATTGCAAATAAACCTTTCCTTTTTTGTGCTTATTTGGTTTTATGCTGCATATAGTTGAAGCCAGATATTACATACACCAAAGTAAAAGATACACACATTTCTTTCTCACTGTCTGAAATTAAATCAGACCAAACTTTTCGTGGTTTAGCTTGGTGAGAATTACAAAATATATTTCTATTTTGTAAATGCCAGAACACTTGGCAAAGACATTTCTTTTGTGACCCACATTATGCATTTTATGACCAAATGTATTTAAACTTTTGAATTTCCTTAAAGTCACAAAAAAAATTCTGAAAAAATGTTTTAGCCAAGTTTTCTGGCATCTATCAAATATAAATAATTTAGGTAATTCTAAATAAGCTAAAACAATAAAGGATTTGTCTGTGTCTTTTTATTGGGTGTATGTAAATATCTGGCTTCAACTGTAATTGCTTATGTTTTATCAGGATGGCATTGTCGTAGTTATGCTACATTGAGATGGTATGTTTGTAATCAATTTGGTGGACTTCGTTTAAACAAGTTTTTCATTAAAATTTCTGTAATTTATGTGGTACTGTTTGCTGTTTTGTCCAGAAGAGGGCACTGTGAAACAAAAAGTGCTAGACTGCTGTGGAAAGAATTTCTTTTTCTTTAATACTTTGATTCATTTCTTTTTTTCTTTTTTTTAAACAGTGGACGATCCTTTAGGGGACCTTGTAGATGGTCCACACAAGTTATTCATGGAACATTACTTGAGGAGTTGGCCGTATCCACACCTAACCCACTACAAAGAGGGACAAACTCTTAAAATAGAACTGAATGGAGTCCATCAGAAGTGTCAAGTTGAGTCGGTTGATTGCAGCTTGATGAAGGTTGTTTTTGAGGTTAGTATCGATTGGTAGGTATTTTCTTAACCTACATACGAAAGAACCACAGACAACGTTTATTAGTTTTCAAACAATCTTGCGCAAAAGGGAAGACCCGGCAAACTGCGTCTCCATGCTGCTCACCATGTGTTCTAACTCTGCTTCAGCGTTCATCTTTTTATTAACAAAGGGAAACAAGTGAGTGGAATATGGGGGAGTAATAAATCAAAGAAGGGGGCCATTCTGATAACGAGAAAGAAGGAACACAGAAACTAAATTCTACACACAGACAGTTTTACGACTAAAGAGTATCTCAGAAAATTCTCCCTGAAGAAGATTAAGACCATCTGCAAAAACATGCTCAAGGTTAAAAAGAAAAGCAAGTTTTGTCTTACACGCGGTTAAAACACTAAACCTTTAAATGAAAAACAAACTAGTAAAACTACTAATGTAAGAAAGATAAGAAACATACTAATTCTAACAGGTATCTTTATTTTCTGATTTTATTCTACTTCGTAAAATCTGAAACCTAGTCCGTTTAAGTGATGTGTTTTAATCCAAAAATAGAACAGTTTTGATTTATTTTTTTTGTGCTATTTTAAAGAAATTATCCAGATGTGGGAGATACCAACGTACAGCAAAACTATGGGCCTAGGAAATTAACACTGGTAGACTGAAAATTTGGGAGCATTATTTTTATATTTGTTTAATTGATGCTAAATATTATCACAAAATTTCCCTTTGAAATGAAATCCACAAATTATGCTTTAGCAGATAATCTTTATGGTCATCATTTGACTGATGACATCATACAAATATTTTGTTAAACAAAAGTGACAGTCCCATCCATACTTTTCTTTTCTGTTGTTTGCAAATGTCACCAGTTAAAGTTATTCTATTTTCAGTTGGAAGAATCGCTTTCATGAACAAGATTGCATTTCTATTTCAGTATTGCATTGACCTAAAATAAATTGTTTCCTGTATGTGTCAAGGTTAAGCTCTAATACAGAATTTAAAGTTATTGGGTCAGGCTGAAGGTTCAAGACTTTTTGTTCATTTGTATGACTGAGTAGTCTATATATAAGGCACATTATCCATGTAATTCAGTGAAATCATACATTTCAATATATTATTTCAGCATCAAAATGCTTGAGAATAAAAAACAGCAAACAAACAAGCAAGAAACAGAACATTACTGTGTCAAAATAAAGGTTTAAAATAGACATATACTAATGATTTAATTATTATTAATCAAAAACCTGTATCTTAGCATTGATTTTAAAGTAACTCAAAATTTTATCATTTCATCATTCGTCAATTTTCAGAGTAATCTCCGAAGTATGGTAACTTGTCCTATTGCTTGGCTGAGCTAGTGGGAGCATGTATATACTTACTAAGAGTATATACAAGATGGAGTCTTGGGGAACTCGATATAGGGATTTTGTCAACTTTAATGAAAAGTTACCCATTGACACAGAGAAGTCCCTCTCCTTTAAGTCAGTCAAGTCTTGTTAGAGAATCTGACCCAGCTCTCTAGTCACTTCAGTATTATCATGGTCAATAGTACAATAATAGATTAATTAAATACAGACTGAAGTTTTGTCAAGGCTGTTTTTCCACTTCTACAGCTAATTAAAAGATAGAATATTACCTCAAACTTTTGAATACACAAATCTGGGATTATTTTCAAAGAGTACTTTAATCTGACAAATGTGTCTCATTGCAACCCCTATTCTAATTTCTAAAAAATGTTTGTATATAAACATTTTATATTTTACACAGGAAAATGGGGAGATGGACTGGATCCACCGAGGCTCCCTACGACTGGAGCACATGTCCAAGTTCTTGGAGTTGAAGCAAAATCGAGAATCCAAGGCAGATAATTAACTCTAAATGACATATACATATTTAGAGAAAGAGGACATTAAATAAAATTAAAAAGACAAAAAAAAATCATTATGACTGTAAATACATGTTTCTTTCTGACCGTTGATTTACATTTTGGTTCCTGATGTAAGGTTTAAGCATGTAAACTCAAAATGGTAGTCATTTCTTTTGGTCATTCTTCTCGTTTCTGTTGAAGAGTGTAAATATGTTTATTCTCTACATTTTTTCCATTTTAAATGTATTTCCAAATATTTGTGCATATAAACCCTGCTAAAAGTAACCTGTTTAAACAAGGACAAGTAAACTATTTAGCAAAAATATTATGCAGAACAACTTAGGTTTGATTTGAACATAATATTTCAAGCTTTGTTTTACTCCTATTTTGATCCTGGAACTGTACTTAATTAATGCCCCCGTACAAGTAAAGCTTTTGTGTATTTTAAGAATGTCTCCTTCTTCTATCCGGCTTTTTATTTGATGCTATTTTCACAATTGGGTGTGCCTAGGTGGACATTGCTTCTTCAGCACTAGTGAAGGTATTTTATTCTGTTATTCTCACCTTTTTTTTCCTTTTTTTTTTGCCCTAGAAATAGCTTTGGCATTTAAAGATAAAAAAAAAAAAAAAAAAACAACTTTTCACTCATTTCTATATACAACTTGGCGAATGATGACCATTCTGTCATGAACACTATTGTTTTTAAAAAGAAAAAAAAATAAATAAAGTTTTACCATGTGTATTTAGTTTGACCTTTGTAATTAGCTTTACATGTAATCCAGTCCAACATTGATTGTAACATTTTTAGTTGTAAAATTGACAGTCAACATTTTTATCTGTTTAGCTGGAACATAACTGAGGAATGGTACAACATAAAGAAGTTACAATGTATGTGCATTTAGCATCACATCGAGGTACAAATGTGAAATAAGACAGTTATCCAATGTGTAATTTGATTTTAAACCCCCTGAAAATAATAGGCGAGCAGAAACCTTTTCAGGTCCCAACCACACATATAGCTGTCAGACAAGTGTGCATAAACTTGCAAAAGGCATGAATATTAAATTCACGTTGTGCTTTCTTTTTAAGCTTTTTTGAATATTTTGTTCCATGGTAAAAAAGTTAGTCAGTCTAGATTTTCAGTTATAGTTTGATTACCAGATTTTCTTTCCTCTGAAATTTAAGACCTTCTCCCAGATCCTGGCAAAGGCTGCTCTAAAAGAAATCCTTGTTATACTAGCAAATAGAAGCTATATAGCTATGCATTATGTCTGCATGTATGAAGAGAGAGTTGGTAGTTAGTCATTTTGCTGTATTAATTCAAGAGACACCTCGGTTTAGGGCGAGACATGCCACGTCGATGGACCGCTTATTTGTGTGCTGGAGTGAGTGGATAAATGTGTGAATGAGCACATGTGAAAAATGAAGTGTTGTCATGGCTGTGAAAGGTGATAGAATGGTGTGAATGGTAGAAAACTTGCAACACCTCCACCCACAAGTCCCTTGTCGGGACATTTGCCTTGCAACCACGTGAAAAACAAGTATTGCCAAAATAGTAAAGAGCACTCACACGAAGCTTAATGTTAATTAAAACCATCACACTAAAACCACAAAGCAATTACACCCAAAGGCTTTTCAAATTTTTCTGAATAATAGCGTGTGTAACCAAAATGTTTTTCCATCTATTAGTCCTTGCTTTAGGCTGTCTGAATCTTATTATCTGGTATATGAGCTCCAATTCACGATGAAGCCGGTGATGAGGGGAATGAAAAATGTCCTTTGCTTTTTGTGTGTCTCTTTAAAAGTATTGGTGTTATATCAAGTAATTTGGTACAAATAGTTTTCCCGGACCCTTTTGCTACTATTGGAGACCAGACGCATTTGTATGTATTATTTTGAAGGTGTGAATGTCAGAAAATCCAGAGCAAATTTGTACGTGTGCACGGAAGTTCTTGTTCTGCAAAAATCTTATTGTGCTGCATGTTGCACAATCATTTCATCCTCGAACAAGAGTTGTTTGAATAAAAGTTTTAAAAGGCTAAATCTATGTTAATCTCTGTCTGTGTATGTAAACTGTAGCTAAGTAAAACTGGATCTGAAAATGATCTAATATGCTGAGGTGGATAAAATTATTTTAGAACTTTGTTCCAATTTCTTCCCTCACTGTTGAAAGAGGAACAATAGGGACATATTTATTAGTGCTGTTTCTCTGAATGGAAACCAAGTTTCCCAGAGATCACTGCTTCTCTGTTCTAACTTAAAAATATATATATTAATAGCTTAATCCAAAATAGTTTTGGTCTTGGGATATAACCTTATTTACATTTGTGTATGAATTACATCCTCATTTCACTTCTCATTGTTTCCTTCTTTATACAAACACCTGCTCATAAACACTTTGACACTAAAAGAACAGCACACAAAGTAGACTGTTTAAAGCAGTGTTTTTCTTATTTTTGTCGTATGTCAAAAAGTGATTCCTTCTGGTGACATGTTAAGTGAATGTTTTGCAACTTCACTAAATGTTACATATTTTCATCTTATTAGTAACAAAAAGTTAGCTATATTTGGCTTTCAGGATAACCATAAAAGTGAATTTAGCTTAGATACACATGTCCATCTGTTCAGGCACAGGCGTCACTGTCTTGCATAGACCAGGGAGTAAATATGCTGCACTAGGGACCAGTGGGCCTGAGTTCTGTTCTCTGATGAACAACAATTCACTTTGAGCAGAAATGATGGCCGCCAACAGTGTTGGAGATGTTAATCAGAGCTCTATGCATGCGCCACTTTTGTCACCAGATAAGTTTATGGTGTGTCCAGTCAATACAGGGTACCCTGAATTTTCTGAATTGTTATAAATGTAATCATATGGGGTTCCATCCCAAGTACAAACTGCATACTCATTTGTGCAATCACCAACTGCACATTTTTTTTTCTTGTTTAATTCTATCACTTATAAGGGCGTTGTGTTATTTCGAGAGTTCCTTTTTTAGCATGATTTAGGTTATCTGAAAAATTTCCCAGACATATAGAATTGCACCTTGAATAAAAACAACATTTTGTAATTGAATCCAGCAGTGGATCTTGCATGAATACTGTCCTGGGAGAGCCCTGTCTTCTGTCACCTACTTGTAATGCATAACAAAACACACACAAAATCTCCAGATTGACTTTATTCTGTTACAAAAAAAAAAAAAAAAGCAAAAAATAATTTTATTATCAAACTTATTGGCCATATTAAGAACTAAACAATGTCGAGCTATGCGATTTGAGTGTTGTAATTTATATATACATATAAAAAAACTAATTTCATAGATGACCCAACTATTTTTAATATATTTGGGATTTTAAGTAAGTAATTATCAAATGTGGTCCAAAAATAATAGAAAAACAAAACAAACTAAAAACAAACAAACAAACAAAAAAACCATTAACGTAGCTCTTTAGTTCAGTTAGGCATAGGGGAGGATTGTAACAGTAATGCACCTCATCATGGTCTAAACTACAGTTCTATATTACTACCAGTCAGAAGAAACATTTTAGTAAAGGGATTCAGTCTTGATTATTCCAGATTTACATAGATCATAACTTAGCAACAGCTCATACAAATTGTCCTACTAAATGATTATAGATAACAATAGTATTTACAAATTCTTGTGTAAATTCAAATATTGACAATATTCTCATATTTTTTACATTTTTGAGGCGTTGTAAACCCATTCTATCCTCAACAAGATCCTACTTAGAAGCAACAAAACTACACATTTTTATCATCATGTCTAGTATGATAAAAAGCTAAACTTGCTATTCACCCCTTGAATGTGAGCATATAGACATGTACACTCAAAGAAAAAAAAAAAAAAGAAAGAGTCATTGTTTCACTCTTGTGGAGACAGACATTATTGGGTAGCGCTTAGTCACCAGAAGAAGAAACAACATTTCTTTGCTAGATTTAAACATTTTGCTTGTGATGAATGATGGTGCTGTATGTCACATCCTCATCTTTCTCTTCACTCTGTAAATGAAAAACAATGGTCAGAGGGAAATCCTAAAATGTGAGACGCATTTTCAAACATTCATGGAGCATAAACTAGTCGGACTTCAAAAAGTTATTTTGGTCTTTTTTTTTTTTTTTTCAGACTCTGTCATGTTTTGGTGGATATACAGATGAGATTTTAACAGTATTTGACATTGCACACATATAAACTATGATAAACGATAGCAAGGAGCAAAGAATCATGTAGTTGATCAGGTTTTTTTTTAAAAATGGTGTGTTTACACGTCGGCTCTCTGAATAATTATCCTTCTTACACTTTGTTTCTTGACAGGAACAACAGAGCTGTAGGTCACATCGGCACCACTTGCAGCCTGTGTTTCAAACAGATATAACACAGTTTTAATTTATTTCAACACTGACAAGTTTATTACAACAAACTGTAAAGACTCATTTACTTGCTAGTATCAGCTTACCTGGGCTGCCTTGTTTTTCTTGAAAGCGACTTTTGAATATGTTAAATCATCTTCATTCTGAAAATAGACAAATTAAAATATCATTAGACAAGATCAGCTTTACTTTACAGAATTTAAAAGGTGCAAAAGTTTTAGTGTAAGCAGATAGTACAAAGCATTTCTGTTCATGACAAATTAACCACAGATAAAAAATGGAGATAATAAATCATTAATGTTGATGCCTTATCCCAGTCGTTAAACTTTACGACTTACTTTTGAGGCTGTTGAATCCTCAATTCTGACACGTTCTGTGAAACATTTAATTGTTGTTAATTATTCCTTTTTTTCACACTTAAATGATCTGAATTCATTAATTATAAACCAAGTAGCAGCAGATGACCGGTCAGACTTACTGGTTTGTCTCAGTACAAACAGGATTGATAGGGCAGCAATAACAATGAAGATCAGCACACTCAGAGGGATGACGAGGCTCCTCAGAGCAAGAAAATCACTGAAACACACATTATTATTCTAATTCCGGATCAGTAGATAATGATAAAATCTTAAACTAAGACAAGTTTGAAAGGACAGTTTTTGAGCAAGCACCTAAGAATCACTGTGCTCAAACGTGCAGCATTGAAATGTGCTGACCTGTTTCCTTCAGGAGCTGTTGTATCTGTTGCAGCTGTGGTAGTAGTTGTTGCAGCTATAGTAGTTGTTGCAGCTGCAGTCGTTGGTGCAACTACAGTACAAATGAGAATATAATTTTGTGAATATTTCATATCAGTAACATGAAAAATTATTAACCTGCATCTCAGTTGGGATGTTACTGCAATGGATATAAGTAGTAATGCATTTACTGTGAAATTCTGCCACATCATCAATGTAAAAAAAAAAAAAAAAAAAAAAAAAAAAGAATAATTATATTATCAACAGCAAGTAACAAATTTAGATTCTATTTTTTTTTCATGGTAGTGAAACAATTAATCATCTTTTATGAACAATAATTATCCCCCATTGAATATATGTAAGCTGTTTACTGTCAGTCACTGAAAAAGTACAGATATATTATAAAGAAGATAACAATTATGACATACATAAAGAAAATAACAATTATGACTTCTGATAAAAAAATATTTAAAATGACATCAACAGACTGCAAAAGTAACAGCTGTCAGAGTGGGCGAAACAGTATGCTTCTTAAATGTTAATTTTTTTCATTTTAAGAGCTACGTCAGTGTGACATAACCAGGACACACAAAGTAAAGGTTAAAGACTGTCATCAGTCGTTGGTATGATTAAACATGAGAACATAGGAAGCTGAAAATTAGCAGACACAAATATTTAGCTGATATATTCGCCCATCTCTATTTAATTACAGCCTGTAAATCACTTACCAGTGGGTTTGACAGTCACTGTCAGGTGAACTGGCATCTGAAAATCTTCTTTGACACAGTAATACCAACCACTGTTCTCTTGCTTCAGTCCACTCATAGTTACACTGAATACATTGCCTACACCCTTGTTGATGGTTACTGCTGTTCCATCTATTTTTCCATTTGTCACACATGTTTTGCCCAGCTTACACCAATTTATTCTTCCAGAGGTAGTGGAGTTAAAGTTTATGCTTATGTCTTTGCCAATAAATCCAGTCATATTCTGGTCTGCCACCCAGAGGATGGGTGTACCTTGATGGGAAACAAATCATAATAAACATCATTTGAGAGCCTAATCTTTAAAAGGTTATTTGGTTTGACTAATAACAAAGCAAATGTTATTAGTCAAATCAAGGAAAATTATGAACCTTTTGGTTTTCTTTTATATCTTTATTTTATTCTTATTTACAAGTGTTTGAAATGTGCGTTCAGAAACACAGCTTACCTTTGGTAACTGACAGCTGAAAGCCCTGCCCAACATCAGCTCTGTTATTGATCTCCACAATACACCAGTAATAAGTGTCAACTGTTAACTGTTTTATGGTAACAGTGAAAATTCTTTGAATTTTGTCATCAGAGATTGAATACTTTCCTGTTTCCTGTGGTGAGTCTGTTCTAATTTCATATGAGCAGGACCTCCAAACACTTCCTTTGCATAGATATTTCACATGATTTTTGTATTTTAAATCATAAGAACAGGGGATACTGACTGAAGCTCCCACCCTCACTGAGACCTTAGTCATTGTCTTCACACTTTCACTTCCTGGGGAGAAAAAGATACTGTGAAATATGTTTTGCATGTTATATATCACTCATATTTATGAAACATGAAAAAAAAAAAACTGGTTTCTGAAGTCAAAAATATTTTTGGTGGAGCATTCAGACTGAAGCTACAGTTTTCACCGATAATTTGTGGTTTATGCTTTTCGACTCTACAGAAAAAAAAAAAGACTATTAAAAGACCTACAGGAACATGTTTCTGTGAAGGAGACATCTGACATGTAAATTTAGATATCTCCAAATCAGCAAAAGGAAAAATTATATATCAGTACAATCACAGCTTTGGGTCACAGAGATTCATATTGTGAAGCCACTGACCTGTTATCAGAAGTAGAATAAGAAGAAAGCTCAGAGAAACCATAGAAACAGCCATATCGAAGCATGAACAGCTGCAGCAACTGGTTCAGTAACATTGACTCATTACTTCCTTGTTTCTGATGTTTGATTAAAATGTCATTTACATATTATTTATTATGGATATTTAAGCTTTCCTCAGTTTATGCTCTTTTTTAGTTTGTCAGCAGGTAGAATAGATACAATGTGCCTATTTTTTAACATTTTCTTTTCCCTTTATTTTTATTTTTTTTGTCACACAACATATTTTACAACAGACAATTACAACAGAGTTGGAATTTTAGTTGAGGTGTCAAAAGACTTTTAATGAAGCCTTTTCCTGTTACAAATCTGACATTGCATTTTTAAACTTGTGTGAAGCGTTGAGACATGGGCGGTTCAAATTTAGGTCAACTTACTAATATTCTAACAGGTTGTAAAAATGTAAATGTAGATTTCAGTTGATGAAGGATAAAAGTAAAGCCAATGTGTGAAGCTACATGTTTGATTTGTTTTGCCTATAAACCTGCAGTTTTGCAAAGCAGGAGTCAATGTTTAATGTCAATGATGGCTTGATATATTTAATGATGATGATTGATATATTTAATAAGTGTCTTTCTGTTGTTGCACATTAAAATAGCAAAGAAAAACAGACTTAATGAAAAAGCCTGGTCACTTACCTGCACCTGTTCAGGTCCTTTATGCACAAAGAGAAAATAACTCAACCACATGGTACAAGGTCGGAGCTAAATGTATTACGGTATTCAGATGAAATAAAGATGAGTCACTGTAGTCAAAATTCACCACCATAACTGGCAACAAATGTGATTTATTTGCCATGGTTTTTTTTTTTTTTTTTCCAAAGGTCTGACTAGAAAATGTTAATCTGTTGCGATTTTCTCAACACCATCAATTTTACAGAGAATGACCAGAAAAAGAGAAAATATCTGGTGAGAAATGTCTGTATAAATGCTTTCTAAATGTCAGAGGTAAATGAAAAGATCAATCCAATATTATATACAAACATCAGCAAAGTACTGATCTAAAAAATGTCTAAAACAAAGCCATTGATATTTACCAGCCTGGAAAGGGTTACAAAACTATTTCTACAGCTTCAGAACTCCAGTGAACCACCGTGGAAGACATGATCCACAAACTCAGAAAACACATGACAGTGAAAAACCTTTCCCAAGAGGGTGGGATGCTTTGCAACATAACTTTTATCTTTCTATCTGAGGAGTCGCCATGTTATCTTAATATATGATGTATTTTTATATGATTTAGTCTTGCATTTTTCTTATAAACAAGTTATCCATGAAAATAATCAGATTTAAGCAACTATTTAGAGTAGAGTAGCTACTATTGAGCAATCTTACAAGCAAAACCGAAAATGTTTTACAAGTCTTTTTTTTATTATTATTATTAATATTTTCACAACAGATAATAACAAAGAAAAAAATTAGAGTTTAAAAGGTTCTGGAAAATAAAGACTTGGGTGCTTCCAATTATCCCTATATGAAGTTACACAGCTCCAAAACAATAAACTTTAGTCTTCAGAAGAACATGCCACTGTTACACATTAATCAGTCTTTTTATTTTTTGTAAAGATTAAATTAACACGACCCAAGGGATTTTTTTTCTTTTTTTTTCTTTGTTCATAAGTCCAAAGAATGATAAGGCATAAAAAATGCTTCCAATTGTAAGAAGGAAAAAAAAAAATCTAACACAGCAACAACTCATAAAATACATTTCTACTGAATGTTTTTTTTTTCCTTTAGGTTTATTTAGTAGGTTTTACAAACCTAATAATTTGAGTCAAAACTAATTCCAAATAATTCCATCATCACAATTTAAGCAATTCACTGAACTTTACACAAACAGTACAACAAAGTTATATTTGAATAGAAAAGTAGCAACAACAACAACAAAAAAAATCATGCACATATTTTATGTAATTTCCCTTTGTTTATCTAGGTTTCAGGCAGGTCTTTGGCAGCATGTTTGATGATAAAAACATTCACAAAAGGTACATGAGTAAAACAATCATTTTACACTCAGAAAATATCCCAATGCACAAAGATACAATTTCACAAACTCTTCATTTTATAAGAAATAAAGAGAATAAAGAAGAACATGCTAAATATTTTGGTTATGGTAAACTACTGTGGTGTATGTGATGTCTTCCTCATTTGCTTCACTCTGTTAAAAGAGAAGTAAGCATGGTGGTTAGATAGAAAAATAGATTTAATGTGAGAATTGTTTAGAATAACAAATACAAAGGATCATTTCTAATTTTAGATCCATCTTAATATTTCGTTTTCCACACTATCTCACAGTTTGTGCATGCAGTAAGGAATGACTGACATCCAGTTTGTGTGAAATAATGTGACAATATGATGAAATTGACTTTTTTTCACGTTTTGTTTCTTAGAAACAGCCAAGGATTCCATCAGAGCAACCAATCCATGTTGAAAAAAAAAAAAACAGATAGGAGAACTGCACTTTAAATTAAACACTACAGGTACGTTTTATTCAGTTTCATTCTCGCAAACAAGTCAGGTTAAAACAAAAATATAGAGTTTTGTTATGGCACATTTACCACAGGTAAATGTGCCATATCAGCAGTAACAGCAGTGAAAGCTATTTCCCATTCATTCTGGAAAACAAAACAATAAATAACAGAGATGTGAATGTAAGAGAAATAATGAAGATGAACAATTTGAGGCTGCAAGATTTAATAAATTATCAAAGAGCTATCTTTTTCTAATCTAAAAGGTTATAATATTTGTGCTACTTACTGATTTGGGGTCAGTTAAATCCTCTTTGGTGTTCTCTAATTAGGAGAGAAAAAATTAGTAACTTATTTACTGTGAAAACATTCAATTACACTACATAAAACAATGAATAACAGGAACGCAACACGGTGCCAAACTGATACAGCGAAGAAGTGCAAGAAGAGAACAAGACTTACTGCATCTTGGTATAAACCACATGAGCAAAGCCACCAGAACAACTAAGCTCAGCATAGCCAATGTGATGATGTGGATATTTTGATCAACAGAAGACCTAAAACACATAGTTTAAACAGAAAGTGTAGCTTCAATTTTACAAAATGATACCTTTTCCACAGTTATGGTATGCATCTATAATATAAAGTATAGAAAATGCCACGCTTTTAACAATAAGTAAAAGCGTTTACTGATTATTCTAAAACATATATTTTAGAATACCGCTGATTTGGGATTTCTCCAAGTCCTGGATCTGTGGATCTTGTAGCAGCAGGGTTTCCTGTGACCTTAATTGTTTCTGTTGTTGTACGTAAACCTACAATTTAAAACAAAGCTTTAATTGGTTGAGTTGTATAGTAATCCATTTCTAGCTCTGTTTACCCTTCAAACAATTTAAATATGTGATTTTTGTGTGTGCCCATCATAACCTTTTATGTCCTTAGTATTGATCAGTGGTTTAGATTAAATATTACTAATGAAGAGATGCATTTTAATCCATTTTATTTTCTAGCATAGACAAGTGCACAACATGCTACATGTAAAATAATATTTGACACAACTATCTCTGCGGCACTGTAGAAGTAAGAATAGAGGTCCGCATATATATGATCATTTAATGTTTGGCAAAGACAGAAACAGTCACAATAGATGATGATGATAGAGGAGATGTTGAACCTTTTTATCTTGCTCAGGTAGAGTTGTGTCAGCTATATAAAGTCATGAAAAGAGGATGTACTTTGGCTCCAGTCATGCTAGAAGGCAATGAAAACTTATTTGCTGGCCCTCAGTAAGAATTTGGTTATTTGAAACGATAAATGTAGCCATCTATTTTTCTTGTCTATTTGCGTTATCAACTCTTCTTGGGAAGTGATCCCCTGCCTTTAGATTTTCTCAACTTGCATTGCTTCACCTTACTTCCTTTTAAAGTTTGTTGGGTAAGCATACTGCAACAAACGTACGTGGTTTGCAATTGATGACTGAAACAATTTCCTTTTTCTGCTTTAAAATTGTTCTAAAGTACAGAAACTTGGACTGTCCAGTCAAGATATTTTACACCAACTGCCTTACTAGGTATGTCGGAGATAAGCCATGTTATGGGATAGTATTTTTAAAAATCACATAGTATTTGTGTGAGTTACAGAGAAAACTCATCATGCCACCACATTTAAATGTCTCAGCAGATGGTGTCGCTCACAATGCTTGATAAATGAAGGAACGAAAGCAAGCTGAAACATCTCTGCCGGTGTGTAATGTACAGTTGGGGAAATAATTATTTAAATGTATATGTGCATCCATTTACAAAATATCAATCAGTCCCCCATGGTATGATAGTTTTCTTGTTATAAAAGAAAACTTTTTTCTGTTAATACAGAAAAAATTAATAATTACATAAAAGCTAAAAATGGATTAGCATGTCACTGAATTAAATAAATATCAGAGCCCTTTCAAATAATTCTGTCTTCCACAAATTAGTTAAATGAGGGCTGTTGGGTCTATTTTATTCCCCAATCTGCAAGAATCAACCAAAGACACGAATTGCTTTTCTGCAAAAGAGGGGAGAAGAACCCAACGCGGAGACCCGCTGCCAAACGCTGTCAGGGATCAACTCCGCCTGCTCTCAGTCCCCAACTGCCTTTTATTATGTTAACAACAAAGAGATTGGCTTTTTCACACAAACAGTTGACCAATAAACATTCCCAATAAATATACCCCCAAGAAAACATCTGGAAAAACAGTTAAGAGTGTACCACAAAAGAAAAGAGTCAAGAAAAAGCATACAGAATAATAATATTCTGTATGCTAATAATATTCTGTAACCTTTCAAATAAACTCATAAGTAAATGAACTTAGATCATTTTCCTAACAAGGGCCCTTGTTACATATGGATAACAGACTGCTAGCCAATCATTGGATAACAGAGACTCTTAACTCATTGGGAGTATACATTACTTGTCCATGGAATCATTTCCCTCTTTTCCCCAACCTTTTTACCACCACCGGTCAAGAACTCTTTGGCACCAATATGACCAGCTGGGTGAAAATAGCCCAAAGAACACAGAGCATTTTTTTGTGACGTGGAGGTCACTCATTTGTTTTAATGAGTGATCTTTAGGAGAGAACAGTGTGTAGGACAATGACAAGGGGACCTCCAGTATTGTGTATTTCCTTATTTGTACATGGGAAATCTATGAATCGATTACCAGTGGGTTTGACAGAGTTGGCGAAACAGTATGCTTTTTAAATGTTTTTTTTTTTTTTTCATTTTAAGAGCTATGTTAGTGTTACATAACCAGGACACACAAGGTAAAGGTTAACGACAGTCGTTGGTATGATTAAACATGGGAACATAAGAAGCTGAAAATTAGCAGACACAAATATTTAGCTGATATATTCGCCCATCTCTATTTAATTACAGCCTGTAAATCACTTACCAGTGGGTTTGACAGTCACTGTCAGGTGAACTGGCATCTGAAAATCTTCTTTGACACAGTAATACCAACCACTGTTCTCTTGCTTCAGTCCACTCATAGTTACACTGAATACATTGCCTACACCCTTGTTGATGGTTACTGCTGTTCCATCTATTTTTCCATTTGTCACACATGTTTTGCCCAGCTTACACCAATTTATTCTTCCAGAGGTAGTGGAGTTAAAGTTTATGCTTATGTCTTTGCCAATAAATCCAGTCATATTCTGGTCTGCCACCCAGAGGATGGGTGTACCTTGATGGGAAACAAATCATAATAAACATCATTTGAGAGCCTAATCTTTAAAAGGTTATTTGGTTTGACTAATAACAAAGCAAATGTTATTAGTCAAATCAAGGAAAATTATGAACCTTTTGGTTTTCTTTTATATCTTTATTTTATTCTTATTTACAAGTGTTTGAAATGTGCGTTCAGAAACACAGCTTACCTTTGGTAACTGACAGCTGAAAGCCCTGCCCAACATCAGCTCCGTTATTGATCTCCACAATACACCAGTAATAAGTGTCAACTGTTAACTGTTTTATGGTAACAGTGAAAATTCTTTGAATTTTGTCATCAGAGATTGAATACTTTCCTGTTTCCTGTGGTGAGTCTGTTCTAATTTCATATGAGCAGGACCTCCAAACACTTCCTTTGCATAGATATTTCACATGATTTTTGTATTTTAAATAATAAGAACAGGGAATACTGACTGAAGCTCCCACCCTCACTGAGACCTTAGTCATTGTCTTCACACTTTCACTTCCTGGGGAGAAAAAGATACTGTGAACTATGCTTTACATATTATATATCACTCATATTTATGATGCATGAAAAGAAAAAAAAAACTGGTTTCTGAAGTCAAAAATATTTTTGGTGGAACATTCAGACTGAAGCTACAGTTTTCACCGATAATTTGTTGTTAATAATTTTTGACTCTACAGAAAAAAAAAAAGACTATTAAAAGACCTACAGGAACATGTTTCTGTGAAGGAGACACAAGTGATCTGTGATAATAGTTAACTGACATGTCAATGTATAGATATCTTCAAAATATAAAAAGTAAAAGTCTGCAAATGTATTCTGAACGAAAACTGAATCATTTCAGAGCTTCGGATCACAAAGATGATAAAATGTCTCCAAATAATAACCAAAGTGTAATGTTAAGGTACTGACCTGTTATCAGAGTTAGAATAAGAAAACTCAGAGAAAGAGCCATATCGATGTGAAAACAGCAGCAACATCAACTTGTTCGTAACACTGACTTCCTACTTCCTTGTTTTTATGTTGTTTTTTTTTAAATCAACATTTCATTTGCATGTTAATTACCATATCTTTTATAAGGATTCTTAAGAACTATGAGTTATTTTAGAATTACCTTTGTTAGAATAAGTATGTTTTGTTATCATTCTTACATTAACAGTTTTACTAGTTTGTTTTTCATTCATAGGTTTAGTATTCACGCTGCAGAGAGGAGGAATTTGTTAAACCTTGAGCTGCAGCTCAAGATAAGACGGCCTGTGTGTAGATCTTTCTTTGCCCTCCCTCCATGTTCCATTCCTGCTGTAATAAAAGACCAGTTCTGATGCAGAAAATCAGAACGCATGGTACACACCTTGAAGAAGTGGTTTGCTATGTTTTCTCCTTTCGCAAAAGACTTGATTGAAAACTCATAAACGTTGTCTGTGGTTCTCTATTTATGTAGGTTGAGAAAATACCTATCAACCTTATTTTGTTTTACCCAAAGATTAAACCTGCAGTTTACACGCCAGACTTGCCACGCCAGGTGTTCATAAATAAAATTCTACATTGTAGTCAGCAGGTGGCAGTGTAGTCCAACTAAACAAAAACCAGTGTAGATGTCATGCTAACAGGTACTATTCTGAACTATAAAAGTTGTACCACTGGAGAACAGAAAGACTGGTGACACAGGTTTCGTGTGGCAAAATTATTGCATTTGAAACTGGTAAAACAAAGAGTAGTTCTGGTAATTAAAATGTTCCTACACTGTCTGGAAGGAAACCCCTATTTTATTTCGGGAATAGACGATGCAAGAGAATCCATCAAAGTATTATCTTGCCCTTGTCAGCGAGGCGGGGCGGGGCTGAAATCTGTCTCTGGCAAACATTAGGCAGGAGGTGAAACCTGGAAAAGTCGCCAGTCCATCACAGGCCAACAGATAAGCATCCTTGCACCCACACACACCCTTAACTAAGGGCAATTTGGAGGAAATAATAGCCATCTGTCTTTTTTTTTTTATGACAGTGGGAGGAAGCCATAGTACTCTTAGAAAACTAATAGTTTATTTATTTATCTTACATTATTATTATTATTATTATTATTATTATTATTATTATCAATTATGTATTTCTTCTTCTTATTCTTATTATTATTATCATTTTTATTTGTTTATTTATTTACCGTATTTGTAGTCCAGTGGGTCAACATGACGTCTCTGTCGCCTCTTGATGACGTTATTATGTAACTGCAATTTTCTGCGCGAAATACAAAGCGACACACCTTTTATTTTGGGCGCCTAGTTCAGTTTCAGTTCACACGAAGCTCCTCGTAGGTCCGTGATCTGCCCTCCTCAGTCGGCGGTCTCCTGTCTTTGTTTTCGGGCGGCGAACTCTCCCGGTTCTGGATGGACTACGGGAAAGAGAGAGTGGTGGCGCTCGTCGACATGGACTGTTTTTACGTCCAGGTGGAGCAGCGTCTGAATCCAGCTCTGAAAAACACTCCTTGCGTGGTGGCTCAGTACAAGACGTGGAAAGGAGGCGGGTGAGTTTCTGACACGGAGAAACAGTTGAGGTAATCGACGCTTATCCAAAACGGAAGTCTTCATAACATCTGTTAGCTAACTGGAGCTGTCATTATTTACTGAGAGAACAGAGAAGTAAATTACTCTACATTATATTAGATACAATACTCTAGATAAACTACACTAAATATAAATGAGGTGTCACATACTGTACATTTTGTGTACTACAGCAGCCACCTCAGCTTCACTATTTACCAATAATAAACTCCAATGTGGGGTTTGTAGAATACTTCTTACCCGCTATGGCATGAAGGGTTGTGTTTGGATTAGATTAGGAAGAACTTCCTTCATTTAATCTGGTCATCCACGCATGTATAGCTTAGATCTTTGATCCATCAAAAGACATTGATGTGGATGAACTTCTGTGACATTAGTTTCAACATGAGTTACAACTGAGTTTCACTGATTATTGAAAAAGTTGTCTCTGTGTTGGAAACTTTCCAAATACATCACTTGATGTTAAATCTCTCATATTTAAACCTCTACTATTGAAGGGGATCATGCAGTAAACGTGGTTCTGAGTGTCATGTCATTATCTGTTAGTATCATAGCTGTGAGTTACGAGGCGAGGGCCCACGGCGTCACCAGGAACATGTGGGTGGATGATGCAAAAAAGCTGTGCCCAGATCTCCAGGTGGCCAGAGTGCGCGAGTCTCACGGGAAGGCAGATCTAACTCAGTAAGTGCTGTTAGTTTACTCGGCAGACGTCCACATTGTGGTGCTTGTGCTGCTAACCTCTGTTTGTAGTTACAGAGAGGCGAGTGTGGAAGTGATTGAGGTGATGTCTCGTTTCGCTGTGATTGAGAGGGCCAGCATCGATGAGGCCTACATGGATCTGACGTCAGCTGTCCAGCAGCGGTGCAAAAACATAGCCGATCAACAGATTGACCAACGGCTTCTCAGGACTACTCACATTCAAGGCTATCCATTTCCGGATGACGAGTCCAACCAAGTTGGTGATTCAGCTTTGGATAAAGGTAGACTAGTTAGAGATTACTAAGTCATTGTACTGTAACAAGTCAGCATTAGGAGACTAATATTGAAAGCGGCAAGTCTTACATTTCTAAAACCCCCAAAAATGTTATGTCCGTTAACTTTTTTAAAATGTTATTCTTAGAACAGAGAAGATCCAGAGGAGTCCAGCAGTGGTTGGAGTCCCTACCTGTCCCAACCATGGGAGAGCGGAACTCTGCAGAGCTGCAGCTAACTGTCGGTGCGCTCATTGTTGAAGAAATGAGAGCAGCTGTAGAAAAACACACTGGCTTCCGCTGCTCAGCGGGAATATCTCACAACAAGGTGGGATAAAACTTCACATAATTCTAATGTAAGATCAGCAACTGTTGTTGCTGTTCTCATATTTAACTCTGTACTGTTGAAGGTCCTGGCGAAACTGGCCTGCGGTCTGAACAAACCTAACAGACAAACTGTCCTCCCTTTGGACTCTGTGACTGAACTGTTTAGCACTCTGCCAATCAGTAAGATGTGAGTTTAATTGTCACTGTCCCACAGAAATTTCACTGATGTCCCGATGTAGAAGTGCAACAGATGACTAATAGAACTATTCGCTCTTATTTGACTTTTGTGCTATGCAGTCGTAACCTTGGGGGCAAAATGGGTGCCTCGATAACACAAACTCTGGAGGTTGAGAACATGGGAGATCTCACTCGGTTCTCTCAGGCACAGCTGGGGCAGCACTTTGGAGAAAAAACAGGGTAAGGAAATACACTGCCATAAAATTACTTTTCACAAAAAAACAGCTTACAGTATCATTATTTTTTAAATATTGTCCCTAGTTTACAATCCTCTTCTTGTATGATAATATTAACAGGAATTCAGCTAATCTTAATTTTGCACAAGAAGTAAACGTATAATTTTTTGATGTAGCTTGATTTCTTTTGTTGCATCATGCTGTTATAAACTTGGATACACAATTTGGAAACCAGTGTGGAATTTCAGCATGTTTTTTAGTCGTATAAAATCATATAAATGAGTATGCACTAATTCCACTCTGCATAGTGGGAAGTGAGACAAGTTTTTTAAATGTACCAAATGCTAGAGCTTTTAAAAGAGCCCCGTTTAAATATTTTATGGAATAAAGTGTTATAATTGTATGTGTCTGAATTAATCTGTTACATCGACCATTTTATATAATGTGTGTGTAACTGTTTTGTAAGAAATGTGGTTTTAGGATGTGGACTCTTGAAAAAGTTACTGTTGTCCCTGGCTAATAGGGATCCAAATAAACAAACATATGTTTAATAAATAATGGTTGTTGTGTTTAGCATCAGCTCTCAGCTACTATACACTACCACTTTTTTCTGTTGCAGCAGGTTTAATATTTCTGTTCTTAGTTTTAGGAGAGAGAACTGTATGCTTGCTTAGTTTTATGAGGAAAAATGATAATGTGTTTCTGAGTTTTAATTTATTTTTCTTGTTGCTGTGTTCTTGCTCATTATGAGACAAGGTCCTGAAAAGTAAATTAGGAGAATATATATATGTATATATATATTTTGACATTAAGACAGACAATTTCCTCAGACTTGAGTTGTGAGATAACAACAACGACAACTTGAAATTTTCTTTCCTCATCAACGACGGGAGTTACATAATATTTCTGCTCTACAGCCAGTGGCTGTATGACTTGTGCCGGGGGATTGAGTTTGAAGCTGTGAAACCCAGGCAGCTTCCCAAATCCATTGGCTGCAGTAAGAACTTCCCTGGGAAAACGTCACTGGCCACAAAACAGCAGGTACAGACCACGAGAAGCATACTTGAACCATTTCTAAATCCAATTTCTTTTAAGACTGTTATCTGAAATGTTTTTCTCTGAAGGTCTTTATTTGTTTATGCTTTCCAAATGTAGTATGTTCATGCTAAATCCAAACATCTGTGCAGGTGCAGTACTGGCTTCATCAACTGGCGCTTGAGCTGGAGGAGAGGTTAACCAAAGACAGAGAAGTGGTAAGAGAAACCACTATAGTCTTTTTTTTGTTTTGTTTTGTATTGAAATTGTGATGGTTACCCATTTCTATTCCATAGTCGCCTGCTCATTTCCCATCAGTGTTTTTTCACTGCCATACAGAACGGTCGAGTGGCAAAGTTGTTGACGGTCGGAGTGCGTCAGCTCGGTGACAAGAGGCCGAGCAGCTTCTCTCGATGCTGCGCCTTGGTGCGCTATGAGGCGACCAAAATATCCAGTGACAGCTTTGCCATTATCAAGAGTCTCAACACAGCAGGAAACCAGCAAGCCGCATGGTAATTAAAGAGCAGCAGTGCTGTGAGGTATTTATAGGGCCACTTTGAATAAATGCTCTGTGATTTAGACCTTCTGTCTTCCGTGTCTCCAGGACTCCGCCTCTGACTCTGCTACACCTCTCAGCCAGCAAATTCAGCGACGCTCCGTCCACTGGGGGGATCACTGGCTTTCTGTCCAATGATCCCACTTCAACACAGAGTTCCTTCTCTGTGACTCAGACCCCATCCAATACACAGTCAGACTTAAAAAATGTGTCTCCATGCAGTCATCCTGGAACTATACAATCCTTCTTTCAAAAAGCATCTGGGAAACAAAAACAAGTCAGAAAGGATAAAGAGGAGGAAGATGACTGTGAAAGCTCAAAAGAAGTCTCTTCATCTGTCATTTCAGATGAACAATTTTCCACTGATAGACGTTCTAGCACCAAAATCATCTCAGAAAGCCCCCACTCTGGCATCTCCTCTTTCTTTCAAAAGAAAAGCCTTGAAGGAAACTTTAGGCCTTCAGCCTTACCGATCCCCACGTCTGAATCTGAACCAGAAATCATAGATGGAGATCGCTGTGAAGATTCTGATGCCGCTGCCGAGCACGAACCTCATCAGCCACAATTTAAAGACGTAGGGACGAAACCAGAGACTGAACCAGAAGACCGCCAACCTCTTGTGGAAGACCTGATAACCTGTGAACGCTGCGGTAAAGAAGTGCTGGTTTGGGAAATGCCTGAACATAACGACTTTCACTTTGCACTGGACCTCCAGAATTCTCTGTCTCCATTGATTAATTCAGCAGCCAACACTTCCAGTTCCACCACCTCTTCTTCCTCTAATGCTTCTCAAATTCCTCTTGGAGCAGCATGCACAACACAATCAACCCGGGGCAAAACAAAAACAAGAGGCCCGGCAGGCCCTGCTCCAAAAAGACAGAGATCCCAAAGAGGAAGCATGGGTACCTTGGATTCATTTTTCAAAAAGAACTGATGACATGAATGTATCGGCCTACAGTAAAAACAGTAATCTGTTTTTTATTCTAACTACACACGTATCAAAAAGCCACCCAGCAAAACAATTTTTAAAATTTTTCATTCCAAGCAGTCACTGCAGAGTAAAGAAAATATTTATTCTGAACCAGGTTTTTGTTTTATTAAGCTTATTTTCTAAACTTGTAACAATTAAAGGTGCTTCTAATACATCAAAGCAGTATGCTGCCTTGTGTTTTCATACTGTCGCATACAATAAAAGCAGGAACCTGTTTAACTTGGAACATTTATTAAATTTTTAAAGCAATTAAAATTGAAACGCAAAGGTAAGGTTTTCAGACAGTAAATAAGCCAGAATGCAAGCCAAACTAATCAGGCCTGTGCAGAGGGCTAGTTATTAGTGATAAGAGCTACAAATGCAACCTGCTGTGTTATGATCTGCTTTTTTCCACAACATTCACTAGAGCACCACTTAACCTTTCATCTGTTAACTTTTAGAAAATAATATTTTCATTGGAGGTTGTAGTTCTTTTAAAACTAAGAATAATTGTAAAAAACCTAAGCTAAATGTGAAGTCAATTTTTATTTTTTAATGCAATGTACAATTGAAATCTTTAATAGAAAATATTTTCTTAACATTTAACAGCCCAGAAAGCAATGTTTATAAGCTAAACACACACTGTAGGGTGAGTAAACACAGAGAGGCCCACTCATAGACCTGGAGCATTTAGTATGAACAGACCTCCTGGAAAGATAAGAAAAATGCATTTCTATAATTTACGTAGATCTGAATGACATACATGACTATTTAATGTAGAATTATAAAACTGTTAAGACAGTTTTATAATTGTCAGATTCCTCTAGAAAACGAGGAAATGCACAACCAAAACCTGAGTCATCCTATGTGTTCTTTAGTTGTAACATTTTCCTCTAGTTAGTTTACAAACATTTGCGCGTCTTAAATTTTCTTAGATTATAATCACAATATTGTAACTTTTGAGAATTTTATGTGATAGACCAACTGAGTGGTGTGTAATTATGAAGTGAAAAGAAAATTGACAAATATTTGTATTCAAGCTTCTTTGAATCATGAATACTTTTCATGAACAGCCGTCCCATCGTCTGACCAGTTTCCCCATCCCGGCTGAAGAAAAGCGTCACCACCAACATGTTTCACCGTGGGAACAGATTTGTTTTACATTCATTCTGAAAACCACATTTTCTTTCACTTTTACTTTGTAAATATGTGCAACTCAATGAATACCTTTACAGGAAACCCCAAAATAATACATTCAAATTTATGTTTGTAGTGTAAAAAAATGATCAAGTGGTGAGATTTTTGTAGGTTACTTTAGATAAAGTACAGCTCCTGAGGAATTTTATCAAAAAAGTTGCCTGCAATTCACATTTCCAGCAACTCAGATTTATAAAAGACAAACAAAGCTTGTGGAGTATTATGACAACTGAAAAGGAGAAAACTTTAGTTCCAATTAAAGAAAAACAGGTTCAGGAGGTAATATAGGTTTTATTTATGAACACAGAACAAATTGGATCTGTACATAAAAATTGCATTTCACCCATATAATTATCAAAATATTTTAAACTCAATTAAAAGAAAAATAGATCTTGTACTTGATTTTAAAAGAGAAAAAAATGTGCCTTGTTAAAAACTATTAAAAACGGTAAAACCTCAAACTACTTAGAAATCTAAAATATCCAACGGTAATGCATTAAAACAAACTGTAACCTGAACTCTGTATTAAATGCTATAAATGATTTGGTTGAACTTTATAATTACATTTTCTCGACTTTGCAGGAAAATTGTACATGAACAACGTGGGTGCTGCGGAACAAAAACACATGTAGAAATATCAGGACCTGTTTCTAGCAGTAGCACCAACCAAAGCGTGTTTGTCCTTCAGCTGTAAAATTTGGGCTGTGATCGAAGGCTACTCTGGCAGTAGCTCCACTAGGCACTGTGTTTGAATCCCTTTCTAGTATGTGACATCAGTAACTTAAGAGATGACATCAAGTACCTCAAATTTCATGGCTTTGAAAAAAAGTTGCATCAGAAGCCATTTTCACACACTAATAAACAAAACACAAATCTTTGGGAAAAAAAAAATACATTATTCTCTGGCTTTCCTCAAATCGCCAACTCCTCAAAACAGCAACAGAAACCTCAGAGTGGCTCTGCGAAAAGGGAATGCCGTCGCTAATATGTCTGTGCTGCCCTGAGTAACTAAAGCACTTGTGATAGCTGGGAGGATTCTAACAATCTCACCATACTACTGTGAGGCATTACTTGTGAATAAAAACAGATTCTAACGGGTGTGACAGGAAAACCTTTGCAATCTTGACAGACTGACACGTAACCTCAACAAGGTTTATACACAAGTTTCCATTTACATTCTTCAAATGTCCTCTTCAGCAGCACTAACAGCATTCTGCTTCAGTCTGATAAGCTCTGCCTGACACAATTGCAGCTTTTATCCTTAAATAAGTCCACCAGAAGGATATGGTGCGAGTAGAAAGTAGTGAGAGAAAGAAATTGATTGTTTGTAGATGTGTCTACAGAAAGTGTGTCGAAAAACAGTTTTAGCTGTCGACTTTCCTTCCACCCTAAATGCTTTTTTTTTAAACCCACCCGCCAGGTCAACATGCCATTGCTGGTGATTCAGATTGATCTGTTTGTCCAGCATAGCACATGACTTTTGAAGTATGCAAATTTTGTAGTGTGCAAATGCAAAGTTTGCTGGGTTTACTGTCTTTTTGTAAACTGATATAAAAATGGTGAAGCAAAGGCAACAATTTAAAAAACGGTGCTAATTTCAACTGTGATACGTTTGCGTTTTAAACTCTTTAAATGTTTCCTTTGACTGATTTTTTTTATTGAACATTTTTCTCTCGATTTGCAATGACTGACTAATTTAAAGTTACTCCATCTCCCATTGCACAGGTTATAGGTTATATGTTAGAGTCGGCAGTGTGAAGCTGTATTTGCAGTCTAAATACAATTTACAAAAAAGTTGAATTCTCATGGCAGTTTGAGTTAATAAAACACCTTACATATATTTAAATACTAAGATCCTTGGTTTATCAGGCACTGTGCTGAGATCAGGTTCTGTTGTTCACTTATAATGATGACTTATTTCACAATAGTGAGGCCATTTACACCATGTCAAAATATCTAATTCTTTGCAAAACAGAAAAATTGTTCTTCCACACAGAAACCATCGCTGGCAGTGCTCAGTGCAGATCAGTGTGTCTGTGTGAGTGAGGAGTGCATTTAGGAGTTCAGTTTATTAGCAGCTCCTCAACACCGATGTAAAATGTTTCAATTGATTTATCTTTTCCCATTAAAATTGACACATTTTAGTGGGATATGATGTCTCAGTGCCAAGAATTGCAACTAATTTAAACCTGAAAACCGGGACGGGAATTAAAATATCAGTACTGTCAAAGGCTAAAGAAGATAAAACAAGCAAGATGGTAAAGGAGACTTTGGAGGAAAGAAAAAAAAACAAACAAAAAAAAAAGTTGACAAAAACAAGATCCGGCAGCAGATGTTTACTTTGCTAGCAGAGGTCCAAAAGGCCTTTGAGAGGTGTGATGTAGTCCATAAAGCACCTTGTTTTTTTTTTTTTCTGGGTCCGGGACGGAGTTTTCAAAGCTGCGATGATCTAAAAAAAAAAACTTCAGGCTTTCTCATCCTGCCCTTGAAAATGTTGGTGGTGATAGGAAATGGGTTGCAAGTTGGTGACATGACCAATACCTTTGGTCGCACCCTCCCTAAAGAGCATCTTAGCCCCCACCTTCAAATATTCAGGGTGTTTGATGAACTTGAAGAGAACCACTGCTTTTTCACCTGTCCTCAATTCCTCCTGCAGCATAGCAATATAGCAAGAAGAAATAACGAACATTAACAGAGGCAATTGGTCATTACAGTATAAATTGATAGATGTTTTTTGTCCTGCGCATAAATAAAGAGTCAAAAAAGAAATAAAAGAAACCATTTTCACTACACCCCCCCTTTTTTATTTTTTACAATTTATAATACTTTATCAGTACAAACATGTGTTATTTACATATTATAAATTTATTTACATTTGATGCACAACTCAGCTCCACACCTTCATCCCTCCCAACTTTTACCACTATCACCTCTTCCTCCACCATGCATTTTCAACATTTTTTTTGTTTTGTGAAATTTCAGAAAAATTGCTTACGTTTGTGCTTTGCAACAAATATAAGATTTATGGAATTACTAATGTGATTCCATAAATCATATACCAAAATTATATGTAGAAAAGGGATTTTAAAATTGAATTGACCTCAAATTTGACCCCCTACTCTGTCAGTTAACGTTTGTTAAGTGTTTCCTGGAAGTAAACAGTTTCTTCTTCCTTTGAAGATAATATTAGCTGTTTTATATTTAACCAGATCTCATAATTTTAATGAATAAGACACCTTCAGTGCAACTACAGAATAGCCAGAAATACAAAAAACTATGCAAGCAATCAGCGTAATATATAGCTTGGTGGATTAACTAACCTTGCCATAGACAGCTTCCACTGTGGCAGTCTGTCTCACATTTCCAATGTGCACAGTAACCTGGAAGCCTTTGTGGAAGGTCTTGGCATGGAAAAGCAGGACAATCTCAGCCTCAAACATCCAGCAGATAGTAGGATCCATCTCTGGGCTCACCATTACCATACCCTGTCAGTGAGAAATCAGAATCATCTTCAAATATAGCATTGTGTTTATTGAGGCAACTGACACAAATCTATGTAAACTAACTAAATGATGTATTATTACAGTAAACAGTACAGAAAAATCAAACTTGAAAGATGCCTTTCAAACAAATCGCACAACAGAAACCATATATAGGCTCCCACCTTGCGTAATAGTGAGCGGTCGAAGTTTCCCAGAGCAAGCGTTGCAGCCTGGCCCGCCTTGAGTACCCTGCACGCCGAGCGGTTTCTTTGAATGCTGCCAACGGTCAGCTTGTGGAACTGGCCCAACTCTGTGGGCCCTACTACAAGATGATCCCCCTCGCGACATATTCCACTGAACGACCAGAGACGAAAAATAGGGTTAAGGTATTGTCCTCAGGATGTTTTGCTTACTTAAAACAGTCATCTTCCCAGACTGACCTGTACAGAGTGCCTCCTACCACTGTCCCCACTTCTGGAACTGTGTAGATCTCATCCACCTGAAGAGAAGCCCACAGTCATGAATCAAATCAAACATATATGCACCAGAGGGAGTGTGTGTACCGCAGCCAGCTGGTTACACATACGCAACAATGTTGGACTTACTTGAAACTCTGTGAGCTGTTGCATAAGCTCTTCCTGCTCTTTGCTGTTGCTGAGAGGAGGGATGATGTTGAAGAAGACCTTAAGCATGTCTAGGCTTTCACCAGTCACACTGGATAAGGTGAAGATGGGTGTGATGCTGCCAAGGACAAGACAAACATCAAAGTTGATTCCAATTTTCCAACATCCATTGTAGCTAGCAGCATGAACTACAGATGAAACACAGATATGACAGCAAAGGAGAACAAAACAAATAGGGTTTGTGCCTCTGGAGTCACACCTGGGTGACTGGGCGAACTGCTGTGCTGCTGTGACTGCGTCGTCAGTGCTGCCAACAACCATGGGCACTTTGTTGCAGCCTGGCTGTTTCAGGACCCGCTCTAGCTGTCGCACCGTGCGCTCCACAGTGGCTCGGGTGCAGAGGTCTACTTTGCTGATAACAATGAAGATGGGGACCTTCAAGGCCATGGCGAGACCCAGATGTTCTTTCGTCGTACCCGCTGAAACATAGTGAGGAGAAGTGGGACACGGTAGTTCAGTAGTAGTTTGTTTTTCACTACCTTCAGCGAGATAAGGTGCTCTTCTCTTTACCAAACAAGCAGAAATTGATTGAGGGCATCAGTAAGGTTAGGAAGAATTTCCTTTCCTGTCCAAAAAAATCTAATTATCCAGAGGAAAAAGTTAAAAATCCTATATGTAAAGTAACTTCTAACTAAGATGGCAGTGGTTTGTCAATGATGGCGAGTTGTGTTTATTTATAAACAAAGTAGAAACCTGTACCAAAGTCATATACGCAGCAGGGTATTTCACGGGTATGATATCGCTCCAGACTTGTTCCATGTTACCAAAACACTCAAGAGCGCCGATACAAGTCAACAGCCACTTAAAATACTCAGAACTCTTGTCAGCTCTGCAGGAGTGAATCCATTTGTAGTATATGCTGGGCAAACACAGACAGTTCTTTATTCCTCAATTAAGTTATGACTGCAGCTTATATTTATAAGCAAAACAAGTAAATCATTCCTGATAGTAAAGATGATTACTCGCCTTTGACTTTCAGGCTTGCCACCCACGACCCAATGTGATCCCAATGCTTTGCAAGGATCCATTACTCTGTTTCATAATTAAAGCTGGAGCTCATGTTCTGTCCCATCTACAGCGTAGTTAAGATTGTGTTCGTTCTTGACCTCATTGTAGCTGGGGTTTCTCGTTTCAGAGCAGACGTAAACACGACGACAGATCCAGTGCAACAATTTAGAAAAGTGCACTGCATGTAAATATAGTCAAATGATAAGGGATTGAGTTTCGCCATAACCAACAACAGTGGACGGTCGGATTAGATATAGGTATTAAATTTATCCCGAGCAAATAAAAAAAGAAAACCAACTCACTTAAATCCAGCAGGAGTTGGACCCTAACAGTTTCACTCAGATGCTCACCTCTTAAAGATGACCTCTGCTATTTCCAATAGGAACACTCTGCAGGTTTACCAACAACTTAATGTGATTTTACGTTAGAATTCTGCTTCTGTAACTTGACAGTGTCAATAAAACCTGCTTTCAGCACTCTCACCTGTATCTGCATTTCTAGCTAAATTCACACCTTCATCTAAACACAGAGGTACTGTGCCAACTTCCCTGTCTGTGTAATTAGCATGCCAGCTCAGGTTTCACAGTGCTTATTTCCTGGATGCATGCTTATTGCTCCAAGTCTAATTGCTTAGCAAATGTTTATCAATATACTAATACATAATTTACAGATACTGATGCTGTGCTAAAGTTTTATGGACATAGGTTTATTTTATGGCTACTAAAGCTGAATCTGTATTTTTTTCTTCCTTTTTTTTAAATCGATTTATTTGCAGGAGCCCGATTTGGAGTCAGACCAGACACATAATTGTGTTCTGTGTGTCAAATAGCTTTTTTTAAAAAATAGATGCTGCTGGAGATATTTCAGGACCAGCAAAGATCGGGAGGGTGGAAACAGAGATGGGTGTTGGAAGGTGGATACATCATGTAAGCTCAGATGCTACATGTCTGCAGTGTCATATGTAACAACCATGTATGTGTGCGCCGAGTTATTTTTAACTGCGTCACGGAAATATGCATTAATCATGTAGCAGAGCTACTCTTTACTTGTGTTACCTGAACAAGTCATGCAAGCTCAGCGTACATTTTTAAATGTATAAGAATCAAATGATTGCAAAGTTTAGTGAACATAAACATACCAATGCCAGTGTTTGCGCTAACGACCAGCATAGCAAAGTCTGGACAGTAGCTGGTGAGGCCAAAAATGGTGGTTTTCAGGTACTTGTGGTGACCGGCCAGATCTATGAACGTGATCATTTTAGAGGCACTCTCACAGATCTCCTCCGCAGTGCGAGACTCGCTGTAATTTACAACCTAGGAAAAAGTGAAGGGAAATATGATTATATTTCATAATTCTGCAGCCTATTACATTTTGGTTTGATTAACGGGCTAAAGTAGACATTAATAATACCCGACATTGGTCGTTTCTCACCTCTCCTTTGCTGTTGAAGCCGAGGATCTCAAAGCTGATGCTTGATGTGCGCCCAGTCTGGATTTCATGCAGGTGCCTGAAGAGGTTGAGTCTTGCTCTTCCCCGACCATTGTCCAGCTCACCTTGTGTTAAAACACCCAACAGAGTGGACTTACCAGAGTCCACGTTACCCAGGACTGCCACTCGAAGGTCTAAGAACTTCAGAGGAGGAAGAGCAAGAAATAAAAGTTAAAAAGAAAACAGTCAGATGATAATAAAATAAATAAATAAACAAAAAGTTGATTAAAAACAGCATGCATTTCTAGAAGCTGAACTAACCTGCTGATCATCGGGCACCTTTCGTATAAGAACTTCAGCAATCTTCCGAGGAATATCAGAGTCATATTCTACCTCTCGTTCTCTAAGAACTGCAATGTCAGCCCCCACTCTATTAAAAACAGTTGTAGAAAAAAATTATAGAACTTAAATGCTATCAAATTGTATCATAAAAACATTACATATATTTTATTCTGGAAAGCAAAATTTTGTTTGTGTTAAGGGCAGCAGAGGATTAAATTATGCACTCATCATTCCAACTGTGCAGTCCTGCAGGGATAAAATTACGATCTGGATATGATTCAATGGATCAGCTGTAGCCTCCGTAAGTCTACGTGCCCAAATATAAAATAAGCAGGCTATAATAATACACAAAATGTTCAGATTATTATCTGAACATTCCAGATGTTCTAGTGTATTTCAAGGAGAGAATGCAAGGAAACATAAGGCTGTGAAAGGGTGAATAAGGTAGTATGGAGAGATCCTTCTTACACCTCGTCCACTTCCAACCACAAATAAAAGATCTTGCTGAAAATTAATGCTTTATGGACTGACATACAATATTTAACAGTCACACGATGCCCTAGTAAACAAGTTTAGGGCCAAAGGTTGCACAACAACATATTATTGTCCATCTGGTTATGCAAGCATAATAAAAGCATAGAATAAAACAGGCATCCAGGACTCACTTCTCGGCCAGCCTATGGAGTGTTTTCAGCGATGCTCTCATGTCCTCCTCTGACAGTCCCACCAGCATGCCATTGTCCTCGACACCTATTTGATAGACGGCTTCGCCCCGACCCTCCTGCAGTCGCCATTTCATTTGTGTTGCCAGGTGCTCAAAGCGGTTTTGTGTGGGGTTCACCAGCTTTAGCTAAAAATGACAAAAGCTTTAGAAATTATTGCTGGACTTAAAGCCAATCTTTAAAAGGTCACAAATCAAACGAGTTGTTGAACATTAGTAACAAACAATTTATACAAATATATAAAACTTAGGATAGTGTAGGACTAGAGCAAATGTTGAGTTACTAAAAATAATCCTGCTAATCCACTTGGCTGTTGTGATTCCACAGAGAGGCTGCACCTATGATTCTTCTTAAATACTTCTCTGTTAGACTTCTAATTATGTGATTGTGAAACAACAAAAAAACTAAGTACTGCCAATTACATGGCTGACGTACATCAGTCATTTTTGAAGTATTCAGTGACCTGCTCCGGTTTCCTTAAAGAAAACCAAAACATAAAACAAGGTTCTTGCTTACCTTGTATTCTATGTTTCCCTCTTCAGCCTGAGAGGCAGGATAGTAAAACAAAGAGAGACAGAAGAGGAACAAATGCTGTCAAACAGAGAATTGCAACATTTGTTCAAAGATAAAGAGAAAACCAATCTGACTGAATGAGCAGTAAACACCGGGCTGTGAATAGTCTGACAGTGACTGCTAAACCACAGCTGCCCTTATTACACATGTCTCTTCTATACCACTAGGAGCAATGTTTAAAACCAATGGTAATTAAAGTCAAGTGCAATTACTTTATGGGACAAACACTTTATGGTTACTGCAATACAGCTGGTTACATTCAGCGGATCTGAGGCTGAAGCCAATAAAATAGGAGAAGGGCGCAAAAACAGATTAATTTAAAGTGTAACCTGTTTGCCAATAAATTTTGGTAATGTCTAGAAGTTTAAGACAAGTCCCCCTGTGTTTCTTAACTCCGTGTTACTACACACAGATACCCAAATATGCATTAGTTGTTTTTAATTTGTTTCAATAAAGTCACTGGGAGGTATTTGACCCGACGAGTGAATGTCGGTCAAAGTTTAACCGCCTCCCTTATTTACAAACACAGCTGTTCCTCTTTTAGACTAGCTAGCCCACTGCTAGAATTAGAATAAATAATTTTTAAAAGGACGATACAACCATTAATTGCATAATACGACTCTATAATATAATAAACAATGAGTGGAATTTTGGTCACTTTGACCCAACATAGACCGCTCACATAGTCCCTTTTGTTCACTACGTGTCACTTAGTTTCAGATAGAAAAGTTAGCCATACAGGAAATAACATCAAACATTTGCGTTTCTGTGCAGTGGAAGCCAGAAGGCACATATTTCCTGTTTGTTTTTCTAGATTTCTTTCGTGTTTCTCATATGACTTCATTTCGACTCATTTAATTGCACTTTTTAGATCAACATCTGCCTTACCTCTGGGGGTAGATATGGGGTGTTATTGCTCGGTTTGAAGTTGCGGGGAAATCGAGTTCTTGCTTTCTTGTTTTTTGCACCAGTCTTTTTCGAGACGACCCCGTTGCCATTTCCTGGCTTGTGGTTCGACGTAGATCCTTGAGGTCCACCCGAGCTGTGCCCGCTTGCTGACCCAAATAACTCCGACACCCGCGCATCCATCGGCTTCTTTAGGACCGAGCTTGCTAGCTTACCTCAGCCTGTCTAATTATGCTGCTGTTCTATGGGGGGGGAAAGCATCTAGGCCATGCATGTGTGAGCCTAGATTTTAATAAGGTCACACTTCTGATTATCGATTACATTCTCCACACTATCAGCAAAGTCTCAGCTTCCCCCAGAATCTTCAAATCGAACAATAACACTAGCCCCAACCCTGAAGTGCTGTATCGTTTTAAGTTTTCAGCAACCTACGTCACAAATACGAAATGCGTTTAGGTGCGCTTGATCTAATACACCGTAAAGCGCGAGTGAGCGGTTCGGTTCGGCTTCCACGGCACTTTGTGTAGATTAAACTCCGCCCGGCTGACTGAAAAGATTCCCAAACATTCTCAAATAGGTGTACCGTGTTGCGAGGCTTTGCATCAGACGACACCGGGAAGTACCTTTTGTTTACAAAAGATTATGAAAGTCACAAATGATTATTATTATTTATTTATTTATTTTTACCAATAAATGGCAAAAGAGATTACAAATGGCAAACCACATTAGTGGCCACAGCAAAAAGTAAAATTGATAACGCTGTACATTATGCCTTATTTCTTAATTTGTGCTTTATAAGGGTATGATGACATGGTAATATGTTATGAATTTTTACAATGCTTCACTTATGTAATAAGAACAATTTATATTAAAAAAAAAATGCTAATAGTATTTTAGTTCATATGTTTCTAGGATTATTCAAATTAAACTCCCCCGTTAAGTATCAAAACTATTGAGGAATACTTTTGTTCTAAAGCAGTGTCTGTGTGAGGACCAGCTCAGGTCCTATATATCTGAAATTGATCCATAGTAGACACGGTGTTGTTGAGGATGGTGGTGGGAGGAAGCGAGGTGGGTGTTCTTTGGATGTCCACATAATCTCCACTGTATAATGAGAGGCATCAGGTGTATAAGACAAGCAAGAATAATCACAATGACAGGTGAGTTAAGGTTACTGCTAGGTCGATCAAGGTCACATTATTCAGTGTGACCCTCGGAGGAAGTCTTGATTCGTCTCTCCTGGTTGCTTCTCTATCCATTAATGCCTTGAAACTAAAGCAAACCTACATGTCAGTGTCAAGAGAAAGAATTTCAGAGATGATGACATTTGACCAAATGGCAGGTTGTGTTAATAACTCATGCTGCCTTACAGGATGAGTCACTAACATGCAAGCCAGTCATATTTTGAAAACAACTTTTGGATTTTACAGATATCTGTTTGTGGCTATAATGTGAAAGTCTAGGAGGTGGAATTTCACGGTAATTCTGAGTGTTTTATTTCACACTCTCAGGTAACAATTTTTAGGTAAAACAACAAAAGTTTTTCATGCCTATGTAAGTCAAAAGTTGTGTGAGAGCCAACAACATAACAATATTCAAATAACTAAAGCTGTAAAAAGTAAAAGCATTGTACTATATGAGAAATTTGCCACCAATTTTATGTTCATTATATGATTGTTACTGTTTACAAAGTATAGCAAGTTATATTTGGTTGTTTGCTCTTTTACTTATGTTGTTTGCTCTTTTGCTCATGTTTAAATTGAATATAATGTGTAATATTGATGATCATGTGTCTTTCCTGTTGATTACAAACCATCAATCTCGTTTGATTGATGGTTTCATTGTTTTATATTGTTGAGATTCATTAAGTTTTAATTGTTGATTCATTGAGATTTATTAAAAGTAGTTTGTTTTTAACTGCCACTCCTTGTTAGTGCAGAATGTATGAAATTTGAGAGAGGCCCAGCCTACTCCCTTGAGTGAGGTGAATTCTGGCATTTGTGAAACTCAGTTCTGATTGGTCACAAATCCTGTGATGTTGGGACTCAACCCATTCCTTCTTGACTGAGAGAAGTGCTTGGGGATTTCTAAGTCTTTTTTCTTCTTCTTCTTCTTCTTCTGAATGCAGAGCTTTCCCAAGCTCTGCATTCCAACTTAAAGCTTCTCTGTTGCTGTTCCCTTTCGCTCACCATGAGTTGTCTCTTGGTAAGCTTGCTCCTTGTTGGACTGCTTCACCAGACCACGATGGCCGTCCGAATGGATAAACTAGCAGATCGCAAGATGTGCGGAGATGCAGAATGTTCATGTAAGTCAGAACATTACTTTCAGAGCTGTTAATTATATAGAATTGTAATGTTGAAACTACAGTTAAATCAATAATCAAATGACACATAGTTTATGTAAGTTATGTTTTGTCTTTGCTTCATAAGATGTTCTTTCAATGGCCACAGCTTTGGATGACTTCATGGCTCCTGACTGCAGATTCATCAACATTAAAAAGGGTCAGATGGTTTATGTGTATTCTAAACTCATACCACCAGATGGCGCTGGCGTATTCTGGTATGGAAGTGTAGGTGCACATTTATTGAAATCCACATATTAGCAAGCTACACAATTAAATCCTCTTGTTGCCAAATATATTATAACTTATCACATGTTTTCTCTTGTAATAAGTGCTACATATAAATAAATGTGTTTGCTTTGTTATTTCTGTTTCAGTTTAAGTGCACTTTAAAATATTTGTTACTGTACATTTAGACTGCAATGCTGTGTTTTGTGACAGGTGTACAGTGAGCGGTATGTGGACCAGATGGGTAGAACAGGATATTTCCCTGCAACTGTAATGAAAGAGACCAGGACGTTTACAGACATCACAGTTCAGAAGCAGACCACTGTGAGTGCCTGTCTTTCATTTGAATGTTTCCTGTTTGTTTTTGTGAATATATTGTGCCTTTAACCTAATATTTTGTTTCATTTTTAGGATATGGACTTCTATTGTGATTAGTGGACAAGAGACTGAATATTTTGGAGTTTCCCTTTCATTATCATGATTTTTATAAAGAGCACTCATCTCTGTTAAATTCATTCATTATGTATAAAAATTATTTCACGGATTGCAATTAGGAAGCCAACTTCAGATTTGTCTCTCTTTGTAGCAGTTCTTTCTACCTTTGCTGTTTACATAAATTTTAAAATTCACGTGATTTTTTTTTTAAATAATAAAAAATATATGTCACTTCAAATGAAAAACAATAAAGGAACATAATTCTTTTCAGAGATGGAAATTTGGTAATTTTCTATTTACCGAATTTGTACTGTAGATATATAATAAAACTCAAAATGTCATAACTAGCATTAGTCATAATGAGTAGTCTTCATGTTGAATAAATCAGATTCTGGCTTTTACATGAGATGTGTATTGATAATTGTACAACCTTGCTATGTATCCACATGAGAATGTTAAAGTTAATAGTTATGCAGTACAAAGATGTCATGACTGTTGTGGACAACAAAGGAAATGCCCCAAATCCTGATAGCACAGACAATCAGAAAGACACAAATGTTAACTCAAAAATGAAATTTAATAAGTGTATAGACATATTACAAACAGTTATTTTGACACTTAGGAGAACTACACACAGGCAACAACTGGAGCAAAATCGCAAAGAAAACTAAAGACTGGCAGATGGGAGATTCAGACAACAGAAAATAAAGTAATAACAATTCATCACTTTGTTAATCCATATCCCACATTACTTCAGCCTGATGACAAGAATTCAATGGTTTGTTAGAGGTTCATTAGTGACTAAGCAGCACCATAAACACCATGGGACACAGCAAACATACCAGGTTTCTCTTTAATCCATCACCTAAAAGGAAGAAAGAGAAGAAAGAGGATACCACAACTTCTACCATGACAAATCTACCATGACATGATAATCTACCTAAGTGAACAGGCTGTGGAAAGAGCATTAATCAGAGAAGCAGTCAAGAGTCCCATGATGAGTCTTGAGGGGCTACAGAGCTCCAAGCAAGAGGAATAATCAGGGAACAGAACATCTGCTGCTTGTCCGCTCCTCATATCTAGGCTAAAATTGGTAAGAAGAAAATCTGTTTTAAGCCAAAATCATAAATTGTTATGTCATAAAATGTTGGTGGCACGACAAACCTATGAAAGAAGGTGCTATGAGTCTGAACCTTTTGGGCTACAAGCAATTGAAATTCATCTAGGAAATTATGTTCAAAGAACCTTTACTTTTAGTCTGATTGAAATTGAGCTTTTTTCCAGATAATATTTTGTGAAAACTTTTCATTTATGGATGTGCAAAGCTCACAAAGATATACCCAAAAAAGAGACCAACTGCTGTAAGGTGGTGCAACGAAGCATTGACTTAGTGTGACAAAATACATATCTTTGTCATATTTTAAAAGATATTTGTTTAAAGAAAAGAAACAAAAACTAGTAGAATTTGCCTTCCATGCCCCAACTATGCTCCCATTTGTGTTACTGAATAAGGTGCAGCCAGAATTATTTAAACTGAAGCATCTGTTTTTAAAGTGATGATAAGTGGAAAAGTTCAGAGAGGAAGGAATACCTTCAGGAGACACTGTAATACAAACTGTGTACTAGAAATAAAACAGCATCTCTGTAGAAATATTTAAAAGCTGCCTCTCATTTTGTGACTAATTTTATTTTCCTTTAAAACATTTTGTATGATTTTTTTTTTATGTCAGAAGGTTTTAAGATGTATAATTATCCTTTCCCCAAGATAATTGCTTATCAACTTGTTTGAGTGCACACATGCACCAGTCTACCCACACATGCAGCTCAAAAACAATCATCATGATTAAACACAGCCTGACATAATGTTGCTTTTCAGGTTGTTCCCGAATGATGATTAAATCTCTCGTTTTATTGGTATCTCATTTTTGTGTGTAACAGCACCAAGCCAAATATGATCCTGAATATAAAACCTTAATAAAACCTCCCTTAGCTGCATCACTGGGTGTTAAAAAGACAATCTTGTTTCTCTGTCACATCACAAAACTTTATGTGAAAACTGCTTATTCTCATTAGTTTCTACCTGCATGGCTTGAGGCACTCTTGGAAGGGACAGCTTATAGGTTTAGGAAACAGGGCTGTCACATGCAGTATCGATCTTCTCCTGTTCCCTTTCTGTTGAAATCAATGAAATGCATTAAATGTCCTCCCACAAAATGTCACTCTGCAGAAACACACCTGAGGCATGCATTTCAATGGAATGTGCGATTAAAAAAAACAAAAACAAAAAACAAGGTAACAAAACCAGTATACCTTACCATGCAAGACTTTTGAAACAAATTGGGATCATTAAACAGTATTCAAAGAAAAGTGATTGCTTTGAGCCGTCCAAAAGAGGTAGAAAGATCAGCATCTTTTCGGCTGATTGCAAATTGAAGTTGAGCGCATGGGCGGGGGTGTGTGTGTGTGTGCGTGGGGGTGTGTGTGTGTGTGTGTGTGTGTGTGGGCCTCTTCATGAAAAACAGACACATCACAGTAAGTTAAGTCAATCTTTCACGAGACAGCTGTAGCTTTTGGCTGTTGCCATCATTATGGGCAGGGGTACTGTGACACAAGAGATTGATGCATGTCCACTCTCATAAGTGTATGTGTGTGGATTTGCTGCGTGTGCTCAAAGGAGCAGCTGCAACACACAATCTACGGTGGATTTTACCCTGTCTCTTCTTTTCCATCCAGTGTCACACTCACATGCACAACTCTACTGCCAGCAGCAGACACCTGCCGGTCTGCACCATATTAGAGGGAAATTTTAGGCTAACGAAACATGAGTCCTTTGCTTCATAATCCCCAAATCTCTTTCTGTTTAAGATCATTAACAGAGGATCATTTCACAAACAAATAAAATACTCCAGGGAACTGAAAAAAATACCCACTCTGTCTGGATTGATTTTGAAACATCACCTGTCTCAGATTTAACTGTGAATCTCTCTGAATGAAAAAGAATGAAACGAAGATCAGTTAAAGTGCAAACATCCTGTGAATCTCCCCAGACAGAGGATGAATCAGGATAAGTATTTTTTTCTTTTTTTCTTTTTTTTTTTGTTTGAAGCAGCTCGTTTCTTTTAATGAGCAAACAAGCAGCATTGTTCCCCTGAGAGAGAGAGAGAAAAAAACGTATTTACTCAGGACAATGACAGAGCTTATTTGCTTTTCTGAAATGTGATGGAAGAGTTTCTATTTTGTGCACCTATTCTTGACTTTCACCGAAACTGGTTTTGTCTTCAAGGTGCTTTAACAATGGAATTTGTCAGCTCGAATTATCCTCATGAATGTCAAGAAATGCCAGCTCTCTGCCCGTGTGATTTAATCAGTCAATCAGTCAGCAGGAATCTGCTGTTAAAGCTTGATGTGGGGCGGTGCCATCATGGTGTCAACTCTTCAAAATGTATTTGTCATTCTAATGTTGCTCTAAATACGTGGGCTCATGCAAAAAGTATGTTAAATTACCTTGTGAATGAATCTAGGATCTTGAATGTATTCAGTGTACATTTGAAATGTGGGAGGAAAATGATTTATGTTTCTTTTTTGCAATTAAAAATCGGGTTGTGTGGCATGTATTTCAATGTATCTCCATCACATAATAATTTATAGAACCAATAGACAATAGACAAAGCTCCAAAGCTATTTTAGTATGTCTATGTAAAGTTTGCAAATGTATAGAATTATTTTCTTCCTTCTTTGCAAAAATGCTCAAGCTTATTCAAATTGCAAAGCATTCGTAGAGATCAATGTTTTTTACTAGATGTATGAAGCTGATGTCGGATTAATTCATTCTTTTTCTGTTTCACATCTGATCACTATTTAAGGCAAGGCAATTTTATATAGCACATTTCAGCCAGAGACAATTCAAAGTGCTTGTACAAAGAAGTTAAAAACAACATACACGATTTAAAAAAAAACCAAAACAAAACATGACAACAGATCATGATTAAATATACATACTTTGCCAAGCACCGTATGTGCACTATTGCCATATTTAAGTGACAGGTGTTGGTGTAGCTTGAACAATTTCATTTTCTGTCAGTATCTTTCTACCACTGGAGTTTTCTCTCTGTGTCTGTACTTTATCTCTAACTCATATAATTGCTTAAGTAAGTGTAATTCCCCCATTTTCTCAGTCACCCAACCACACAACCTTTTATTTCTTGTGAACTCAGCCAGCCAAACAGATCAGTATTGCCCCATTCAGCATTTGATTGAACTTCCCATACTGATGTAAAGAAGATGTTTTAGATCCTACACCTGTTACAAAATGTAAAGGATGTACACACCTTTCAAGTTGTAATATGTTCACATAACCTGCATCAAATCCTTCTAGATAAATGATGTAGCAGAAACAAAATTGCTGTGGGCAAAAATATGGATCATTTACAGACAGACTGGATATTGACGACCTTTTTTCCTCATCTCCACTGCCACTAATGTTTCTGTCACACTTGAATTAACCCGTTCCTCTCCTAGAACTGTGTTCTCACCTTCTAAATCAGAAAAAAATAAAACAATTCTTCACACCTTTTGTTTTGCCAGTCACCATGGTTACACAAAGATTCAGGCGGAGGTTGGGGTGGGCATTTGTCAAACAACAGGTCCTGTGTAAGGTGGCCTTCAGCTATGAACCAAAAGAAAATTAATTTGGAAAGTTTCAGCATGCCTATTCAGGTATTTTAAATTAAACTATTTTTTTGGCCAGAAGATTATTTGGTTTCAAAAGAAATCATTCAGTCCCCAGTGAATAATAATGAGGTCTATGTTATTTGGTATTAAAAAGCCCTATGTAATCTATTCAGTTGAGTATTTTGTTGATTAGATTTTTTTATACAAATTGTCAAAATAAAATGTAGGCACTATATAGTCTAATTTACCAGTCCATTGCAGGAATTGAATTTAATTGAATTCAGTTAATTTACATAGTGCTGTACATAGTCACAGAAAATGCCATCTTAAGATACCCAAGCAAATAAATGAACCGATTTATATGCAGTGTTTTACACAATGCATATCTGAATGTTAGTTTCTAACATTATACACTGATGTAGCCACTAACTCAGCCAGGTTTATATTGCAAATGAGAATTGAGCATGACCTGCTAACAGCATATTAAGCTCCCCTAATTACTTGAAGAAGTCATGGTGATTTTATGTTTGTCTATCAAAGTAGCCTATGGTTGCTACAGTAATAAGACGTGCTGTGCATGGGTAACCTTGGTGCACGCTTCCAACATCGTTTATTCTCCAACATTATGCAAATATGTTCAATGCTCAAATCTAAGTATGTTTTTTTTTTAAAGTACCCAAAGAAATGTTATTTAAAAGTGATGGCTCAAAGTTTGTGTTCTTTCTAACAGTCATTGTCAGTCACTCACAGGTTTTGTGGCTTTTTCTCTTTCCCAACATGTGTAGTTTGTTCACTGTATTGTGTGTAGTGGTTATTTAACTTTTTTTGCAACCACAGAATTCTAACGCATACATATTTACTAAACCTGTGACTTAACACATAACCCTTGTGGCAAACTTAACATTTCACAAAAGGAGAAAAATGATTGTAATTGAAAGTTAAATTGATGCTCCTTTTGACATACATCTGATGAAAGTCATACGTCTTTTCATGAACATTGTAACCTAGCATTACTTCCTTCACTCCCATTTAGAGTATTCATATGGCACAGTTTATACTTTCTAGGAAAGCTTACATTGGAAAACTTCTAAATTGTGTTGTCAAATGTAAATCATGGGGCTTTTTTTCTACTAAGGCTGGTGAGCTATGAATAGACAGAACGTTTGTCATGACAACCAATTACCCATTACAAAAGCAACAAGGCTAAGTAAGGCAATTAAGTGGTGAAATAAAACTGTGTTGCAGAGCGCTGCTGCCCGCAAATGCATGTGTGAGGACAGTAAAACATATTCTCATACAGTTTAAGCAAATATTTATGCTGTCCATGTTTTCTGTGTTTTCCTTACTTAAGCCACAATGATGCATACAATAAAAGTCTTCTGCTTTTCTGTTGTGTAATTTGTTTTTTTAACATAATTTTTCACCCACACGCATTATTTGCTGGGTTCATTTGTTAAGCGAGTAATTCAATTAAAGGGGGAAAAAAGCATTGCATGGATAACAAGTGGGAGGAATGGGCTTTAGTAGCTTTTAGATAAAGGCCTGTTCACACAAAACAAAGGAGCTAAGAATAACAAAATCCTCCCACTGAACAGATATTGAATACATATTTAGCTTTTAAACTTTATAGTTCTGCTATCACTTTGGATTGATGTTACATTTGATCTTCAAACTTGATAATTCCCCTTTTAGGTGACACACTTTAATGTGTGTTGTTGTCATGCTGTGAAAAGCTGCAGTGTATTTATTAGTTTTGGTTTTAGTCATGTTTGTTCTTTTGCTTAATGTCATATTGTCGCAGTTAGAACAGCAGAAGGATCTTCATCCAAATGTCATTAGTCCTTAGCTAGCAGGTTATGTACATTACCAACCGAGGAAATGTGTTTTCACCACATCAACATGTTTCTCAATAACTTTTCTAATAGGCCAAATTGTTATAGCCAGATTTGTTAAAAAGTGCAACACTTATTTCTTGTGTTAATCAACTTTATTACACTCCTTCATTTTTGGACTCATTTGTTTTAATTTCTTACCATGTGTACTATTACATGGGTTGTTTTCAACAACTGAATTGAACTTCAGTGAGTCCATATAAAACATGTTACCAGGAAAAAAAAAATTATATGTTTATCATTTGTTTTTCCTGCTATATTTTACCATGTCTATACTTTTATGGCATTTTTATGGGCCCAAAAAGTGTCAGAGATAAAAGCGTCATAACCCGAGTCAATCCTGTTGTTTAAAACCACCTAAGTCTTTCCTGGTTGGCAGGATGTCCTAGAGAGGTAGCAAGTGGTTAAAAGACAGAGTTTGTTAAGCCTAATGGTCCTTGTATTGATTGCACGGGTTATCCTGACAAATCGTACAGTCGTACAAGAACAAAATGCCCAATGAGATGCTCATTCAGGAGATCTAAATGCATTTGAGCCTGCACTTTTATTGACCCTTGGAGAGCAGCCTGTGCAAGGTTTATTGCACACTCTGCAACCAGTTTTTACAATGACACAATGGATGTTTGGTGAAGAGGGAAACAGTGTTCATCATTCACGGCAACACATGACTGGTAATAACAGAGGTGAACTGCTTCTGCATTTCTAAATATTTTATTCTGGTTTGTAGGATTGGACAATGAAAACAATCAAACCTTATTAAAACCTCTTACTTTTACTGTATTACTAGTTTGAGTATGTGTCACTGTACTGTGTAAATGGATCAGCATAGAACAAAACTAAAGTCCTCTTCCATCAACATGTCATAAGACTTTACAGAATACCACTTGGACAGGGGTGAAAGAAAATTGATTGATGGATGGATAACTTTGATGCTTTTCAGTCAACATGGTTACTGATCTACAGAAGGAAACTGTGACCTTCACTAATCACTTGGTGGATTAACTGAGGCTGCATCTCATATCTTTGCTAAGAGCCTGAGCAGAAGTGATAATCTCTATGTTTCCATGAGAGTCACTGTAGTTTACATGTGCTTACACATTAACAACATGAAAAAAATGACTGTCTAAATCTAGACCCATTATAATATTAACAACACCTTCAGAAGATTTTTTACTTGACACAGTATCTTTGTGTAGTCCTTGCGATTGCTTCTCCACATTCATGGAAATGTTGACGGGAAATCTTTAAATACTTCTTTCAAAGAAATTCTCCTGTATTAGTCATTGTTTCTAGGGTATTTGTTTAAGAAATTAAAGGTTAATGACAGAACTTTGAACATTAAAACATGTAAAGGTTGTCAAATTGGCCTTACTTCTTTGGAAATTGCCATGTTTACCCTGTATGGCCCCACAAAAATTGGCATTGTTTACTTTCCTAATGGACTTTGAAAGTGTACAGCACTGTACTGGAGAGAAGCTTGGAAACCTCTAGTATACTATTACCATTATCACTAATGTGCTTTTAAAATGGAAAGAACATCAGAGCCCACTCACAAAGAGACTGATGCGTATGCTGCTTGCGTGATACTACCTCTTTGTCATCACATCCATCCAAGGTCATTTGGTCTGCAGTGACATAGACATGACCAATTAGTCTCAAAAAGGCCCATTTCAAATGGTGATCAACGGACTCATGCATTTTTAACATTTATTTTAAGTATCCCAATTTGTTGTCTTTTATGGATTGATATTTATTCTTTAGTAATGACAGAAAACATTTATATTTCTAGTAGAGCTTGATTTTCATGTTTAATTAAGCACCAATTTCTTGCTTAAGAAAAAACATAAAAGATGACAGAAATTCTTTTTCATATGCTAAAAAATTATAGGTCTGTTTCCATGAGGAAAATTCTGAGTATTACACTTATCGGGGATGGATGCATGTCAAGTCAGGGCTGTTTCTTTCCTCTGCTTACAAATTAAATTAAAGAAAATAGAAAATCTGGCAATGCTGTGGAAAACCGAGGAACAAATTCTGCTCAGACAGATTAATTTGAAGAAAATTAAATTTCAGTTTTTTGGGGGGGGTTTTTCATCAAAATTATGAACAAGAAATGGGTTTGAGGTGTTTCCCTTTGGTAGTTTGGAGGCTCTCAGCATGATATCCTTCTGATGGCCATTAACCACTATATTCATGAGATCAAAAGCGTTTCTGGATTCATGCTGGGCACCATGGCTTGTCTCAATGCTTAAAATTGCTGAAAAGCAAAGAAAAAACCCCCGATAGACCCAGATTTTGCAGGATAGACTGTAAAATGTTTTTCATGTAACGGTTTTTATGTTTACATTGCTAGATGTTCCTATTTTCTTCCATGGTGCTGGTCCTTTTTGAATGTATGTTACTCCCTCCTAACCCCACACTTGAATGACACCTGGATTAAATGTTGAGAAAGAAAGTTAGTAGAGATATTGTACAGTAAATACACACACACACTCATTTTTGTGGAGGCTTAACCTGCATGTTCAAACATGTAGGTACAATATGTACATAGCAGACTTATGTACATATAGATGGCTTGGAAATATGAACTTAAATACAGTATAGTCGGCCAGTTCCTGTAAACACAAATATGTCTACAGGGCATAATAAACAATATTATGTGCTGGAGTATCAAAAGGTAAGGCATGTGTGTCAATATCATGGAACATAAATAAACAAAAGTATTTTAATGAGCTAAAATTTAAGGCTAGATTTGATAAATCAAAATACAGTATTAAATATGTAAAGGTCGATAACACAAAACATTAAAAATGTTGACATTTTCTGGCAAACTAAATGCTGCTACTTCCTTTCAACATCGTGGCGAGTTTGGTAATTAATTGAATCAGTGTGAATATTTATTTATTTTTTTGGTTCTCTTTCCCCCAATATGATTCATCTCTACGGCTAATTTACATATCCTTTTGTTCCCTCCAAGGTGATGCATTAATTAGGAAGTGCTGAATACTCCCCTCAAAGCAAGTAATACACAGAGGGGAATAATTATTGTGATTATGCCTAATCTGTGCTCGCTCCGTTGTTTTTCTTTTCCAATTAAACCAAATTTAAATTCAGAATAGGCTTTGAATATCAAAGCAGGTGGCTGTTCTCCCTACACCTTTGCTGCAGTGTGAGCGATGCACAAGCCTTGCTCTGCTTCAGGCTGTGGCGTGCATTGTTTTTCAGTGTCTGGTTAAAAAGAACACCCTGCTCTTGTCGTAGTGGACAGTTTCTTTCATATTGATGATAAACTTTTGCAGTTTAGCAATAAATTATCAAATATGCAGGGACTTACTGTTTCTCTCAGCCGTTTTAGTACGTTTCTCCCCTGATTATTAACATTTCCACAACAGCTTTCTCAAAGCAACTAGTGCAAACTGCAAAGACAACCTGTAAATGGAAGTCGTTTGCTCAAAACAGGTAGTTACCGTAATTCCTCAAAATCAAGTATCCATGACAATTAAAGTATCAGTGTCATTACAATGAAAAGATACTCAAATGGCTTTGTTTGTATTTTCATTTTGACCATTTTCTGTGCTTTCCAATGACACAACTTGAAATCCTTACGACAACATTATGCACCTTGTTCACAGCTAACTGAAATCTTCAGTTAAGTTACACATTACTGTGTTTAGTGAGGTGAATGAGAACAAGACATTGAACACTTTCACATTTTTACCACATATGTTCCTTGCAATTCTAATTTTATCACAGTAGTGTGCAAATGTAAAGAACAAATATCAAACACAATAAACACTCCTTGCATAATGCTGTGCACACATTTTAACAATATCATCACTGAAACATAGGTTTCACATGAGAGAAATTGTTCAAATGTATTATAAACATATAATTAATTTAATCTAGAGTGTGTGAAGAAATTAAAGCTTTTGAGTGTTGTTTCACACACAGAATGATCCTTCCTTGGGCCTCCATCAGAACAACAGGAACATAATATAACACTTACATGAGCAGATGATAGAATGGAGCTGGAGCCTGAGAAAATGTAAACCAATATGGCAGCTAGAGAGAACAGAGTGGTACAAAATACTGGGATGAGAGAAAGAGACACAGAGAGATGAGTTCAATTTAATCTTCCTCAATGCTGCATTGTGCTTCATAACAAATTGAGTCTATATCGCCACAGAAGCCGGCCATGCTCTCTGCTACATCTCACACCACATTAAGCCAAACATGACTTCCCATTGCCCCTCACCTCCCTTCCAATAACATTGATGGGTGTAATAGATCTGCAGAAATCAGTGTTTCTGAGTTTGCTGCATTTAAATGTATGTACAGTGCATATAAAAAGTTTCTGCAGACTTGTAAAATGTAAAATGATGTCTTCTTTTGTTGTAATCTTGCCAGGATAGGTCATTCCACGTATTGACTATGTTGCTCACTCTACCTGGTGAAAGTTTTCTAAACTTAATCAACTCAAATCTTACAGCAGATCTATCAGATTTGCTGTCAGATTTAGTTCTGAACTCTGGCTGCCTTTATCCAAAAATGTATAGTTTTTTAAACTTTACATGTTACACACTTGCAGTTAGGCAAGCATTGTTCCCTGGGCAACTGCCAAAACCAGGATCATATGTTAGATCATCAGACAGAGAGGCATGACTTTCTATTTTAGATAAAAACAGATCTCAACCAGGTCGAGTATGAAGCCTTATTGACTCAGCAGGAACTGTGTGACCTGAGGTCACCATCTGCAATAACCCCACACTGCCGCTTTCATTCCCAATCATTTCCACTCTCTTACAATACAAATATGAGTTGATTTGTATTTATATTTACCAGTTTGAAAATTTCAAAATTGGTTTAATGACACAAGTGCCATCCTGTTAATGTACCACACTGGAATTAGAAGAGCTCCACCAACCATTCACAAACGTTGCTTGTGTGTTGGATTTTACAGCTAAGCCCAAACATTATTCATTACCTTGGAAAATTTTGCTTCAAACCTATTCTCATTCAATGAACTGAGAAGTTTGCTTCAGATGGAAAAAATGTAGGTAAAATTAAAAACCTGTTTTAACTTCTACTTAAAAGGAACATCAATATTTTAGGCATACTTATTAATTGATTGTACAATTCAAATTAGTGAGTTAAACGTAAGGCTCTTCATTTATGCTACGTTTTCTTTATGCAAGTGGCAAGTAACACAGAACCTCCAGATCATAACAGTCTGTTCTTGTGTCTAAATGCCCATAGGGATAATGTAAAGCAAGAGACACTGTGGTAATGATATGTCATCGTATGTCAGCCCTTTGCTGTAATGAACACCGGCGTTATCACATGGTTTGGAAATCAGTCTACCTGTAAATGTCGGCATGTTATCTCTCAGAGCCAGATGCAAGCAGCAGCTTCCTCAGATACAGGCAGCGAACAGCACAGTGGCACAAAGAATCAGACACTAAAAAAAGGAGTGAATGAAACCATCAGATGAAAAGCTGGTACATACAAAGCAATCAATATTGCTGTAAGCACAATCCTTGCACTCAAAGAAATTTCGTCACCCAGCACTCGAGCAGTAGAGTTTAGAACTGCCTCTGAAATGTAGCTTCATTGCAGGGAAAGATGGGGAAAGACTGTCTTTTTGTGACACAAACAGAATGTGTTTGCGTCTCATCTTTTGTTTTGCAGATTTCTATTTGTTATGTGCCTTTTAAGTGCATATGCTCCTGTTAATGCTCTCAAAGACGCATCTATGACAAAGTAGGTGCCGATGAGTTATATCCGTTTGCATTCATAAGCTATTCATGAAAATATAACAATCATAACAGTCCTCTTGGCTGTTTAACTTTTTATTTTATTCTAACAATGGAAACCCACTAGAGTGGACTGGATGGAAGATCAATATCCTTCTCTCTCTTGTCTAGTTGAAAGGTTCGTGGCAAGGGTTCGAAAGGCTTTGTTATCTGTATGTTTCGCGTGTGTGTTTGTGTGTACGTGTTTGACCATTTATTACTATCTGTTGAGTATCAGGTTGTAGCTGCAATCATAAATCTCACACTCTGACTAAAACACTTACAAGCAGCCTGCATCCACTCCTGCCTCAGGCAATTACACAAAAAATTCAAGATCTGTTTGTCTGTGTTTGTTCTTACTTCACAGCAGGTGCATGTCCATGTAGCTGAGTAACGTCTCTGAACCTCTGCACCCTGAGACCATAACAGTCAGGGCATCATGTTACAATATAACCTCATCCCATAGAATTAAAAGCTTAAGATGAATAATTGCCTAATTTATAATGATTGCGGGAATCTAACTGTGATATGTTTGAAAGAGAACATCATCAAAACGTGTGTTTAAATGAAAGTGGGATGCTTAGTAGTCATTTACTTAAAACATTCAACATAATAAACACACTATTTCCCAAATGTATAAGCTAAGGCTGCTAAATATTAATAAGCTAATATGTTTTTTTTTCTGTTTGTTTTGCAATAGAGATACAAATAGGGAATTATTTAACAACATCTGAATTGAACCTTGCGGGCTTTATGCATTTTAAAAATACCAGTTTTGGGACTTGAGATATTCTGTGATCATACTAAATGATTTTCACATTTGTCATTACAAAATTTGAGATGTCAATTTTTTGCTTTGTTTGTGTTTTTTTTTTTTTTATTTAGGGAAAATACAGCTACTGCAATTTAAAGTGATATGAAATCAAGACTAATTTTGTCCCAATTGCATACTGCTATGTTCTATCAATAACTATGTTAGCATCATTATGCAACACCAGTTAACTTCAACTCTGACGAAAGTAAATATTTTCTCCTTAATCCTCCTCTTTTAGTTCACCTGGGTAGTTTTCAACCTTCGACATACACTGTCCCAGATTTTTAGTGGCTTCTAGTCGGATCTTTGTCCTCGCTATGTTGTGCTCCCTTCAACAAAGCAAGATGAATTTTGTTTTCTTATCCCTCTCAGCATTTCTGTTTGCATATATTTCTTTGGACACTCTGCCTTACAGGCACCTTTGGTCTGGGTTTAAATATAATCATCCTTTTTTAGCTGTACTGGCCTGCCGAATCTCGCTTGCATATGGGTACCACACTGCAACTATTCATCAAGTCCCCTTAATGATTTAATGTTCTTTGTCGTACCTGTGAAAGAACACTATTGTGCAAATTTAATATACGAAATGTACCCGTGTTATAATTCATTAGAAGACACGTCTGTCTGTCTGCCTGTCTGTCTGTCTGTCTATAGCACAAAGCACTACTGCTAAAACATCTGGATCCTTACCATAACGTTGGTTTGTGCAGTCCATCTTTGTACCTGGATTTTATTATGTTTTTCTGCCTGTTTAATATTATGTTTTCATTTCTAAACAATGACATATGAATATAGTTACTTTGCAAATTAAGTGATATTTCACTGCGCCAAATCAGACAGAGTCAGGGTCTCTCTGTGAAAGCGGCAGAGAAATGTGTCTTATCCTTCAGCATTTCTTTACACAGCAGGAGAGCTTTTAATGCTTTCCTGCTTCCCTCTCTGCTAAACAGTTAGTTTATGAGAAGGAAAATCTCACTGGCTCAAAGCTGTAGATATACTCTGCATACCTTCCATACCTACCTATTCATATCACAAAGCTGATGGTGAATAAAACAACCAGATGTGAGTGTTGAATTGTGTTAATTTCCATAAATGAGTAGAGAAGAGAAGAGCACTGTTCTGCCTGGAATAATAAAAACAATAACAAAACAACATAATCCTGGGTCTGCAGAAAGGCAGGCGTGTGGGAGGAACTCTGGAAGGACTGTGGAAACCGTGATTAGTATCCGCTTATAGAAAATGCACCTTCTTCGAGACTGTTCCATACACTGCTGTGCTCTCTTCTGAGCACACATTTGATATGATGTTTGTGACCATTATATGATGGTTATAGATTAGCATCACTTATGCATGGTCACAAAAGAACAAAACTTTAATATAGGGACAACTCCTCAGTTGTAGACATTAATTTACAAATGAAATATAAAATGTACTTTCATCAAAGAAATATGGTTGACCGAGGAACACTGCACATCATTTTCTCCTAAGCATTGGTAAAATGCTTCAGCTCTCTGTTTCAAGAGTGACTTAACACATTTAATGTGACACTTGTAGACCATGTCCTGTACACATGGTGCATTTATTTCAGCTCCAGTCCACACCTTGTGCATCTCCCAAAAAACTCAAAACAGGGTTTTACTAATATGTCTTCTTAAGTTGCAATACTTCATTTTTGTACCACTCTTTTTCTTCTACTCAATTTTCCTTTGATATGAATGAATCTATACTTATAGAACAGTCAGCTTTTGTGCATTAGCATCCCTGTATAGGGGTCAGTTATTGCCTGCTGGACAAGCTCAATAATAACATTTCTGAATTGAAAATAGTTTTTTGTTAGTCTAATGTAATATCACTGCCTCTGCTGTTCTTATTTGTTATCTTTTTTCAATAAAATGTATTGAATAGATTGATTTTGTAATGTCCTACTTCTCTGAGATACAACACAATGTAAGTGCACTTTAATAAGAACCTTTTAGAAGAGTTGTAGTCTCCTATATGTCTGCCTTCTGCACACTTACAAATTACAGTCAGTTTTTAAGAGCCAGACGCCCATGACTATTGTGCCATGATTCAGAACAGATAATCGTTTGGAACATATCAGTTCTCATTATGTGGACATGTAACTAAAACTCCGTGGCTTATTAATCAGTGGAATTCCAATCATCTTCGAGGAATTCTCCAAGGTGCCGAAAAGTATAGGAAACAATGGTGCCCACCCGTCAGAGCCCATTGGTACAACGTCACACGCGCGAGACTGCCCGAGCAAAGAAGGGAAATGAATTACTGGGGAGATAAGGAGGAGGAAGAGAGACAGAAAGCTGAGGATGCAGCCTGCCCGGATCCACAGCACACAACGCAAGAGCAGAGCATCTCAGTGAAGCACAACTTCAGCGGTCTTCATCATCAGCTTCACGACGAGGAAGAGATGCGTTGATCCAACAACATCCCCCACAACTCCCCCCCAACCCCGCTCTACATTCTCGTCCTCCTCTACCTTTTTTTTTCTCTCCTCCCATCTCCAACGAGGAGCATCCCGCGCACTATATATATATATTTTTTTTACTCCGACCGACGGCCAGGCAATTTCAAGAGAACTGACACAAAAAGCCAGACACGATGTGTGGATATCCCCGCTATGGGACAGCCGTGGGATTTATGGTACTGCTGAACGCGCTACTGATATTCGCGACGCAGGCTACAGAAGGAGTCCTGACGGACCACCTTTTGGTCCAGTTGCATGAGGACGCGCAGGATGAGGCGCACCAAGTTGCAACACAGCACGGGCTCCAGAGTGCACGGAAGGTATGAGGGACACTCGGACTAAAAAAAAAAAAAAAAAAGTGACGCGCATGCATGTGCATTAGGTTTCGTAAATGAATACGTTATTATGACCAAAAACGTTCAGAGGAAACATGCACATGTTTGGGTACATTTAAAGCTGTAGAGCTGTCCATTAGACAACCCTCTAGGAAGCATCTTTATGTTTTCTTTTTGGTTTTACTTCGCTCCACTTTGTAAATTTGATGACGTCATTTCCACTGAAATACAGGCTGAGGTTTGTGGTTTGCCCACTGGCCTATGGACCAAATTTATTTAGCATTAATGTCCTTTGACGGATGAGACTCTTAAATGTATCTTTATGAATAACACAGCAGATCATGCATTCTGTAACCGCAAACAACCAGGTATACTCTGACAAGCTGAACTTAAATTTCTGCTGTTGTCATTTTATGTGCTCTGCTGCCTTATTTTTAGAATGGTGTTTTGTAAATCAACACAAAAACACAGTGTTATCTCCTTCAATCTCACCAGGAAACTATACATCTTTGTAAATATTATGAAAAAAAAATTGCAAGGGTTCATTCAGGTGTAACATATCAAAGGGCATGACAAGCCTCCTCCTGCAGGCCAGTGGAAATAATTCCCAAGGAGTATGTTCCTTGTCACATGTCAAAATAAACGTTTGTGTGAAATTGGCTGTAGCCTCAGTCAGTGAGGCGTAGCATTGGGCAAAGCTGTGTCTGCATGAAAATCACACTTTCGCCCTCATCGTTTCTGTTCATTTCACTCATTTTAGTATCATCTGTCTTGTAACTGTGCAGCATCACCACCTCTGAGATGTTGCTGGCACTTGTTTATCTCCTGACATGTACTGCCACCCAGGTTATGCAATCTGTGGCTTTATTGGTTCTAATGGGAGTCGCACCATTAAACAATGTTTGTGTGATTTGACTTATCCTTCTTCATTGCCTAATTAACTAGATCAGGCCACCAAACTGGCAATGATCAACCCACTGAGATCGTAAAAATTCCTAATTACAAAAAAGAAGTGCAGCATTTGCTTTGAGGTCGGTTTTTCTTATTACATTTGTTTCAGGCAATTTCCAACTAATGGCCAGTGGGAGACAAGAGTAATATTCATGCAAAAGTTCATTGTATTTCAACATTGCATCTGACAGGCACATCGGAAAGCATTTATTTTGAGGATTGACCTGCTCCTTGGCTGTCACCAAAGCATAGGGAGGTCTTTAATTTGTGTACAGTGCTGGAGGGGAACCTCTGGATGATGCATCTCATTTCCCTGCCTATGTGATTTATCACGGTTGATTCCTCTTCTCTAGTGCCTTAAAATAGACCCTTTGTTAAACCTAGGGAACCATTGGTCCTGCGATCCCACCGTCTTTCTCCTGCATTTTTAATGCAATGTTTTTTGAGTGTATGTGTTTATTCTTTGGGATTGCTGTACTTGATTGTTCTCATATCTGTTTTGGTTCATGACATGCGTCTCTCTCTCTCTCTCTCTGTGTGTTGTTTTATTTTAAATGCAGCTTCCCTTTGGAGATGGCCTGTTTCACTTCTATCCTCAGAAGACTTCAAAGAGGCGAAGCAAACGCAGCACTCGTATCAAACAGAGCCTCCAAAAAGACAGAAGGGTGAGCGTTAATTATATCTGAATCAGTGTGACTTTTCACTCAGTCTGCGACGCTGTGTTTTTTGAGGGTCGTGCTTGAGATGAAACCCATTACCGAAGTTGAGAAGAAAAATCATTAAAAGTTCACGATATGGACACAACGTCAGTGATCTCAAGGAAGTGGAGAACAATGAGCACTAAGCAGATAGAACTGAAATAAATGTTGAAAGGAAGCAGAAAAGCCTTTTGTTTTCTAGAAAATAAGATAAGTTCTACAATCTTCTGTCCTTCTCAATTATTAGAGCTGCTTGAATGGCAAAATCATCTTCCGTTGTCTAGCTGTGCTGTATTGTTTGTGTAATTACAGCAGTTACAGCAGAAGCTGTCACCTTATGATGAAGACGACGCGGATTACAATGGGAAAGGTGGACAGTAATACTTTAAGCTCAGCTTAACTGTAATGTCTTTGGTCTTTCCTCACTTCCTTTTTGCCAATTTCAGAAAATTTGTGCATCTCAAAGTGGCTTGGAAAGATTCTTAAATCTCTATGAATGATCACATGTCTTCTGGAAATAAAGTACTGTATTTTAGATGTGTTTCTACTACAGATGCCTTTTTCCAGGAAGACTTTCTGAGGCCTTTATGTGTGCCCTTCTTTCCAGTTTATGCAGCTTTTCCACTGCAATGGTCCCAGTTAAAAAGAAACAACATATACCTCAGCATTAATAGACTGCCACATTATTAAAACTGTGATTGTACAAGTATATTGAGAAATTGTGGGGGCATTTTGACAGAATCAGCTTTTCTGTCTTAGTAACATAAAAAAGAAAGAAAATCACAAGTTTCTCAAAGCTTGTGGTTCTAAAGGCAAAGTAAAGTAAAGCAATCAAAAAGTTATCTCACATTTATGCATCTATGCATGTTTCTCTAAACTTTTATCAGACTTTATTAACTCTAAAACATCAACTTACGTGCTGTAAGTTGATGTGTTTGACTTGCCGATGAAGGGGAAAATTGGCTTCGTTTTACTGTGGATGATTTATTGTAGCGTCCGTAGTAACATGATGATAAATGTATCACTTGCCGGTAATGCCTGAACTCACTCTGATGAAAAGCTAAATGTGAATAGCCTTAACTTCTCCATAAACACTGAGAAGCCATATATTTAACTGAAAAAAATATAAACAAACAAAAATCTTGATTTCTTATATCAAGAAAATCAATAAATAAAGATTTTGGTTTTAGGTTTTTTGATATCTTTGCAGTATTTGCCACAAGATATGCTTGACTTCCATCTATCGTAGCATGTGTAGTGTGGGAACAGCAGGCTTTGGGTAACAACTAAATACAGTAAGCCACAATAGCTTTGTTAGGTAACAAGCGGCATGACAAAGCGGTTACCACATTTAGATTTTCACACTGTTCATAGAAAACCAAGTAGTAAATACTGTGCAACAATTATTCACCAGATTTTAAATTCACTAAGACTGCTTAACTCACATTTCTGCCCGTTCTGAGTCTGTTGAAGGCACAGTCACACAAAGGCATTAGCCTGTTTGAACGATGAAAGGCTCTGAATGAATCTGTTTGTTCCAGTGCAATTTGTCTTGTGTAACTCCACATGTTTAGCTTGGTCTATTGTCGGAGGCGGTAAGAGCGTAGGTCCTGCTGCAGACAATCAACTGACCTCTCTAATTACGGTTGTGAGAGGTGCTAATGAAAATAAATGTGAGCTGCTTCACCGAGCTAATGCAGCTAATGGAAGTGAGACAACACGGACATGGACAGGTCTACATTCCAGATGCTGAGGTTTAATCAGACGCTTGCTTACATGGATTTCTATGAATCTCTGGATGGACTCATCAATGGTAGTTTCTGTGACCTTATAAGATTCACGGCCAGCTACGTAGGTTCACATTTACAGTCAAAGTTGCCTTAAAATGTTAGTATTTTAGCATGCTGTTCATTTTTGTTTTAAAATAGTTTGATTTTGAGTTATTCCTGCTGTTATAGAGAATTTACACCCCGACATGACATTTTTAATGGCGTTTGTACAAGAACAGCAAGCCTGCTTCCAGGGACAGTTTGATAAAGTAGCCAACATCTCTGCTGTTCGTGTGGAAGCGGCTAAGTATCCCCAAATGGCACTGTGACATTTTTTATCCTGATTCCAGCTTCAGATACTTGTAAGTGAAATATAACCAGCAATAGTTTCAGTTTCATATACAATTTCTCCTAAGACACCTTTGTTTTGATTTCACATATTCCAAATAGTTCTAATTTCAGATTTTTTTTCTTTACATTTATTTGAAGTTGAGAGAATAATGCTAAATACTGTAGTGGTGGTTCTCACTGAAGATATAAGAAAATAAATTTAGATACTTTATCAGTAAACTGTTCAACCCCGGTAGCCTTTTGCTGTCCGTCTGTATTGATATATTTGACCCAGATTTACTAATACATAGGAGTACACTACAAAAGTTAAATAGTTGAAAATGTTCAAATTTAAAAAAAATAATCATAATCTCTTGATTCCTGTGTGATTTTTGAAAGGTGGCAAGATTATCAGAGTTAGATACCCTGATACTCCAAAGAACCACTAAGTGGGATAATAATAGTTCCATAAAATTCAAATTATGAAAGGGCTAGCTGGCTTTACAGTTCCAGGTTGTGATACAGCAAATACAGGCTGTTTGTTTAGCCAAGCAGCCGTGGGATTTCAGGTTAAAACACCTGGAACACTCTGGTAGAATGCAAGTTCCTGCTATTTACACATTTTATAGGTTGCACTTAAAATAAAATACATCACAGGACTTTGGCCAATGGTAGTTCCTTCATTAGAGGTGATGATGGCTGAAAATAATTTTAAAGAAGAGTTGGTCAGGGGCCAAATGCTCTGCTCCGAGATTCAAAGTTAAAATACTGGAATCATATTAGTGCTGCTGATGTGTTCAGACCTTTTAGAGTGGAAGATGTCAGACGCACATTTTATTCATTGCACTCTATATCGACCCAGCTGAGACACACTTTACGCCTCTTGTAATTCTGCAATGATAGCAGCTTCATGAGTTATAGTGTTCATTTGTATCGTGCACGGCTGGCTCGATTTGTCATTTATAGAGTCAAAGATTCAACAAAAAAATGAAGAATACAAATTGGCAAGACAATTTAGCATGAGAACAGGAGAGACTAGTCAAACTATTTCAATTGCTCAAATGACGTAAATTGAATTAACACACAAATATGAATCTTCATTTAAAATTAAGCTAGATTTACAAAAAAAGGTAATATTGCTTTAGTTTTTATAAATTTACAGGGAATATTAAATGGCAGTCTAGCTTTAACATATGCTGAGCAGCGACAACAAGAGCATAATATGTACACCATGACCAGGATTCCTGTTCTTTCGTTTATTAGAATGTTTACCCACTACTTTACTGACAGGAACTTTTTCTTTTTTGTTTCTCCTTTTCATCATTTTTTGTGATTCCTGTCTTGTCTGCTCAATTATGCAGCTTTGTTTTTTTAAATCATTGTTATTTTATTTGTAAATGTAGATATACTAATAAACTGGAGTAAGCTATGAAAGCTGGTGAGTTGGAGACATTCATATGTAAAGCATAGTCGAGATCTTTCAACCCCTATACAAGCAAAGAAACAAAGCAAAAAAAAAAAAAAAAAAGTCATGGAACTAGAACAGTAAAGTATCAAAGCACTGTATTTCAAAGTGAAATGAAGCGTTGTGAGCTGGCAGTTGGCAAGGGCGGACAGTGACAGTGGTGCATGGGCACTGTTTGATGTCGTGAGTGGGAAGTATGACATGCCGTTCAAGGGAAATACCCACTCTTCCGCTCGGTGGAGGAATATATTGCTGCTGGATGGAGAGAAATGTTGAAAAATACGGAAAATAGTGGTATATTTTAAACATTTAACATTTGGGAAAACGAAGAGAATTGAGTATTGACCTGTCTTTTAAAGGATTTCCTGTCTGGCTGATTTACAGCACGTATGTTTGTTCCTCCTGATTGATTATAGTGTGACTTAAATGAGACTCGCAAATGAATACACTTTGGCTATTTGAGAAAGGCGCCTTAAGTGCTGCTCTGCCTTCTTATCTGAGGTGGTAAATACACTTGAAATTGCCTGTTTTCTGAGTCACATTATGGTGAATTTGCAAGAGTAATCATAAAAGGTACACTTATCAGTGACCCATTTTTCAAGCATGGTTTTGAAACTGTGAAAACTTACAGTCCCTGAAAGTTATAAGAATAACTATGAAATTGACATTTCTAACCAAGCATTAATGAAACATTGATTTACGGTGTTGAAAGATTGCAGGAATGTTTCATTTTGTTTTTCAGTGCAGATGTACGCACAAAGCATTCATAAATTGAGCAACCAGCAGAAACCTTTATTATCCCTTGTTAAAGACAATTAGCCATTTTTTGTATTTTTATTTAATTTTTTTGCATATGGTTGCATATGTCCTGAAATGTCACATGCCTGAAAGCTGAGTTAGTCAAACACATTGTTCTTTTCTTCAAACTGCTAATAACAGTGCATTTCTTTAAATGTTATATATTTAAACAGTAAATAAACATGTTCAGAAACTACAGTTGTACATTGTAGTGGCTGAGAAATAATTAATATAATAAGAAACAAACTGTGCCACTGCCGGCAATCAGTTTTATCAACAAACTTTAAACATTCTGCAGACATTTTGGGTAAAGATTAGTGAGAAAACTCTGACTTTTCTACTTGTAATACCAACTCTGATTTTTCTATCTCATAAATAAAAAAAACCTTTCAGAGTAAAAGCGTAATGCAAAGTAAATTGTCTCCTTGAAAACAGAGATGATGGATAGGATTTCTGTTTTTCCTATTTTATTGTCCAGAGTGAATGTTTTCGACCGTGTTTAGTAACTTTCCTGTAATTTACCCGCTCCTTATGTGTTAGATCCCAGTGTTTTAAGTTGTATGGTGATAACGTTTCTAATAACAATAAAATAAAAAAAAACTAATGCAGAGCGCAGCTGTTCATCCACCTGGGTTTCTTTGATAACTCAGGAAAGCCCTGATGTGTTTGTGAACATAATTGCGGTGGTTTGTAAGGTTGTCTGGAGAGAAAAGAAGCTGTGGCTTTGTGACAGGTGAGTCTGGCAGCCTCGGCTATACCTGCAAAGACTCTTATTAGATGAAGGGAAAAAAAACTGTTATTTTGATTGACAAGAAGGTCTTTCTTCATGGTGAGAACAGCACAATTGAGTTTTGTGATTTTCTGTGCACAAAACAACACACAATGCAACATCTTTAGAGTTACAGGAAATTCTCTTTTTGTTTCTGCTTCAATTTCCCGGCACATTTATTTCATTCTGCTACTGTTTTGTTTTAACTTTTTTTTTTTCCCTTTGAGCTCACTGCTTTCTTCTGTGTCATTTCTCTGCTTCTCGTACCCAGGTAAAGAAAGTCTTCGAACAGGAAGGTTTCAGTCGTCAGAAGCGAGGCTACAGAAATATCAATGATATTGAAGTGAACATGAGTGACCCTCTGTTCACCAAGCAGTGGTATCTGGTGAGTAATCAGCCGACTAGCTGTGTCCGTGCTGCCTGACCTTTCTCACCAGCCCACATTCTTCCACGCAAATTACTTGGAATCCAGGCATTTTCCACTCTGCTTGCAGAATCAACATTGTTACTCATTCTTAGATTAGTTTGGCCAAAACAAAGATGTGTAATTTCTGCACTTGTGCATGCTAGTCCCCCCCACCCCCCGTCGTGCTCATCCTTAATGGCAAGCATGACTTTTATGCTGCAGCAAGCTTGCCTTCATTCATTTGAGGCAAAAGAGGCACTTGCTGTATTGCCGACATTTATGCCCTTTCCTGCCTTTAACCTTCATCCTCTCAGCACCGAACCAGCCATATCCAATGTTATTATTCCTTCTGGTACATGTAAGCATTCTCTACCATAGCTAACATTCAAATGATGGCTCACCTGGGTGCCATGACTCATGAATGTTCTCCATGTTGTCCAGATAAACACAGGGCAGGCAGATGGGACCCCCGGGTTGGATCTAAATGTGGCTGAAGCTTGGGCACTGGGGTACACAGGCAAAGGAGTCACCATCGCAATCATGGATGATGGTGAGCTTTAAGCTGGTCTTTGATAAACGATCTGTAGCAATCACTAAGCTTGTGCAAATCCCTCCATTGGTTTGATAAATACAATACCTGTTTACGACTCAGACAATATTTTGCTATCATATTTTGGGACAAATTTTGTGCAGTTGATAGAACATATAAATGAGATTTATTTTTTCAGAAGAATAAAACCATTTCTGTTCAATGCAATTTCACTATGTCAAAAACATAATAATAATAATCAGTGATTAGTATTTTTATGTAACATTGCAGTTATTTCAACCTTTACCTCTTCAGCCAAATTGTTTTAACTGTGTAATTAAAACAAAATTTTAATTTAAAAACATTTATGTTTTAGGTGTTTTGTATGGAGAGCTCTTTCATTCAAAATGTATTAAATAAATGCTTTATTTATAATATTTAAAATTAATTTTGTATTAAATAATTCAAATAAAATTCAAATAAATGAATGTTTTCATCAAATATGAAGACATTTTTTTTATTATTTAATGAGAAGCTTATTTTCTAAAGGACAGTTTTATTTATTTATTTCAAGATTTCTTTATGTATTTATTTCATTGTTCATTCCAAAAAAGTTGTTTTTCATCTTTTATTTACATACTTAGGCTCTATCGCATCACTGATTAATGTCTCATTCCAGGTATCGACTACCTACATCCAGACCTGGCATCAAATTATGTGAGTAGCTTCGTGTTGTTGAATGTTCTTAATTTTCTTTCATTCCTTTGAAGGGCTGTTAATAAGTTAAGCAAGGGTTGAGGATTTCACGGGCCTTGTGTGACTTCTCATTGGCACTGACAGGTGCTCTCTGAGTTGCCTTCATGGCTGCCGAGTCTCCTTGTATCCCTGGAGGACGCAGAGACAGGCAGACGGCCAGCCAAGCTGTTTAATGTTAATGCACTGCACACTGTGGCAGACACAGTGGCAGGCCGTTCTGTCACTAGCTGAGATAATGCCAGGGTAGTTGGTGCTGCATAATGTGATGTTTTATCTCTAGAATACTGATAAAACTTTAAAGGACAAGAAGGATTGTGAAATAGAACATAGTGATGAAGGTTTCGTTTGACTTTTACAGTGACTGCAGTTCTGTGCGTTTGGCTGGCAAGTTTTGTTTATCTTGACTTGTTGGTTTTTCTTGTACTAATTTACAGTTTACTCACTTTTCTCAGACTTGAACATAACACTGTATTGACAACCCTGGAGCCTGTAGTTTTTCCTTCCACCTATTGGTTCTTGCTGAAATACACCCTGTGCGTAGATTTACGGTGCCTCGCAAAAGTATTCAGACCCCAACGCTTTTTGCATTGCAATATACATTGCACAAAGTTCAATGTATATTATTTGGGTTTTGTGTGAAAGACCAACACAAAGTAGTGCATAACTTTTAAGAGGAGGCAATATAACACCTGGAATTCAATTTCTTACCTTAAGAAATTAGAAATCTTTATTTACCCCGGTTTAATCTGACGCCACAAAATATTATCTGGTCCAACCGAATGCCTTCATACGTTATTATCAAATACAATGTAGTCTAAATAAATACAGAACAGTAGTTTGTTAAAGAAATCTAGTAAACAAAAATGTCAAAAACACCAAAAACCAAATAGTCAGATAGTAGTGGACATGTTTAAAGAAGGACTTAGTTCTCACACAATATTCCAACTTTGAACATCTTATGGAGCATTTTTCAATTTATTGATTAAAAACAGAAAGTGCAGGCCACTATTACACTCCTACCAAGACACGGTCATCTACCAAACTTGACAAGTCTCAAGAGAGGAGGACTAATAAAGCAACCTGTGGTGACTCTGACTCTCACTACTGACAGGACCGTGATTTGGTATGCCTTCACAAATCTGACCTTGATGGAAGAGATTCATGAAGGAAGCCTTTTTGACACAAAGCCATTAGAAATCCTGAGTGCATCCACAAGACGTGTGGTGACACAGCAAGGTGTTTCATTCAGATTACATCAAAATTAAATTTTTTTAGCCTTCATGCAAACTGCTACGTGTGGCAGAACACTGAGTAAAACATTTCATATCAGCCGTAATAGCACAAAATCTACACTGTGGTATAGCAATACTTTTCTTCAGCAAGAGTAAAGAAGCTGCCATACGGCAAAATAGGTGCCACTACATGACAGGGCAATCCTTAAAAAAATCTGTCAAAAACTGTAGAACACTTCAGATCAGAGAGAGGTCCACCTTTCACATTTTAGAAATATTCCCTAAAACAATTTCTTTTGTGTGTAAAGTTGTTTTCTCTCTGTGTGCATGTATCACTCATCACCATGTTTGCCTGGCTTTGCATGCAACAGTGTGTGAACAAAGATGAGCTGTGGCCCAAAAATAACACGCAGACTCAGCCATGGAGATGCAGGAGCATGCTTCACTAGATTGATGCATCACGCTGTGCCGTAGATGTCTTTTGTATGCGTGTGTGTGTGTGTTTCTTTGAGTTAGATGTTGCCCAGACAAAAAAAAAAAAAAAAAAATGACACAGCGTGACAGATCCGGTTTTGTTAACGTTGTCATGGTGTTTTTTCAACCTCCTACTAACAGCTGAAAGAGAAATTTCATAAAATATCATTTGAGCTCATCACATCTTTTTGTTCAGTTTTAATTGAATGCGTTTGGATATTTCTACATTACATTTTGTGCTTTGGTGTTACAATCATTCAGGAAATGCTCATAAGATGTATTTTGTTATGGTGAATTAAGATTGAAATGGTGTTGCTTGCAATAAGCAATTCCTAACATGGTGGTTTTAATTTCATGGCACATTTACCAGTGGATGACAACAGACAAAACACTGTGATGAGTTTTGGATAAAATAGATCTTCATGGAAATTTATAACAAATTGATGCAACTTCCTGTATGCTCATTTTCTGCTTTTGCTTATTTTCTTTCACTAAGTTCAATTATTTTAATGGTGCTTGAGTTAGAGCTGTTTTCTGAATGTGGTTCAGTTATTTATTTATTTTTTTTATCTCTCCACTTCCCACACATGATCGATACATCGACTGGCTGCAGAGGGGGATTTCTCAGTACCAGTAGGATTGATAGGTGACCTTTCTCTCCCTCTGCCTGTTAAATAAAACACGTGTAAGAGGAGAAAAGGAGAAATGTGGAGTGTTGTGTCACCTAGCGGGACTCTTACTGTGCAGATGCGAAGTTACCATTTTATGACTGAATGTTAGAGGAAGTTAAAACGAGCAATGTTATTCATACAACTCGTCAGCTTTCCCAGCTTCAAGATGAAGCTATCAATCGAATTGAATTTTTAATTGCTGTGATAAAGTAAAGATATTAAGCCCAATCCTGATTGTGAAATCTGTCTATTAAATAGAGCAGCATATTACCCAATTACCCTGAGTACCAGTAGATATAAACCCAGAATGTTATGTGTAAGCCAAGGGACTAACATATCGTCAGGGGTAAAACTGTACACATTTAACCAGGAAAAAAAAAAAGAACAATTTTTACCCTTTTAAAAAATTTACAATTATCAACATGGCTTAACAGACTTTTTTGTACATCTATTCTGTGACCCTTAATTTTGTCTTACATAACTTTTGATCCTATTTAATCATAATAGCCATGGTGACACTGAACAGAAAAAGCTGAAAGAGAATAAGAAGAATACCATTAATCTTAGCTGTCTTTTTTTAAGAAAGCACAGGTAATTCAGAATAAGTTTTAATCATTTACAAATGACAACCTATGCACATTCTTCAGCTACAAGAAATGCAAACTATCACAGATAAAAGCATCAAGCTTAGCGTAATTTGAACAAGTGTGCAAAAAGAGAAATCTGGTCTGCCATGTTCAGAAACAACTCTGAATGGTTTGGAGATGTCAAATCACAAATCCAAAATTATTGCATGTGATTAGTATTAAGATTATTCTCTAATAGAGATGGAGATTACCCAGTAAAGTTTAGGATTATTCTCAATCTGAAGCCGACTCACTGGTTTCTTATTGGTATCGTTTATTGGTTATCCTGGCAGAGAGGTTAGGCATTACTGTCATGGGTTTGGTTAGACTTATGGGCCACAAATCGAAATATTTTTTATATAATTAAGTTCGGACATCCCTGGTAATATGCTGAAAGATGGCAATGCATTAGTCTGCTTCAATTTGGAGGCATTAGAAACAGCTGAAACAGAAGCTTGATGACAGCACCAAGATAATCAAGATAGTTGGAGAAAACCTGTACTCCTTTCTTCTCTTTCAGTAATGTCTATGAATTACCTTGTCATGCCTTCTGAAGCAATAAAGAACTTTTGATGTATTTTTCTTAGATTACCATGCCTTAATCTTTGAAGATGAGTCTTAGTGGCAGTACCCTTGGTGTACTTATAACTGCATTTAGACATAAAAGAAGAAAATAGCAGCCTTACTATGGTGTGCCTGCTTGATTTTTCTTTTAGCAGCCTGGGGTTGCCAGGAACAGATGAGGTGTCTAAGGCTTTAGTAATTCTGTACCTGGCTGCACTCATGACAGCAAGGAAAGAGAGTCTGATTGATAGCAAAATATATGAGTTTGAGGTTCAGTAAGTGATCCATGGACATACTCCCATGTTATTTATTGCCATGGCTCGAGACTTTTTATATGGCTTATTGAAACAGAAAGAAAGTGTGTTTTTTTTCCTCTCTCTCTCTCTTCAAAAATGTTGTTCTCCGCACAATGACAATGTTTTAAGCATTTTTCTAAGTCTTTTGTAGTTGAGCTTCTTAAACATGTTTAGCTTGCTCTTGTTTTTTTATATATTTTATTGTCTTAGAAAGAAAACGAATCAAAGAAAGAAAATGTTAAACACAATAAGAAATACCAGTTTAGTTGACATTTAGCTCTTATGGAAACAACTATTGACAGAGGCTTCTTACCTTGTCTTTGTTACCCTCCTCACAATTTCATAATATGGCAACAATAAAAAAAATTACAAATACAAAAATGATCACAAACATTGAAAAGCATTACAAACACCTCACAAGTACACAAACACAAAAATAAGAATGTATGTCAAAATAAATGTAGCAATCCAGCTATATGTCAGTATAAAAATAATTAATATGTGTTTCCCATTGGTTCAAACCAAAAGATTCTGCTTCCTTCCCATTTTGCTACAGGCTGACTTGTCTTCTCTAATTATCAGCCAGTTGTCTGGCATAAGCAGCAGTGACAAACCAGTCTCCTAAAAATGATCTGATATGGTTGAGTCTACTGCCGATGGACCGAGCTGCAGATTCTCTGTTCTCATGTCCGGAAAGAATATGTGTTACATGTAGCACTAGTACAGAACCAAACACCAAACACGAGTATGTGAGTGAAAGTCTGAATGAGATTTCAAAATACCTGATAATTACATTCACTGGATAAATGAGCATTTAACTGATGTGCATATTTTCTTTCTCTGTTTTCTTTCTGCTGCTGTTTATTCTGATCCTTTGACTATCGGTCATGTGAAATTAAATTCTGAGTCATTATCATCTCAGTTTGAAGTACATGCCTGACATCAATGTTGCCCAGTGAACATTTTTAATCAAATGTGGAATCAAGGAAGACACAGTAGGTGAATTTGCTATAATTTCTATGTTTACTAGTAACAAAATGTTAAAACAAATGTGATCTGACAAACAAATTGTCCTCCAATAACTCATACCTCATCAAAGTTATTATACTGGGAGCAATATGAATCAATTACAAGACTTAAATTATGTTTTGGAATAAAAAGAAATCAGTGGTTAGGCTCAGGTTTCATCTAAAATCTGACATCAAAGGCACTCAAATGAGGAAATGTAAAAAGAACATCAACAGTAGGAAAGAGGCAATATCATAAGAGATAATGGTTTCGCAATTGGATGCCACCTATAATAGCATTATGCTTTGTAGTATAATATTTCAGAGGGTGTAGATTAAAAATCATCTTGACTGAGAAAGAAGTGACCTGGAGAAGTTTCTTTGATCTTTAGCACAGCATTAAAATATAACACAAAATGACCATAATTGTTGATAAAATGTCTGCAGAAAACACAAAATTACCTCAAAGAATATCAAAATTCTTAGAAATATGAAAATGAATGTTCACAGCCTTCACCTTATAGCTCTGTAACTGAATAAAGAACTAACTTCATTGAAAGTAAGATCAGTATTTGTTTCTGAAGGGCAAATTCAAGGGTTTCATTCTTATCTTTGGTTTTCTTTTACCTGACCAAACATAACAAAACATTGGAATAATAGAGAAATAAAGGACAATCTCCAAGTAAGAAACCCAGGGACTAACCACTTCATAATAAAACGGTTTCCTTCAATGTGTGAGTATTGTCTTAATGCTGGTATTGGTATTATCTGATCTTGGTCTTGAGTCAGCTATGCGTTAGTTGGGTATATGGCACTAATTAAAATAAGTCTGTTTATGTTGGGACAAAACTTGCAGAAGGAGATTTTCATTTACTTTGAGATCATTAATCTTAGTGACCTGTGTAATGGCAACTTGCTGTGCAGTTTGGACTTTGAGAGAAAACTGTTGTTTATTAAGAACTTAAGATGACTGCCAAAAAAGAGCAACAGTTCACATTGGACAGTATTAACAACTATACTTATAAAAAAAAAAAAAAAAAAAGAAACTTGTACCTGTTATTTGCAAGGTTGGGCCTGAAATGTTTCTCACTGCCCATCTCCTGTTCACTTATTGCTTGTTTTGTTTGTTTTTGTCTCAGCATTTCTATTTTTATAAATGCATCAATTTGGTCCTTTCAGAATGCCGACGCCAGCTACGATTTTAGCAGCAATGACCCGTTCCCATTTCCACGATACACAGATGACTGGTTCAACAGGTAATGCCCGTCCAGACAACCCTCCTGTTTACACACACGTACCGAGTGTGTTTTTATGTGCAAACATGTGCGCTCTATCTGGAGTCTGCTCGCTCTGCCCTATTGATTTTCTCTCCACATAGTTCTATTAAGACATAATGCAGCAAAATAAACAGCGACATTGTCCAGCAGCAAGACGAAAGAAAACCACATTGCTTATTTTTAGTCACTCAAATGGCTGCATGGAGTATGTGAAACAGAAAGATCCTAAGTCGATTTACTCCTCAAAAGAAATTGCGTATACTACTGACCTTCTGTTACTAAAGCCTGATCAAACTCCTACTTCCTAGCATAAATATGTAAAAAAATAAAAATCATGTAGATAACATATAACAAATACTGTTGTATTTCCACATCTGCTTCCATTTGCCTTGATGTATGTGTGTCTACACCTCTGTGTCAAATTTAGCAGGCGGTGCTTTGGTTTAATAGCAGTTGCTGACTGCAATTCTCGCTGGCTAGTCAGCTGGTTGTTATAAATAGCTGCCTGTCTGGTGCAAGGCATGCTGGGAAAGAGGGGTTGACTCTGCAGTGTCCCTGTGGGGGTGCAAAGAGATGGCAACATTACACAGTGAACACAAAACACAGATGTGCACAGGCTATTCTGTTAGACATCAAATGTTGTAGTTTGTTGCAGGACAAATGTGAGTTAAATTTCAGGATTAGAGTGCTTATGGCAACAAGATTCTTTATCTTGATCATTTAGCGACGAACAATCTTGTTAAAGTCTGACACACAGTCTGCAGCAACCAAGGTTACAGCTGATCTGTGAAATCTTAGCTCAGACTTTTCCAAGAAGATATAATTTGCAAATTTATGCAAATTCATGCAAATCCTCACAAGTCATTTCTTTCCTCTTTTCTTTTTTTTTTTTTTTTTCCTGTCACCAGTCATGGCACACGATGTGCTGGGGAGGTTTCTGCGGCAGCCAACAATAACATCTGTGGTGTGGGAGTCGCCTACAACTCCAAGGTGGCAGGTGTGTGTCATGTCGAAACCTTCACATTGAAGAGAGAGGAGGGTGACAATGAAAAGATGACAACGTTAAATAATAGCTCTGATAACAGTATGATGACAGCCTCACAGGTCTGATGGAGGTGATTTACAGAGAGAGGGAAAGCACAAAATATAGGTTGTTGTGGGGAAAATTGTGCTGAGGGGTGTTTATATGGTTCACCTCTGTGCACAGAGGTGGAAATTATTGCTATGGTAGAAAAAAAAATTGATGCATAAAATTGAGATATGAAATAAGGAGGTTGAAATTTGATTTGCATGTTGCTGTGATGGTGACTGTTTTTATCTTCTTTTATTAAGGTATGCACATATCATGGTTTTTTTTTTTGTGCAAATCAAATCAAACAGAACTGGCCGTTTTTCTTAAGTCCTTATTTTCTATTTCACTGCTGTCTTCATCTGCCAGAAAAAATGACTAACTAATAAAAACAAGATTCTTGTCCTTTTAGGCATCAGGATGCTGGACCAACCTTTTATGACTGATATCATTGAAGCATCATCCATCAGCCACATGCCTCAAGATATTGACATATACAGTGCCAGCTGGGGACCGACTGATGATGGCAAGACTGTGGATGGACCGCGAGAACTTACGTTGCAGGCTATGGCTGATGGTGTCAATAAGGTATAAAGGAATCAACCTGATGCTGAGTAGCATCTTTCTTCAGGCTTATACAGTCTAAGACACTGGCATAGGACATGTTAATAAACAGATTGAAGATATCTTGATCTTGAAGATTCAATATCAATATCTTGATATTGAAGATTGATCTGGTTTTCTTGTAAGACATTTGGGACCGATGGATATTGACCTACTGGGCAACATATCATGAAGATTTGTCTTTATTAATCCTATCTCCTGCATTTGTAACACTCATGTGGCATAATTTTTCAAACTGTCTCAAAAGCTGTAGCTGCCATGGTTTGCTGACAATCAGTTAGTGTATGCCACAATATCACATGCAATGAAGGTGATGCTGCAACACTGAGATAAACCTTGTGTCTTTGTCCACTAATGAAACTCCATACACCAAGGCAGCTAATAGGACAGGGGCATACATTTTCAGAAACTCATCAAATAGCCGGATAACTATTCTTGCGGAAGACATTTAATATTTATACCATATTAAAGTGCGAAATTTGAATTGAAAGATGAAGAAAGCGTCACTAATTCAGCTCATCTTTTTATTTTAGCGTAAAAGCCGCCGTGAATTTTTAATGCACTAGCATGCTAGTGTAGAAACGTTCCCACTGAACTCTGTGTTGCTTGTTAATGCTCCGGTCATTATTACAGCAATTTTTCATTTAGTTATGCTCTTACTGAAATGATGAATACAGATAAGAACAAATGCATTGCTCTGATGACAGAAAGATTAAAATATGCACACTAAATACATTTTCTCTGCACATTCATCATGCTGAGAACAAAGAACACCTATTTTAGATAAACAGTAGTAACAATATTATTAGAGGTTGTAGCACTTGATAGTGCCTTAATCTAGCCCAGTACAGTATTTTTTATAGAAACTTTACATGGACTTCCATTCATTTCTACAGTCTAACCCTGCACTTTATCCTAAGCCAGTAACCAGTTACCAGTAACTGCAACCTTAATTTAATTCACACCTTAATCCTAAACCTAAGCCCTAACACAAAAACACCTCTCAGTCAGTTCCCACAATGTTGGATGTGTTAGGAAAATGGTCCCTACCATGTATCAAATACAAGACCACACACACATACACACGCACGCATGCACACACACAGTTGTAAAGCTGACAGCTACACTGCCAATTACTTGCTTGATTAATCTTCATGCACCATGTGCGGGCAGGTGCAAGCTGGTCTGAAACAACTCCATCTCAGGCAGAGTGGCTGAACAGAAGCACAATTCAATGAAACAAACATCACTTATCGTGCAGGCACTCTGCAATCTGCTGCTTACAGAAGATTCTAATGATCACTTATATAAGTTTCTGTGTTGGCTGTGCATGATATGGCCTGCGCAGACGAGGGAAATTAGGAAGTACATTATGTTCTAGAAGCGCCCAAACGAGACTGTGTGGTTTTAATCAAAATAAATAACTGTCCTGGGTAAAAATTAAAACACTTTATCAGAATTGGAGCCAGAAACAGAACAGTAAAATCCTGTTAAAGCACAGCAGTTAGCTCAGTGTTGCTCAAACCTCTCTTTTTATGCTAACAGGACACTATAATAAGGGAGGGGAAAAGCACGTAATCGTCGGTCTTGTTGCGAAACCATCAGCCCTTTTTAGTCACAGGTGCAGCAGAGAGAGAGAAAAAAAGGGATACTCTCTAACTGGAGAGACTATTTGCTGTTTCCTTTTTTAAGACACTGACATTAAAAAAATATTTACAGTTTTTTCCTACAATACGTTATATGCACGAACAATTAACAATTACAGTGCTTTGAAAAACGGTTCCCCAATAAGATTTCTTCTGTTTTAGCTTTTTAAAATCACATTTAGAAGTTTCAGAGTATCCAATAACAATTTGCATTGTTAAAGATTACCTGAGCAATTTCATGAGGATTTCTTTTGCAAGATTTAAAGCTACCCTAATCAATCTGATCCTTTATAAAAATATAATTATTTGCTCAAAAAAACAGTCAAAATGTTAACCATTGTTTTACTTGTTGAAAATGAGTCACACATTGCATACAACTCTTTCGTCCTTCGTGGCGCTGCTGGTGTTTGGGAGTCACTACATTTGTGACAGATCTCATTAGGTAGCTGTGTGATTAGGCAGTTTGTTCCGCAGTGCTGGACAGAGAGGCTACAGGCAATTTTTCCAGGAACAATTAACCAACCACCACCTGGCGACAACAGAGTTTTGGTTGGATTGTAATGTATGAGTAATTTAGAAAAAAATGCACCAAAGAGACCAATTTTAGGCGCTTTAATAAACACAAGAAGTTTAAAAATGCTGACACTGGTTGTATAATTACAGTGAGATTAAATTCCCTTTTTCTCGGTCATCACTTTAACTTCAAGAACCCCATGAGAAATAACGGGTAACTTTGATGTATTTCTGCTTCTCTGGGTAATGTTGTTTTAGGGGCGTGGAGGAAAAGGCAGCATCTATGTATGGGCGTCAGGCGATGGCGGTAGCTATGACGACTGCAACTGTGACGGCTACGCCTCCAGCATGTGGACCATTTCCATCAACTCTGCGATCAACGATGGCCGCACCGCCCTGTATGATGAAAGCTGCTCCTCCACGCTGGCGTCCACATTCAGTAACGGGCGAAAACGCAACCCGGAGGCTGGTGTTGTGAGTGCGCTCAGATTAAATTGTGGGCATTTCACAAGAGTGACAATAAACAAGCCAGATTAGTAAGCAGGGATTCCCGATAATTCTTCTAACATTTCAAGATGATTCAGCTTTATTTCTCTGAAGTTCTTCACATGGTCTCTAAAGAACCTCTCACATTCTCTAAAAGATATTACTGCATTCATAGACTGAACAGTTATTTGCACATTTTCTGTGAGCACAGCATATCTTTATTCGAGACCCTTCGGGAGACTGAATGAGACCAGGAAATTGCTAGATGACTGAGAAAAATAGTGGAGGCTTAGCTGGAGGTATAGTTCTTTCCAAGAAACAAACCTGACATTCAGATTTCTATTTTTGTTTCGATGCTCTGTTTGGTACACAAATCTTTCAGCACTAAAATTCTCTGCTGTCCATCCTGTTACTATTTCTCTCAGTTATTTTTAAGGGACACTTTTTTAATGAAACTGTCTTTTTACTTGTGTATTTTGGACACACACACTTAACAGTTTGTGAATTTGTCACACATTGGACAATTCAAAATTGGCCCTTCTTTTTTGGTTGCCATTTATAATTTTATTTATTTATTTATATATATATTTTAATTTAGGCACAGAAAATAAATGTTAACTTTAATACTTCATAAAATATTTCACTCTCAATGTCTACCTACCGCCTTTTATAGCTGTAACATTCAGTGAGCTCCATTGGCAAAGCACACGACATAAGAATCTCTTCCCAATACCAGAGCGAATAAATGGTTGCAAAATGGTCCTCAGAAGTATATATCAGACTTTGATCTTTTCTATTTAGATACTAATTTGTAATATTATTACATCTAAGTCCACACCTTACGAAGCGTCATAAACCAAGAGATTTTTAATACGCCTGCTTACAGAGGCTGCGGTGTTTGAATGATTATGCAAATCACCTTTGGCTGTTGACAAAGTGCAATCTTCCCAAGGGGTTTATCTCATAATTGCAGTTAATCTGTTGTCATTTTGTATTAAGTACTGTATTTAGTAAATAAATAATTCTTCAGTCTGATTGTGCAATTTTGTCTACTCTCACTCATCGTACTTTGAATTATACAATTTAGTAGCCACAAAAAAAAAAAAAGGTCTCCAATCAACAGCTGAGGATTAGACTTTACTTCTGGTCAAAATAAAAGCTGAAGCACACAGAAATACTGTCTAATGTGTTTTGCTAATTAATTAAAATCTCTTGAAGTCTTTTTTTTTTTTTGTCCTTCCACAACTACAAACTTCATTGTAGTATTAAGGACTGCATATCTATTCAGCACCCTAGAAACAATCCTTGTAGAATTGTGACCTACATCAGCTTTATACATATAAAGTGTAACATTTTGCCCAATGTTTTTTGCAGATTAGGTGAAAATCTGGGACGGGGGCTAAGATAAATTGTCTGAGCTTCAAAGCAAGCATTGATTATTGGTTATTATTTGCTGAGATGCATCTATGAAGAAATTGAGCTCCCAACATTTAGAAAATTAAACATTTTCTAACTGAAGTTTTTAAACTAAGCAATGGGCTCAGTTAAAAAAAAAAAAAAAAACCTGATCCGATCAAATCGTTTTATTTTGCACTTGCTGTCCCCATGAGGACAGCCAGTGCAGCCTCAATAGCCTCAGATTATAACTGTGTTTACACAAAAATCTAATTATTCTTTGCACTTTCATAAAGTAAGCTTCTTTAAGTCTTAACTTTTAAACAAACTTTAAAACTTTTAAAACTGACTTTTATTTTTTTCTGTTACTGTGATTTGATTATTTCAGGCTACAACAGATCTGTATGGAAACTGCACTCTGCGTCACTCTGGAACATCAGCAGCAGCCCCGGAGGCAGCAGGCGTCTTTGCTCTGGCTCTTGAAGCTAAGTATGTGCTCCACACTCCCTTTTCACATGCCTATCATAATTGCGCATATTGATTTAGATGGACTGTCTGCATGAAAGAGCATTAAGTTGCCTCATTGAATTATGCTTAGGTTGAGAAGGTGGCAGCCAGCACGCACAGTCTCTGTATATGATATTTGGTTATGTTTTCCTTTATCCCCATCACCCTTCATCTTCACATTCTATATTCCTGAGTGACCGAACTCTTTAATGGTGAAAGATATCGCTCCTTTTTTACCAGTGTACATCACTTCTTACAGAATTCCTTATTTTTCACAATAGCAACCTAAATAAACCTTCTGTGATAAGAGTACAGATTCAATGGAAACTAATAATCCTTGGTTCAGTTAACAGATCACAGTAGAAGATTGAAAGAAAAGGACTTAGTGCATGGTTGAAGAAGAGAGACTTTGTCTTATTATGTCACAGACAATAGGGATTCATCACAAGCCGCATATGGCAAAAATGTTATCTAAGAGCTAACAATGGTACCAAAGGCAAGGACAATAGAGATTTGTTATTTGATGTCAAATCTATAATCTGAACAATCACAGCATTTCAAATCCTGAGAGAGACCCAGTCATTCTTTCCCCTCTCTCTCTCTTAGGACTTTGCTTCTCACATTAAAGGCTGACACGATTCTCTGGGCATTAACTAACACCAGCTGATGGAGCTGTGTAAAGATGCACTGTTTGCTCAGCACACACAATAATGATGTTGCTGTCTGAAGACCGGATGCCCAGCTGCAAATAGCTCACAAGCCTTTTTACTGCCCAAACACACTTGAACCGTAGAACAGCACGAGTCTACCAGAGTAAAGCTGTCACTAAAAACAGCCGCAAAATTTACAGAGATACAGACAAAGGCGACCATCCAAGCCTAAAACACAAACACTGACATTGAATGCTTTTAGCTATTCTATTTTTATATTCAAAATGTTGTTTTGCTTAGTTTTTTTTTTTTTCCTGGAGGAATCTCTCTGTAGGAACACTCTGCCCTAAATCTTCCTCCATGTTTTTTTTTTTTTTTTTTTTTTTATCTTAGCCCTAACCTGACATGGAGAGACATGCAGCACCTGTCAGTCCTGACGTCAAAGCGAAACCAGCTCCATGACGAAGTCCACCAATGGAGAAGGAACGGTGTGGGGTTGGAGTTCAACCACCTGTTTGGGTATGGCGTGTTGGATGCTGGCGGGATGGTGAAAATGGCCAACGAATGGAAAACGGTTCCAGAGCGTTTCCACTGTGTAGCTGGATCCATCCAGGAAGCCCAGTAAGTTACTCCTTTTAAATTAATATTTAGGTGACAAGTTGTCATAAAATGCTATTTCATTCTGTACATCAACAGCTTGCAACCAACCTTCCAAGATTTTTAGAGAGGAAAACCCTGCAAACTGCAGGAGAGACACTCTCATCTAATTACTGGGTAATCCCCAGTACGACCTAATTCAATAAAACATTCATAATTAGAGTATCCACTTAATAACCCTGTAATATTTATATCAGCTGGTTCGTCTGTTTTGTCCTGTAAACAGGGTAATTTAGAAATTCTACATTTGTTTGTCAAGATAAAGTATTTTAGCATCTTGAACATATTCAATGACTCAGTCATACTCAAATAACACTGATGCCCCAAAAATATTCAGTGTCCAGAATACATTTTATGTCTTAATTTTAGGAATTTTCTGAAATAAAGGTAATGCCAATCACAAACTGATTTGAATCAAAGCACTTTTATGCTGATTTGATTTATTTTTTTCATCTCTATTGTACATGTCCAGTGTGGTCACAATGCATGAATAGAAAACTGATTTTTAGTGTAGACATGCTGATCGCCCAAGGAGAAAAATTGTAAGCCATACTCTGCCTGATTTACTTGTGAGTCTCTAAATTAAAAGATCTTTATTTAATTTAGGACAATCTAATCCAGATTTCTTAAAATATTGTAGGTCATAGATCGAATGATTCAACGTTTTCTGTAAGAAACTGTTAGTTGGCCCTTTTGGAAGCCAACTTGAGCATTGTTTTGTTTCATGACTTAGCCAAATTGGAAGCTGAGGAAAGAGTCCATTCAGCTTTATTAGCTGGCCAATTAGTGTTTCACAAACAGTGGATTGCAATTCAATTAATTATTTGTTTAAAGTGTCTAGGAATAATCACGACAGGCAGATGCATTAGATGGAATGTAGCATCAAGAGCAAGAAATTTTATTTATTTTGTTTTTTTTAACGTCTTTTTTAAAGCACTAAGAGTAACCAATGGGGGTAAAATATGGGCTTTATGATATTACAAGAAAATATGGGACATAAACAACAGAAAGATGGGGAAAAAAATCCAATTTTGATCGTTCTTGTCAGGATGCATGGATCTGCTGAAAAATCTAGGGAGTTCTTTTATTTTTCAGTTTGTGCCTCTCCGCAATGTGTTTATTAAAAAAAAAATGTGGCAAATTTATGTTCTGCAATAAACTAGTCGACAATATTTCTCCCTGATCAAATTCTGAATTACTTTATAAATAAAAGTATTATTTCAGTTCTACATTTGACATAGCGCTGAAGAGAACATTGATCTGAACATTTGAGGCTCCTGTATCTAAGATACTTACCATCTTAGGATAACGGTGGAGAGGACTTAAATTTTTGAAGTCAAACATTATTTAAGAGGCGAGAAGATCTATAAAAAGGTTCTTTATACGGCAAAGTTTATTGGGAAGGAATACCAGAAATAACAACTCTCGTTTTAAGCCTTTCAATTGTGTCTTAAAAGCTGATTCACTGGCACTGTCATTTTTTTTTTTTTTTTTTTTATCAGTTCTTTGTTTCCACAGCAGCACTGCATGGCTTCTTCTGCCTGTATTGTGGTGGAGCTATAATTACAACAATCCCACCTCTGTTGATAGCATATTATCAGAGAAGAGCAATAAACACTGGTGTCGCCATGCTCACAAACGCTGCTCAGCAGAGATCTGATAGCTTCTCTGGCTGTTTATGGCTTACTTAGTTGGAGGAAAACTTCTCATTATCAGCTGAGCTGGCACACAGAGCACTGCAGAGCAGTGTGGTCATTTTTAATCTGGAAAGATTCAGCCCTTCATCGGCTCCTCTGTCTTCACTTTGTGGGTTTGCAATTATGCTTGCTTATTGACCAACGGTACATGTGAAAATGCTCATCTAAAATGTATTCACATGTAATTTTACGATTAAAGTAAAAGCATATATTTGAATGACATTTTTATGAAATTCACAGACAGAAAAAGCGATTTTGGGCAAATTGGAGGTTAGTAAAAGATTTGAATCCACAGTTTTCAACTTAAATACAGTTACTTGTGGAAACACCAACATAAACATTATAATTTTCACTCTTCACCACAAGAATTGGTTTGAGGGTAATTAAACAAATATATCAATAAAATGTTTCCTTAGTCTTAGGGCAGATGGATGGATGGATGGATGGATGGATGGATGGATGGATGGATGGATGGATAGGTAGGCAGGTAGGCTATCTTTTAGTTTTGAAAAGTTGTTGCTTGCTGTATAACACCTTGGCTTGTTAGACTTGTTAGTTTTCATAGATTTTTTTTTTTTTCTGTCAGCTCAGCTCAGTTTTGTGCTTGGTTAATAATTTTTCTTTGTGGTGTCCAACACTTCTCCTTCACCTTCCTTTTCTTGTCACTTTTCGTCTGCTTCTCACTACCTGTGATTAGGCCTCAGCCTCTAATAATGGCATCAAACCACTTCACAGCCTTTGACGACCATCTACCCTGCTGTGCTCTTACCTGTTTCTTTACCCAAAGAGATGGGAAAGCAGTGTGTTTTCTTAATCAAAATCCCAGACACAAGCTGAAAGTAGGATCCTTTTTAGACTGTTATTGTAGTTTATGTCCTGAAGAGACATGAATTTAGCCCATAATTTGTCTTGTTTCTTTTGGCTCTGTTTACTTTCTGAATCTCTTTCTCAAAAATTGCCTTTAACCATTTATTTCTGTTTCTTGTTTTTAAGTAAATTCCAGTCTGGCAATAAGCTGGTGTTAGCCATTACCACTGAGGCCTGTCAGGGGAAGGACAACTTTGTCCGCTACCTGGAGCATGTCCAGGCCGTAGTCACTGTCAACGCCACCCGCCGTGGAGACCTCAACATCAACATGACCTCACCGATGGGCACAAAGTCCATACTGTTGAGTCGAAGGCCCCGGGATGACGACTCCAAGGTTGGCTTTGACAAGTGGCCCTTCATGACCACCCACACCTGGGGGGAGGACCCCCGTGGCACCTGGGTCCTGGAGGTGGGTTTTCGGGGCGATCAGCCTCAGCGGGGGGTCCTCAAGGAGTGGACTCTCATGCTGCATGGAACACAAAGTGCCCCTTACATAGACCAGATTGTGCGCGATTATCAGTCCAAACTTGCCATGTCCAAAAAGGAGGAGTTGGAGGAGGAGCTAGATGAGGCTGTAGAGAGAAGTCTGAAGAGCTTGATGAGTAAAAACAACTGAAATCAAAATGTCATCTGCATGTTGCCAATTGCTTCACTTTTTCCTGTATTTTCAGTCTCGCTCTCTGCCCACAGTATCACTACATCACTTTATTTTGTTCAGTGTTTCCTCTCTTCTGTCTCCTGCTCTGCCTCTCTCCTTTCTGCATTTTTGTTATCAAGAGTTTCCCTCAGACACCTTTGATGAATGTTTCTCCTAACAACCATGACAAAAGTATATCCCTCAATTAACTGTTGTAGAGAAAGCAGAACTATATCGGCAGAATTTTACATTGCAATGAATTGTAAATATACCAGATAGACGCCAGCGTTTCATGCTATCGCATTCATGCCCTGCACCTTTCTTCTGCCAAATGTTGTACAGTTTTGTTTTGTTTTTCTGTGACTGTAAATGATTTTCTGTCTCATTCTACTTAAACTTTAATTTCATCGCAAACATAGCAGTGATACTTCTTTCCGTCTGTATTTTTGTGAAATTTTTGTAATCAAGGAAAGGAATGTGTAATTTATTTTGCAGAGTGCGGTCATAAGTTCATCTTTCATAACCTTTAACGTATATGCTATAATAAACCTATTCAGCTATTTATTAAAGTATTTGAGTGATTTGGAGCACATCACCCAACATTTTTCTTCTAAATAAATATTTCTAATCTATCAATTCAGTGCCCCAAACTGCACAAGTAAATAAATAAATAAAACGATGAATGCCAAAAAAAAAAAAAAAAACACATGGAAAAATGTGGAAAACAATTCTCATTCAAAATTACATATGGTGCCTTTCAAACATTTCCAGGTTTCTTTGACTCTTTAATATATTGAACCTATAAAGTACTATGCATTTTATTTGGATTCTACAACGAAGTAGCAAACAACTGTTAAGGGAAAATGTCACGTTATTTGCAAAATGTTCCACCATCCCCTCATAGATATTTTGTCCCCTTCTATCCCAACAACCAAAAAATAAATATAAATACAAGTTCTTAGAAACCATCTAATTAGAAAACAGTCTTCAATTGTATTTTTTGCTATTTTAGTATAAATGCAATACCATCTGAACTGTTGAAAATAGAGTATAGAAGCAGTAGGTCTGTTAAATAAGAGTTTGAATTAAAGGGACAGTTTTTCACAACTTGGCATTTATTGCCTGTGAGTAGGGAGCTCTAATTAAGGCTCCTAAGCTGCAGTACAGAGAATAGCAACAAATAACCATGTTTCTATTTGTGGAATAGTGAGACAGAAGCAGAACAGTAAATGTTTTGATCTACTGGTCTTTCTGGAGTCATCCTTGCCTTTTTCAATACTTTTTCCATTTTTAATGTTTTACATTTTTGAAGGACATTATTTGTAAAATTGCACATACGTTTATGAACTATTTAGGGATATCAAAATTTAAACTTTATCAAATTTAAACATTTTTCTTTATGAAAAACCTAATTGTCCCTAAACCTAATAACCTAATAAAAAAAAAAAACCTTTGGTGGCAACAGCTGTCATTAAATATTGCCACTGCACTCCACTCCACTTTTTTAGTTCAGTCACTCTGGGAGGTTTTCAAGCTTGAACTGCCTATGTAAGATCACATCACAACATCCCAATTAAATTCCAGGATTTAAACAGGTTAGTTGAAAACTTTATTTATTTTTTTAACCATTCAGATGTGGGCTTGCTGGTGTGCTTCTGATCATTTACCTGTTGCATAACCCAACTATGACTGAGCTTTTAGTCATGAACTGATGTTCTATGTTTTCTGAACTTGTGATTCTTGTAGTCAATCACTGGACTCCCTATCTTAGAAATGGTTTGGTGGGTTTGGTGGTAATGCACACACCATATGGTGGCTTGAGTCATCGAGGTGGTTGTCACAGGTTCAAGTCCTGGTCCATTAACACTTTCTGCATGTCTTCCCCTTCTGTTATAACCCTCTTTCCTGTCAGATCACTATCAAATAAAGGTCACTAGTTTAAAAACCTTTCAAGAAAAAAAAAAATTGGTTTTGCTAACTATTTCATCTTGAAATGAACAAAGCAAAACTGTAGTTGTTTGAGTTTTTTATTATTCAATATATCAAATCCAATTGATACACAGCAAAATAGTGCTGAGGGCAGAAAGTGGAAACCAATTAAACAATTAAGCTAAGAGGGGAAAGCCAGAGTTCCAAAAGAGAACATCAACTTCTTACTCTTTCTGAGAGAGGTTTTTATTCTTTATTTTTTATTTTTTTGTAGGTGGCATAGAGCTTTTAATCTTGTCCCAAGTTTTCAGACAGTAAAGGACTTATTGCATGTGTGCTGGCTGAACACAAGTGAAATGCAATCAGGACTTAGGAGCAGAGACATCTAGCAAATAGATACAAGCAAGAGGAATATCAGGGTTTATTTGGAGTTCATGCAGGATGCGTGTCCCAAAGAGACTGAAACATAGTTGTTAGTCATTTTGCATTTAGTTATCCTAATACTAATAGCAACACTGTGTTCTCATTTAAGGGCCTGGACCACATTGCAGCCAACAGTTGATGTGTTTTCAGTGTTTCTTCTTGCTCGACTTTTCAATCATGGTCTCCACCACCATGGAGGTTTCCTCGTAACCTTTGACTTTGCGATCATTGGAGAACTTTTCCACAGATTCCACCACCTCCACCTTTTCATAGGTCATGGTGTCTGGGCTGAAACTACTCGAGCTGGTGGTGCTGGTGCTGGACCCGGTACTAGAACTGCTGCCACCACGGGCTGCAGGTTTTTTCTTGGGCTTGTCGTTTCCAGGCACAGGATCTTGGGAGCTTGAGTTCGATGGTGGAGACAAGGGATTTGGATCTTTTGAGAAAGGCTCTCCATTATTAGATTTACCTCTTCCTCCGCTGTCTTTGGCCTTTCCACCAATGTTATCTTCTCCTGCATTGGGAGGCGGTGTGGGACTGAGAGGCCTGGGGTCCACCATGGGCTGAAAGGGTGGAGGAGAGGGCGTGCCACGTCCATGAGGCTCATAAGGATACATCATCCCATCTCCTATTGTGACAAAGATGCGACCAGCTGATGGACTGGAAGTATAGAAGCAGGGGTCCAAGTAGCTGCCGTCACCAGTAACAAGGACATAGCGACCCTTAGTATAGAAATCAGCGATTGGCTCAGGCCTCTGGTACTTTCTCATTCTGTCTCTGACAATGTTGCAAAGAGTGTCGAAGGCTTTGCTAATCTGCGCTCCATCTGGGACATCCTGTCGAGAAGCTCCGGTGAGCGCAGCACCTTGATCTTCTTGTTTTACCCTTTTAGCCTGCACCTCCCCAGATGAGACCACATCAGATTCTTCATTGTCACCCTCTCCTGTATTTCTCTCCTCCTGGCCGCTGTCTATGACATCTTTTGGGCTCAGTTCTTTCTTCTTCAAGACCTTTTTCGCTAGTATCTTCTGTCTGGGCTTTATGCTTGTGATATCTTGGATAGCTTGGGTGATATCTGGGCATAAATAAAGACAAGTCAAGCGACGAAGCCTCATGAACTGATAGATATTTAAAATGACTTAAGTGGCAGCTACTGATTTTTTCTCATGCCGGTACAGGCATTACTTTGTTAAAGTATTTACTACTCTCTAATATGATGGTAACTGATGATACCCTTCAGGGTGACTTTAAAAACAACCTAGCTGTGATTTGCTCATCATGTTCTTACCTCTCCCCCTGCTTGCTGCACTGGGTGCGTGAGTGTAGCGGTAATTAGTGGTAAACAGGGTAATGGGAGTGCCAATTATGGCAGAATTCAACCTGCAGGTCAAGAAAAGAGAGGAAGATAATAAAAAATGTCGCCCAGGCAACAGCGATATGCTCAAAAGCTTTTACAACCTGGAAAACACACAGTTGAAATTTCTTTCTGTAAGTAAGAAAAGGAAGAAATTGAAATGTGGAAGAGGGAAAGATCTGTTATGTCACAGAGCCACCTACTGGTGGATGCAATGTAATCCAATAACTTGTTAATTTATCTTCTACAAACAAAAAACTGCTTTACTAAAAATTTACTCTTCACTTAGGTAATTTACAGTAAGAGATTTACTGAACCAGTAAATCACCAAAATGATCTGGGGATACCAGCAGCCAGAATGTTGTTTTTAAACTACGAAAATAAGAGCAATGCTTCTTTTTTGGACAAAGAAAATGTCAAGAGGCAGAACAAGTACTTCATTATGCCAGAAAGTTTGACAATTTTTAATAGAAATGACATTTTGTTAATATACCTGAATAGAAAATGTATTGGTAAAATTTGAAAAATAAATAAATAAAAACAACACTTCCGCCTAAATATAATGGTGCTACAAAGCACTTAACTCTGTTAAATCACTGGATGATTTAGAGCTCATTCTTGCTTGCATGATTATTTTAATTTGATTTCCACTTTGAAGATTTTCACATTTTATAATAAACTGTCAATCATATTTAAGTGCAGACTTCAAATTGACTACTCCAAAACTCTCATTACAAATGTTTAACTACTTCAAAGTGCAATGGTCTGGACACTAATCCAAAGCATCTCTGTATAACCCGATTAATTTTGAGCTTCAGGATATGAACAGAACAGAATAAGCGTTTCTATCAGCTACGGCAATGTATTCAGTTACTGAAGCCGCAAAACAACCCCACGCCATTTCACTTCCAACTTTGACTGTTGGTGTGATTAAAACTAATATAATAAACTGTTACAAAAAAATAAATAAATCAAAAGCAGAATAAACTCTTTCTTACACCATTGCAGTTTCTTTGGGTGTTTGGGAAGGTTATAACATATGTTTTATAAATTGTATTTGTGTGGACCAGAAATCATAAGAAAGAAGTCTACCTGTTATCTTCATTCTCAATTATCCTCTTGTATCGTTCCAGCTCGTTCTCAAGGGATGTCTGATACATGGTCAGGTGGCGACAGTCACTGATATATTTTTCCAATGATTTCTCAGCTTCCTCAATCTCCTTCCGTAAAGATTCAATTTTCTCATTGTACAGCTGGATCTCATTGTCATAATTCTCTTGTGTGCTTTTGATGGTTTGCTCCAACATTGCAGTCTAAGAGAATACAATATCAACATTGTTAAAGAAAACACAATGTACAATCTTGATAATAATTGAGAACTGATTTTTTTTTGCCCATGTCATTATAAGTATTATTTTACACATGTAGGTGGTAAAATAATGATTAAAATTATAATTCAGACTATTAAATTAAACATTACATCGGAGGAAGTAAAAATAGGTGATACCTGTATTTGTACAAAGATTATTTCCATAAATATATGGAACATCGCAAATAAAAAAATAAAAATAGAATATTCTATTGTTAAAGGGCATAAAGGCAATTTCTGTAAGAATTTATTAATTAAAAAGTAGATTTATTTATTTATTTCTGTCTTGCTGCTTATGGATTTTTTATTATTATGTTGTTGATAAGTCCTCAAAAGACCCTCTTTGGGTACCTGTGATTGACGTAAAATGTCACATTGCCATGGCAACTTACCTCACTCTGTATGCGTTGCTTCTGAATCTGCAGCTGATAGAGGGCGCTCTTGTACTCTTCCAGCTGAGTCTGCAGCCCTGGTATTTTCTTTTGGGCCAGCAACTTCTCCTGCTCCTTCACACATGTAGCACAGTTTAATAGCAACTCAACAACATTGGTTGCATATTCTTGCACCGTGGGGCTAACTCCTCCCTGACATCAACTGATTGCTTATTTGATTACTATTATTACTTATTTGAGTTGACATTAGGAATGTATATATAATTATACAAAGGTTATTTCCACAAATATATGGTACATCTCAACTAAAAAAAAAAAAAAAACAAATGACTGAAAAAGAATAAATGAGCTGTGAAATGCCAAACAAGTGTGGGATACATTCTGATCCATGTATCAGGATCCTGAAAAATTCTGATACATTTCAAAATTAAAGCAAAGCCTCTGTGACATTTGAATTTATAGAAAAACTAATAAGCTTTAATATGGAACTTGTAGATGAGATTTTGGATAGAAAAAAAGAGGATCTACCATGATGGTTTGAGAGCCAATCAGTTTTTTTGAAATAAATTTTGAAGAGTGGCCAGAAAAACTTGATTTAAACAAGTTCAAGTACATTTCCTTCTCAAACAGCGTTTTTCATAGTTTTATTTATTTACTGGATTACTTAGAACAATGAAATCCATTTCCATGCAATTCTATAGAAAATATTCAGCTTCTAACCTAATTTGTGACCTCCATCGCCTTTTCCTCAGTGTGGTCTCAATAAATACTTTGACTTCTATATTACTAATCAATATTGATTTTTTTATTTTTTTAAATGCATCCCTGATCAGGAGCACAGCATTTGAGCAGTACTCATGAAACATGCTGGTGTTTTCAATGAGTTTCTAAGAAAAACTGTGACTCTCACCCTGTTGTCCATGGAGACAGAACCAATTAAACATTAGGAAGCAGCACTGCTTCTGAGACCCATTTAAACAAATAAATCTCTAATCTACTACGTTCAAACAGCGGCCATGATGGCACAGTTACTCAAAAATTAGAATGCACTGTCATTCTCCTTGGAATTTACCCAATTATGTGTCCTGACACTTTTAAAATTGCTAATCTTTACAGGAGTCTTGATGGAAGGTTCAGTTCATGTCCATCCCAACAAAACATGCACAAGGACACACTAATCAGACCAATGGACAGAAAAGGAGCCAATTGGACAGAGGAGCCAGGGACCTCATCAGCTGCTTACACGTAGTAGGGCTGACACACATGCTAACACCAGCCTCTTCCCCTGGGGAGTGTTGAACACACACACGGATACACGCACACGATGACAACATTGGTGACCTTACCTCGGAGATGCCAACTGACACATTGGGAGCAAAGGGAAGTGTCTGGTTTATTTGCTGCAAAATATTTACGTAGGTTTCGATCTCTGCAAGGTCCTGTTATAAAACAAGTCAAAGAAAGAAAAAAGCACATGTAAGGCAGACAGTTCTGTGAGAAAGAGAAAATGCATCTGATCATCTTCTAAAAGTTCACTGCAAATCTACTCCAACCTTACTGGGGAGTTGAGGAGGTAAATTTGAATTTGTTTAAGACTTTCATTTAGCCCAGCTGTATGACCGAATATTTCTGCAGACAAAAGGGATTTTCTATCTATAAGCATCAAGACTGTCGTGATCTAAGAGCATGATAAAGAGTGGCTTATATTTCTTCACTCCAGAGGAATACTTCAAAGCTGAGCAGCATAAGCCTCGTATTCACAAGAAATGACTCTCTTTATTCTATTCTACATAATGCAAAAAGAGCAGTGCCCTTTGATATGCTGCGTAAACCCTGTAGGGTTGTGGAATAATTCATCATCAAGCTGCCTCAATTGAAGCAAAAAAAAAAAAAAAACCAGAATGAAATTGTGAAAGCAGGAAAGTCTTTTGAATTCACCCATGATGCACGTAACATTTTAGTCTTTATGTGCCTCAGCATTTTTTTTTTTTGCCTTTGTTTTGGAGCTTCCAGCTTTTACTGCAACACAAAGGCATTTTTTCTTTTTTTTTTAATCTGTGTACAGGTTTCTCTGTGAGTGCCTGTGATGGCCACTGCATTTTCTGTTCTTTTTTCTCTCTGCTGTCTTTTCCCACCCACATCACAAAAAAAAAAAAAAAAAAAAAAAAAAAAGGTTGCTAAAGCCCCAGGAAATTTATAACACATGCCCTGGCATCTGTTTGAGTGTTTAATATAAGACTCATTTAGTAAGTTGAGATCAAATGTGTTTCTGACAGAGACACAATATCAAATCTAGTTATTTAAATGAATAGTATTTGACTAAATATACATTTTTGGACAGACTATGAGTTAACCAATGCATTTCTTCTGAGATAATAGGTTTGAACAACACACAAATTAAGATAATGATAATGATTGTGATTCATTTGGCTTATTTGACCCTAACTAAATGCCTTTCACTTCAAGTCATTTGTACAATGCGAATAACTGTAAAAACCCCGATTCACCTTATACTTGATAGAAGATGTTAAGTATAAATGAAGCTGCTTTGGATAGATAATCATATGTTGTGAGCTGTAACCTTTAAGAAACTTGTTTGCGATATAGTTAAATTTCCTATTACTAGTAGTTTAGTTTCCACTTAATGCCAAGAAGAATCTAAATTTGAACTGATCACCAAAAACCCTGTATGTTTGTAACAACAATCCCAAAAGCTTAGGCTACAACCACCTAAAAATACAGAAATGTTGGTTTCTGAAAAGGACTAAAAATAATGAAATAATATAGAAATAACCAGTAATCTAGTTTAGCCTCTTATAATGGGTAATAAGCTAATCGTGCGTGATAATCTATTGTTTCCAAACCTCCAAAGAAAAAATACCACTTATAAATGATCAAATACACGTCTGAGGTCTTGGTGTGAGCTTCTGCTGCTGTGCGACTCTGTCCAACTGGCTAGATGTAACATCAGCATTTAAAATGCAAGTTCAGACCACCTGGAACATATTTGCAATTGTTTTTACTCCGGACAGTCCCATAGAGTATGAACTTTACACACGGTCACAATATATTTGCGTTTTATCGTGCAAACTTACTGGACATAATGAAATATGCATTTCTGTTAGTGCATTGTAAATTTACAGCTTACTAGTGTCAGAGCAGATTGCAATACATTTAACATCTTGATTTATTTATTTCTTCCATCCCATTTTTTATGATTTTCTGACGCTGGGTGATAAAACGTCCTTGTTCTATATACATGTGCAAAGAGCCTTGGTCTGCTCCATACTGGTCCAAAATGATTAGATAAATTAATATGAAAATAGGTCAGACTGTATTCCTACGGAGACACCTCGAGCATTCAACATGTGAGCTGCATGTGGATAGAACAGCATGAGACAAAATTGTGCTACTTTATGAACATTGTGCATCTTTTGAATAGCGTTTGCCTAAAGTCCAAGCAGTCAGTTAGTCTGACCTTCTTATTTCTATCTCTGGTGGAATTGATGTCATCCTGCAGGAACTGAGACTGGATCTGATACTCCAGATTCTTTAGCAGAGCACTGTCAGCTTCCTGTAGGGAGAGAAGAGAACAAAATGAAAGAGAGAAGAAAAAAATATGATATGAGAAAAAGAGCACATTTACACAGAGCAACAAATGTGCACTGTGTAAAACTTTCCTATTAACCGTCTTAATGATTATTGCAGTTGCAAAAATCATTGTTTTCATATTTTCCATAAACAAGCATAGGTTCTTCCATGCAGTACCTTGTTTAAATGTTCCAGAGTGCCCCGTAGCCGCTCTTGGTAATCACATTCACTTTTGTATCTGAAAAAACAAACAAACAAAACAAGAAACATTTAATATTTAGCAAAGGTCAGCTTATTTTATCAAGCATCCAAAAAGGGTCACCAAAAAAAAGTTTCCATTCAAACATCAATTTGGTGACAGTACAGTATTTTTCTGTAACAGTATGTTGTTTCTTTGCCTTTAGCACATTTTGAAGTGGGTAAATGACATTGAGACCTTCCTCCTGGCTGTGATTGGTTGTTTTTTTGATCGGGACCGTTTTTTCAGATGGCAGTAATAGCTCAGAGAGGAGGTGGAGGAGATCGATCTTTTCACAGATTATCTATCTCATAAACTGTCAAGACATGGTGACAGTTCTAACAAAAAAAACCCCAAAACAAAACAAAAAAAAAAATAATAATATTATATCTATATATTATATCTATATATATATATATATATATATATTATATATATATATATATATATATATATATATATATATATATATATATATATATATATAGAATAATATATATATTCTATATATATATATATATATTATATATATATATATATATAATTATATAATAGAATAAACATATCTTTATAAAAGTTACATACTGTACCTTTAAATGAGCCACTGCAAAATATTAACATCAATTCCTGATAGAAAAAAAGGTGGTCAATTAAAATTTTAATTTAAACCTAAATTTGCCAGGTACTCTGAGTAATTTTGAGCTTTACTGTAATACTAAGTTGATTTCAAATAACAGTACATTTTCTGTCCAGCAGTATTTACAACTTAATATATTTGGCTGATGTGTTTTTAGTTTATTGGGCAGATCTTTAATTAATTCTTTTGACAATCATGTGGACAGAAGCCTAACCTGTTTAAAGAGCAGCCTGTAAAAACACAGAATGTTTTGCAGCAGTCAAAAACAGCTTATAAAAAATAATGTGCTTTCATGATTGATCACATACTACAAAGATTTAACTTTTATCAAGACTGACTAGAACAGTAAATATTTGAACAATTTTGCATGATTTGAAACACAAGCAGTAAGCTAGAATAATGGCATGATCACTATCCAAATTTTGTGATGGTGAAGAGTTTTTAACATTAGGTTTCTTATATTTTTGACAAGTAAAAGAAAAAGAGAGAAAAAAAAACACTCAGCAGCTTCTTCTGTTGAGCACTCTCTATTAATTCTGATATGATTTACTTAATTATGCTCCATCTTTGACCTTTGACCAACAGATAAACAAATGTCTGTCATCCTTCTTACTTGTTGGTATATTCATCCAGCATGCGGCAAGCTTCCCTCAACTCCCGCTCCAGCTTGCCGTGCTCGGAGCTCAGCTCTCGGATTCGCTGCCTGTTGATTTCAATCTGCTCTGTGAAGGCCTCCTCGAGGCCACTGGCCTCCTCCATCCGCTGCAGCGTCTCCAGCTGCTTGCGGAAAACGGCGTTCCGCTGCTCCAGCACTCGAGCCCGGTTGATGTACCGGGCAAAGCGGCTGTTGAGCTCCTGAAGGCTCTCCCAGCCCTGGATGGCTGAGACACCTGCAGGGGTTTCAGAGTCCTCGGTTTCTTCATCAAAGACATCAGAGCGCTCATACTTCTCCTTGCGCACCTCGCGCTTGAAGCTGGTCTTGAACATTTTGGTCTGGTTCCTCTGGGCTGATGGTAACCCTGGAGTGCTTCAGCACCTTTAATGTGAGAAAACTTGGGTGCTCACCCTTAGCGGTCTCATGCTAGACTGAACAGTGTAAAGCAATGACTATAGTCGAAATAGCTGTCCCCGCCCCGGGTCCCCTCGCCCTACCTATCATATCAGCCTGGGGCCTTCCAGAATTTATTGTTGCCTTTGTGGCACAGTTGTGAAAAGCATCGCTCTTGATGACAAAGCAGAAACACAAAAGCAAACAATTGGCCTTCCAGTAAAAGAACTAGGTCGTCCCTTGCTATTATTTTGGTTCTTAGTCAGCTGCTTTCTGTATCCTGGTTTGGACCTCTGGATGTTGGCCCACTGCAGCACAGAGGGGGAGTTTAATGCAGGACAATGCATCAGAGTGACAAAAACATTTCCAGGCCAAAAGGTCTATTAAGGTAAAGTCTCGTTGGACTGTGGTTGATTTTGGGTGTTTTCACGCGATAGTCTAGTCTACTCGAATTTATTGATGATCAAAGTTGCAACATTTGTTAGATTTTCAGGTCGTATGGTCTGCTTTCCCACTGCACTAATGATCCAAACCCTATGAAAAACTCCATATATAAATATAATTTACAACAATAATTAATATCCGAAGCTAAGCTAGTTTGTCTTTGTATACAGTTATCTATTTTTTCTACTTGGTAGCAGCTAACAGTGCAATCTCAAAGTGTGGATGCACTCCTTCACAGCAAAGTAAAAAAAGGCTACACTATCTATTGCTCACAAACACAGCAAATGGCCTCTTCTGCTTGGGTCAGAAGCAATCGTTAACAGTTCTTTTCACCACTGCGTGGGTCCACTTTAGCTGTTATGCCTCTGACCTGAAGTGTGTTTAGTCCCCAGGGTATTCTTTAGAGATGTGCTGAATGAGTCCTCAGACATAGGACTGAACGCCCGAGGAGTCTAGTCTTCCCACTCTGGTGCTGATTGTGTCGTCTGCCAAGACCTTAAAACCATCTACTCTAAGTTGCTGTAGCATTAGTTTCTTTCTTTTTTTTTTTTTTTTTTGAAGCCCCAACTGTCCCTCGTGTTTGTCTGCCTGTGTACTACAAATCTCAAAATCCTGAATTGAAACTCATGTTCCTTTCCTACTTTAACTTTAGTCAATGTGCAAATCAAACATGTATAGCTGGATCCTAGTGGAAGTGACTTGATATTTTTCTTCAAAGGTAAAGAATTTCTCCTGGGATTAGCAAACAAAGTTCATATGCAATTGTGATTAATTATACATGCAGAGTTTTAAAAATTGCACATTTGTAATTGCAGTACATGTCTTTCAAGGTGAACATGTCTTTCATGTTCACCTTATTACAAGAATAGACTAACTAATGAGTCTCTGAGGACTCATTTAGTTTGTTTCTGGAATTAAAAGGAGATTTTGTGTTTTATGAATGACCACCAATTGCTTTCCTTTGATAATTAGTCATCTTTACTAGTTTAACCTTCAATTAACATTTGAATAAATAAAGTATTCTTTCACTCTAATATAATAATCAATCTCCTAGAACCAGAATTTTGAAATGCCACACCTTTGAAATTTCTTCTAGTTCTTTTTGGTTAGGATGGTCCAATAAATATAACTTTATAATTTCAAATATAATACAACATATTATATTTGAAAATTGCGTTCACACATGTGTGGACACTCAGTTCAGAACAAAATCAACTCTCTTGCACTGTGTGAAACATTATTTATTATCACTGTTCCACATGTAACAAAGCATGGACATGTAAAATCCAAACAAGCAAAAAGACACGACACATTTCCAAAAATACAGTTCAGATATGTTTTATTTTGGTTTTGATGCCAACAGCTGTGTGTGTTGCATCAACTCATGTAGTGCATTAGGAAGAGCAGTACTGATGACCAAACAAATTAGCTTAATCATATTTTTGGTTTTATAAATACATATTAAAATATTATAAGATAATTATCAAATGTTTATGGAATAACTCAGGTGTATGGACAAACAGTCCAGATTTTATACCCAACCTCCAACCGTACAGATACTTTTTCATTACAGTCTTGAGGATTAATCCAGAAACCAGCCCAATCTGGCAACACTGCAGCGCCTCCTATTGGTCGCAAATATCTACTACACCGTTTCTGTGGTGCGGCATCCTGTTGCGTGGATGCACATAATTCTTAATAGTTTACAAAATAAACCACTACCTTAGTTTCAGCTGGGTGGACTCCGACATTTTTAAAAGGGCAGTGTCGTGTGAAATCAACTTTTTTGGAGCTCAACATCATGTTATGATGTTACTCTTAAATCAAAAACTTTGTGTCGCCTTGATTCTTTAATTCGTGTTTGAGAAATCCTTTTAATCTCCCGTGGCTGCGCAACGCCCCGGGGGAACCAAAGGTTTCGCCTCCTCCGCTTTCGGAAGTTCTTGCTCTCACCCTTCCGGAGGGGATCCCCTGTTACACCTCCACTCAGCTCCACAAACCAGCGACAGCAGCAATGAGTAAACACCTTGATGTGCTGGCTACCTCTGACAGTAAGGGAAGCAAAGCAATAAATGTTCTATCAGCAGTGTGTCATATCTTTTCTTGATCTCTTAATAATGAAGAAAATAAATAAAAAATAAAAAAAGTCTTTGTATGTCAGACCAAACTGGAAAAAAAGCTGAATTATGTCAGATATTTTAATTTCAGTAAACACAGCAACTCCAAAATAATCTCAAAGGTCCCTGGAGTTTTCTGGAGTACACAAGTTCGTTTATTTCACGTATTAAATTTAATCATTGAAGTTTATTTTACCTCAAAGTCCCTTTAGGGGTTCTGTAAAAATCGTACGTAACCAAGACTTTAAAACCGAAGCACAGAAAGAACCATGACTGTTGTGTACCACTTCACCCCTGTTAAATACCTTTTGTGTACCTTGGTACTAACCAAGGCCACACACAGAAACTACTAAATTTCTGAAAAATATGGAGAAATTCTCCTTTCTGACCTAGAACGGAGAAACAAAATTTAGTATTTTTGTTCAAATTTAAATCTCAGATGTGCATTTGATCTTGAAGTTTTCTGCTCTTGTTTCATTTTATCACTGTATAAAACACTTCCCAGTCTGTCTTCATGCAGGCACAGTAGATTAAAGGTCGTGTGCATCCTCTCCATGGGAAAGGTGAATGCCTGAATGACGTACGGCTGAGTGTCACTCTCCCTCTCAATTACAGCTGCAGTTATAAATATGTGGCAATAAATCTGTGGGTTCGGTGAGTCCAGAGACCTGCCCGTAGCTGGGAATTAATGTATTTTGTTTAACCTGCAGTCAGGAATTAAAGTACTGCTAAGGACAGTACTTTAATTCCATGTGTGCTGAGCTCTGAGGTTGGCTGAAGAAAAGTGCTCATTAGTGAACACAGGAAGTTGTCTGATAGCTTACCTGTGTCTGGTATTTCGGAGTTGTCTGTGAAACCCATTGTGGGGAGGATAGAAAAAAGGCATCTTGCTGTTATTGACAGATTATTGTTGGAGGTAATGCACAAAACAGCAGTGCTCTGTCTTTGTCACAATGAGAAATTGATCCTACAGTCATCTCTCGTTGGTTTCTGCTGTTCAGGATGGCTGACCAAAAATTTTTTAAGACCTTTTAGATGGTCCTAAAAGTTTTCCGCTGTTGTGTTAAGATAAAACAAGAGGACAAAAATGGATCCATTTCAAAGTATTGTTAATTTAAGAAACACAGGAGCTGCCAGTTGTTTGTCACACACTCACCCAGTTTCTGTCATTCACCAAGTGCCACTAATTATGAAGAGTAGGGTAAAATTACATGAGTTATATCAATACGGCAATATGACATTGATAAAAAAAAAAAAATCACCTAGACACTTTGTTTTTCCTTAGTATACAGAAAATATTTTTTATGGTAATATTTTCAGGAAGAGGGTAAAAAGAAGCTTGAGTTTTTTTCACAGAATATCTCTCTCATATACTGCCACAACATAGGGACAGTTTTAATAAATATGATAAAAAATATTTATATCGAAGTTACGTCGTACAGCTTTAACTTGATAATTTGTAATATATTTATATACTTTTTTCATATAGATTTCTGCATCGGGGTTTTCTTTAGGATACAGATGCACCACAAACTTTTGTGCAAATTGCTGGAAACAAACTAGGTTGCACACAGGGTTTCCATGAAACAAAGAAACAATAAAACAAGGAACCAAAGAAAGAACCTTATAAATACTTTGAGTAATTATCATGGGGTAATACTGCCATCTGCTGACAGTTTTGGTGAAGTCTTCCTTGTGTTCGTAGACTGACTGGTTAATAAGTGACCCGTTTCCATGTACAGTGCTGTCTCCTGCCAACAGATATTACACAAACATGCATACCTGGTTAATAGAACAGTTTTTAACCATTTTTCTGCACCAAATAGTTGAGAAATAAACACGTTTTTTATTTTCTTTATTATGGATTGTTGAAGCTGTACATATGTGCAATTTTAAACAGTTATAACTGTGACGATACAAATAATAGACCAGGGAATTTTTTGCAAACCTAAGCATTGGATTTAAATATCCCCTGTAAGTTACCATAGTGCATTTGCAGTACGAGGAACACAACTGTGGAATGATTTACTGCCTGAAATTAAAAAAAATACTGAATTCAAAGTTTTCAAGGTAATATAAAACTTGTACAAGCGTGTGAGCATAAGCTTTGCATCATTATTCTACTAATTTGTTTTTATTGTATTAATAGTTAAGTCAGTAATAGTGTAAAAAAAAAAAGATGTGCACAGTTTTTCTTAGTTTGATTTATTTTAGTAATTTTCACACAGAAAGCGATAAATTTGAAAGAGCAATCAAATCAACAGCATTTGATTTGTCGTTGCAGCCTCCAAGATGCTCACAGAAATGCACTGCTTTGGTTTTCATTTTGTTTTGTACAGCCAAATGTTGCAAAAGTCTTTGCAAACCACTCAATTCCAACATTCCAATTATATAATATATCAGACTTCTGTATCGTTAGTTGCTTACTGTCAGCGGTCTGATACACAGCCTACACTGTGTGCTTTAACAGTCTGAAATCAAGAGTATTTTGGCACAAAGCTGAAACATTATCTGAGAAAGTCAGTGGGTGTTAGGTGTCAGTGAGTCTGGCTGCATAGTCGTGACAATGTTATTCAAGACATTTGACGTGCCTCCTTGAATCACCGTGAATTCTTCACAAAAGATGTTGTGGTTAAAACTAACACCAACAAAAGAAACCGGTCACCTCTAACAGAAATCATATGTGGATTTAATTGAAATACATATTGCCATTTTATCATGTTTTCAAAGCATTTACTCACTCGCTTCAAACAGAAAAGCACAAATAAGCAAACAGTTATATTTTAAACTAAGTACACCCCTGATGTGGGATTACTGTCCAAAAAATAGGCTTTAGAATTCATAGCTAAATTTAGAAAGGTCACAAAATTAATAATGCCCCCAATATGTTTAAATCTTACAGGACAGGCAACAGATGTGTACTGCTTATTTTTCATATTCTATACTTACATTTAAAGCAAACCAGAAGTCAAGCAAGTTGTATTGTCTGAAGCTACTGCTTTGCAAATGAACAACTTTGAGCTGCCCTTAAATCTACTGTTGAAATAAGTGGTGATCTCTGCTGTGGATTTTTTTTCCCACTTAGTCATGCCCCGGCTAAAACTAGTCATTTTTGTGGTTGATGAACTGTTACACAAATGCAGCAGGCATGCACTGCTACAAAGTGGATGTGCAACGGTGAAGACAGAAAAGACAACTCAGACTTTGTTCACACCCAAAAGCTAAGCGTTTGTGTGATAACGGCAGCTATCTCAGACTTTTGAAACCGCACAAAGAAGAAGTGAAACCAGTGTGAATTAATAATAAGTCTAAATAGGTTAAACCAGTTTGTTGTTCCAAGGAAGTACAGTTTACTGTCACTGCATGTTCATTTAAATTGAGGCAATTATGTTTTGTAGGTGTGAAACTGATCTACCAACTAAAAACAAAATTTAAAAAACTGCTGCTTCCCTACTCTGCAAACCAGCTTATTTAAATATTTCGTGTGAAAGACAGAGATACGCATCTCCACAAACAAAAGCATGTGTCCATTTAACTTGTAATTCTAAGTTATGCAAACACATACAGGGCTTTTCAAAAATATTCATCCGGTTATTAATAGATAGTATTTCTGCAGGGCTTTTTTTTTTTTTTTAATTGTCATTAATTTAGCATAAAAAAACATAAATATAATGTGTGCATAAAAGTGAAATTCACTACTAGCTTCACAATGAAAGACAAGAGCATAAAGGTTTAATAGTAAATCTGTTTCGGTACAGCTGGGGTTGACAGATATTCCCCTGTTGCTTCACTGTTTTCATTACTTTCCACTTTTTGACACCGTCTGTATTGCTTTGATCCACTCCTTTCTTTCTTCAGATGTTGCAGCTTGCAGGAAATAGTGAGTCTCATCTGAAGTGATGATCTCGAAGAGGTTGCCATCAACATCGTACTTCTTGGCTGAAACCAGGAAACGATAGAAACAAAAGAGGAGTTAAAATGGATAACAAAAAATATATATACTATACTGACAGCACACTTGAGTTCTGTATTTTTTTATTTTTTATTTTTTTTTGTCTCAGTTGAACAGCTATTTTTACATCCCAACCCTCAAATACATCACCCACCATCAGGCACGTACTCTACAGCTGTAACCACAGCTCCTCGGAGATGTATTGAGCCCAAAGGGTCATCGCCCTGACAATAAGGAAGGAGAAAAAAATAGTTTCATGCTGTGCAAAATTTTAGTTTACGCAGCATAGATCGAAACCAAGACATTTACCTTTGAAGGATCATAATAGTGCATATAAGCGGGGTCATCTCGAAGTATGAACTTTCGTACCTTCCAGTTTTTTCTTCTATGTCCCTATGATAAAATAAATAGTGATCAGACATTGAAGTTTATAATACATAATATCAAAATGCTAAATTTAAGTGAGAATTTTGAATGCCAAATTGAGTTCCTCTTTCAGTAACTGGAATTGTTTTATTGTGTTTGAGATGTTTATGAAAGGTGTTTTCCACCAAGGGAATATTGAACAATGGCAGTCAGGTTTTGTTGTGCCCAGCAGTTCACCTGTTTGAGCAAGCAGCCTTGTTTAATAATGTTTCCCCTGAATTCATCCTTCAGCAGAACATCTTCGTCACTGGAGTAGCCTTCACAGAAGAACCCACTGTCTGTCTGAAAGGACAAAGATGGACATAAGTATTACCCACGGTGTGAACAGTCCCTGGCAAAGGTATTCACACCACTTCAGTTTTATTGTTTTTATTGTTTTCACATTTTTTCAAGATATTACCAAAAGTGCAAAAAAACTATTGTTGTCACTTAATGTGACACTGTCAGTCAGCAAAAGTGTTGAGACAGAAACTGTCAAGTTTTAATGCAAATTTTGGTGTGTTTGGATTGTGGTCAGGGCCATTAGCTGTAAGCTATTCCCATAGTAAATCTGACACAGTATGTCTATACAGTATGTTGTGTTTATCTGTCGCACACACACACAAAAATCATAGAATCCATACAGTGTTTAAATAAAGACACGTTTTTGTTAGTATGTTTTCCAGAGCTGGACTCACAAAGTAGTAGAGAGCTTTTGTCTGATCTAAGAAGGTTGTTTGCTCTCCACCTTCTGCCCCCTCCTTTGACAGGTTATCTGCAGGCTGGAGAAAGCCCTCAGTCAGAAGCCCAGTGGCTAACATGAGCGCCTCAGGCCTATTTCTTGCCTTCCCTTTCGAAATCAGCCAGTCTACTACAGTCGCACCTGTGCCAAAAATAAGGAAGCAGTGAAAAAGGGTCAAGAAAGAAATAAACTTTCCTGCACACTTATGGTAATATTCAAATAACTTAGAATCCAATACCAGTGAAGCAGTGGTTGAAAATTTGATTATCTTGCTCAAGTTTTAACTCCTTCACTCCGTCGTCCTGGTCTTTCATCAGCGCATACAGCTCACTAGGAAAACACAACTAGGATTATTATTACATTTTCCGTCACTACCCACTAGCACTTAACAACTCAGTAACCTGAACCTTCAATTCTTATAATCTCAAAGATTTAAGCATTAAATGATTAAGCAGTGAAGCTAAACATTCAAGCTGCAGGCATTATTATATTTGCATGATACTTTAAGATAGCCTATATTGTTCTAACAGTGGCTTGAAGTGACATAATCCTCATTAACCTGTTCTAAACAAACTTAAGATATTTAATGTATTCGATCAACACAAAATAGACCATAACTGTAAAATGAAAGAAAAGGCAAGAATATTTTTTACATTGATATTTTTACAAATGTTTGCTTCTTTGCACAAACTAGCTCAAATGATAGATGATTGAGTGGAGAGTGCCTGTGACATATGTTTTAGTACAAACAATTCCACTGTGACTCTTACTGAACGTTAAAGTGAATTTCCCTGCGAGAAAGTAAATTTTCTTCCCAGTCTCATTTGTTTATTTTTTTCTTTATTTTTTTTCTTTTTGCAGTCTGTAAAATATATTCTCCCCAAGTCACATTATGCAGTAAAGCCAGAAACAAAAGTAGACATCTTGCCTTATTTCCTGATGACCTTTCAACTCTCTGCCAAAAGACTTCTTCACTTTTGAACATGGGTTTAAAGTATAAGGCTATGTCTATATAGCCTTATAAATTTATAGGCTATTATAGACACTAATGGGGCAGGTCTTTGGCTCCGCCCTTCATTGGGTTTGATGTCATGTCATGTTGTGACTTTCTTTCAAAAATGGCTTATTTTTAACCACTCTCTTAGAAAGGCACAACTAATAAGTATTGTGTCAACCAATTCTCCCTCTTGAGTTGTTCTGATCTTTGCAGGTCTTTCAGAGTTGCAGTCAACCCCCTCTTCTAGCTAAAATAGGCTGAATACAAATGTAACTCTTATATCTATTTGTAGAAATCATTAAAAATATTGTCTTCACATTGATGCTCTACTTTCTTTTGCCCTACCACATGAAATCCAAAATAAATACAGTAAAGCTAGAGGTTAACAACTAAAGCGTTCAAGCAATATGAATACTTTTTCACAGTACCAAATCAAGTGCTATGACTGTAGTAAATATCTCATCTTTTTTTAAAATAACTACTACTCATTTTGTTATTCGGATTAATTATTCTGAAGAAGACAAGATTTGATTTAACTTACGCAAGGTTGACTGTCTCTGGCAGGCGAATGGAGCGTCTGGTGGACTTTCTAGCAAACTTTTTTCCATCTTTCAAGCAGGATAAGGTTCTCCTAATGTCCTTGACCCAAAGTTCTCTCTCCTCCACATGCGAGGCTTGAAAGAAGTGATCTTGTTTCCGCTCTGTAGTGATCTTGAAGACCAACTAAATCAAGCAAGTTCCGTTAGCTAGACTTTTCAAGTTTCAGGATTCTCTCGATTGAACATTTTATTAACATTTTATACACAAAGAGAAACAATCAGCTAATGCAAATAGTAATTTAGAAGAAAATTACTAAACATCTCAATTTTCACAATACTAAACAGCGATAATGATTATTCTCACGGGTCTAAACCTGCAGCCCTCGTTTTACATTGTAGCTGATATTTTCTGACAATTTCTTACCACTCTCTTGTTAAAATCTTGACAGGGACTGATGAGTGTCGCTCCTTTCAGGGGGATCATCCCTTTCGGTGAGTGATCTGTTTTCTTTTTATAGTAATCCAAACCATCTTCTGACAACACCACCCACACTGCACTCCAGGAGTTCAGCACTGTACCCTGAGGATTGTTTAATACAACAGGAAGCCTTGAGCAAAAAGCGCAAAAGCACTGTTAGAGGATGGAGATGTTCGTGAGGTGTGTTATGTTTCAAGTAAATGCTTTAATGTCTGTTTTAGCAAAACTTTGTTGGCATGCATCTTGCTTCCTATTCTGCCTGTCAACTCACAAAAGTTTGTGGATCATACTTTTTGCTTTTGACAGAATTCTTTAGTTTTTCAATGTAGTGCGTAGACTTATAGGTTCAGATAAAGTGTGCAGAGAGAGTTACATTTTTAAATGTTATGTTGTTGTTTTTTTTCAGTTTGGTTTTAGACTAATCATTTCAGGTTTGCAACTTTCTTTCTTCCTTTTTCTCTAATAGAACAAAAACGCTCTTTTAACAGGCAGATTTTTTTTTTCTAAAAAGCATATTGCTTAGAAAATACATAAACAATAGTATTTAACATATGTAAAATAGATCCTTTGCTGTGACAATGATACTTGGAAGCATTCCTGTACTTTCATGAAAATTTGTACTTCTGTTAATTTAATCCTGCAATCTGAAATCAAGTACACAGGAACACGTGGTCAGTTTTGCATTGTAGACAGACAGCACTCTCATCATTAATCGACTGTATTAATCATTCTCTTGATAAACAACTCTAGACAACAAAGAAAAGAAAAAAGAGAGAAAGACATTTGTGTATAAAATTTGATTGTCAGTTGCGGATGTAAGACTCTTTGCAGATACTGTTCATATATCAGGCGCGACTTATCAGTCTTCCTCCTGACACTTTGATACTAATTCATAGTTGTTTAGCACTGCTGCCTCGCAGCAAGCAGACCTTGCCAAGTTCACATCTTGGACAAGGGCGTCTCTGAAGGTAGTTTGCGTAATCTTCACATGTACGTGAGACTTCCTGTCTCTCCCACACAGTACATGTTTATTTGGTTTGCATATGCACTCCCAAGTCATGTGCGCTGGGTTAACAGACCATTTTAAATTGCCTTAAGATCTGACAGTGTACATGTATGGTTGTCTGTGTGTTGCCCTGACAACACACAGACACTCTTGCCTCCTGACTACTGGCGATAGACTCCAGCCCGACAGACCCTGCATGGATTAAGCAGGTATAGAAGATGGATGGAATAATATAACTTTCCTGTATTGCTTGAACATTTTCAGTTAGAGCTTAAGGATTTTATTTGTTTGAGCAAGCACCAGGATTTTATTGAACACCCTTTCATGATGCTGATTTTTAAATCTGCTTTCAATTCTATGATTAAATAAAGACTCATGCTTTAATCACCTGCTTGCACAATAGCTTTTTCATGAAGGAAGATGTTTTCTAATCTGTATACTGTCATATAAACAATAAGTGACACCAGTCAATAATTTACATTTCAGATAAAAGCTTTCAAACAATTGTTGAATTGAAATTAAACTGACACAGCTTTAAAATACTTTAAAAAATGAAGTGCAACTAATGAAAGAAACACATGCTGATGAGAACAGGGAAATAATATGCTTCTGACTCCATGCAAACAAAAAGCTCATAAAGTGAAAACTCCACCTTGGTTTGACATTTTAGTTGGGTCGAGAGCAAAATTCACACCTTGCTCAAAGTGAAGAAAAAACATATGAGTATAGGCAGTGTAAAAAAAAAAAAGAATCTATGTGCTCAATGAAAATGGCTTAAGAAGTCAAGTCACATTAGTTGTGTGTACATACACAACTAGTCCCAGAAGTTAAACTTAGCTCTGCTGTGTTTTTGTGGATTTTACTCGACTCATACATATTGCATAGTTTCATTAAGAACTAATGAATGCATGTGTGTGTCTGGATGCAACAGTGCAGAATAAACCTAAAAACTCGAGAGGGGGTATTTCATGTTTTAATTTCAGCTTTAATAGGAACTTGAGCTTCTGTTTTGACTGCAGAACAGAAGTGCGCATTTCTGTGTTGTGCTGGGACTTTGTGACATCTGTTCCTCTATTCAAATGTTGGTCTAAGCAGAGCTACAACATTCAGTATGCATTCTCAGTGCTTATGTGTACACACCATATCCTCAATATATTGGCGGTTTGGTTTTTCAGAATTGCTGCTGTCATTTCTTAAAATGAAAGTCCATATTAGTACGTTAATGATATACGCATAAAGCGTACAACTCACATGTTAATTTTCTTTCTCCGAAACAACAGTGGATTGTTTGAGCCTCAATCCACTGTAAATACTTATATTTAAGTATTTATGAATACTTATGAATATGAATACTTATATTTACTAAATACTTATATTTACATTTAATGGGACAAAAATGAAACTTGAAGTTTTAGTGTTACAAAACCTGTCAAGTGTCTGAAAATAATTCTTAATAGAAGTTTATGATAGTGGTAGACCAAAGTGTACAACATATTAGGAGGTGAAGTGTATTTTTATGTCAGTGTTCTTACCTTTTTAACAAGGTATCCCTCTCTGATCTCTTGTGGCTCCATTATTGGGCTCTCTGCTGCTGTCTGCTGCAACTTGTCACTTTTTAGCGACCGTCAAAAGCATTTCATATCCATTTAACCTACTCTCTCTGCCACCCTCCTCTCTCTCTCTGTCTATATCGCTCTCTTCCTCTCTATGTCACCGCCTCTCTATCTCCATGCATGTGTGTGTCTGTGAAAGCCACAGAGACTGAAACCCAGAAGCAGGAAATGTGAGCAATGGGTGTGATAAGGATGACTGGTCAACCAGCATTACGTTGTCTAATACGTTGTTATTCATAGCTGAAGACTAATAATATCCAAATTGTTGAGTCCCATTTTTCAGTTGAGTTCAAAAATGGGACTCAACAGCTTTTTATTTCTTAGTATGTTTTACTGTGGTCACATTAAAATTAGAAAAAGTGCAGTGGGAGACAAATGTGTTCATCTTCCAGTTAAGTCCGCTGATGTAGAAACATTCACATCTTAAATAGGTTCATAAGACCTTATTACCAACATTAAGTTTACATTTTTTCCTTATAGTTCTGTCTTTCTATTTGTAGCTAGTTTCATTTTTGTTACTTTCAATTCTAAAATTTAATATAGAAAGAAAAAGCTGCAGAGGTTTTGGATATATCTTAAAGTCTTGTTTATTTCTTTGATCGTTTACATTATATAGAAAAGTTTAATAGTCTTTTGTAGTACAACCTAACTGATTAATCTTGCTATTTACTGCCACATGTTTTAAGCAATTAAAATGTGGAAAATTTAAAAAAGCGAGTAAAAATGCATATTGTTTTGGTCAAAGGGTGTGACTGTTTCAATTTAGATATGGGTGGATGAATTCTGGTACCTGCCCTTTGTGAGACACCATGTATTTCTGGAAGTTGGAAGTTCCTCTTTTTCTAATTACTCAATGTTCCCTTGTCATTTCAACATTTCAACGTTGAGCTGGAAGTGGAAACACTTCATGTAAGATTTAAAAATAGAATGCATGACAGGAATGTAAAAAGGCTGAATAATTCATGCAAACTTGTTTTTATGAGAAAAAAAGTAATAGGAAAAAAAAAACACCATATATGGCCGATTGTCTATCATGTGGAAGCAGTTGGTACTCAAAGTTTCCGTTTGCAGCACACTAGGAAATGAAATCTGTGATGTAAACCTGCTGCCGTCATGGTCAACAACCATTTCCAGTACGGGCCCACCACCCCACAGAAAATGCAAGGTGACTAAATGACGTGTCAGTTTACATGAAAGGACATATAAGGAACATTTTGTTAAACAAGGCTTAACCACAGTTTTTTTCTGCCTATGACATGTCTTGAGTGACATAAATCTTACATGTGTCAGAACGCATAGTTTCAGTTTCTAAGTCAACGTTATCCAGCAATTTTCTTGTTAGATATTGTAATGATACCTGTAGAGGGCGCTGTTAATTCATTGAAATCTGATCAAACTGATTTGATCAGCGGTACATTATATTTGATAACAAAATAAGACATCAGAAAGAAGAGTGAACAAACAAGAGTTTAAATCAATAAAAAAAAAGTTTATACATTCATCACACATGGATTTCAACCATTTATTTTCCAATCATTTATATCTGTTGATTATGGCATGAAGGATATCATGATTTACTCCATTTAATTCAGTTTATTTCAGCACCAATTAGCAATGCTGTCTGAATGCACTTTAAAAACAAATCGTTTCAGTTCAATCACACATATATTCCCAGTGATCCTAGTTATCAAACATTAGTTCAGTTCATTTATCAAAATAGATTTAAGAAGTTTTCTGTTTAAGGAAACCAAGCAGGGTTTGAAGAAAGTTGAATTAATATGAATTCAACAACATTTCATTTACCTTCGGGATCAATAAAGCAGAGAGGAACAGAATTCAAGCTTCTTTATGTCCAGTATGAACTTTTATATTCAGTGATAATATTCAGATAATAATATTCAATATTATCAGTGATAATATTATCAGAGGCTCCAGAGAGCCTCCATAGAGGCCTCCATAGAGGCTCTCTGGAGTATTGTCAGTAATAAAGGTCTAATTAAGCAGACTACCTGAAAATGCTGTGAAAGCAATCTTGGCTTCCCTAAACCTTCAGCTGAGTCTTAGGGTTGATTTGCTTCCACAGCATATTGATGCAGTAATAGTATGGGCATACTTTTAGTTACTTTTTAAAAACTAAAATTCTAAAAAATTTGAAGACTTGTTGACAAATCTACTTCATAGAGATGAGCTAGGCATTTGTAAAAAAAAAAAAAAAAAAAAAAAAAAAAAAAAACAGCCAGCAAGTTTTGACGCTTTTACTCTTCTGCTCAGAGAAAAAGACACTATAGGAAGCCAAGCTGCCCATCGACACCAGTCCAATCTAGAACAATGTCTTGTTTCTGCTGAACATTATTGATTGGTGCAGCACCCCAGTTGAGAACATTTATTCTTTACTCCCATATTAAATTAAGAATCAATTGCCGACACTCATTTACGAACCAGCCACGGACTGGTATTTTATAAATACTTTTTTTTCCAACCAGTCAATTTACCTTCAAGCCATCATACAGGCCAAGGTGACTCTAGACACTTAGGCGCTGTTGAGTGCCTAAAGTCACCTTCCTAGTCATTTAAAAAAAAAAAAAAAAAAAAGAACCATCTCTTTCTTTCTTTCCATAAGATGTTTTCAGCAGAAAGAAAAATCAGTTTTGGCAAAAAAAAAAAAAAAAAAAAAGACTAGCTCTTATTGTAGGAAGGTGACTATCACATATGAGTAGAAAACTTGTACTATATTTTGCTACTTTTTGAAATATATCATCAGTTGCTGTTTAAAAAGAATACTCTTCAAGTTTAGTTTTTTATTTAAGTTTTTTTCATTGATTAACCATGGTCACCACTGATAGCTGTTTGCCCTATAAACACTGATGGAAAAGTTCTCTTGCCACATGCATCAGCTCCTCGAAGTGATTGCTTCCTCTTTATTAAAGGGGCTAAAAGCTGTGTGCCTGTGCGTGTTCCTGTTGTCAACACAGCACAGAAATGAAAAACAGTGTTTCAGAAGGTCATGTTAGGAAGTGTGGGAGTACAGTGCAGAGTGAGGGAGGTGGAGAGAGATTGAGTGTCTCGGGGAAAAGCCATCAACTGGCCCCACCACCACCCACCCCACCCATTTTCAGCTCAGTGAACTCTTTAGCAGAATAATTGATAGTGCCTGTGAGATACAGGGAGACTGGGATGAAGATGTCTCAATCCCTGGGCTGCTATGAGTAAGGCTGGGCCAGCAGAGAGAACAACACATGAAGTATTTAATGTTATGTTCAAAGAAAAACAAAGAGATTGAGAAATAGCTGTAGAGCAAGTCAGATATTCCTTATTTTTTGTTAGCAGTATTGGATACAGCAAATTCTAGACCAAGCAGTTATTATTATGTAGACTTTCTGAAATATATTAGTACCACTTTAACTGTCCCACTTTTTTCTTCTGTAGACCAATATAGAGAAATGCTAAATTGTGTGTGGAGGATATCAATTCTTTATCAGAAATGTTCTGGAAATTGTGACATATTTATGTCAAAATTTAGAACAACCAAATCCCGTAAGGAGGTATCTAACTAATTGAGTCCACTTGTATGTGACTGAATTTCAAATAAATCCAGAAGTTTTAGAAAGGCCTCAAAAAGTCATTGGAGAACATTCTTTATAAGGAACATCATAAAAATCAAGAAACCCAGCAGACATGTCAGGGATAAAGCTATGAAGAAGTTTTAAGGGGAGTTTGGTTAGAAAGTAATATTTGAAGACTTGAACATATCACAGAGCACTTCTCAACATTCTTCTGACTGTTGAAAGGTTATGGCACAACTGCATGCCTAAAGACATCACCATGTACTTAAACCTACAGGCAAGACAAGACAATCAGACTATGATTACAGTTTAGGAGCTGAAGAGATTTTCAACTTAGATGACAGAATTTGTGGACAGGACAAATTACCTATCCCAAATAATTAGAACCAATTTATAAAGTCAATGGTTTTGTATTATTGTTGAGATTGCAACAGTTAAAATGACTGAACAATGGGTTTTTAAATAAAACCTCATTTTAAGTGGAGAGAGGCAGAACACTGAAACAGTTTTTGTATGATTCCAAGGCAGTGGCTGCCTTGTTTCCTCAGTTTCATCATGCTTACAGTACCTTATGTTTCCCTTGCTAGTGTTGCTGGATCTGCTTCATCTTGCTATACTGAGGATGTGCAGCACTAAGTAAGAATTCTTATTTGGTTTTGTTTGAAACGGCCTATTTTTCCTCTGGGTTTGGTGTTTCGCTTCTTAACGTCTCGTATATAGAAGGCTAATTGTCAAGCGTGTTTTTTCTTCAAAAGCGCATCTTGATAAGAATAAAATATCAAAAAAAGGTTCATTTTGTCTTCTTTTCTTCCAGAATCTTCTTAAATTTTTCTACTGCTGACAGTAATAACAACACATGAGAAAATTGTTGACATATAACAGTCAAGACAAGTGTGTGAGGCAAAGGAAAAAGACATGACCGCTATTTCTTTTGATGAATACCACAATAATAAAGAATGTGCCCAGTAATTCCTTTTTCTAAAAGTGACTTTCTATTTTATGATATTATCACAGAATGCAAAGGGTAGAAGAGGGCAAACCAGTTCATGGACATAACAAGAGATACTGTTTATTCTTTGGGAGTAAATCTAATTCTTTCAGACGTCAAAGGTTACAGGAGCTCAAACAGACAGTTTCAGGAGGGAAGTCTTATTTTTGGCTAGGGTTACAATACCAAATACACAAATAACATACTTCACTTTGGATTCAAGGATTCTTCAAAGATGCAACCTTTTCTTTGTCCACTTGCATGATCATAATAACTCTACATTATAATGAACGTGCAAAATTAATAAAGATAGAAAGTCGCTAAAGGCCAAAATTTATTTGTCTTTGGGTCTCTGTACATAACTAAAAATATTTCATCAATAATACACACTCTTTAAAAAATATATATCTCTTCACTCAAAGTATCCTGCAGTTTAATCTCCAATTAATGTATAAAATGAGGAGTAAAGGGCAAAGACATCCAGTTCTCAACTTGAATTGACAGCAAAGTGAAACAAATGAGACGATGGAAAACAAGGCCCCACTGTGGTGGGACTGATAAACCTCCAGGCTAACTTGAGAGAGGGGTGGGAAGTGGGGGGGAGCTCCACCATCTGCCAATTAAATGAGGAGAAAATTAATGGGTAAACAGTTTAATTTAGGATCAAATAAGGAGGATAGGGCTGGGAGCCCTGCAGGTAAGCATCATAACATTGCAACCAAACCACCACCCTGTTGCTTTCAACACACTTCACCAACAAAGAAAAAAAAAAATAAATAAAAATATTAACACCAAATATTCCTTTTAGCAAACTGCTCTTTATCATTGCCACTAATTTTATATAATTCAAAAACATTTTGAAAACAAAGTACAAAGCAGATACTGTAAGTATGCTTTTCTTTTGCTTTCCAGCAGTGTTGCTACCGGCTATTTGTGTTTGTTTAGGCGTGGAAAGTGGCTGGCCTCTCTTTGCGGATGGTTGAATGCTCGAACAGAGCTATAATGGCTGTACATTGATTTTTGTTCAACTGTGTATATATTGTGCTTCTACATAGTGAAACAGCCTTGTGCATTAAGCCAGCAGAAAGCTTCTGAGCGTTGCCTCGTCAAAAAACCTTTAAAACGGAATTCACTTTAGAGTAAGAGCCCAGCAGCTCTGAGGTGATTTCCTTTTATCACTGGACTTGAGCGCTGATGAGCTCTGTCTGCACCGAACCTCTCTGTCTGAGTGTGCCCTCAAGACAGCTTTTACATAAAGTGTATTTGAAATATAGTACCCAGGGAACACCTGTGAAAAGAACCATCTGGATATTTCCCCATAGTTCCAAAAAAAAAAAGAATGAATGAATGCTTCTTTTTATGGCCACAGTTTCCATCTGATCTAATGTGCTAACATTACTGATGCATAAATGTTAATTCCCAAAAGTATGCATGAAATATTGCTCTAGATGTGCAATTCCTGCCACAAAATTGGCATATTTTTTTTATTAAAGCCATAGAAACTAACCTTCCTTTGATTTCAGTAAGATGTGACAAAAGTATAAATTTTGCTTCATTCATTTTATTTAAAATACAATCCAAAGTACATAATGGTGATCATTTGCTTTTTCTTTGCTCTGAAATGTTCTGACTCAACAAATTCTAAAAATAATCTTTAAGTTAATTTACATAATCTCTTCCATGAGTTATGCAATTTGAATCAAACATAGGTGTATGAGGCTGAATGAGAGCAGTGATAAGGAAATAATATGTTTTGATGGGAAGGCCTGGTTTGCTCCATCTCTGGGGGAACAAAGGCTAGCAGGGACTGAGAAGATGCCAAACAACAAACTGAGGCAGGACATAAATCAAATCTCCCTGGAGATAATAAGGCTTGCAGCAATACACACACATCCACACTGCACTTTCTGGGGTCTGTAGAGGCTTCAGCACCTCAGTCAGCAGGTTAATGACTTTCAAACTCTGCTTGAGCCAAAGGACACTGCAGTAATTACAGGATTTAACTTTAATTTGGATAGCGATGTAGGATATTTAAAATTTTGGGAAATTTTCTGTCACATACAGTATTGTGGAAACTTTTTTTTTTTTACTCCTAATTTACACTTTTCTAAGGCAAAGCATGTAAATTAGCATGCGAATGGATAAATGACTGAATGTAATGTAAAACGCTTTGGGAGCCTCTGTACTGGATGAAGCGCGATACAAATATAGGCCACTTACCACTTACCAATGGCTCCATATGTTTTTGCAATGTTTTAAGTATACTTAATGAAGACTGACATTTAAGCAAATTTTGCAGACTCTTAGGGCCTTGTTGTGGTGTGGGGGCATCAACAGAAGTTGAGATCATAGTTCCACAATAAATACTCTAAAACAAATCCCAATTACAGATCACTTTGTCCTTTCACATCATTCAAGTCAATCCACAGAGATCAGAGGCTGGGCTTACACAGCCTTCACTGTGATTACAGTTCCAAAGACAGATTTACAACTCAGTATTCACCTCAGCAGTGCATAGGACATATGGGGTTATCCCCAAAGGGCTGAGTTTATGTCACAGTGTTAATTCAGGCTGTGGATGACAGAGCAAAATTATGACCTGATCAGAGGTTTAGGGAAGACCTCCATAGATTGATAATATATATGTTATGTAATATAACAGATTAATCATTGTCTAATCATTTCTGCTGCTTGTGTCATAGATGGGAAACCATTTTTATACACTCTTACTGGTGTTTGAGGCTCAGGGAGTGTCCCTTTTTCCTATGGTAACTTGTAAATACAACAGTAAATGTGACGGTTTCTCCCTGATGCTACTGATCTGAATTCTGAAAAGCAGTTCACTATGTATGACTGCTATAAGGCAAATATCAGAGTCAACTTCACTGTTTGTTCAAAGTGCGTCATTTTTTACAAGATATAGGGACGTCTCTTTACAAACCATTTTTTCTCTTTAATGCTTTTGCGAAGCGTCTTGGTAAATACAAACTTCTGTTTTGCTGGCGCAACGGGTAAATGAAGTGGAACTGGTGAAATAGTTAAATGTCCAGAATAACCCAGACTTCCTTCCCCATGTCTGACTTTCCATTTTATTGCACAATCAAGTAATTATGTTACCATCAGTTGTAATGGTGTACATATATACGTATATATATATATATATATATATATATATATATATATATATATATACGTATATATATATATATATATATATACGTATATATATATATATATATATATAAGCAAGACCCTTTGAGCTACTGCCTACCTCAGACCATGAGAAACATTGAGAAGCAAGGAAACATGCCGGCTCAGACGTCGCCCGGCCAAACAAGGTCTGCGTCAGGTGTTGGGGAACCAGAGCACCTTGATGATAAATGGGCTACTGGAACGAGACGGAAATGGGCGAGAGGTGAAAACTTGGATCTGTTGGAATGCTACTACTCAAGTAGCCCTAATTGGAGAGGCTATATGCAAAGACTGAGGGAGGAATGGTTACTTCGACATCCCCAGTCTACACTAAGTGCTAAACAACTAGTAGCTCAGTGTTCCAACATCCGCAAACGGCAATTGCTGTCACAACTTGAGATTGACGAGGTACAACACAAATGCTATGGCAAAGAGGAGGAACCTGGATGTCAGGATGGGCGGGGCTTAACTACGAGTCCCCGCCCAGAGAGGGAGTATGCAGCCACAATGAAGGAATCAGAGCTGAATAAAGCTGCAGCTGACCTGAGAGATAGGATCATGGCACGAATGACAACCAGACCCCCTCGGCGCCAATTACAACGGCCGAGTAAAGTACCATCACATTGAAGATGTGAATACAGCATTGAGAACAATCCCTAGCAACACCATAACGGAAACCAATGAGCTGACGACCATAGCAACCTCCCTGAGCAAGCCCCGGTAACCATCACTGTGGCAGATGTCCAAGAAAGAGTCTCAGATATGAAAAACTGGACAGATCCATGCCTACTGGCTAAAGAAGCTCACTGCCCTCCATGAGCAACTGGCAGCCCAAATGAACCAGCTGCTATAAAATGGGACTCACCCTGAATGGTTAACTGAAGGGCGCACAATCCTGATCCAGAAGGACCCATCAAAGGGCTCAGTCCCACCCAACTACCGACCAATAACCTGTCTCTCCACAACCTGGAAGCTCATGTCAGGCATCATAGCAGCTAAGATAAGCAGACACATGGATAAATACATAAGCACGGTACAGAAGGGCATTGGCATAAATAGCAGAGGAGCCAAACACCAACTCCTTGTAGACCACACAGTTGATTACAAGATTACAAGAAAGCCTATGACTCAATGCCACACACTTGGATCATTGAATGCTTAGAGATGTACAACATCAACAGGACCCTGAGAGCCTTCATTGCAAACTCGATGGGGCTGTGGAAAACCACCCTTGAAGCCAACTGCAAACCACTTGCACAAGTGTCCATCAAATGTGGCATATACCAAGGAGATGCTCTGTCCCCGCATAGGTTCTGCATAGGCCTGAACCCCCTCAGTCAAATCATCAACAGGACTGGCTACGGATACCGACTAAAGAAAGGAGCCAACATCAGTCACCTCCTCTACATGGATGACATGAAGCTGTACGCCAAGAGTGAGCGAGACATCGACTCACTGATCCACACCACCAGGATCTACAGCATAGACATTGGGATGTCATTCGGACTAGAGAAGTGTGGTCAGATGGTCACAAAGAGAGGGAAGGTCATTCGCACGGAAGGGGTCTCCCAGTTCCTTCTGGGAGTGATAGACATAGAGGACAGTTACAAGTACCTGGGAATACCACAAGCAAATGGCAACCTCGATGAGGTCACAAGGAAAACAGCCACAGCCAAATACCTCCAACAAATAAGGCAAGTCCTGAGAAGCCAGCTCAATGGCAAGAACAAGATCCAGGCAATAAACAGCTATGCCTTGCCAGTAATCAGATACCCTGCAGGAATAATTAGCTGGCCAAAGGAGGAGATACAGGCCACAGATGTTAAGACACGAAAATTACTAACAATGCATGGAGGGTTCCCCTGAGACAGTCCAGCACATAACAACAGGGTGCAAGATACTGGCAGGGAAAGAGTACATGGAACGACATAACCAAGTGGCAGACATAGTGTACAGAAACATCTGTGCAGAATATGGACTGGAAGCCCTGAGATCAAAGTGGGGAACACCCCCAAAGGTGGTGGAGAATGGCCGAGCTAAGATCCTGTGGGACTTCCAGATCCAGACAGACAAAATGGTAAGGTCGAACCAACCGGACATTGTCGTAGTGGATAAACAACAGAGGAAAGCCATTGTGGTGGATGTAGCAATACGAAGTGACTGCAACATCAGGAAAAAGGAGCACGAGAAACTGGAGAAATACCAGGGCCTCAGGGAGGAACTGGAGAGGGCCTGGAAGGTGAAGACCACAGTGGTGCCTGTGGTCATCGGGGCCCTCGGGGCAGTCACCCCCAAACTGGAGCAGTGGCTACAACAGATACCAGGAACAACATCAGACATCTCAGTCCAGAAATGTGCAGTTCTATGTGCAGTTTTTATCAGTTTGTGTTTATTTTTATGCTTGAAAATTAATTGGTATGTACTTTTCATTCATTCACAGTATCATTCACAGCAAAGATACTGTGCAGAACCCTCAAGCTCCCAGGCCTCCGGTAGAGGACCCGAGCTCAGAGGATAAGAACCACCCGCGGTATATATATATATATATATATATAAATATATATATATATATATATATATGCAAAAATAACTTAAAATAAATTTGACTTTGTAATTAACACCTTGTCTCTTTAAAAACTCCTGCTCTTTCTGAATTTACCTTTAGGAAGTGGTCATGTTGCTGCTCTATTAACTCTTTAAGCCTTTTTACCAGTGTTGAACTGAAAGGTAGGTGGTATACTGGTAATTGCAAATAATTTATCAGAATCAGCTTCTTTGGCAAAGTTATGGAAACAAAAAAAAATTACTTTGCTTCCACTTTTATGTCAGTTAACAAATATTTTCAATAGCTTGTTTAACAATGCAAAATGAAACATTTTTGTCAAGCATGTTTATTAATTACTGACATACACGTAAAAGTTAAAATGTGCTTAGTCCAGAGTTAAATCATAATAATAAGATCAACCATGAAAATATAATTTGGGAATCCAGTGTTGCTCTGCTCGCTGAAGGGTTTAACTACACATTGGCCCCCTAATTAAATTCTGCTTGGGAGACAGTCATTTTGATCCTGTTATTGATGATGACAAATCATATTATGCCATAAATAATACAGGAGACTAACACCACAAATGAAGTCTGACAGCTAATCATTGTATTTTGGCGATTTATGAAAAAATAATTGTTTTCTGCAAATAACACTTTAAATACCCTGATGGAATGAAGTTGACCTGTTATTTTGGAATCAGCTTATTTTTTTAAAGAAGGCAGCCTTTGATCTAAGGCAAAGCATAAGCATTTTCATCTCTGCACATTTCTTTATATTCCTCCAATTATGAAGGGCTGCTTTTCATCCACTGCTTCCACTCCAATTTATCCTTTGGAATCCAAAAAGGTTCTGGGGCCAGATGCGGTAATCCCTTCACTGTGTCTGGTTTGCCAGGAGGTTTTATCCAGTTAAACTTGCCTGGAAAATCCTCTCCCATCAAATATCGTAAGAAAGCTGTTTACCTGCCTTTCTCTAGTCTGATCACGTGATTCAGAACATGCAAAGATGGCTCATCCACACTAAGCCGCAGGGTCAATTTCTTGCCTGTAGCATAAAGTCTTTTAGTACAGTGCATTCTCCTTCTGCTTTAGAGAAGTATTGATTGAATTTGGAATAGAGTTGTTTTTCTCTGTTTCTCATGGCCAACAGAACTTTTTTTTCTCCTTTCACTAAACAAGAGTAAGGAGGAAAAATGAAGTGCAAAAACAACCAATCTGACTCCAGAACAAAAAAAAAAACAAAAGCAGCTGAAGCAGTCAAGAATTCAAAAGTACATTGGATGCTTTTGAGCAAGGGAGGATTTCTGATATACATTAAAGTGTTTAGTTCTCAATTAAATTGAACACACTGAGATTCAGTGTGAGGTGACAATAAGAATCAAAGGACAGTACAGGTACGTACACAACAAATAGTTTGTAACAAACTACTATGACAATTAGCAGCATAAGATTACAAAAAATACTATCAATTGAAATGCAAAATATCTAGAAACTTTTAAAAAAATATATAGTATGAAGCAGTCATTTTGTACTTTCAATATAATTCTGTCAAGTTTTTCGAGCACTTGTTTTTTATAACATTATTGCATTTTATATAATTGCAAACTCTGATGCTCCACAATTTCACAAGCCAGAAAAAGTTCATTCTGATTTGTGTGTAATTAGGTAAGGTGATGTTGTCATACATAAGTGCTTGTAACCTTGTATTTTTGGAGAACAAAATTAATCTTAGAATAAATAAATAAATAAATAAATAAATAAATAAATAAATAAATAAATAAATAAATAAATAAATAAATAAATAAAAAGCATCAGCTAATTATGTCCTGACTTACTTACGAAACAATCTGGCTATGTACTTTTAAATAACCAGGACTGTGGGTCAAAATGTCAGTAAATTAATAAAAACATCTAATTTTTGGTTCTCACTGGGTGGCTGGATATTTCGTTCAAATTTTCATATTTTGTTATGTGGATTAATAGTGACACATAATTGCCATGTTTTATTATAATAATGGTTGAGAATAATGTTAGAACACTTTTATCATTTTTGTTGATGCAATAACATTTTTCAACACTAAATATATACCCTCTATTTTCACAAAATAGAACAAAAAATAGGACACACATCACGTAAGACAAGTTTAATACAATGTGCAGAAAGTCTATCACTTTTACAAAATGAGAGCAAGAGTAATATTCTTTATGCAAATAAGGACAGCATTTTAATGTGAGATAGCTGTTCAGCTCTAGAAGGGTGTAATGAATCATTCAAAGCACCATGGAACCCTTCTGTATTAAAAAAAAAGTACTCATATCTGACATTTCTATCTACGTAACAAAAAGAGGGACAGTGACTTGTCAGAAAAAGAGAAATGTGTTTTATTCATCAAGAGCTAAAGGAAAGGCTTGTGGTTTGACAAAGTGCAGCATGTTGAGCCATTGAGCATGAAATTATCTGTGGGTAATTGTTGTTGTTTCTCCCTAAATAACGATGCTTCATCCTTTACATTTGTTGCCCACTGGATACATTATAAAAGCAGAACGGGCTCCAATTTTAAGAAACACTAGCCTAAAGTCATGACCAAAGCCATGATTTAACCAGACAGAATGAGATTTTTATGATTCAGCTCAGTGTTGATGGGCGAATGATAACAACTCACCTGAAACCCAATAAATGACTCTGCAAGGTCTGTTTCACTTTATTTTAGTTTTCTTTTTACATCAGAATAAGCTGGTGTTTTTGCGTAATAAACTTTTAACCTCTTCCAGACAGTGATTAATTATGTTCAGTATTGTTAATGAGCATAGTCATTTAGCTTATGAAGAAAAGCACAAACCTCTTATTGACTGTTTTACATTCAAATATTCATGGTTAGTATGTGGTAATGCATCAAGCTGAATGTCACACATCTTTTTGATGTAGTGCAACACAGAGTTTGCCCTTGAGCCACACCTTCTCAGTGTGTTCTTTTGCTGCTGGCTCTTACTATTGTTCGCATGAGAATTTTCTGGCACCCAAGGGTATACAGATGGGAAACACCTCACAGAACCCATTTGTTAACTTCAGCTTTTATTAGTCAGCTTGGTGACACTTGTACTCAGTGTTTTTTCTTAGGTCAGAGGCTTGGAGTCATAATTTTTTTTTTTTGTAGGGAATATGAAACATCTCCAAATGTGCAATTTATTAGACATACCATTTTTTTCTACTTTTAGTCACCACTTGTGTACTTTACAGGATGAGCCGCATTAATTAATTTTGCAGTGCACATTTTCCTTTGTACACACGTTATGTCCTGAATCCCTCCCTCTCGAATGATACACAGGGGGCTTTTGTAGAGTTCAGCATCCTTGCCAAGGACACTTTCATGTGTGGAACAGAGTAGCCAGGAATCAAAAACTGACTTTCTAATTATTGTGAAAACCTGCTCATCCTCATAACCCCCAAACTCGCCACCACTCGCAAACCCTCCATGTCCCGAACACCTCCTGCTTCCCAAGCAAAATTGCACAATCTCTGCTTTATTTTTCCCACTTTTTTTTTTTTTTACTTTTCTTCATACTGCCTCAGCGTAACTTGGCAGATTGTTTTGTGTGTCCCTTTGTTTAGCATGATCAAGAATGAACGTAGAATAAAATGAAATAAAACTAGATTTGATGAGTTGACCTGATGGGACAGAATTTTCTTTAGAGTAAATACTGAGGAAGAGACGTTTTTTCTAAACGTCTGTATTCCTTTATCTTTTTAATATTTCTGCAGTTTTTCAGTTACAAATGACAAACTTGTAATTGTGTGTGCAGTAATTGTAGATCCATCTGTTCTTCAAGGCATTCAGTTTGATAAATGTATTCCTGCTTTTTATCAGGCAATAGCAAAAATAAAAATAAATAATTCTTACTTTAAAGTTGTTTTGTGAGTGTATATTTGCTTTTTTAAATATATATATATATTTTGTTCTTGTTATGGGAAAAGGGCTCTGAGGTGCTGAACTATTGAACCAACTTAAATTTAGTCGCAGACATATCTGGGACCTGATATTTGGCCTGATGGAAATGTGACAAAGTAAATAGATTTCTGGCAGCTGCCTGCATGAATTGTATGTCGATCACTAATATATCGGAGACTATGTACAGTCAGTCAGTTCAACAGAGGGGAGCAAAGTTGTTAAAAAAACACTGTCTAGTTTCAAATAGGGTAAAACCATCATTTTTACAGAAGAAAAAAAACAAGATTCTTCTTCTTTTGCTTAGGTGGAGAAAACCCTGCACTGATAATACAGTCCCTTGTAAAAGTATTCATCAGTTTCATTTTTTTTTTCAAATTGCAAACAGAATTTCTTTATTATTTCATTTTTGTGGGAATTGTGGTGAACCAAAAGCATCACGAAGAGTCAAAAACATAGTATAGGGATAAAGCTGCAGAGAAGTATGAAGCAAATATTGATTATAAATCCAGTTTTGAAGGGCTTAAATAATACCCTTTGTTCCTTTTGCAGAAAATCCAAAGAGTATGGCATAATTTGAAACCCAACAAAACAAGACCATCCAACAAACAGCCTGGGCAATAAGAGAAATTATCAAAGAATTACGGTAAGACTAACTCTGAAGGAGCTCAAGAAATTCACAGCTCAGATGGGAGAATCTGTCAAAACAACAACTATTAATCATGAACTTCTCAAATCTGGCCTTTATGCAAGAGTGGAAAGAAGAAAGCCACAAGTCATGCATGGGACAGGGAACCAGGTGCTCTTGTCATATGAGATCAGAATTGTACAATTAAGCTACATGAAAATTGTGTGTGTGTGTGTGTGTGTGTGCGTGTGTGTGTGTGTGTGGTTTGAAATTCACACTGCACATTGCACTGAATACAAATTCCCCAATATGAAACATGATGGTGGAAGAACCATGGCCTGGGGTTGCTTTTCTTTCTTTCTTTCAGTAGTGAAAGAAAAGGCAATCCAAGTCAAAGGCAATCCAAAGACATATATATATATAAATATAATTTAGTATAAATCATGATGGAAATCCCAAGCTTCAGTTTAACGTTGGGTGGCGCCAAAGCGCAAGAAATGGGGCGGTGGGTGTCCAGCCAGCCCAGGCTATCGATAAATACACCGGGAGATTTCGTTTTATGTCTCTGTCCGTCTCCACTTCGCGGTTGAATGATGTATGGATCCATTTAGCGGGTAGTCGGATTTGCCACCCATCAGCAACGGAGAGTGGGCAATAGATATAAGGACCGATATCTCAGTAGTTTATTGTTATTTTTTATTTGCACTGGAAAAACGTTAACATCTGGTCACTGGGCTCATCTGCTTTCAAAAAGAGAAAAGAAAAGAGAGAAAAAAGACATGAACATGGACAACTTTATCATCTGCAGAGGAGAAAGTGAACTGCACGCTTAAAGTGTGGGGGGGGGGGAGATCACAGTCTATGAGAGCCAGAGCTGCGATCCCCTCGGATTGAAGATTATGTTGGGTTGACGACGTCTGAAGGACACCGAGAACGGGATTAGGTCGTGTGCAGTCAAACATACTTCTCGTTATTACTGCGTGTTGCCCTCTGAAAATTTGCGCAATGACCTTTGATGACTTGGAATATAGCGGCTGCGCCCGTGAGGTAAGAGATGATCATTTAAGTCACTGGCTAGTTTTCTTAAAGCTGTGTGGATTTGTTATATGAAGATGTGCTGGATAGAGAAATTAAGTTTTAAAAAAAAGAAAAAAATCCTATGTGGTTGGATTTTTGATTTTTTTTTTTTTGCTCTTCCAAGCTCCACGTTTGTGCTATTGCATTCCTGTGCAAAACTTGCAGATGCAACAGTGGAGCTCACTCTTAAAAAGCATAGTGCAACTTTATCCAGGGAAACTGAATGCATTCTAGATCCTGCACGTCCCTATCTGTATAATTTGCAGAATGTATGAATGTTCAGAGTGGCTCTGCAGTTCATTTGTCCTGCCTCCTCTCTGAGCTGGGTTACCAACTCATATGAAGATTCACCTTCTCCACGAACAAATGTGATTTGGACGTGGGATCATTTTTAACTGTCAACAGCAATGGATGTCATGTTTTCATAAAAATTGTAAACGGAGACATGCTGCAAAGAAAATGTGACATTAGCCAGATTGATTGACAGACTATGTTCCTTTTATACTTTAAAAAAGAAGAGTTGATATGCTGATTTTTCATGTGGTTCAAATTGCAAAAATTATTGCATTCAAATTAACTGTGTCTTAGCGGGAAAAATAGTTATCTCACAGTTGCTGGATTGATTCCATCTTCCTCCTGCCACATCTCCATACCCTTCTGGAGACTTTTACCAAAGTTACCTACTGATCTGAGTATCAGCGTATGAATTTGTGAGTATTTGGGTGAATGCGTAAAACTGTTTTGAATAGCAGTATGACTAGGAAAAAAAAACTACATAAATTCACTTAACTTATTAGCAAGATTTTGTGGATGTAAGCCCACAACCTGCTCAGACTGATAACTCTGTTTGAGTTTTTTAGAGCCCCTTATATTTATTATTATTGTGCCAGCATGCCACATATTCTAATTTGACTTTATTTGTGTTAGGGTAAGCTGTTGGAGGTTGGCAAGCTTTCATCTGGCTGGACACAGTCATGCTGATGTTGTCTCCTGGAGCATGTGCACAGTGTTTCTAACAGTGAGTGAATCAGGGAAAAGCCACTTGATCCAATTAGGTAATATTTGAGGGAGTTGTTTAAAATTATTTCCTCTTGTTTTCTCCCCCAACGTCTGGCTTGCTCTGCTCTGCTCTTAATTTATGAGAGCAGAGCTCTAGTTTAGTTATGTATTTTTGTGTTTGCGTGTGTGTGTGCGCCACCGCTTCCAACGTTTGGGCGACGATTTAGAAGTGTGTGGGGAATATTTAAAAAGCCCTGCTGCAGGATGTCTTCCTCAATCTAGGGTTGGCCTGTTCTTAAAAGAGGCACACATTTGGGAAATGAGAGATGAAGAGCAGCGTGGCTCAGGCCAGTCAGAGTCCATTTATATTCTGCCTGAGTCCCGCTCCATAGGCAGCCCATTGTCGTGGCTCACTCAGTGGGGTAGTCTTTAGAAAGGGGTTAAAAGTCAGCATGTAAGTAAATAAATGTGAAAACTAATAAATAAATGAATTCTGATTCATTGTTTGCCCATGTAAAATTACGTACATGAATCAAAACAGCTGAAAAGAAAAGGCAAAATAAACGCATTGCGGTGTATTACTTAAATGAGTAGTTTTCTATTTCTTTCTATCTAAGTTTTAAATGTAGCATAAAATGAAGATGTGATTTGTGCAGTGCTTTTGTTGATAGTGGTGATTTATAAGGCTATTTTGAGTGAAAGAGCCATTCTTTGGTTTGATGTGATTTTAAAAAAGTAGATTGAAAGCTGAGGTTGAATTCTAAACACAGTTTTAGCTGTTTAATTACAGATTTTGTAATTATATGAAATGCACTGTCTGCTCAAAGAAATGTCACCACTTGGATTTCTAAAGCCACTAAGCCTCTTATTTGACAATTACTGCATTGATTATGTTTTATCTGGAACAAAGTTATTCATCAACAGCTGACGGAAAGTATATTCTCATTTGTTTTTATGTTGAGAGACATACAAATCTCCCCTGTGGAGGGGGAAAAATTGTTAGTCTGTTTAAGAAGGGTCAAATCATTGGCAACTTTTTGCAGATATTTATTTATTTTTGTTTCTGCCAAAAGAACATGTCCACTTTTGTCCTCTGTTCCGTTTGCCTTCAACTTTATTTCTACATCTAAAAAATCATTAAAATGTTGTCAATGTGCACAAGACATTATTTTTCTTTTACTGTGTAGTTTATGAAAATACACATGCTATATATGGAGCTGTGTGGGGGAGGAGAAGAGAGTGGTGCTTTCTGGGACGGAAGGTCGGCTGGGAACCGACAGAGCTACGGGGAAATAGGTGGAGCTTTGTATGAGCAGGTGTTTAGGCTTCCCTGAATGAATTCCACTGAAGATTTCAGGACTCTTCAAATATGCATCAAAGACTCAAAGCAACACTCTGGGTATAATTTTGATGAAGGAATAACATTATAACATCATATAAAGCTCTGAAAGTTGATTTTACTTAGTACCACCTCCCTGCCTCCCATTAAAGAAAATTGCTAAACCATACCTCAGGGAGAATTGAACACTTTTTCATCTGTAATTGTTTATAATTGACGGAGGGAGCTGGACAGATGGGCTTTAATTTTCTTTATGTTTTCTTATTTTTGTCATGAATCTGAAAACCTTTTCGCAGTTCAGCCTGAGGTAGATTCATTTGGTGCATGTTCTTGTCATTGCATGGGTTTTGAGTTTTCCTTTGCTGTAGCACAGAGAAGACCGAGATAAAAGTGTAGAAGCCGCCGCATCCGATTTTTTTTTTCTAATGGCTCCTCGTCCATGCAGTTTTTTTTTTTCTTTTCTTTGAGCTTTATGTGAAAATATTTAATGAATCAAGTCCAGCAGAGAACACTGAACATGTCAAGTGCAAGGGGGATGTGTAGGGAGGAACCTTTAATCAACAGAATAAGGTTCACTTCGAAAAAACGAATAAACCAAGAGTGAAAATTACTTCCCTGATGCTTTGAAGTTAATGGAAAAACCTCAGTTAAACCAAAATAAAAGTTTAAAAAATGTTCCTTTCACCCAGTACTTTGCCTTTCTTCACATAAATCCCAAAGCTCTTTAGTTGTCTCCTTTGTCCCTTTTTAGCCATCAGCATCTCCATCTGCCCTATTCTCCGCAAGATGAGAAATGTAGGGTTTCTGGTGCATGTTGAACAAAGTTGGTCGACAGAAGTGTGTAAATGCAGTCATGGCCCATTTCTTCACCACTGAGTGGTAGTAGATTTATCACTGAAAATGACTTTTTGGTCCAGTGAAAGAAATGATTTTTCCCTCCCTATACATAATAGGACAAACACTTTTACTATAAGTGAAACAAAATGGTACAAAATAATGTGTTTTTACAATTCATAAAACTCTGTGTACATTACAATAAAATGCTTAAAAATAAATAGACTTTTTTCGCTAGAATCATTGCAAAACAATTTACAGTCTGGCTAAAGTGTTTACCACTTAGAAAGAAGCCTTGTCTTGGAAACACCTTGGAATGTTTTGATATTGAATAAGATATTATAAATAACTCAAAGGTGATTCTTCGAAACAAATGAAGTACATAGGGTAAACAGAATTTGGGTTGTATTTCATTATACAGTAAACATTAAAAACAGCTGGGCTTTAAATAACCCACAGGAAAGATCCATCTTGAGTGCAATGTGGACCGGTCCAGCTTTGGGTTAATTTAACACAGCAGCACTGAGTTGTGGGTTTGACCCACTGTTGAAGTCTATTAATTATTTGACAGTTTAATCATTTTCAAAATGATACATGTTGTTAATGACCTAAAGAGAAGCTGATGATTAGAGATGGTAGATAAGCTATTATTTATTTATTTTTGTTCAGGTCCTCCTCCTAGAGAGGCCGGCCTCATGCTTTGATTAAGGGGGAAGAGGGGGGCAAAAAAAAAAAAAAAAACAGCTGTGTCGTTTTAGTTTGATCGTATGCATTGAAGGAGCAAGTAATTGATCAGTTTTCCTACCACAAAAGGATCAACCCTGACGATATTTCTGCTATTTTTTATATCAGTCAAAACCATTAAATAAAAAAAAAAAATCTGAAACCTCTCCGCGAGCTTTCTATTTTTAGTATTTCAAGAACCTCCTCCTCAGAAACTACTCTAGCAGTCCTTTTTTTTAGCTAAATATGATGCAAGAGTAGCCATGACTCCTACCAAACCAGATTGTCAACCAAAGTAATGTGTTATAGTGACTATTTTGGGGAAAAAAAATATATACCAGAGTGGGTTTAAATAAATATTCCCTATTTAGGATTTCCTAAAGCAGTACTAATAATGAATCTTTATTATTAGTTTAATTTAGCATTGACGATTATCAGATGAATATAAAACATAAACTCATATTGTCTAGAAGACCTATGTGCAGACAACAGGAATTGAATAACAGAAGATAAAAAAGGGTAACTTTGGTTATATCTTCAACAGATAAAATAATTAAAACAGGTTGAATAATAATAATATATAATTGCTAGAAGCAGAAAGCGGAAATAAGTAAACAAGAAATGCATATATATTAACTAACATAATCTCATCAAATTCATTTAAACTGAATTACAAGTTTATGGTAAAATATGCAGTTCCTTTTGGTGGCTGTGTGTTTAATTTGTTTTTGATGGCTACAGTCTTCTCGTAATGGAATATCAAAGACATGAGCTGTGCACAATAAGCGTGCAGGTCACAGCTTCCCACTTTGCAGAAGTCATGTCAGATCTCGTTGTATGTTTCCTGTTTTTATTTCTTGAAGGTTGTTGCCAGATGGATGGGTAGAAAAATTCTCATTGGGACAGAGCAAACACAGTTTCACAATGTGAGTTTAATCTGAGCAAGAGTAGAACATTCAGAACATTTATCTAGTTAGTAAGCTAAAGTACAAAAAAAAAGTAACCTCGCAGTTCATTGAAAAGGTCATGAACTTTAATATGATGCGAGAATCTTACAGCTGCTGTGACAGATCTACTGCAAATTCATTTCACTCTATTAATTGCTTTGAAATACTTCTCTCTGTTCATCTTAAGAAAGAGCATAACTTGGAGACAGTCATGGTCACTTGGTAAGCGATGCAGGGCTGCACATATAAAGACTTGTCTAAACATTTAATTACTTAAGCTGATGAATGTTTGTGAAATGTCTATTCAAAATAAAGTTTGCTGTTTTTGATGATTGCTGTTTGGTTGTGTATATATTTGGATTCAAACTCCTGGACAGGATCTCTGCTGATGGATGTGGCGAGAAAAGGGATTGCAGAGTGAGTGCAGTCCTCACGCTCACAGACTGTCAACCTGCCAGCACTCAACTGAAACCCCCAAGTGATTGCATACAGACTTTAACACACTCAAACATGAAGCATTGAGGCTGGTAAAAAAATAATAAAATAAAAATCTGTATTCTGCCAAAGGCACTGCATATTTTAAAGCAGGGGCAATATTTTTAGTTTTAATCTGTAATTATTAATCCTACTATTAAAAAGCAGGCAGACTCACAGCATTTGATTATTTCTACCCAAATCATTCTCTTCTCTCTTCGTCTTAAGAGAAACAAGATTGTATTGATGTCTCCAGGGATATTACCGCACTTTTAGCATTTAGTTCAGTTCAACTTTATTGAAGAAGTAATCAAATCATAGGAGGCAGGCAATCGAAGGCCATGAGTTAAATACTTACCAAAAGAGATCAAATATGTACGTATGATGCAGGTAATTTGTTGATGTGTTGCACCATGCAGATCATTTCAGCCCTTAAGGATTTAATTTCCAAATGTTTTGGATGTGGAATGAGGCCAATTTACACAAATGTTTCATGTGTCAGTTAGAATGGCCATTGACTTTCTGTGCAATTCGTCTTGCAAAAAAAAAAAAAGTCTTGCTTCCAAGCACAAATCGGGCTTTCTGCACTTGAATTAGATTGTCTCCAGCAGATTTTTAACCGGGCCAATCAACAAACAGAAGGAGAAGTTGTGAATGATGATGTTGATTTACTGCGCTGTTTTAGAACTATAGTCTGCCTGTAGTTTTAACAGGGCTCAAGAACATATCATTTGGAATCCTTTAAAAGATTAGGCCACAGGCATGTGTTATCTGGATGGCAATGTGGGATAAGGATATGCAGTTGCAATCACTATAATTTGTATGTCACAACATAACCTCAGAGAACTATTTTAATTTTACCATTTAAATACTCTTAAAAAGGGTTATGATGAGAGCATCTCTCTTTCCTCCACATTTGAGGAGATGCTAAAGCAAAAGCCCTTGCCTCCCTGAATTAAATATTTCGAAATAGGTTCTTACATTTGAATGTCAACTCTGTATAAACCTTTTGCGTTCAGTGTGGGCGCCTGGCTTTGAATGTTTCGTTTGCAAAGGACAATGCAGAACTCCTGTCATGTATTTCAAAGTCAACAGGAAATATGACAAGCAGGAGGAGATGACTGAAATAAAAATTCTGGGGATTTTTAGCATCCTCTCGTCAATGCTCCAGCTATAGTTCAGGGTTGATCCAAACTGTCCTGTCTCCCGAGTAGAGCCACTATCAGGGGAGAAAAACTAATGCAGAAACGCCCCATAAAACCTCTTCATCTTAGTTTTATCTCTGCAGCCAAAAGGATATAGCCATAGTAAGGAGAAGGTTAAAGGACTGAATCTGAACTGGCTTGTTTGCTTGGTTGAACAAATTTGGTGGCAGACATCCATTGAAAGAACGAAAGAGTCAAGATGACCTTTTCAGAAGTTTATTTATGCAACGCTGATCCAAAACACCCTCCACATCATCATCGCACGCCTTCATCAATGAAAAAAAACAGGTTTAAATAACCTCCGAGTCCCAGTAACACAACACAGTAACAGCATTACAAAAACTGTGGCATAATAACAGATAACGCAATTCACCATGGCAACGGGAAGGACAAAAAAAAGGACCCTGAAAGTATGCATTTCTTACCAGTGGAATTAGAAATTTTAATGATGGCATCTGGAGAATATCAAAACATATTTAACAAGACAGGCAATAATGTTGCTGTGGTACTATAACGAGTTAGCATGGTAGAGAGCAAGTTAATTGCGTGAGTATGATTTAGCAGAAAATTAGTAATATTTTTTACGCAAAACTTATTAACGTGAGAAAAGGGAGATAATTTTATTTGCCTGAATAAAATATCTATCTACTGTAGTTTGGACACCCAGAAACCTGAATAGATTTTTCTTGCCATGTAAAAATGTGATTCCGACTGCCTTATTGCTTTCACTAATACCTGCAATTCTGTGGAGATCTGTGTGGGAACCCCACTAAATTACCACAGGACTGTCCATGATTTTCATACAGCAAGCTATTTCTAAATATTCAAACCACAATGATCTACTCTGCAAAAGTGGCAGAGCTCTTGTCTACAAAGCTCCATTATAAAATAAAATTGTCCTAATACTAAGATAGTTGTGCTTCATACCAATAACATAATAGAGGAACAGAATAGCTTTAATCAAAAGGAAGTTGCGATAGTAAATTTACTCAGCATAATGGCTATCTGGCTTTCTGAAACCAAAAACCTCAGAACGTACGTAAGATTTTCATTTATCCTGCTTTCTGACTCTTAGCCCATGTGTTTTCCAAAACATGTAGTCACAATGGGAGGGATAATGAGACAAAAAATAATCCTTTTTAAAATTAATAATGACTTCATGTAACACAAAACCTAATTGTGGAATCACAGAAGCCCCCTTAGCATCAAAAAGGTCTTAATCATATAAAGCATATCAATTCAGTAATGTACTGCAGCTTTTGTATGGCTTGTTACAGGTGCCACCCAAAATTTTCTCAGTCACAAAAATGTTTGTTTTATGCACAACTGCTAAAACAATTTGGTTTAAGTTGAACTTCTTGTCATTCCTACCTTCCACTGTGGTTACACTACCCCCTATTCTAAATCGAATTAAAACATTAAAACCTTGTAAAGTTAAAGCAAGGTTGTTAAAAGTTAAAGGTTGTTGCAAAAATGCTTATCTGGATCCATTTGCTTTCCATTGTTGTATACAAATCCATGTATTAAAATGGATAACTACATATTTTTTTTTTTTTTTTAGATTAAAATGTTGACCTCTCATATTACAGAGGTTGTATCTTTTAGATGGATTTGTTAATGAAACCCTGCACGTGGGAAAAAGCGTGGGAGGTTTTATTACAATTCAGTAAAGCTGTACAGCAGCCATGCAAACTTTGCAATGCAAGTAAATTCACTGAAACTTACAGTGGTGCTCATGTCAGTTTTTAATTGCAGCAATTTTTTTTTCTGTATTTTTCCACCATTACCAAACAGAGCATGGCAAAGCCATCCAATTAAAAAGTAAATCATTGATCATATTTGACAGTTTATCCAGTGAGCAGATTCATCTGCTTGTCTCTGTGGATGAGCCCTTTTTCACAGCTGCTGAAGGTGTCCTCATATACTGACAGGCTAGTCCTCTACAAATAAACTGCACAGCAAAGTTGTATCAGAAAAACTGTTAATTTTAAACCGCTTTTACAGTTTTAGTTATAAGCCACAGTGTTAAAGTGAATATGCCATCTTGTACTCCAGAAGGTTCCTCTTGGCGCCTAAGGTGAAAAAAACTCTCATGTTGCTTTTATGTTTCCAATTATAGCTTTAGTCTGACTGATTGTCTTTTTGCAGAAGTGTTTCATTGCAATTCATTTAACTCCTTTCTTTACCCAAGGCTTTTAAGTCCAAATATAGAAACTTTACATCACATGATATGTTAAATAAAAACATGTACTTTGCTGTAATTGAACATCTAAGAGCTGTCCATGAAATTTGCTAGCAGGTCAGCGTCAGGTTTTGTTTCCAGATTTTTTTAGACAATTGTGGAATTCCTCTGTCTTTTCCCCTTTGACTCTATGTTTTATTCTGCTCTGTGATGGCTTATCATACAGAAGTCTAAATAGGTAAGTTAGAAAGTAATTAAAAGATTATTTATAAAGCACCTTCCAAGATAAAAATTTAAAATGCTTAAAGAAGATAAAGAAGATAAAATATATTAAAATTTGTAGTTGATATGATACAAATTGTACAAAAAGGCAGAGAGGTATGAATGTTTTTCTAAGACCCTAAGCCCTATATGCATTCAGACTTTTTGTTGCAGTTTTGCTTTTGAGTGACCGATCATTACGTCCAGACAAGGTTTGCCATACTACATCCTCTCCGTTGCAGTCTCTTCATTGAGCACTGAAAAAAAAATCCCTAATGCAAGTTAATAATCTTTTATTATCTGATGAAATGGAAATAACTTCACCATCAACAGCTGATAAAACATATGAATGACTTTAGATTTTGAAAGATGGCCACTAACTAAAACCCCTTATATTCTTTTCTACACTGGAAGGATGTGGTTTATTATGGTTCACCTAAAAAAATGCTTCAAGCTTTCTTGAAGATCACACAGAAAGCTTATCAACACTTATTCTGCATTATTCAAAACTTGCCAAAGGAATAATGTTATGAAAAGGTATAAACTTCAACACTGGGACGAAACTAGCATCATTAAAAGTGAAGCTTTTTTTCAATAAACAGAGCTATTATTTATTCACTGTATGCAATTTGATTAATTAAGCAGAGGATGGTTAGACATTTAAATAGATGTATCAGTATTTAAAATGGATATAGAGGTCAAAAGTTGTTCATGAATGATTTATTAATTGATTTTATTCTATACCTTTTATCCTAGACTTTTAAAATGTTTGAGAGCTCTTTGTTCTTTAGCATACAGTATGTTCATAAATCAGAACTGTCAACTTGTCAGATATGAACCTTGTAGTTATTAAAACTAATTGATAGATATGTTGTTATCGGTAATGGTTTGTTGGTATTTTCAGAAAGATAACGTCCGAAATGAATGGGGAAAGTGTTATGTGTAGCTGTAATACCACAAAAATCCAATAGTTCCCGAATACCAGATGACCTACTACTTGACCTCTACTGCAGGTTTCAAGGTGAGCTTTTCACACCGACCACCAACCCCTATACGTTTCTCATTTCACAAAAGCTCCCCATACACTGAAAACCCTCCTCTCTTTAGACCCCTGCCTTGATGTAAGCTCTCTGAGGAAGATGCATATTGAATTTTTCAGAATCACAACACCATTGTTTACGTCCAGATTTATCTGGATTCTTCTACTGCAGAATTATGTTGCATTGCTTACATCACTTAAGTAAATATCGAATAAAATGTTCAGACTGTGGACACTTTGAAAACTATTTTTTATGAATCTGACTTATTACCACACAGAACAGACACAAATCACATGGGTTGAAAAGATCATAATTAAGCCATTAAGGCTGCCATAAAAATAGTTGGAAATGGTTTGGCAAAAATTAATAAATAAATGAAGTCAAATTTGGGTTTCATTTGCCTGCTGTGGGAATAGTGTTAGAATAGTGTTAGGAAAATGGCCTGGCCGGGACGCTAATCCCTGCCCCACTACTCTACTCCCAATTATTCAGTCTGTCCTGTGTTTGTCCATCACTATATTGCTTGGCTCATCCACAAAACAAGACAGGATTAGACTGCAACTAATAATTTGATCTGCTGGGCCGACCTTCCCTTCATGTTAGACTTCAGGTCTGTGGTCAGAAAAAGGGCACCGAAAGTCTCTGCAGACCCTACACACCCTGTCCTGTTAGACTTTTACACACAGATCAGTGCTACAGAGCACTTTGTAAAAACAAGCCACCACAGAGAAATTTTCTCCCCCCAAGTTGTTTCTCTGAAGACCACTTATGTCAAAGTGCTGAGGTCGATACCGTATTTTCCCACACAGAAAACTTATAATCAGAACTAAGTGAGAAACTTAGCATAAGATTCATGAGGTTTCGTCATAACTACATTAGTTAAATTGAAATAATATTACTTCTATAGAACATGGCTTGAAGAAGGAACTCTTGCAACATCTTTAAACAACAAAGTAATCATTTCACAAAAGCTTTATGTACACATATGAAACCTTAATTTTCCCTTTATATACGGTCAAAGGACTCCTGTTTCTCACCATAACTTACTTATATGTGTAAATCATTAGTCTCAAGAAAGTTTTAGATGTTGACGTGACATTTTCACGAGCTTGTTCACTTTCTGTAAGTAAGGTATCATGTATCGCATCTTTTGCTGATGCTACAGATGATTACTGTAACTGCAGTGTCTGAATCACTTCCAGGCAGCATAGATAGCTGTGTATTTAGACAGCTAAAGTGAAATTGTTTCTGGAAAGTGCAGACGGGAAAATGGAGTCTCAAGAGTAGTCACAGAGGGATGAAAACAATCAGTAATGTTATGTACAGCGCTGACTGCAAAGTAGGTATGGTTACATGAATCTGAAGCAGCAAAGTGAGGACGTGATTTAGATTAATGTTGAGTTTTACTAGTACAAAGATTGTTCAAATAATATCTATTAACCAGGGATTTAATAGTTAGTTTGCGATAAAGTACTATATATTTTGTTGCATATTGAGGTATTATGGTTATGTTGCTATATTATGGGCAGGAATGTGGGTGGGCTGTGAGTTTGCAGGAGCTGTGGTTGCAGTGATTCTCGGCAATGGAGAACCTCAAGGTTGTGGTTTTAATGTATATCTGAGATAAACTCAGATGTTTCACTTTGTCCTAAAGACAAACAGCCTAAGTCTTTTTAGTCTAACATTTTATACATTTTAAAAAATAAGAAAAATCATGACATACATGATTTATTATAACAAAGAATGGTCCAACAGTGTTCAGAAATATTTTAGCTACATAAAAATTCAATGCCACATCCTGCAGATGTCATTGTCTCAATGTGCCGAGTGACCTTTGACCTCATTTAGTTATTTTATCAATGAGGCAAAGTCAGGTGAAAATGTTAGCATGAACATTTAACCTGAAATCTGCATCTGAAAGGAAATTCTTCCTCACCAGACCACCTTGTCTACACCTTGTCCCTGTCCTAAACTAGTTTCAAGCGTGGCGCCATCGTGTAGTTTTCATTCAGTGCATAGGCCACACACTTTTTGGAAAGGATCCCTTCATTCAAAAGATGAATGAAGGGATGCAATTTTCTTTATATATCAGTAGAAGATACTTCAAAGAACATATGTTCAAAATATTTTATTTACATTTGTTTATTTAAATATTTTACTGACTTCCTCTTGTACAGATTACTTCCAGCGTTACAGGCAGGAAGTAAAGATGTCTGGTCATGTGACCTTTCACACTAGCTACATGAAATTGATATTGGTTTGAGTAGACACTCGATTATCTTATTTTAAAACTTCAATTAGCTGCCAAAAGTCAAAACAATTATTTTAGATCTTACAGAAGTTAGGAAAAATGTTTGTCAAAAATTTTTGCCGGTGGGATTAACAAACAACTAAGCCAGAGTACACAGAAGCAAGGAAGTTGTGAGCGATTTCAACAAAGATTTGAGTTATCTGAAGTTTTTGGTCACAAATTAGCATGTTGGAACACAACCAGAACTTGAACCATTTATTTCACTAACTGGACTGTTTGAATTAAACCAAAAGTAACTATGAATAATTATTATGTTCATAGATCTGTTCATTACCATTCAGTGCTTTGGAGGTGACAGATGTCCAGCTCCAGCCCTTCACTGTAGGAGTCTTCGTCCACAGAAATGTCAGTCATTGTTGATTCAGAAAAACTCTGAAGGTTGCAGTCCTTCAGTAGAACTAGCCTCCTTTTCTTCATCTCTCCTAGCTTCTTCATCCAAAACTTCTTCAATGACACTATAAGCAATGTAGTCAAAATATATTCACCAATATGCACACATGAACTTTAATGAAAAGAATCACCCCCAAAAAGGAAAATATGCATGTTTTTCACCAGCCGGCAAAGATCTGAAACTCCTGCTGTGTTGACCAGAGCTGTTTCTTGTTTGTGTGTGCATTTTTCAGAGAGATGTTCTGCTTGCATAGCTGCAAAATTATGGTCATTTCACTCTTAAAGTTGATGCATGTGCTTTCTGTGCTGCTCATACTACACTTCTCCACACTGAGCAGTTCTTTGATAGCAGACTCCATGTCCATCAGTCCACTGCAGTGGCTGAAATGTTGTTTGGAGTTCACAAGGTCCAGCCTTCACTCATGCGGTTACGTAAATCATAAGCTAATCAAAGAATTCACTCAGCTGTCAATCAAATTCCTCAGCACAGCTTGCATTACCAATGCAGTGGTAACGAAAAATAGCAAAGAATGGCACAAACTCTGATAATGGAGACAAATCCGTCTGGTTCAAGAAGAGGTTAAAGCCATGGTCTGTGGAGAATTGACGTAGGCCCAGCACTGTTGCACTAACACAACCAGCTTGGACCAGTGATGATCAACTGGTTAAGTTAAAAAGTTGTACATAAACTGGCTTGTCAGAGTATATTCTTGTGAAATCTGCAGGACAAAATGGTGAAATGATGTCATGAGTTTTTCTTTGTTCACTTCAGGTAATTGTTCATCTACATCGCTTCATTCATTTAAAACCTGTCTTCTTAACCCTCCCGTGGTCTTAAAATAAATTGTCACAGTCCGACAGCGGGGAAGAGGTGGGGTTGTCCCGTCAGACCATCAATTTCCAAAACCACACAAAGAAAAACTTGTAAAAGTGCACATGGGCTCAGTATAACCCCACTGGGTTGCACACAGAGTAAAAAGGAGGTGTAAGTAGACATCGCAAACTTTCACAGAAACTCCCCTCCCTAAGATTCCAATATATTGTGGGTAAAAACCTGACAGTGAATCAAAATAACATTCTGTGCTCTACTATAAAATAATTACAAAAGGAAAATACATATGTCCTTTAGTAACACTTTATACTCTTTAGGTTAGTATTTTTTTTTCAATTTCATACCCGTCCAGGTCCCAAACAACAAACATTATGCCACTTAGGCCAAATTTTGACACAATGTTTAACTTAGAAACAGCAAATTGAAGGCTCATAAAGCTGCTGATAATTGGATTGGTCCTTCTTTGACAATGTCTATCTTAAATAGCTATCTTGAAAAGGGCACCAATTCTGCAGCAATATTACATTGATCTGCTGGCATTTTCATTGTTGTTGCATTAGGACTGCTGATCAGCAGTAGCAAGTCCTCTGCAAAAAAATGATATTTTTCTAATTAAATGTATCTCTTAAGGTACATTTGAAGCCATTAAGGAGGTCTTAGGGTTCCATGAGATAGATACTGGTGAAAGTGAAAGAATTAATTTACAGAAAACTATTTTAAACAAAATAGTAATAAACTGCTAAATTTCAGTCATTTTTTTACCATCCTCGCTCCATTATGCCATATGTTATTTTAGCATATAACGAATTAACTTAAACAGAAAATTAATTTTAGAAATGAGACATTCAGTTGCTAGGTTTATGTTGATAAACAAGAAATCTGACTCAATTAGTATTTCAGTTCAAATCATAACACCCACATAACACCCTTGCCCCTAGTGGGGTGGTGCCTATCTCCTGACCCCACTGGAACATTAGTTCCAGGCGAGAGGTGGGGTACACCCTGGACAGGTTGTCCTGCCCCAGTCTATCGCAGGGCAACACAGAGACAGACAGGACAAACAACCATGCACACACACATTCATACCTAGGAGAATTTAGAGAGACCAATTAACATGATAGTCATGGTTTTGGACTGTGGGAGGAAGCCAGAGTACCCGGAGAGTACTCGTGCATGCACAGAGAGAACATGCAAACTCCATGCAGAAAGACCCCAGGCTGGGAATCGAACCCATGACCTTCTTGCTGCAAGGCAACAGTGCTAACAGTGCAATTCAATTCAATTAAATTCAATTCAAAGTTAATCTCAGGTGCAATTAACTTTTGGTGGTGTAAGAAAAAAAAACTATGGCTTTTTGAACACTGTGTTAGCAATACACATTGTTAGTATATTGCAGCACCTCTAATCTGAACCATCTCCTTTGAGAAAAGTTGTGCTCGAGCTTACTTCTGGTAAATGTGCTGCTTTAAAGTCATACAAAATAATGTCACACTTGATGATGATGTTGCAATATTCTCAAAATTACAACCACTGGATAAACAAGTGCACAGATCTTTTTTTTTTCTTTTTTTTATGATTTTATTGATGTCTGTGTTAAGCTGTGTCTGCTTGGCACTGCTCTGTTAGTGTGACAACACTAATAAATTACCATGTAATGCAGCTGCAGCTGCATGAGAATCACAAGATATTATCCATGATAAACTATGTCTTGCTTTGCGTCAAGCTGTGTTTTTGGCCAAGGCACAGCTGTTCAGGCCAACTAGTCCCTTGTACTGCCAGCTTTGGCCAGCATAAGGTGTGTTGATTGAAAACATTATTCATAGCTTTGGATAGAAGCTGTGCAGATCCTGTCTTAGTTTTCACAGCCAGATGAAAGGTCTTCACTAAACCAAGAACAGACTGGAATTTTCACAATTTTAAAATGTTTTATTTGCTTAAGCTTGACTATGGTATGGTTCCCAATTGCCCCACTGGTGGTGATTTCTAGTTTAGTGTTTAAGCTTTGCTCTTAACACAGTAAATGTTAGAAAAACTGAATCTATTCAAACTCTGGCCAGGAATATATATATTTTAATAATCAAGTACATATCTGTGGCTCGTTATCTTGGTGTAGGTAGTAACTGGCTTAATGAGCCACCATTAGCAATCAGCAGAATATAACAAGCCAAATCTCATGAGGAACTCTTAGGTAAGGGGGAAGATGGAAAATTAACTTTTTCTGTCAATTAGAATCAGTTTTGCTCACTCTGACTAAGGTCAGAGACAATTCTGACCTTAGTGTGTATGGGTTCTCTTGTGGATTGTACATACACCACAAAATAAACACGTTAAATAAATAATGTCACCTTTCAGAACTATCCTAAATTTAAAAAAATATAGAAGAGTTATTATTAGGGGAGGGGTAACAGGACTTCAGCAAAAAGCTTTAATGGGTACTTTTTTTATCCTTTGCACACTTTCAACTCTGTGCATTTGTTATGTCGTATGTCGTGTTTTATGTTTTCCTACAATTGCCTTGTTTAGTGATATAAATGGTAAGATATGAAAAGAAAAGTTAAGGCTGTGTGTATGAAAAACTTAATTTACAGTTTACAGGTGCTGTATAACTAATGTAATAGGGTGAAAGTTCAGAGGACCGGACTTGATCTTGCTGTGGCACCTGAGCAGCTGAAAAGAAAACAAGAGGCAGGCTGACTAAAAACATGTTTTTAAGCAAATAGTGGCATAATCTGCATATGAAAATTTTGATTATGTATAGCTATCGTAAAACTAAACTAAACCAAACCTTTTTAATTCAGATGTTTTCACTTTTTTTGTATGTAGGGTTTTTGAAGTGTACTTTGTTTTTTACAAAATCTTTCACTTTTGAATTTTTTGTGAAGATTGTTAAAGGTAATATTAGGATCTGGTAAGGACAGCATAATATGTCCATCATAAACCTAGGACTGATAGAAGAGGTGCTTTGTTTTTTTTTTATAAGATTATTACAGTATAAAAAAAATTGAGTAAAAATATAAGTTTTACAAAATCCTAACATTTTTCCAGAAATCTAAACAAATATTTTATTCAAATGAACAAGAAAATATTTACCATGTACTGCAGAGTTTGTGTTGAATCTAAAAGTTTAAGAAATTATTTGTCCCTTTTTTACACAGACTTGATACGTAGTGGAGAGATATTCGCTAATGACTCTTTTAATGACAGCTGCAATTTTCACAGTTTGATGTAGTTTGTCCTTGCACTGCCTGAATGATTTGATGTAGTTTTCACGAGGCCATGTGAGAACTTCAACTTCAAATGAGTTGTCTTGGGTCTGAAAAACAACAGAGCTTTAAAAGAGAAGAAACATAAATGTTACCTTCTTACAGTTATATTTTCCAGGACTAAAAGCAAAGATATGGCTTTTTTTTTAATCTAGACTTTTTAAAACCAAAATAGTTGTTTGAGTGAAGCTGTTGGTGCTCAAGTGTTTTGTGCCTTTCAATGCACCATTAGAAACATTAGCCATGGTAGTTGCTAATTGTAACAAATCCCTCAACTTAATGGCTAGCAAAACGTGTCCAAGGCGATAAGACTGTGAGCACCACAAGCTAATTAGAGTCTTAAGAAACAAAAGATTTGTCAAGAACCCAATGTGTTAATGAATAATCTAATGATGCTTAGCATTATTTTTGTTACACAAAGACCATCTGTTTAATCTTCTTCTTCTCTTTTGGCTTTTTTTCCTTCTTGGATTACCACAGTGAGTCATCTGCCTTCATTTAGTCATTTAGTCCTTTACTGTGCATCCTCAGTCCTCACAGCAACTAACTGGAGACCATCTGATTAGAAGAGCAGGTTAACAAAAAAAATTGTTGCAAACTCTGGAAAGCTAGCTAGTCAGTCATAAGTATGAATGATTATGTGAAACTAACTTTATTTCACAGATATTAATATTTTCCTGCTGAGACTTACACATCAAAACTGTTGATATTGGAAGACAAATCAAAGTATATTTTCCTTCATATGCCCTTTTTTGCTATTTTGTAGTTTCATCACTTGATAGTTTGGTATATCTGTTAAAGAAAAACAAAACAAAAATAAAACAGATGCTTAATGAAAAATTAGAAAAAAAAAAAAATTGCCTGTCTGCAGATGTACTTAACAATCCTTCAGTCACAACATTTAGCAGCAAAGTGAATTTTACATTATAAACAATAAAACATAAGTTTATTTTATTGTTTGCTTTTGGAATCTAACACATACTAGTATTACTACCTAGCTGTAATGATAATGCATAGTTCACCTCCAAGTTATCAGTAGGCAATGAAAGCCCTATTCCAACACTGTAAGTCCGTATAGCTCAATAAATTAATAAGACTATGGCATCTGTTTTTGTCTGTGAACAATATTAGTGTGCAGAGGTCAATGCCAAAAAAAATAAATAAAAAATGTTCTGCTTGCTTTGGAGTTTCTGAGTCAAAACAAATCCAAACCTGAGACAAGTAAAAATGGGGCACAGCTGGACCTTTCCATTCACCGGATGTCCCTGTTTCAGTTGTAAAATTAGGATAGTTGTCATAATTTAGATAGGGTGTGTATTTTTACCACAATCTTCAATTTGTGTTTGTTGTTGGTTGTGATATAACGTAGCAGTGCTTTCTGACGAAAAAGTAAATGTCAGCAAGAAGAATAACCCCACATAAATTAAACCATTGGGTGGATTATGTTTCTTAACAAAAGCCTGGCACATATTAGTTTTAAAACAGTCCAAAGTCATTAATACAATGACATAAAAACTGATGTATCATCATTTAATTCCTACAAATGCATTGTTTTCACAGTTGCTTTACTGATTCACTTACATCTTATGTGTCTGTGTCCATGTATGGGTGTGAGTTAGTTCATCCTGTTATCTATCTATCTATCTATCTATCTATCTATCTATCTATCTATCTATCTATCTATCTATCTATCTATCTATCTATCTATCTATCTATCTATCTATCTATCTATCTATCTATCTATCTATCTATCTATCTATCTATCTATCTATCTATCTATCTATCTATCTATCTATCTATCTATCTATCTATCTATCTACAATTTATTTCAGTATGAAAATAGTAGCTCTTGGCGGATTAGCTGTTGCAAAAGCAAGTTCTTGCATTCACCCACTATCTCTCTTGTCTCTTTAGATTTCATTCATATTTCCTCACCTACTCCCCTCTGTTTCTTTGCAGCTCCAGTCTTCCTCCTTCTAAATTTTTATGCGCCCTTTCTTGAGATGTCTATCATTTTCTTTTTTTTTTTCTCGAACTTTCTTGCTCTCTTGCTTCCTTCTCATTTCTCGTGTTTTCTTTTGAAGTGTTAAACAGTAAGATGGCTTCTCTCCCAAGCAATCTTGTAGGGAAATCCAATCTGAAGCTGCAGATACACAGTGCAGCGCAGCAGCATCAAGTCTTTGCGATCACAGGAGGGTGGGAAGGAAGTAGCAGCATCAGATGTATAGTCAACATGCAGCGACTATGACAGTGGATGCTCAGAACCTTGATCCTCCAAATCTTAACCAAGCTGTATTAGCGCTGCTTTGCTGATAAAACCTGTGACTCATGTTCAGAAGAAGAAAAAATATTACCCATCTGCCTTTGTTGTTCCAGCTGCTGGACCTTGACGCATGTCCATTTTAAGGCATAATAAAAAAATATATTAAAAAAAATATCATGAGGGTATAATTATGGAGAACTTATTGACTGTGATGATTAAGGTAGTGAATTTCACCCGTCCAACCTGTCACTGCAGTGGAGAAGTACAATTAGTTATCTTTCCATTTTCTTTTGCCTTCTCCCTGCTGTTCTTTTCTCATGTATGCACCTGACACTTCTTTGCAGTGATAAATGCTACTCATTACTTAAGGCTGAGTGAAAAAAAGGCTAAATTAGTACTCTGGGAGGTTAGGCCATGACTGGGTCATATAATATCATCTGCGATATGTTTATGCATTCCCACATTCTTCCTAACAGCCATATGTCATACTTAGAGACTTTATAATGTATGCATTTCTGTCATAAACATGTATCATTTATCTCCTGGGCAGACTCTTCATTTCTGTTTATGTCTAATGTTGATAGGTATCGATGCAAACGCTGCAGCATTCTCCTTGATGTTGCTCTTTGAGCATATACGCTTCTGTTTCAGATGGAGCTCCAAAATTCCGCTACACAGATAAGCTTATTGGAATCATAATCACAGAGCTCATATCAAATTGCAAATAATTTTGACAGCTTGACTTTCAAATGCATTTTCATTAATTTTTATGACTTTGCACATGCATGGAGGAAAAACATCAAGCAGATTTTTTCTTTGCTCAAACATATCTGCTCATTTACCAATTTTAACGGCTCCAAACAAACCGGAAGATTGTCAGATGAATGCACTGATGTAAATTGCACTGCACTGTAAGGAAGATTTAAAAGTGGTAGACCACAATCCTTTAACAACTTGCAGCCGACCGAAGTGCGATTTGAGAAGTGATAATAAATCCTTGATGGCTGAATTTTACAGACTGATGGACAATTATGCAAAATGCCTGGAGAAGTTGCACATGGTTATTTTTGCAAACAGAGCAATATTATTGCTGTTGAGCTTACTTTTTTTTGAAGAAAATAGTCTAATTGTTTTTTATGGTAATGTTAGAGTTTAGCCTTTTTTCAAACAGACCATTTTTGAAACAGCTGAAAGAAAATCATCTGGAAATACTGAGAAAGATTTCAGAAGCTGTTTCTAACTACATTCCTGCTTCTTCGAGGATGGAAGAAAAGCAAACAGGTCAGAGTGGTGTTTGGCTTTTATTCCTCCTCTAATAGTTTCCATTTTCACATGTCAGAGAATTGATCTTTCTGTCACACATTTATTATTTGTGAATTTTATAATAAATTTTGTATTGGCTAAAAATCGATATTGAATGAGACTGACCTCGCTCCATTTGGTCTAGCAAGACTAAACAGTTGCATGACAACAAAAATATGTTGCTCTCATCCCAGGTTAAGCAGTACAGATTTCTTCACAAATTTGTCCTGTGCTTTCCAAACTGAGCTGTATGGCAATTTACTCTTATCTGCACAAATAAGTACATGTAAGTACAGAAACTTTCAAAGTTTCATTTTTAATTATTGTTAATAATGACATTCTTGTTTTTATTATACAGATTAAATTACATTCCTCATCTGCCTCTGTGGTAGTCTATCAAAAGTGCAGCTTCACTGTGTAATGAGCAGCTCTCCCACAGTGTACTCTGTCAAAGTTCTGCTTTAATTGTAATTTTTTTTTTTTTTAAATGATTAAATTAGCTTAAAAATGTTGAATAAAATTAACCCGTCTTTGAATTTCAGTTTATAGTTTCTGGCACTTTTGCTTTGTTAACCATCTTGTTTATTTAAGATATTAAGGTCCAAACTTTTAGACCAGGGAGTTTTGGTTGGTCTAAGCCTTGACAAAACAAATAGGTCCAAGTTAAAGTTACAAATATTAATTAGGTCTTCCGACTGATTTAAAATTGATTAAATTTCTCCCTGAGATGAACAGACCTCTCTGTGGAATAAACTTTCCAAAGAAAGGAAAATACTGGATATTGCTCCTCCATCATTTTGTTGTTAATTGTTTTATACTGTTATATAAGTTATATGTTGTTATTATACACAACACATGTACCCGACGTACCATAACTGTTCCAAATCAACTATAGCTATTTACACATCAAATCTATCATGAAATATATTTTAAGCCATATGCAGGAAACTCTGCATTGTAATTTCACTTTGTGCCATTTTACATCTGGAAAATTACATATTTGATCAAATCCAGGAAAATATCCCCATTAAAGCAAAAAAAAAAAAAAAATCATCCATAGAGCTAGCCTGCTCTCCATTTTTTCCAACATCCCAACCCCAGGTGTTTGTAAGCTGTTTAAAGTATGCATCAATGAATAACATAATGGAAACTGGCAGACAGTGTGAGGAAAATAAAAAAGGTAATGATAAAAAGAGGAAATAAATTACGTTCATTCATTTAGAGGCTGATGGACTATTGTGCTGTTGATGAAAATACGGTAGGCAGGATTCTATTCTTATAAAACAAAGTCCTTTGGATATTATGAGGGCATTACTGTCCATAATTTGCTGAAAGGGTGGTATAATGCACAGTCAATAGAATTTTCGAAAGATGATTTTACCTCAGGATCTTCATATTTTTTGTCTTTTGCTTCTGTTACGCTAAAACATATATCCATTACTATCTTTTTCAGTTCTTTGTTATTCATTTACTGTGACTTTGGTCAGACATACTACAGTGGGTCATTTTGCAGACATACTGAATCAGACAGGGAAGACCACTGAGGGTTTTCAGGCAATGCTTTCTTATGTTTTATTTATGTTTGAAAGATGATTCACCTTGACATTTGCTGGTGCTTTTGGTCCTAAGTGAATCTCTTGCCATCCTGAAGAAGCTTGTCCAGGGTTGACCTGCTAAATTTTTAAGGGGTTCCCTGTCAGTATTAGCCATTCCCTAGATAGTGAGTGTCCATTCGGGATGTGACCGTTGTCATAAGAGGATGAGTTTTAGGCATTGCAATGCCTTTTATGCTCGAGTTGACTCAAAAGCAAAACTCACTGCAGCAATCGTGCTGTAAACCCTGCAGTCAAGGATAAAAAAAGGACTTGGTGGACTGATGTCAAGTAGCAGCACCTGTACGAGTAGCAGTTAACAATGCCCACTCATTAGGATGCGTGTCTCGCTCTGATAAATCAGGTGGACTCTACAGAATTGGACAAATTCAAAAAGTTATTTGCACATGCCAAATGAATGCAAATTTTGGGTTTGCACATCCTATTTCTGAAACTAAATGAAAGCTTTCATCTGCTGCTAAAACAGCTATATGGAGCCAATAGTCTATTGGCATTAATGCAGTTGACCCTAATATTGATTTAAGATTTATGCAAGCGTTTAGGGCAAGGTTCACCCATATTTATGTATAGTTATGTTAATTTTAGTCAGTGCTAAAGGCAATGTATTATTTTTCTAAAGACTGGAGTTGCTTATTCGGTGCAGATTACATTAAAAGGGTTCTGTCTGCTAACGGTGATTGTAATTTTAGCACCATGGAATAAAAAAAAAGGAAAAATGTGACTTGCATGACATACACAAGTATGTGTCACAAACATTACAGAAAGTAGAATTCATCATCTCCTCCAGTGAAATCTACTTGATGTTTTTGGGGAAAAAATTAACTTTTAATCAAGTAAATTGTGATATAATATTCAATTCCTCTTTAAAAGTACACCCCTTATGAATATGAAACAGTCCAACTAATAGGGCTTCACAAACATGGGCTAATAAACAGAATTCAAATAAATTAGTTCTGTCACAAAAGCTCCAGCTATTTTGTGCAACGTGACTGAGGTTCAAAGTGGAATCACTTATATGCTGGGTTGTTGCGTCGACATGAGGGAGAGATCAGAAAAACAAGGAGAAGGTGGTGAGTGATCAAGCAAAAAGAAGCCATTGTTTCACTTCTTTTTATAAAAGCATTTTAAAAACTAGCAAGGTAATGTCTGTATTGCTTTTATTTTCTCACTAATACATTTACCTGACATCTGCTTTATGATTTCTTAACCTTAGCTTCTTTAGGAATTTAATAGGGTCGTATACAGTCATTTTCAGTAAATCAGAATGTGAGTTCCATTGAGGCTCATTTGTCAAATTAAAAGTACATTTTCAAAATAATTTTCACCTCTCATAAGTTCTTTTTTTAGACATTTCCCCAGACTCTATTAACCTGGGGAAACAGAACCTGGGAATGTCAACATATTAGATAAATACGTTCTAAGCATTAAAAGAAAAAAAAAAAAAAATCAACCCAATGCCAAGATAATAGAATTGTTCTCTAAAGGGAACAATGGCAAGGTATCTTGCTTAACAAAGGACAGTCACAGGTAAGCAAAATCCAGTTTCAGGCCTTGATAAAGTTACCAAATACACAATACACCAAAATTTATTGTCTTTGATCTGACATGAATTCTTTCAATTGTCATGGTAAGAAGTTTTTCTATCTTTATTGGTAATAAAAGTTTGAATGTCATCTCAGAGTGTTAAAATATACTTATTTTAGTGTTATTAATCAATTAAATGTTTTTTATCAGATTAATCTTTAATCTGACACAACACTTTAGTGCTGTGATTAATTGCAATTAATCACTGTGTTTAATGCTTGAAATCTAATTATGAATGTATTCAAAAATGCTTAAAAAGTGTTTTAGTATCTCAAACCAAACATGTCAGAAGATTATCAATTTTCCAGGTTTTCATACAATATCCAAACCTTCATATCTAGGAAGGTTTAAAAGAATTCATTTTGTTTCCAAAGTTAATTTAGACATAAACTGGTTGTGCCTTGGTGGAAGAATAAGTCATCAATGTAATATGTACATACTAGCTTAGTTTTATGCAAACTTTCATCAGTTTTTTAAAGCAAAATTTGCAGCTGAGTGTCAGCAAAAAAAAAAAAAAAGTCTTTAGTGTTTTAGTCATCTCTCCTTTTTTACATTTCTTTTATTTTGAGACAAAGTCAGCAGGCAAAGGTGACAAGGTCAAATACTCAACATGATATATTTTATTTAAACAGATATGTCACAAAAAAACATCTATCACTGAATTTAAGTCAACCCGTAAGAGCTCATGTGATACAACAAATAAAAAAAACAACATAAAAATACATATTACAATTAATTTATTGTCTTTCTACTTTTGTCCTGTAACAAATGGTAAGATCCCCTCTACCATGTAAAAAAGTAAATAAATGTAAGTTGAAGTAATAAGAAGTAGAGGAGTTAAAGTAAGTGAAAAGTGAAGTTTGTTTCAATATGTGTGGCAGAGTGCAGTGGGATTGATGGAGGTCATGGCTCCGAGGAAGAATTTGTGAGTGTGGATGTTTGATTTCTTATACATCTAGATCTCTGTCATGAATGTGGGGGGACCAACTGTCTGTTCCCTGAGTGGGAGCACTGCTGGGCTTCTTCAGACATTGATCAACACACACTGAGTCAAGTTCTGGGAGTTGTCTTCCAAAGTCTTTTGGGCTGTTTTTCAGCACCTCAGCCAAGTTCTTCCCCCCTTATGTTGTGGCTGCTGGTATACCACAAAATCCTACATAGACGTGGAAACTTTCAATGATGCCTGGATGGAATTTTTGCCCTCCTGAACATCCTCAAGAAGAAGAGACTACACATTTCTCATAGAGTGTGAGGTCTTCAGGTCCTGGGTTAATGCAGAGCACATCTGTTTAGGTTTAGACATTTGCCTTGTCTTACTAGTTGTGCCCTGCTGGTAATTAAAGCACGGCACACATTACTGTGTGAAAACCTGTGTGAAGTTTTTCACACAGTAATGTGTGCAAAACTAATTATAATCCAAATGAAAGGGGGTAATGTCCTTTCATTCATTCTCTTGGGGCATTTCAAAACGATAGTGGGGTCAACCAAACAGGACTGTTGTCACAGGTGGCATCTGGCTTTTTCTCTTCATACATAATAGAGACAACAACCTGTAGTGAGAGGTTAAAAATAAAAATATTCCTTTGAATTGGTCAGCACAAGATTTTATTGTCCATCCTAACAACTCATCTGGGCATGTGGCCTTGATAGTGTTGCTTTTCTTCACCACAGATTTCACTAGACCGTGGTGCTGAGTGAAATCTGCTGGGCTGGGGCAGCAGGTCCAGCTCTTCACTGTCTTTCACTTGTCTGTCAAAGTGTGAAAACAACTGTGTCAGGGTGTTAGCTTGTACTTTTCACAGCTGATCTACTGTGTGTTGTGCATGAACCCTAATGCTTATCCACATGTTCTTAAGGCATTTTTCCAAGTGATGTTCTGTGTGTCACAATATCTTGCATTTTGCCACTCTTTGGGTCCACTTTCTACCAAACCCTTTTAGGAACAATCATACCTCCTCACATATTTCTTCTGGTATTGTATTTTTTTCCCCATATTAACACTGGAAAAACACCAAAAACAGAAGGAATCTTTTAATATTTCTGAAAACAAAAAACATTTTTGGTTTTGATTAGAGAAAACTGCAAACAGTTTTGATCCATTTTAACTATTAGGATAGAGTCAGTGGGGTAGAGCAGACTGTGTATATGCAGAATTGACACTCCCTTCATCCTCCTTTACTTTATGATGAATCACATTTCTTTCTTTCAAATTGAGTCCTTGTCTCTACATAAGAAAGTTGGGGAAAGTTTTGATTTTGAGAGAGTGCAGCTTAGCATTATGACATCTGTAAAGTGACAATTAATACATGCTTCCCCAAAAGCTGTGGAAATATCCTCACATACTGTAGGTCCAGAGTGTCCACTTTCCAAACCAAGCGGATCAAACTGCTGCATGATGATTGTTGTTACACTACGACACATTTTTAGTCAGAATTCAGACAGCAGTAGGAGGAGGTAGTGCTGTCTCACAGGTTACCTTTTTCCTCAGTGGGATGCTGGCTCTAGCCAATTAAGGTAGCACCAAAAAGGAGCAGAATATATTTATAAAAAGACACAGTGGCATTAAACTGCCTGGAACAAGTTCACTGTGCTATTTAATGGGCAGCAGGGCTATACAACTATGAAAATGCTAAGCTCTAGTGTTTTATCTTTGTTTAATTTTAATCAAGTTATACTAGAACTTTGAGTGTTTGCTATCAATGCCCATGTATTAAACACTGGACAAGATCCTTTTCCTGTCAAGAACAGAGGATTCGCCCACGCAGAACCAAACTTTCTCCACATCACCGAGGAGATCTTTGCACAGGATATCATTAAAAGGTGGATGCTGAGCAGAAGTGCAACTCCTTTCTCAGCATTCTGCCAACAAATGGACAAATAAAAGGAGTGACAAATAAAATGCATCCGCTCTGTAAAGTCACGATTTGAGGGCTGGACAGGCTTCCAGCGAGCATAAATCAGCACCAATTTTTCTCTTGGTGTTTGCAAAATCATTTTAAAATCCAAAAAATGTCTGTATTATTTTATACAATTGTTTGCTAGTAATTTTCTCACCTCTGTAGAGCAACAACCTTGTGAGATAGGTTCTAGTTTGTGTCCATGAGACATATTAACTTGACATAATTATGTCTCTAAAACTATGATTTGATGGCAATAAATATGTGAATAAAGATGCTAATAAATAAACATATCAAAAAAATTGTTGATTCCCTCTCATGAAATGCATGGTTTTGGATGGAGATAGTGCTAATCTTCAGTGATATAAAAACTTCTTAGATGGTTTGATATTTAGGAATAGCTGCCTGGGAAACAGCTGAGGAGCACTCACTGAGTGCTGTGTGCTAGAAAGGTGGAAGCTGGTAAACAGAACCATGAGCTGAGTACAACTTAAAGAACAATGACAATGACACCATCCTCATAATGTTTGTACCAGGCTGTGTTTCTGACCAGCTGCATAACAACACTTTGAATCCTGCTGAACTCAAAGATGTCTCAGTAGAAGTAGAAGTAGACCATCACATGGTAACCAAGGAGACAAACTTTTTCAGCAAGTCATCCAACTGAAGAAGAAATGTGGCTGGTGCTGCTCACATCTCAACTTGAAAGATATTACTTAATAAATACATATTTTGCTTCAGTATGTATTCTAATATGTGAAATGACAACTAAATTTCTTGTTACTTACTACTTGGCAACAGGACCGAGCAAGGCAGGGTTTTTTTTTTGTGTGTGTGTGTGTGGTAAATAAGGCACTGTTTTGAAACCAAACATCTAAGCACATCAGTTTATAGAATGTATGAAAAAAGGGACAAGATCGAAATGTTCTGAATAATATTTAAATCTTAACACAAGAGTGTTAAGATTTAAGAGTGTTATTACAGATACAAATTGATATGATTTGCATCTCCAAATATTAGAGAAAAAAATGTTTTCTTTGCAGAAACAGTTGTGTTATTCAACTAAATTGCCATGAAGCTTAAGGTTTGAATGTGTAAACTTTGGATGTCCATGACATTTATTTTATTGTATTTTTTTCAAGAGTAGCTAGTCATTTGTCCTTCTTTATTGCAAAAAACAAGAAAAGAAAATGTGACAGGAGGACGATTTGAACATTTAAGATTATCTTCTGACCAGCATGCTTCACAATATTCACAAAACGTAAAATTGGATAAATAACACGAACAATATATACAATACCCTTAAGAGACAAACAAGTGAAAAGCAAAATGCAAACACACACAAATCATGATGATGTAATTTTGAATCCAAATAGTTAATAAAATTCTTGTTTACATACACAGGCTTAATTTTATTAAATGCTGGAATTATGTTTTGCCATAGGTGTATCAAACTTAAAGAAATAATGCATACAACATCTTATTTTCAATGCATGTTGAAATTGCTTTTTCAGAAGACACAGTATCTGATGTGCTTCAAAATGGAATCGTAATTGCTAAGCCTAAACCGTTGATTTGGGCTTGCCTATTTGCCATTTTCCCGACATCTGTCTTTCTGCTCCTCTTGCTCCCCATGTATTCTACATTGTGTGGTAATGGAGTTCTTGAAAATTGGTCCACTGTGCCTCTTTCAACTCCAGTCTTTGTCAAGTCACCTTTGTCTGATTGCCCATATTGAACAGCATTTGTGAATACACACATTCACAAATACGAGCATGCACGTCCACAGGTGCAGAAGCCCTCTAACTGCAGGAAACAGGAAAGAACTTTGTTCAGAAAGTACTTGCAGCTGTGGCAGTGTGTGCTTCTGTGAAACACAGTCATTATTATATTGGAAATAAAATAGCTTGACTCTATTCTAGCCAAAGAATTTGAAAGCCAAGCATAATTAAACAAATTCAGCTAATATGGGCTCCGAGCCTTCAGATCACTGAGATTTTTAATAAAAAAGTAATGTGTATAGCCTCTGCTGCTTATTCCTCCGTCACAATGTGATTTCTTTCTTATTTATTATAGAATCATCAGTTTTATATCCCTAAGCATCTTTTCTGCAGTGCCAAAAACGAGGACTGGTGGTCTGCAGCACAGCGTTAAAAAATAAAAATAAAAAAGGCTAAAAGAATTTTGCAGAGGGACATAGAAAATAAAAAAAGTCCAAGAGTGAAAAAGTTTTTCTGCCCAAGCCTTAAGCTTAAAATTCTCAGTAAACAAGAAAAGATAAGTTTTGTGAGAAAACTGCCCCCTAAAATTTCTCTTTAACAACTCTAAAAAAATTTTCAAGGAGTTTCTCTCAACCAACTAAGGAGACTTGTGGCTGTGCTTTTTTCTTTTGAGCATTGATTTTCCTGAGTGATAGAAGACACTATCCCATCACAGTCCACAGGCTTTGGCACCAATTAGGGTTCACAGAAATTACTCACTCTGCCACTTAATTGACTGAAGTTCTCAAACTTGCTCATCAGTTGTTGATGGATTATTAGCCCTTGATGCCATTCAGTTTGAAAGTTTAATGTCTTTCTGAGTTGGTTGAAGAGGTCAACAGCTCTTCTAGGTGCTAACGAACTCCCTAGAGGTCTGGTTGCCTGTGATTGTAAAAGAAATAACCTGTGTGGTAGGTGTCAAAGGAGCTCTCTATCCCAAGATGTGAAGATTAACTTTGCAGAGGAAAAGGAAAGGAGAGACTATGGTTAAAAAAAAAAAAAAACAGAAAGGGGGAACATTTTTATTAAATCCTGTTAGTTTCTTTTGCCTCTGAGACTCCCTGTAATGGATCTGGTGGGAGTGCTTTAGTCCCCATGTGATCCAATTATCAAACCCCTTTAGCTTTTATGTCCAAGTGAGGCATGTCTCATGAGAATTTGCTGTCACCGAACTGCAAGGGAACCAGAAGAAAGAACTACAAGTACAGAAAAATACCCATGCAGTTGTCTGCTTCTGTCTCATAGATGTCTCACAGTTTACCCATTACTAGAAGCATGAGAAGTTACAGCTTGTATGACTAACATAATTAAAAGCTTTAAGAGACCAGAAATAATTTTAATGTCTTTTAGCGTGCTGGCTTTTTGTTCCACTCAGTAATTTTACAGTCTCTCTTGTCTTTTGGTCAAGAGGGGCTCCAGCACAGTAAAAGCTATTAAAAACCCACTGAGTGTTACCTGTCCCATTAGATACAAAGTGGTTAAAGGAGCAGAACGTTTCTTGGCTAAAGAGCCGTCAAACATTTTCCTCAAGAGTAGCTGAAGACTAAAAAGACCGTTAAAAGGTTCTGGAAAATTAGCCTGGCAACCATCAGATGTAAAGATACCCTTGATGAACTTTGTTGTTTGTTTCTTGTTCTCTGACTGACAAATGTGCCTAAATAGAAATGCTAGCCAGTATTAGACCATGTTAATTTTTGTCATGTTTAATTTAGATGTCAAGATAATACTTAATTCTATTTCTGCTATTTACACAGAAATAGTATAGATTTAAAATCTGAATGTATTGTCTGATTTCTTAATTTAAAAATGAATAAAAGAACACTCATTGTATACTCCAATATTACAGAAAGCATCCCTGACATTATTTTAATTATTTTTTTTAATTAGTTGCTGAATGTTGTCCATTTATTTAATTACTTTTAAATAAAATAATATTTGAAAAATTAGCTGACTGAGAAATCAATAAAATGTTGGACAGTTTGGTCTTAATAATGCATTAATTATCCATCACAATGACTGACTGACAGAGGGCTGGCATAATATCATGACATGATGCCACCTGCCAATCATTCTATGGGTTTGACAGGAACCGACCAATCGGTGGTGGCAATTTGTTCCCATTCTACTTTTGAATCCAGCCTTATGTCAATCAACAGCTCAGGTTAAGGTTATCATTTTGTGAGAACTTTATGCTGCCCCATGTGTAGTAATGAGTAACCTAATGCATTTTTGCATGTCTGTGTTTACAAATTACTTGTTTAAGATCCCTATTAAACCAAGAATTGTATTATTTTAATGTCAACCCAAAGCAGAAATAAATAAGTTTCACACCAAATGCGAACAATAAATGTTTGCACAATGACTCAAACTGGTCACAGCTTGAGAGATTGTATAATCATTCTTTTGCCACTTACATTGATATCACATTGTTGTATCAGTAAATTGATTTAAATTCACATTCTTTCGACAGCTCAATATACAGCAGGCAAAAGTTATATAGGCAAAAAAAAAAAAAATTTTCTGCAAGTAAGTCATTTTTGAAATCCATAACCAGCAAACCTTAGACTCATGCATATTCTCACTTCATTGGTTTGTCAGTTGTGTGCTTCTGCGTATCATAATGACAATATATGATATTACGTAACAAGCCACCAATACTGCTTATAATACAATATGCTCATTTTTAAGTGGAGGATAAGCCTCCCGTAACAGCCCCTTTCATAACATTGTGGGTTAAGAGGCAGAAAATTAGGAAGTGCTGTTTATAATGACTATGGAAACATTGTTTCTGGGGTTAATCAGATTTAAGACTCTTTGGCTCTCCTTATCACGTCATTTCTTAATTTCTCTTCTGCTTGCACACATACAAATCCACATGTTGTCTTGGTGGCTTCTCTCTCTCTCCACCCGCCTTTCCTACTGTCCTCTTTCACCTCCCAGTTACTTGCCTGCTGTCTCAGTCTCTCTGACCTCTCAATATCACAGAAGCTGTCAGTGCCAAACTATCGATGTCCCCTGACACTTAAACGACTCAGACACCCCACAGCATTGCCATTTGCACAGAGATAATTTTAATCTTTTATAGTGGGGCCGAGTGGAAGCAGTGGAGCTGTGTGCAGTCCAACCAGGTCAAAGCTGAATACACTGGAGCCCTAAACACAGCTATATCTATATATGTCACTGTTAGCATTTGCATTTTTAAATGGGTAGTTTATTTAACAAAGGAGGCAATCTGAAGACCACTCCTACAGTTTGCTGGTGGATAGAAAGTTGGCTGATTAAAAATTCCGACATAATCACTAGCTTGCAAAAGTTTTAATGTTTGCACAAATATTGTGCAATATGGTGAGAAGAATTTTACACATTTTAGGAGTTATTTGTTCTTTGGGAGTAAATGATGAAGTTTAGTTCACATGAACCAGAAAGTTACTAATGGAAAATTATTTGTCGTTACGCCTGTCTGTGCTCAAAAATCAAGTGATTTTTTTCCAAATTTTCACAGATGCCATGTCCCATATTTTCAGTTGTGTCCTTATCAATAAACCTATACTATTCATTATCCTAAAATATGGTGATACATTTAGAAACACATTATTTCACATTTCTCTCCCTGTTTTTTTCTTTTATCATTGATTTAATTGAATGAGTAATGAAATTATCTTTAACTGCATAAAGCCCTTAAAGTGCTACAGTGCAATTTTTGCCTCTCCTTTCGCAGCTTTCAGCTCTTTTGGTTGTTGTGTATGTAGGTGTTGGTTTTCCCTTTCATGTGTATGTGTGCACACACTCCCATTTGGTAGCCTGAAGGATGCTCGCAGGCAGTGAGTTTGGGGACTAAATGGCTGAGTGCATACATTCAGTCCAGGAAAATGAATCTTCAGAAAGAAGAATCGTTCCATTTGTCCCGAAAGAAAATTCAAAATAAAACTTGGATTTATGGTATTGCTCGTATCTATTTTGGCTCCAGTTTTTTCTTGTGCAAGAATTTGTGGCATTTGTTGCTTGTGCTTTGATGAGGATGTACTTTAGAATAGGGTTGCATTTGAAAGAGAAATGCTACGGCAGCAAAAAACGAAGTTTCGATTTAAAGTGGAAGTATTGTGTATTTTCCAGACAGTGCCACTTAGCACAATAGAGTTACTATGTTACCTTGAGTAGTTATAAAAACGCTGTATTTATCAAACGTCACTTAATTCTCCTGCCATCCTAAGAGAGTTTGAGTGAACCCTGTGTGTGTTTTGCGACTTTTTTAAAAAATTATTATTATTACTTTTTGTTATTTTGGGCACTAACAGCTGATAGGATACCTCCATTACTTCCCTGTTGTCTGACCGTGACATCTAACACACTCATCCAGAGTCAAGCTAGGACGCTCTGAATGGCTTCGAGGATTTCTCAAACATACATGAAAAAATCAAGGCAATACTCCTGTTACTGCAGATGAGGAAATTACATTATGAAGTTGACACATGTAAGTCAATTTTACACCTCTTTTAATAAGTCAGTTGGCCATAATCAGAGCGAGGAATTTTCATGTTGCCATGATAACTGGATAGTTGTTTCCATTGGTAAATAATGCAGCTATTATATGGTAAAACTGGACCTTTATTTACCCCTGACAATGCCAACTTAAGTTCTTATTCACATTCTATTGTTTAATGAACAAAAGACTTATACTTTCAGAAGCTCTGAAAATTGTTTCAAAAACAACAATACTGCTAATCTGTATCATTAGAAGAAAGAAAAGACAAAATGAAAGAAACTAATAAAATTAAAACAATTCTTGATAAAGTAAGTTGTCTGCATTTATTTTTGCTTAAATCATAGGGAGAAAGTTTTACATTGACTGCTACTTTTAAAATTGAGCTACAAAGAATCCTGACATTTTCCTGTCCTGTCGTATTTGTAGATTTATTGTAGATAATTTGTACAAAGCATGCTGGAGCTAGTGTCTGTCCAGAGTTTTTACCGTCCTTTCAACTGTATTTTATAGTTTTGTGTGGGTGTTTGTCATCTCTGTCAACTTTTCTGGACAATGTGATTTTGAAATATGCTTACTGCTCTGCAGTGACTTGGCCTTTAGGGGAAGTGGTTGGACATTCATCTGATGAAAACTATAATATTCTGTCTATTCTGAACTCATCCACTGTTTGGTTTGGTGCAAGATGAACAAATCATGCAAACTATAAACTAATTTGCTGTTTTTCCAGAGGATTTCTTCATACCTGTCAAGTTTTGGAATTGAAAATATCTGTCCGGTGGTGGGGGCAGGGACCCCCCTGTCCCAACTGGACAGAGGAGCAAAATACTATCATTGTCCAATATTTAACTCCATCCAGTTCCTCAACTCTTTTGGCCCTCTCTGACCAGAACACACTGTCCCTTATTAGCAGTTTGTTGTGTCAACTACATAGCTTGTGTCAAACTCCATGCAACATATGGCTTTCATTCAACAGTTGAGAAACATTTTGTTTTTCAGGATGTACTGGAGTAAAGGGTATGCATTTGACTTTCATCAACTGAAAAGTTTTTTTTTCTTTTAAATCGTTGTAAATATTAAATTGAATATACATTGAGATGAAGATTTTCTTTCTCTCTTATCTCAGAAAGATTTTAAAGAGAAAAGCAAATGGAATAAAGTTCATAGTTTGCATTTAGCTGTTTATGTAAACATTACTAGCCTTGGCACATAGACTGAAGCTATTTGAAAAGCACTATCATGAATATTAATACACATATCAGTTGCTTGTTAGGAAACTAAATTAGACGAATGGTAGAAGTTATTAACAAATTCTTCCCCCTTGCTTGTTTGTTTCTCCATTCTACTTATTAGTTGAGAAAATTTTGCTTGCAGATATATACATTCAAATGTACATTATCAGTCAAGGTTCAAAATATAACACACATTATGCATAAAAATCTGGTCACATATGGGAATTTGATCATTTAAAAAAAAAAAAGGTTTGAATATGTATTTGCTTCTATGTGGAGTGTTAACCTCCACCTAGAAACTCATTTACTATGTATCTTAAGAAATAAAGGTGAGACGGAGAGTTATGGGTTGTAGAATGGGTTTGAGTGTGTTATTAGGCAGCTTTTTGCTGTAAAGCTTTTCCTAACCACCCTGACTGAGTGATGACAAACAGAGGTAGACGATTTAACCTGGTCTGGCCTAAGATCTGAACTTGTATGTTTTATGAAATATTTATGTGAAAAAAAATAATACTAAGGAAATAGTAAAGCAAATATGCAACCTATACACAATAAACAAGACACCTCGCTTTTTTGGACAAAAGTAGACACTAATCCTGCTGCTGCTCTTAAACATAAGAGATACTCTCAACAAGCCTATGGTCTTGAATAATACATGGGAATTGAAGCACATTAATTCAATGAAGATGCAGTTTAAACCTCCAAATGCTTGTAAGCGAGCCTGTTTGTTAAGATTCTCGCTGTTCCCAATGGACAGGAAGGAGCGTTCATTACAAATTATTCATGTTTTATTTGGAACAGCTTTTAACACCTCGCAACAGTTTTCTCTACACGGTTTGACACAAAGGCTGCCTTCTTTCAAATTCTCTGTCAAAGTTTGGGCTTGTTTTTCTTCTTTCTTTTGAAGATATTGATGCTATGTAAAAAGGCTGTTTCACCAGTTTGAAGTGAAAACCCAGTTGCGTTTACAATCGTAGTTATGCCTATTTGTCCATCTGTTCACAACAATTGCAACTGTACACTGTGTCACGACTCTTGGTGGCAATTTAATTTCCATGAATTGGATGGCAGTGACGCTCTGTCCTTGTGTTAAATTCCATTGTCCTTTCTGTGTCTCTTTTTATTTATCCTTCTAAATGGATGCAGGTGAGTTAGTCGGATGGAATAAACCCCCATTTTGGGATTAATAGTTATTTAACTGTCAGAGGGATTCTCTGCAAAATTGCTTTGGTGTTTCCAACAGCTTTGAGAACAAGACCTCCATCTGTTTCTCTTATGTAGGAGCTGTTCTATTAAATTGGACTATTTTGCAATCATTAGTCGAGACTTAATTAGCACGGCAGCTAATTATACTATATTGATGTAGATTTTTCTCTCCCTCAAACCCTCACCTCCCACCCTTACGGTGGTTAAGCTGTAGGGAATAAAGGCCTAGGCTTTGTTGTTAAGTGACAGGTGAATTATAGCAAACTGCCTCCAGTGGTATTATATCTAAGCTCCGCTCCAGCTGGTGCGGGCAGGCTCGACTAATGGATTTAACTCTGAAATAATTGACAGCTGTCGGTGAAACGCTCTTATTCGTGACCCTCAGAAATTCCTTAGCAGTTGGGGGAGGAGGGGAAAGTTGTGAATTTCGACTGTTAAGAGCGGATTTCCATGACTTTTCTGCCATCACGCTGAGACGCTTGGCGAGACATTCTGTCGAATCATAATCTTTCTCTCCACGAGGTGGGCTCAAGCATATCAAGCGGATACGGTGGAAGGAGGGGCAGCGGAGCTTTAACCGGGCTCACCTTTCCTGACCGCTGTAATAAGATTACCTGACGCACGTCATGACAACAGAGACGGGCAGACACAGGGAGCGGGTTACTCCATGCGCGCTATTAGAGTCCGTCTACATCAACCTGGTGGATTGTTACTGAGTCTCCGCGTGTTGGACTGAGGACGCTGGTAGCGAAACGCTGATGAGCTCCTGTGAGGAGGCTGTGGCTGTACCGCCAGCAGTTACTTGTTCCTTTGCCAGTTTTTTCTTGAGCATACTTCTGAAGTTAAACATGGTAAGACGCCTATTATTTTCTCCCCCTCTTTTCGATTAGCCGTCGCGGTCTGCAGTAAGCGGTTCACGACACTATTGAAACGGGCTTTTTAGCCACTGAATAGGTGCTTGTTTCTTCCATCATTACCAGAGTCCACAGTGTTTCTCCGGCTGTGTAACGATGAACCCATTTGTCAGGTTTCCCAGAAGTCTCTCCGTGGTCTGTGCCGTTCATTTCTGGAGGCAGAAGTATCCAAACACTAACTAAAAGCATCAGCACTCTCTGTGGATTATCTAAAGATGATACAGGCCATTATAATACCGAGAGGAAAGTGTTTGGATCCACACACTGCATGATTTTAAGTATTTATGTTAGAAAAAGCTGTATGAATGTGCCTGTTTCTTTTTTTGACAGTTTAAAGAAAAAAAAAGTGTTTGAAGCATCATGCAAAATAACTTATTCTGGAAGCAGTCCAGTGACTGAGAGAAATGCAGGTAATTATACAGTGAAGCACCTCTACAAAGTTTTCTAAGGGGTGGCCAGATGGTGTCCGCTGATGTTGTTGGAGTGGCACACCAATGGCATAAGCCAGAAAAAATAAAAAATAAATAAATGGTAGCTATGGCAAGTTGGCAACACTGCATATGCAGTCATGTAGGACAATATCACAATAATGATATAATGAGAATGAATAAATAAATACTTAATTGAGCAGGGTTAATGTATTCTATTCGGCTAGTGGAATAATATGTCCACTGTCTCAATAACATGGTTTTATTGGGAAAAGTTGTATCTTCCTACATTCATTATTTTAGCAAGGAAAGCGCTTGACTTTATCAGGATCCTTAATTTGCTTAAAATGACTCATTTTCTGGTGCATAAATAACAAACAACAAATATATGTAGCTGGCATTAGGGCTGGACGATGTAGCTGAAAAAATGTATCATTATATAAAGCACTTAGGCTACACTGTGAATAGTAGAAAAATATAGCGTGAAATGAAGTTAAAGCTTTGTGCAAATTTAAAGGCTGTTTCATGAGGTTAAGACAAGTTTTGACACCTCACTTTCTTCATTAAAATTGATGCTGCGGAGCCAGCATTTCCTTCTATTGCTTAATTTTGAAATGATTAGTGATATAACAAAGACTTCTAGAGGCCTGTTTTGAGATATAACTCTAAAAACAGAGATTTGCTGTTATGAGAGTTTCACTGTTATGAGAATTCTAGGTAAAAATACAAAATTTGCATATTTAACATGTTTTTTTTTGTTTGTTTTATAGAGTGATGCACCTTTAGCTAGCTGATATTAATTGATTAGTTAGTCAGACTGTCTGCTAAATTTCAGTCAGCTAATTTACAGCCATACTAAAGAAAATAATTCAGCAAAAAGCAGACATGTAACTCAAAGTTTGCCAACTTCACTTTGGCAAAATAGTAAGACAATAGAGTTGTCTTACAAAAGTTTCCAGACCTTGTCAATAGTCACTGGACTGTAAAATCTTCTGAATGTTCAATTTTCTCTTTGATTTATGGAAGGGAAATGTAGAGTAGCTAACAAACTCAACACACCCAGAGAAAGCTGGTCACAAGTTTTGACAATAAGTAAGGTAACTTAGGTCAGTATGATGTAAAATGTATGTAGCTTTGAAGCTGTGATTATTTTAAACTATGGCCTATGTAACCTCTTTAATTATATAACAATTATATTACATAAGATATATGTGGAATTATATACATTAACTATGTTACACATACATATTTACCAGAAACTGTATTTTGCCTCATGGACAGTTAATTATAATATTGAAAACTGTAAATGGCTGACAGTGAAACTTAGAAGAGACCTTTTGGATATCATTTGGTCTAACACTATTCTTGCAATTTCACGATTAAAGGTTTTCTGTAAAGATGATGTTCAGTGAATAGCTTTTAGACCTTAAAAGGTATAAAAGCAAGAGGAAAGACTATCAAGTGAACCTTGAGCTACTGTTACCTCAGTGTTTCTTTTCAGAAGCGTCTTACGAGTTAGGTTAAGCAGTAAACACATGTTCATAAAAAGAATTAAAGGAAGATTTTTGCATGAAAACTAGAGATTCACGTTTAAGACTGAACTGAGCTGACATCTTAAATACCTGAAATATTTATAAATGTGTACAGTGAAATATACACTGCTCAAAAAAATAAAGGGAACACTTAAACAACACAATATAACTCCAAGTAAATCAAACTTATGTGAAATCAAACTGTCCATCTAGGATGTGTTATTTGAGTGTTCCCTTTATTTTTTTGAGTAGTATATAATATCTATGTTTTTCATTAGCATTTCAGTTCAAAAGGATTTGCATGTTTTAATTACCTATACTTAAGGTGTCTCTAAATATCCTCAAGGCAGAGAATTCTGTATTCTATCTGAGTTTGAATGTAAATTATGTTGATTTCAATTAAGTGCTAGTTTACAAAATGTGACAGTATTGTAAATGAACTTGTGCTTTTGTTGGCTTACAATATTACTTAAAGTTACCTTGACTGTAGTTAAACTGCTGTCCCAGAAGTTGTTTTAGGTCATGCATATTTTTGAATTACATTTTCCCCAAACAATTATTAAACCACCATTGCAGCCAAAGGCTTCTACTTGTGTTTATGTTGCTAACACTGTAATGTGTGTAAGATGCTGTGTGAGCTGGATGATCAATTCAGTTCTGGCGCACAGTCTCAACAAAACCCAACGCATGCGTAAATTGTGACAAGATTTAAATCAGGATCTTAAACTTTGCTTTTCTTCTGCATGGCAGTGTTTATTTATAAGAATATTTTTCAACAAGATTCTGAATTTTCACTTTTAGTCATTCCTGCAAACAAAGCACCATTACTGCTGATAAGTACTTTAGGAAAGATAACATTAATATAAGATCCTTATTGCTATGATGAACTGCAGGCAACTCAAATGGCTTCTGTTTAAGTATTAATAGAGTTCACTGAAGGGATTATGAAATACTCGCATAACTCAAGTGAACCTGAGTGGAATAGATGTTAAATTATCTTTCAATGAAAGAGTGCTTTGTTATACTCATCAATGAAAGATGAGCAAAGACTGTAATGTGTTTGACAATATGGATGATTGTGAAAAAAAAATACAAATCATCTTATGGCACTTGCTGGCTAAACCTGATGTACAGTTGTATATCATTTTCAAATATGAGCCATATTTTAAAAGTGTAACACTGCTACTCGATATTGCACATTTGCAAGCCGTAGCAGTCATCAGTTTTTGGGAGTTTACATGCATTCAGGTTCTACCACTCTGAAATGTATGCTTAAAAGTGGTGGATGCAAGTGTGTGTATGTGGGATCATGAGATTCTAATGATCCGATCTTTATTATTGCTTGAGGGATAAAACTGGAATGTAAACAACGAAGTTGGGAGTTGCACAATCTATACCAATTGTCCCCAGATATCAGTAGATAAATAATTTCAGAATAAATATAGTGACTGTAAATTGTACACACCTTTGCATCATGAAGAATACGTTTCACTCTGAAGAGGTACTGATCAGATCTTGTTAGCTGGAATGTTTGTCAAATTTGATTTAGGCATACCAAATTTAGCAGAAGTCTGAATTTTGTTTTCCTTCCTTTTCTGTCATGAGAGCTTCTTAGTTATTCATGTTAGGAGTGGAGGTGATTTCATGCCACATGTGTGAGAGAACAGTTACCATAATACTCGGTTTTAACAATTATATTAAAACAACAGCCAGACTTTTTGGAGCTAATGTCTTGAAACTATCTTTAATGCAGTTTGCGTGACTGAAACAGTCTGTGTGAATTCCATGGAGCTGTTAATCTTAAGTAGCACTGGTGTCCTTGAGCATCATTTAATTATACTCTTTAATACAAGATGTTTTGGTATTGACTATTAATAGAAACATATAATGCAAATTAATCATCATAAATTAAACTCTGATGGAAAGCGAAATTGATCTTTGCTTCAGTCTAAGTCTATTTAAAAGAGAGGTGTTGTGCAAAACATTTAAAGAATCCCCAGTAGGAAGTCAAGTGGATAACAACATAGAACAAGTGCTGGTGGATACTTGAACTGCATTCTTTCCTTCCAAAGTTGCAATTTGGATCTGGAAATGACATCTCTGTCAGTTGTTCTCACTGACCAGATTAATTGCCAAAAGCATTATATTGGAAAAACTGTATTTTTTATCATAGCAACTTTTATTCAAACAGAAGTTATACAGTGCTGTGGGAAGTAACATATTCGTGTTTTTAATTTAAAGCTTAGAAAATGTGACTTTTGGAACAATATGAAATGCATAATTAAAACACATCCTTTAATCAAACATGTAATGAATATCAACTATTCTTTTATTTTGTTACTTTATGAAACTTTTATGATTTAAACAAAATAACTTTGGATGAAACGCATCAAGCTGGAAAAAAAATAAGGTTTTGTTTTCTCATTATCTGTTCACTTGTTTTTCTGTAAAGAACATTAATTACTATATGAATGGTTCCAGAGCTGCAGGTTGTCAGTTGTTATGATTGTTGCCTTCAGCAAGAAAATAGTGGGTTTGAATCACAACTGGACTTCCTCTGCATGAATTTTGAATCTTCTTTCTCTGCATGCATGGGGTCTTTACAGGTACTCTGGTTTTTTCCACAATCTAACTACATTTTGAAGTGCATGCCTGTAAGATTTTCTTTTTTCTTTTTTTTTTTTGTCATGCATGTCTCTTTATCTCCTCCTATGATAGACTGGTAACCTGTCCAAGGTGTGTACTTCCTCTTGCCCTATGACCGGCACCCTAATCATCGCAACCCCCAGCATACTTTTGCATGTCTTAGGAAATATAATTTCCTTTCAGATTGCTCTTGCATTCCTGTGCTTTGCTTAACTTCATTTTCAACATTTCATACACCCTAAAAACAACTAATTTTGAGTCTTCCCCAATCTGTACCAGCATCCACACTAAAGCATGCCGTTTGTAAGTGCAACATGGTAGCACTTATGTATAGTGTGTCTGCTGATTTTTCTGGTGTAGCTCAAGCTCACCCTTGAAAACTAGAAATATTTTCACCTTTGAAAGAAGTAAAGAACCAAGATGAATTATTAAAATGGAATTTCATCAAAAGAAAGATTTTTTTTTTTTTTTTTCCCCGGACATCCCTGTCATAACTTAATAATCACTCGGAAAACATGATTTCATTCACACGCCCAACGGAAACTTTTGGACAGCTTCTCAGTATTATTTGATAAGAGACTCGTGGGTAGTGATGCCTGAAATGATTTGGACCCAAGTGCATAGTGAGAAGCTGAGGAGACAGGCACAACTGCAGTGTGCTTTCTTTCTCTCTCTCTTGTTTCCCCTTCCACCTCATTCGTGGTGTTTCAGTTTCCACTGATGGTATTTCACACATTAAGAAGAGATGCTGTGGGTTGTAAGCTTGCGTTATGATTTACTGCCAACCTCTCTGTTTTCCCATGTGGGGAAGGGCAGATACTGCACAGCAAGACCACCATTATCAGATCAGCAGCTGCAGTGTCAGATATCAGAGGTAGTAAACTCTCCATTTCATCTCCACCACCTGTAGAGGAGTGAAATGGATGAAATCCAAAAATGGTAACTATTTGCAGGGAACTAGTATATCATGCTGCTGTGATTATGAAAATGACAATGTGGTCATAACACCAGAAAGTGACAATAATGTTTGAAAACTTCTATTGTAATTGAATGAGGCAACCTTTTGGTTAGGATATTTTTTCCCTTGTTGGTTTAAGTTTTGTTTGCTTCTCTTGTTCTTCTATTAATGCTTGTCACTTCCACACTTCTGTTGTCCTCATACATATTAGTCATAGTTTTCATTCTTTGTGCCAGTACAAATTTAGTATAACTAATCAAATAATGAAGTTAATTTTCTCCTTCATCATGAGATTTCATTAATTAAATGTAAACTGGATTGAGTTTAATGGTCTTGTCACTTTAATTGCTATGTGGGACTTGGTATTAAAGGAAACAATCCCAACTTGGCATGGGCCGGTTACTAATTTCAACAAGTCACAGTTTTAAGACCACTAAAATGTCCCACCATATGGTTTCTGCTGTGTAAGCTATTTTTGTGTGTGTATGTCTGGTCAAATATAAGGTGTAGGTCAAGTCCCATCGGTCGGATGCAGCTGGACTTTACATTAATAAAAAGATGACTGAGGTCGTGCAGTATAACCTGATTTGTCCTAACTGTTATAGCAGTGGAAATGCAGTCAGATGTAAACTTTCAGTATATCTTGATTGTGTTATGTGCCACAAATCAAGCAATCAAGTACGAACATGCACACAGGAGAAGAAAGAAATTTCAGCATCACTCCCCTGATCTAAAAACAGCTTCCAAAGATGGTAAAAGTTGGCAACGACTATGGAGATTTTGGTGATCAATGACTATGAAGTACCAGTTAAATTTGCCTATTTTTTTTATTTTGTATTTTTTAGAAGAGCAGTGGCTTTGGCAGTAACTGGTCATGTCAAAGCATGGTAAAGAAAATGCAAATAACACATTTTACAGCTGTAACAATTTCGAAACCATTAAATTTTTACCGAAGGTTATCATACCGTCATAATTTCTTACCAGTCCATGCCTAATCCATTTCTTTTTTGTGTTTGATTTAAACTGATATCAGTGTTTGATTGCTTTGATTAACCTTTAGGAAGTATTGATCTTGAACAAAAGCCAAGTTCCAGAAATGAAGAATTCCTGGGGAAATGCATCAAATGTCACAAGACTGGGTTGAAGAACAAATAGTATTGACTGTGACTGTGGCCAATTTTTAGTTTACTCAATATTGAGTGTATTTCTTTACACTGAAAGGAGCTGAGCAATACAAACTGTAATTTAAAGTTGAGCTGAGGCCATTTGCATTATTTATTTGCTTGTTGTGACTTTATTCAAGCTGAGTGTGTTCCAGCTGTGTTGACTGGAGGCTTGCTGGCATTACATCTGTGGTTTCTGTCACCACTGCAGAAATGATTTTTGATCAAATGCTTTAAATTGTGTAGCGTACATCAGCTAAGCTTTTTCGAAGGTACGTGTCACCATTACATTCAAATGTGACACAGCAATCAACACCGTGCAATTAAACATGTTTGTACAACCCAGATGTTATTAATTACACGAGTGCAGCTCGAGCCATGCTTAAGTCAAGTTGAAATATTGTGTCCATATTTCAAGATGGACACAATAGAAGGCCATCTTGAAATGGCCTTCAAAACTCAACTCAAAGACGTCAGTAAATAAAGCTTTCTAGAAAGGTTTGAAACCTTTTAATAATTTCTATGCTGTTAGGTTTCTAAAACAAACAAAAAAAACCTCATAACCAGAGTAAGTAAATTACTTGCAGAACATTGATACTATAAGTTCATGTTCCCCAATGATAGCAAAAAAGATGTACCGATGATTAATTACAAAATTGTTTAGGCTATTACTATGTATCAAACCTTCTACTTTCGATAATCTCAACTGATTGTTGCTAAGCACAAACCCAATGGGTTGTTTGAATAGACGTTCACCTCATTTAAAAGCCTTGTGTAGTGAGAATTGCAGGCCTTAACCTCTCTCAACTTAAATTCCTTTCTTTTTAGTGTTTTAACTAAAAAACATAAAGCATGCCCCCGTGATTCATTTTGTGTTGGTGCCCAAAAGTATATCAAATAAAATAATAGATAAATAAATATAAGTACATTTGAAATGTGAGTAAATGCATCAATAGATTGTAAAATATGACTGCCTTTAGTATGAGGTTAATAATGGGGAGCTTATTTTTAAAAGTAGCATTTATAGTTGCAGGACTCCGAGTGTATGCAGTGCCATATTCATTTAGCTGTCTTTTGTTGTCACCTTCATACTAACCGCAACAAAAACCACAAAATATTGCAATGAAATGTTAAGTCCACATCAGACATCCCTGGAATAGACCAACAAGCTGGGTTTTGTCAATCAGTTAGAAATGTTTAAACTTGTGCCAATACTTGGAAAGTCATTAAAACATAAGATTACATTTCTAAATCTCGATTAAAATAAAGAAGAAAGTACATATGAGCTGTTTGCCATGATTAACATGGTATGATTTTCAAATTGCAACATCTGGATAAATTTCAGTATTTTTTTTTTTTTATGTTACAGAAAAGTGTGGACTGCACTGCATTGTGTCTGACTTGCCTTTTGAACATGGTTTTAATTCCAGGCAGGTTCTCAGCATTGAAAAGGCTTTATAGTAAAATAAATTGAGTTCTGTGAACGTTCAGGCTATCCTACAAATCTATATGGCACATTGCAGGTGCCAGATAAGGATTTTTATTTGAAAAAGATTGCTTGTGTACAGTTGTGCTGACCTTGGAAAGCAGTGTAAAAAAATATTTTTTCATTTCTTTGTAATTGTGATTTTTTAAATTTAAAAAAAATTTTTTTTTGACAAAACATTTTATTGCTCCCATGTCTCTCTGCCTGTGCTTTTGGAATTATCATACCTTTATGTGCTAAACCCCCAAGACAGAACCTTGTGACAGTCATGGCTGTGCTGTGATTAAATGGGGTGAAAGTCAGCTTATTGGAGCGACAGATTACTAAAAGTCAAAAGAAATCCTTTGTATTGTATCAGCTGCATGTGTTTGAAACCATGTGGTTAAGTGGTTTCTATTGTGCAGAGCGGAGCGCCTTGTGACATGGATAGGTCATTGTTGATGCTAAGCAGATGCAGATCGGTCATGGGTTTGGCTCAGTGAGGGTTGAGGGAATTATGGTGTAGTCATGAGATGACTAAGGCTGCAGGATTAGATCCTTTTAGATCTGAGTCTGATTTTCCCGTCCGAGAAAGTGGGAGATTTAGAGCACTACCAAGTTCTGTTGACATTATGCAGTAGCTGAACAAATTGACTTATTCAATGTTTGTTTAAACATACCTCTGACCTCGGTATCATATGTATGTATTTTTTATTTTATGTGTACAGTGTATAAACTATAAGTGTTATCTAGATGTTCAACCTAATCTTGCTCTATTGTTTTACTAATGTCACAATTGTGTTTTCAGTCTTAACTAGTTGTGATTTTTCTGTTCCGTTTCTCTGACTCCCTTAACTTTAATATGCTATGCTTGATTTGTGGAGATTGTCATGGCACTAATTTCATCCCTGTTTTAGCGAATCAACTTCATTCATTCTTTATCATGTAGTCTGATCAACTGCTTTAAAGTAAACCATCAAATAAAACGCACTTTCATTTCCTGTAATTGAGAACATAATTGACATCTTAGCAAAAACTGTGATTCTACTTTAATTTGGCTTTTTTTGTGTAAAACAAAATTCAGTTTTTACACAAACTGCTTTTACACAAGAGATTAAGAAGAGACTTTCCAAACACATTCATCGCTACAAGTTAGGATAAATTACAGGTTAAAAAATGTGCTGGGACAGTTGGCTCTAATTTAAGTTACAAAATGGTAATCCTAAGTCATATGGATTTGCATAAACCTGTTAAGGGAAAATACAGCCGTTAGTAATTAGATTAGACTGTCTTACCTAACAGACCATCAAATTTAGGTAATTTCATTTAGAGTCATGAGGATGTGGGCATTCCATTTTGTTAATTTAAATTTGTCTATAATTTTAAGAAATGGAAGCCTTAACTTAATCAACAAGTACTTCAATTCATCATATAAATAGTTCAGATTTAAGCAGTTAGGCAAATTTTAATCTGTAAATTTTGGCTGGTTGATTGAGTAGATAAAATAAGAAGCACATGATTGATTAATTGATCTTATGATCTTGAATTAACAAGCTCTAATTAAGAAAAAAAAAAAACTCAGCTTAACAATTTTTTATGTAGCATGCTTGTCAGGCAGTGCTTTATTTACAAAGACGGAGCATAAAAATGAAGTATCAAGTACTAATGAATAACAACTCCCTAACTATGACTACAAACTTGATTTGTTTCCAGGCATTGCTTTATAGATTCATAGAGAAGTTTTGATGTTCTGCGGGAACAAGGGGTGTGATGACACATCCAGCTCACAAGATGAGACGATGCCCAATATTAGGATGAGCCAAGAATGTTGTAATTCTTTTCTGAAAGCGTAGAATCCCTTTTTTAAGTAAATAGGTTAAATATTTTATTCATTACAAATTATTTTAAACAATGTGTACTCAATAACTTAATAAATTTCTGACTCTTGTTTTATTCTATGTAATCTCGTGGTGCTAATACACAGCCCTATTGGGTACGTACTGTTATTCTATGTATCATTGCAGTATGTAGACAGACTGGTGCTCCTTATATGTGTGGGTCTTACCATTTCCTTTGGTCATAACTTTCATAGTCAGTATTGACAGATGTCTTTTAAAAACTGTTTTTGTTCACCATAATTTTACATTTGTCACACAGCAAAAAACATCCTAAAATATGTTTCTCTTTTTGCTAATTGGAGTTCTATGTGAAACAGCAATCCATAAAGGAATGCTCAGAATTTGTCATATTTACACTATTCCAGCCTATGATACGACGGCACTCAGAGCTCTCTTTATTTTTTTGTTACTGTAGGCAAAAATAAAAATAATTGCATAATGTTGTACTTCCATTTCCCATGGTTTTTGCAGTTAAGACTTTCACTTCCTAGCCTTTTTGCTTGCATTTGCATCCTAGAGAACCTGGTAAAGCACACTTTAACACAGGTTGAAAAGTAATGAAAATGTTGCGTAATCGCGCAGAGTGAATATGGCATGCATAATGGCTTTTCATTTTTGTGTCAAGTGAACTGAGATCACTGGTTGCACTCAAGGCCACTCTCTCCCATTGCAACAACAGTGCGGTGAACCTTCACTCAGGACTCACTCATCTCATGATAGAAATTGTATCATCCTGCAGCAGGGAGCACCTGTGGTGTTGGTGACTGAAGACAAACAAGTTGAATTACATTTCCATGTCATGTAATTAGGATTTGTTAAAGGCAATTACCAAATCTGATGTCTGATGTCATATGCATCAGACATATGCCATCTTGATTGCACCTGGCATTTTAGCATGACTTTCATGTTAATATGTACTTGAATAGAAACATTTTCCCCGAAACATAATTTAATCAAAATAAGGGCAGCAAAACATGCCACCGTTGTGCTTTGAGCATTTTAATCTTAATTGGTTATGATACTTTTGTTGTTTATGCAGTTAAATAAGCACATTGGATAAAATACTGCAGATTATGTATCAAACAGAACAGTGTTTTTAATTATTTTATCAAAGAAGGGTCATCACAACAGAAAATTAAAACCATTTCATAGCAATGCTGTTTAAAGTGTTTTTATCAATAGTACAGTTTTGTTTTTCTTTTTTACTTTTATGCTGGTACCTATTTTACTTATTATACTCATCTAAAAAAGAAATAACAAAAATGTAATTTTCATCAGTATTTACTCAAGAAGTTAAATTCATATATTTTGTAGATTTAACAGATAATATTTGATGTATTCCAAGCCTTTATTTTGGTATTTAGATTAATTGTGGGTTCAACCATTTGAAAAAGAAAATATGTAGAATGTATTTAGTTTTATTCTGCTTGATTAGCAAGCAAACTAGCCTGGTCTAAAACCCAAATAGAATCTGTGGAGTATTGTCAAGAGGAGGAGACACCAAAGTCAATAATGCAGACAAGTTGAAGGCTGTTAAAGGAACCTGAGCTTCCCTAGCATATCAGCACTACCACGGGCTGATCACCTTTATGCCACCTGCATTGACTCTGTAATTAATTCAAAAACATCCCTGACCAAGTGCTAAGTGCTTCAATTGTACATCACAATAACCTTCACATATTTTTTCAGTTGGTTGATGTTCCTGTTTGAAAAATCGTTAGCTTTTTTTTTTTTTTTGGCAATACTACAAGGCTTAAATCGAGGACAGATGAACATTTTTTTTTTCTTTTGAAGACATTCCACATATCCAGAGGTTTGTCATTTCTGGAAGCTTGCATTTGAGCAGCTTGAAGTTGATGATATGCTGTTTAATCACAGGGAGGTCCATCCTCCTTGGCGCATTCCCAGTAACACATAAGTTGTTTGTAGTGGGTTGTGCATTTGGTCACATGAAACATGATGGGACTGCTTGTATGATTTGGGATTAGTTACTAAACAGGTTTATATATTCTTGAAAATTTAAACTCCAACCCTCCCCATCGGTTCAGTGTTGGTTTTTCGATTTTGAAAAAGATGGCTTTCTTCCTTTGCACCTGTAATTACATTGGCATGTCTGTAGGTTTTACTGGTTTACTCTTCAGAGGAACGTGCCATTGTTTAAGATCACATGCTTTACTGTGTCACTTTGTGATTGTAGTAAAATGAATATATGATCCTCCACTTTACTATTCATACCATTAAGCATAAACTGAGATGGGTCAAAGCGCACAGTCATTAAAAATATTCAGTTTAGGGGAAGGTTGTATCATTCAATGTAAGATGGGGAACAAAAAATCTAATATCTACATCTCATTTCTTTGTAAACTTTAAGAAGAAAAAAAATTAATTTTCAGTAGGCAAAGGCAAAAAAAACGAAACAAAAACAACACTGGTTGCAGCACCATTAACCTGCTGCTTGATTTGGGAAATTTACCTCCATCAATCCAGTCTTTAAAAGTATGTTTTCAAAAGACCTGGGCCAGAGGTACAGCACACATGTTACAGTGTCCTCTCAACCATCTCTTTGTCTCTGTGACCAAATTGTCTCAGATAATAGATTGTCTCTCTATCTTTAAACTACAGGTGGGTTGTGGAGATAAACACTGAGGCAGAGAGAGATAAGGCTGTATCAGCAGTGGCTTGTCAGGGAGTTTAGCCTGATCTCTTCTGTTTTTATATTCGAATGCAATCTCCCACTGAATGAAAGCCTTCTGAACCCTCACCCAGCACTACTCAATTCCATCATTAGACTACTGATGTTACTAATTACTTTTATGAGTTGATATGGCCCTTCTGTCGCACACATAATGATGAAAAATGTCTGCCTCTATAATGTGTACTGTAATTATGTTTCTTGCTTTTTATGGATTTTCTAAACATGAATGCATTTGTTCTGAATTTGACCTTGGCTAAAGAAGTATCACCTCTTTTGTTTAAAGTCACTAAGTCTTGAGTTACACACTAGAACTAAGGAGACTGAATCATTTTGCTGTGACGGATATGTTACGTATTTGATTGTAAGACTGCTGCCAATCTGAGATTGTCTTGCAGTTTCAGGTATGTTGTGGAGTTGTGAGTTAAGCTGATTTGTTCCTCTCTTCTACTACCCCACAATAACATCCTACAGTAACTATAACTTTTTGATTGCCTGCTTTATGTTTAGCGCAAGCTCTTGATAATGGATGGCTGTTGTGTAGAGGGCAAAGCATGGCTGTCCACATGCTGAAGTGTTTTAGAGCACTGAACTGTGAACATTAGGGCCAGTGCTGTGTAATATGCTGCTGTTGCTGCATGAGTAAGAGGGTGAGGAGGATGTAAATTGAAAGCTACATAAATGCACTTATGTACTATTTCCATTCTCAAGTTGGGCTAAAACTTGGAAGTTGTAGTTGGATTGAATTTTTGTGTTTTTATAAACTGGAAAAATTGAACTCTAGCTCTATTTAGTAAGATACAAATCTAATATATGGTACTTGTGGAGTACTCTTCATATGACTGTTTTAGATTTTAATAATTACTTCTTTGAGTATTGATGGATTTTTACCTACTGTTGGTGTATTGTAACTAGGTGAGAATCTAACTAATATGTGATTTGGAGTTAAACGTCAAAAGTTCTTATGCTAATTAAACCAGTGGAGGCTGATTGTAAATTAATTCAACTACATCATGTGTTGAGAAATAACACATGATTTTGTAACTATTTTTGTAACTATTATTATTTTGTAACTATTTTGTAACTATTTTTTCCTCAAGAAGTAACTTGTTCTACGCTTCTGTAAAAGCAGCGTCCCTAAACATCCTGTTCTGTAAACACACCTTAGGTGAGAACATCGAAGGACTTGGCATTAGAAAACCAATTACAACAAAAGTGTGTAGCAGCAGGAGCAACTTGATAAAAGCTTGTTTCTTAAATGTTTGTGTGCATATTGTCTGCAGCCGTACATGGAGATAAATTGCTAAAATATTAACAATGGATGTGTCTTGTTTATATTTTAGCCTTTCATCTCAAGAGAGACTTTCCCTTTACTAACCAGAGGACATATTCAAAATCTCTCTTTAATGCTTATTCATATAATATGAGATTTTTTTTCATGCCATGAATTTAGTTTTTTTTTCTATTTCTATCAGTAACCTGTACATCAACCCTTTAATCAACGAAGAAAGTGATGTCCTGAATACATGAATATATTGTACAGTTTTCCTAATTAATTCTTCAGAGTTTAATTAATGGATTTTTAAAGATTTTTTTAATTAATGTTTATCCTTGAAATTTACATTAAATATCTGACTAACTGGTAATTTTTAAAAAAGAGATAAGTAAAATACACAGGTTAAAGAATCAACTTTATAAGAATTTCATATCAAAGGCACAATATCTGTTTGATTAATTGAAGATGTCAACAAGTTGTCGTTACTTCCCTAATTAAATTATGAGATATTTTTTGTTGTCTGGGACAGTGAATTCGCAGCAGTGGCCATGCATCAATGCATTTATATATATATATATATATATATATATATATATATATATATATACACACAAGCACGCAATTTACGAAGATCAAACTTCACCACACTTGAAAACACACTCAAAATAAAAAGAAGTTGGAACTCCACGTTGTTGACTTGCCTCTTGCAGACTTTTACCAGGCCATTTAGCTTTGAAGATGTTGTAAAGCTGTGTGCAAGTCAAACATACATTTCCCCAGAAGGAAACACTGCTACACTATTTCTCTGCCACATCACTTTTTTCACTCTAATGAAACAGATGGTTGTTTTCAGGTTTTAAAAAACCTGAACTTGTCTGTCTTCCTTTTTGCTCCTGTACTCTTTCTCAGACAACTGCCTTTGAAATGAAAGAGCACTGCAGAATGCTCACCTTTTTATATTTATAAAGTAGAGTAATTTTGCGTGAATACTTCAAAATCGATGGCTTCTTTTTGTAACTTAAAAATACTGTGGCTTTATTAGAAATCAATACATTGTACTCATTATCCAAGGGATTTGCAACCGAGTAGGACGACTTTCTTGAAATGTACAGAATGTGTATTGAACTTGAAAAACACAACAGGCTATTTACAACACAGGATATCTGTGCAGAAAAACTGATAAATAAAAACCACAAATGTTATTAACAATGAGCAAAAAACAGTGCAATGATTGTGCAAATGCCAGAAGGGTTGTAAACACTTTATTAATGCAGAATGTAGGTTTCATAGTCTCTGCCACAGTTGGCCTCAAACAAGTGAGGATGACTTGGAGCAGAGTACAGACTCCACATTAACAGACCATTAACAGATAATGTGTAAAAAAAATAAATAAAAAAAATTCATTATTATTGCACTTGTATTCAAAAACAACTGATAGAAAGAGATTAACAAATTTTCATGTCAAATTTCTAAACATTATTAGACCAAAATGATCTGAATATTGTCTTTGTAGTTTTTTTATTTAATACCCGTTCTACTTTGTGTTTATATTGTAAACTTGTTAAATGTTCAGTATGATGTATACAGCTTGAAGTGGATTTTTTTTTTCTCACAATGAACCAGAAAACTTTTATTTTAAAGACAAGATGTCTAAATGTACATTTAAGAAGAAAAAAAAAGTTATTCAGTCTAAGCAGCAAGCATGTTCCAAGGTACGCTTTAAACTACAACATAATTATAGAGACTCAATGTGGTGAGTAATTGAAAGGGTATGTCTGCATAAACAGAACATGAACTTGTTTATTCTGATAAGCCAGAAGTGCTCTTATAATGATGACTTAAAGCAAGAGAATATGATGCAGCGAAGTTAATTATTTATTTATTTTTTGTTCTGAAAAGACACAGATACAGTGTTTACTGTTTATTCATTATGAACCTACAGCTAACATGACCAGATTGTTATGAGCCCTTAATAGCCCACGGTTGACAAATATTACTAGCTAATAATTGGAGTGCATCCTTGCGCAGAAAAATGTGTACGTGAGGTGCTGTCCCTCTCAGAACTGTCGCTTCTTTCAGAAGGGTTTTTAGCCATCTCATAAGACAAAGATGGCTTAAACATTTAGTAATTGACATAACAATTTTTATGTTAACTTGGTCTCAAAATTTCTCTGACCTCAATCCATTTGAGCTTCTTTACTTGAATTGTCACTTTCACTGTGCTGTTAATATTTTGTGAAATGACTGCAGAGGAAACTTTTCAATTAAGTTTTTATTCAGGAGGAGCTAGGTTCAGTGTGGAAATGTTTTTTTTCTACATCTATTTTGGAATGTTATGCATTAAGATAGAGTAGAGTGGCACAACTTAACTGTTGACTTTAGAGATTTAAAGTGAGCGTTGTTTGTTTTCAGACAGAATCAGTGACAGTCGTTGAAAATTGATTTCCATCCATTATGTGACTCACAAAACGACTCTTGAAAACCTCAGCCATTTTTTTTTTTTTTGGTTATGTATCTCTTTGAGCACTCTTGAGTTGTCCACTTCATAAAGTTTGCAGCAGGATTCCTGCTGGCCAATGTAAATCACATACAGTGTTCCCATGTCAACCAGGAGAAGATTTGCAGTAAGCTGCTGGAGGAAATGACTTCTCTCTTCAGGGTGGCTGGTTGTTCAGGACTGACTTTTCTAGTGAAAGGGATCAAAGCAATCATAGTTGGCCCTCTTAAGAAAGATAGATGTACAAATGTGAAGAATCAAATCTGCTTCAAAAGAGAACACCACTGGGAGACTGAGAGATGAGAGGGCAGTGAGTGAATGGGAAACCAGTGTGAAATCGCTCTTGTTGCCACACCACGAGAGAAGAGAACATAGCAGTCTCCTGCTGTTCAGAGTTCTCACAGAGTACGTCAGTTCATAATGTGCTTGGGTGTACGTCAGGCAAGATTTCAAATCAAATAAGCACTTATTGTGACAAAAGAATTATGATTGTTTTTGTTTACAGTAAAAACATCTATCGTTGTGATAAAGACACAAGGACTGTAGAATATTAACAGTGAGAATGTTCCTACTTTCAAACAGATGTTTGGTTTCTATTTATGATTTTAAAACAATCAAGTTAATAAATAGTAACTTAATCCAGACTTTTTGACGTTTTTTAATGTTTGAGATATAAGAATAAGCTGTGCACAAATGAACATCCGTCTGCTCTGTCTGACTGACAGACAGAAATCAAACATGTCGTCTGAGTTTGTATATTGACCGTTTTGTTTTTTTTCTTCCTGAATATACACTTAGGTCTGTGTATGACCAAAACTGTCTCCAGCATTTGCTTCGGTTTACTCTCACTGGTCTTAGGATGCATAGCTTGATCTGAAGGTTTTCAGCTTGACTGGACATGACTAGGAAATGTATAATCAACTACAGATAATGCCGATGCTGCTTCTAATTTTCATTTGCAGTGACTTTCCAAGTTTCTTATTTGTAGGCCTCTTCAGTTTTTTTCTGAATATTTAAATTTTGCTTTAAAAAAATCACTACGTCCTAAAATAAAAAAAAGAAATCACAACAATAGCTTTGACAGTTTAAAAAACAATTATTCCTGGTTCTGCTAATGTAATTGTGTACAATGAGAACAGTTGTAATAATGCTATCTATAAGTCCTTTTGTGGTTTTTGATTTTGACAACCCGACTTTAGCTAAAACATCTAACACTAAATGTTGGAGAAGTGTTTGTTGTGAAGAATATTATACTTTTTTTCTGTTCTACTTTTTTCATAGATTATGAGAAGTATAATCAGTGCAAGTTACCTTGCTTATCTGGTAAGCTTGATGTAAAGTTATTGAAAGGCTGTGGCAGTTTCTCACAATATTAAAATACAATGAGCTCCAGGCTAATTTTCAACTTTAGTCTTTGAGCTACACAGAAAGTTCCAATGTAAGAACAATACATGCATCTTGCTAGTCTTTGGAATAATGCCAACCTGAAACACTTGCAGTAGAGAAAACATTTTTTGTCTGTTACATATAGTTGGATATATGACCTCTACTTCCTTTTCAGTATATTAGGCTATATTGATTTTCAATATCAAAAAAAACAAAAAAAGCCAACAGCAGACATGTCTCATCCTGTTTGCATTTCTGCATCAGCCAAGAACTCTATTTTCAGAAGTAGAAGCACATTTCTCTCAGATAATCTTCCATAAAGCTTTCTCACTTTATTCCTGAGTGTCCAGATGGGATTTTCCCGACATTGTTCAGTGTTTGTATAAAGAAAATGGCTGAAGTGAAACAAAGAGATAAATTTCCATTTGAAATGAAGCGCTGATAGCCTGCAAAGCATCTTTGATTTTGTCAAGTCTGCTTTGATATGAAGGCAGTGATGCTTGTGAGTGGCCTGTGGTTCTCATCCAATCAGAATGTGGCACGAAAGCTGATTTCTTAGCTTACTGCCCGCTTACAAAAGGAACCTCGTGAGGAAGGTGTGACATCAAACACTATAGACAGATAGAAATGCCTTCATTCCTCGTAAAGCATCAGCTAACTGTAGCCATCACTAGCAAACTGTTATATAATAATAAGCATTTTATTTTGGTGTCCTTCAAGACACCTAATTACACATTACAAGAAAAACACACAAAACAAGAATACAAGTTCATCTAAAAATTAGACTTGGTATGCACTGGATTAAGTTTGACTTGGCACCACAGTATTTATGCAAAACATGATTGAATTTTTAGCTGGATTTGTTTCTCTTGAAAGAATCCTAAAATGACTGTTTTGTGCTTTTTCTGCTTGAAATTAACTGATGCGAAGTAAATTTAAGTAAAGTAAAAGGTTATGATGAATGTGCACTACGTGAAATAAATCACGTTTTATGTTTTTGTAAGACATGAAAAAATTGTCCATTTGCTCACCGAAGGGGAAATAATTTTCCATAATGGGAAAAGCAAGATGATCATAATACCAGCAAAATGTTCAAACTGTGAACTTTAAATAAACTTCCCTACCTGTGGAACAGTAATGAAGAAATGACTGCAATTTTTTTTAAGTGGATATTTTGAAAACTAAAACAGTCACTGGGTTTATTATTTTAGTGAGTATTTTAGACACAAGTTCTTTGTCAGAAAAAAAAAAAAAATCAATGTATTGTATAAACATCAGTGAAATTGGCTAAGGAGATTAATCTCTTTTTGAAAAAATATTGACCCAATGAAAATGCTTTTTTGGTTAAATCTGCACAAGGTTCTATCTTGTGTATTAGTCACATCTGTGCAAGCAAAAACCCTTCAGGGTGTGCTGATACATGAATGGCGTAAAATGTTTTTTTTTTTTTTCTTTTTCATTTTCATTTTTTCCCCTCTTTGCTCCATCCAGGTGGGCAGGCAATAAGGCTTGACAGAAGATGCGACGGGGGCGGTGGCTTGTCAGATGGCTGGGGACCGGAATGGCAATCCTCGCTTTGCTTACCCACAGCTGGGGCCAGAATACAGAAGGTATGAGCGGCCTGTACCTAGTCGATCATTCCTTGGCGTCTCATTTTTCCACACTGCAAAGACGAAGCATGCAGAATGTGTAAAGTAATTCTTATTCTCTCTGTAATATGACCTGCTTTATCTCCCACTGGTACAATTTGTTGTTTCTGGAAAATGATTTGCCAGAAACTGGTGCTGTTCCTTGTGGATAAGTTTGAAAAATCGTTCTAAATTTTGGGAAGTAAAAGTTACTACTTAAAGATTCTTCATTCATTATGATGTCTGTAAAATAAATACAGCATAAGTTATTCTACTAATATCCAATAAACTGAAGATTAAGCTAGTTATTTTGTTTCACTTGCTGAAGTTAAAGAGGTTCACAAAATTTGAAGTAGACTGTAGAGACCACTGAGAAGTCAAATGATCACCCAACGCTGTACAAAGTTGTACTATGAAAAGAACACCAGGCTTAAAGAATCCTCACCATCGTCTTATCCAAAACTTTAAAAAGTCATTATTTAAGGATGAGTTTGAATTTAGCTTTTTTTGTTGCACAGTTCACTGATCACAGAGGATTCTCTTTGAATATTTTAGGTTTTCACGCTGAGACTGCGATTTTTAATCTTCCAGTTTCAGCTCAGTGAGTTTGTGGCAAGTGCCAGTTAAAAGCAAACTCCAACTGTATGAGACTGACATTTTTGATTAAACACAGGTGCGGCGCAAAGCTGCACGCACAGTGAGATATGCCACAGTCTCTTAAGTGAATGGCAATGTCGCTTATCTACTCTGTCAAAACGTCATGCTCTTTTGTTTTAAAACGGTTTCATTTAGTCTTTCCTTGCTTGGCTTCTTTGAATGTTTCACAGGTTGAAAACACTTAGATAAGAGCTATACTTGCTGAATAGTTTATTGTAAGTTAAAAGTTTCTTTATTGCTTCCAATAAAAATATCTTGACAGTTTACAGATTAATAGTAGTGTCTATTTCTGAAACACTTGCCTATTCTGGTCATCAGTTTAACAATGGCTAATTCTGGATTAAATCTTAAATTGAGGTCAAGTCTGCATTTCTCTGTAAATTATCATAACAAGATATCCAAAAAACCAAACATTATGGAAAAGCAATGTAATAATTGTAAGTATCACTGGTGTTCTATGGTATTTAGGGATACTGACCTTGGAATCAGTATTTTCTCTGTTTTACAGAATGTCTAATATTATCAGAAATGCTTGGTAACAGTTATGTTGTATATCTTTTTTATCTTTAAGGTGAAGGTACAAGAGTTCAGTTGTCTAGACAGCACGTAATATCCACATTATACTATTTTGCCTCAGTCTTGCTGTCTTTCTCAGTATTGTGGCTGAGACTCAATTTTCCTTTGTGCTTCCCACGTGTCTTGTTGTTTTTTTCAAATAGCATAATTTTCCCAGGTGTCTAATTTTTCAAATACTGTCTGTTGACAAGTTACAAACCTCCCTCCTACAGATTTTTGTGGACGTTAAAAATACTGTAACTGAGATGCCAGACATGGATAACTGATAAAGAACGACTTCAAGTACTAGTTTAAAGGATGTAGTAATGAACTAATATCTTTGCGATGCAGAGGCTCTTAATGCATTGATAAAGTTATACTCCCTTCAACATACTAACTGCTTGAAGCAGCTGACAGCTGTCTGATCTACAACCTATGTGATTCAGCTCATAAACATTTGATAACTTACGGGCGCCCACTGACCATGTATGAAATATTGAACTTTGTTCACCTATAGCAGATCATTGAATACGGAAAAAGAATAAAGGATATGGTGACATCACTGCAAAAAGTAAATGACTTTGTCCTTATGTTACTTACAAAATGTGAAACATCACCTTAATGTCTGAAGATTTTAACTTATGTCAAATGTGTGTTCAGATATGCTATTATTCATAGAAAAGCACAAGTGTGACCATGACTTAATAATCATTTACAGTGATTTACCATTTCTTAATACTGGTTTAAGTTTCTGAGTATATGATTTAAAAGGAGGACAAAAGAGGAGTAAAAGGTGTGTGGAAGAAAAATCCTTTCAAGCACTGCTGTATTTTATGTTATTTACTTATTTTATTTATTTTCATTTTTCAGGGAGTCAGTGTCCTCACACATTTTGATCTTTAATCTGGAAGCCTGCTCTTGTGCAGGTTTGACTTTCAGCATCACCTACCATCTTGATAGACCAGTGTAGGAGGTGAAACAAAATTATGTATACAGTTTTATTTAATTGTTATTTTAAAGACATTTGTTGTTGTTTTTTTTTTATCTATTATGGTATGACATTTTATTCCAATATAGGCGATGCATTGAATATCGTGAAGCTTGGCTTGTGACATTCCAAAATCCTAAAGATCAGAGAGACGAGAGTCACAATCTGCTTTTTATTTAAGTGAGTGTTGCTGTTGTTGTAGACAGAAATGATTTGGAGACCTACAAATGATCTCTGATTGGATCAGACTGTGTGCGCGTGTGTATGTGTGGGGTGTGGGTACTTCTGACTTCTGGGGGACATAAAGAATAAGTCTGTAGCTATAGCCAAATCTTAAATATTATGTTTTCACTCACTTTAAGTAGGACTGGCCCAATATATCGCAATATAACAAGTGATAAATGTGTGCAATATTTATACTGCAACAGACTGCTTGGATTACAATATCTTTTTGGCTGCTGTATTCCAAGTGTTAAGAACCTTTTACATGTCGGTGTAATATTTAGCTGGTTGAAAAGCGTTGCACGGCAACAGATCCTCAAACAGGACACAAGTGATGCTGTCCAAAATGCTAAAGATCACAGAGTGATGAAAGCACAGATAAAGAGAAAAAAAGAATAAAATAGGCATATATCACAACTGACATCACTAGTGAAGGAAAAATTATAGTTGTTCTTTTGGAAAAGAAAAAAACAAAAAAACAAACCTGTGAAACCTGTGATATTTGTGTTAATTTCCCTCCGGTCTGATACATTTAAATAAAACATAACCACCCATGTTTTACATTCATTAGTAATCAAACAAGTAAACAGAGTTCACATGTGTTTAATTTTAGCTCAGAATAAACGCAGCTGTTCTGTGAAGCCCTAAGAGGTGCAGAGTTGTTGTGAAGGTGGTCGTCACTAAATACAGGACAATACTGGAAGAAAACCTCTTAGAGGATGACTTGAAACAGGCGTAAAGGCTTGACTCTCAGGAGGACAGTGGCGCCAAATGGTCAGACCTGCAGAGAAATGATTTGAATTATATCCATGTGTCCAAATGACCCAGTCAATCTTTAGAACATAAATCAGATCAAGTATCTGTGTTACGACTTGGAAATTAGTATCTTAGTATCTACTGATACCATCCATTCAGTCTGACTGAGCTGGACCAATTTTGCTAAAAAGAACAGGGACATATTTTTGCCTTCCCAGTGTAAAACTAGTAAAGACACACTCCACAGCAACAGCTGTAATTGCAGCAAACAGTGGCTCTTCAAAGTGTTGAATTCTTTGTGATAGTGTGTTACATTACATCACACTAAAACGCATAAGCCTTTGATTGTAACACAATAAAATTTGAGCAAGTTAAAATAAATATGAATGCTTTTTATAAAGAACTATACTTAGGCCAGTGTTTCTCAATCCTGGTCCTCAGGGACCACTGCTCTGTTTGGAGTTTCCCTTCTGCCAGACACCTGGCCTGAATAAGTGGGTGATTAACAGGCTTCTGCAGCACTTAATGGTATGCAGCAGCTAATGCTATCATTTGAGTCAGATGTGCAGGAGTAGAGACGCATCTAAAATATGCAGGGCACTGATCCCTGAGGACCACAGCTCTGACTTGGTCTCTCATAGATCTAATCGGTGTGAATAATCAGAGGTAATTTATTCATGCTTATTAGAATAAATCAGTGAGAATCTGATTGTCCGGGACAATCTGGACAAGTCACTTTTGCAGAAATACCTGCCGATATCCAACACTTCATTAATCTGCAAAGTTATTGCAAAAGTTGATTAATTTCAAATGAATCACCTTTTTCTACGAATAAAATTTTTATTATGCATCAGTATCTAAATATTTCCCAATAAGGAATGGAATAGACGGATCCTAATCTTTTTTTGCTATTGTAAGTCCAGTGCTTTATAGCACTTCAACAGTGACTGAAATATTTAAATCCGTCTTAATGCTTGACAGAGGGGCACACTGTGTCTATACATGCAAATATCCCACTCCACAAATCCAGATGTCATCCAAATCCACGTACACTCACAGGTGCTTAACTCCGCTTAGCAGTATCTGGGATTGTGCATCAGTTAATGTGACTGTGGACACTTCTGCCATCAGCCTTTCCTTTCAGTCTTCCTCCATCTCGATCCAGTCCTTCCTAGCCTTTCGCATCTGCACTTCTATTCTGACCCACAATAGTTTGTCTATTTTTGGGATTGTCTGATAAGGAGCCAGATGTGCAGACTGTGTCTGACAGCAGCCGTTGCGGTCCATGGGATGGGGGATGCAGTGGAGAAATGAGGGGAGGAGGAGGAGGAGGAGGAGTTTTTAATCTGTTCGCCACCAGGCTGTAATCAGGCCCTGGGCTTTACAAAAATGGAGGGGGAGAGGGAGGGCACTGTTGTGAAGTGTGAGCCGCCTGTGGTGTGTTCCAACAGGCCCATCCTGGAGCACAGTGTGTGCATGCTGATCTGTGGACTTAAACTGTGATTGCAATATTTGCCCTGCTCTCTGTGTGGTTTCCCTACAGGGGAAGAAAGGGAGCGGGGCAATGAGGGGGTAATCTTAACTGGGAAAGTGGAATCTGCCCAGGAGAAAAGTAAAGTATACCCTGTGTCCTTCATTATCAGCCACCAATAATTTACATCACATCAGTTTCTCATGTCCACCTTGGTCTCTGAACCTTTATCAGTTCAACAATTAAATAACAGTGAGACGTAGTTGGGAGTCTGAGAAGTAATGAATCTTCTTTTTCCTCTAAGTAAAGACCCAGTTAAAAAAATTATGAGTGACCCAGGCTGTCTCCATAGCCTCATTATTAAAAAATCTCTTATTAATAAATTAAAACTATTTAGAGAGGTTATTTCAACTTTGAGAAGAACAATGGATAAATACTTCAAAGAAACTCACATTTTGCAAACACTGGATAGGTTTTAGCATTAGTTGCATAAAATAGGATTTCATCAAGCTGGATGATGTTTAGATCCTGTATTCCCTTGAATAAATCCCTGAACTCTGTCACCAGAGCCGCATGACTGCATTCACACAACTGTCAATTATGCTACAGTACTGCTGCAATACAACAGAGGATGACTAATGAACACTGTCTAAACTATACATGTTGAACATTTTTTCAGAAATTAGAAATATTGTTAATAGTCTTAACTTAATTGATACAGGACAAGTCTGATGCAATGTCAAAAGGTAAGGACAAAAAGTTGTCTGTTTATGCAGCAGAAGAGTATTTGGCTTAAAAACAGTCTTCAGTCATACATTTGACAGTATATCTTAAGTTTAAAGTTTTTCTTTAAATGGATCTTTCTTTAAGAGAAAGAAGAAAAGTATCTATTCATAACACTGCCTAAAAAGGGTATTACATACTACAAGTAATGGAGTATCATGATTATTGATGTATTTTCACTGCAAAAATTGTCTTGGTCATAACAAAGAAGTTTTTTTGTTTGTTTTTTTTTAAGTTTTTTTTTTTTCTTTTACAATAGTTGTCAAGTTTTCTAACTTTAAAATTTTTGCTGATTTGTTTGAGCTTAAAAAATGGAGAAATATCATGAAATCAAATTTTTTCATTGCAACTGAGTCTGTAGGTATTTGCTAATGTAAACATGTTGACTGGTCCACAAATTTAGCGTAAATTAAACTCTTTATTGCTATTTCACTTAAAGTTCTTCACATCATAGAGGAGTGAATGACAAGTTGCATCTTGGTCTAATTAATGCAAATTAAATATGCCCTTCTACTATTGCACTTTGCAACTCACAGTAACAAAACAAACCATAAAAAAAACACTTTAGGCTGTTGCTTGACCACCATTGTTAATCCCTCATTATCACACATGGGAGTTTATGGTAATCAAGCGAGTGTTAACAGCTAGTAGCATTAGTCTGGCCCAGGAGAGCATTTACAGAATTATGTATTATTCTGTGTGATCTGAATGGTAATGCACAGCTTTTAGAACTATATCTTGTGTTTTGCCAGCCTGCTGCTTTTAGGCTTCTAAATATGTGGCCTGAGTACATGCCACTAAGCCATTTTGCTTAGCAACTTGAACCTCTAGACCAGTGTTTCCCAACCCCTGTCCTCAAGGCTCACTGCCCTGCATGTTCTGGGTCTTTCCTTGCTGGAGCCTGGCTGATTTCAATTGAAGGCTGATGAACAGTTGTTTGCTGAACTAATATCAACTGAATCAGGTGTATTAAAGCAGGGAAACATCTAAAACATGCAGGGTAGTTTGCCTTGAGGATCACGGTCTTATGAAGTCTTCAGACAGGTGGTAGTGGACTTTTCAAAGAACATTCTTCTGAACCAGTTACAGTTTTAATGTAATGTAACATTAAAACTGTGTCCTTGTTTGATCTCTACATGTTCTTTACTGCTGGATCTTAAATGGATCATTGATCATATTGTGCATTTGTCCAGTATAGTTGTTTTTAAATTTGCTACAGAAAAATTGCACTTGCAGTTTAAGATTTATCCTTCATTTACAAAGTTTCCATGTCAATTTCTGTCTGGTGACATGCTATTTTAGAATCCTGAGTGCAAAATTCACTCTGATATTGGAGAGAAGAAGACATATATTTTAGGGAGAGTGTGAAGTCTATTAGGCTCTGTTTCAAAAAAGCCATTGACCTAAATTAAATGTGACAGGTACAGCTGTCACAATGGAATCGGAGTATATAAGCCAAACACATCTTACTTTGACTATAATTGGAGTGAATTAAATATTATATATTCAACTCATACAAATATCATATTTAAAGCATTATCTTCAGGATGGTTAGAATGGAAATCTCATTCAAATTAATGCTAATTTGAATGTCATCAATCATTTTTCTGCTTCCCTTTTAACAGTGTATACAGCATGGCATGGGAATGACATACCTAAATCAAAATATCTAGATTCTGACTTTAAAGCATTGTTCAACCTAACCTCAGTAGGTTGCATTTGAATAAATTGTAATTTCATCAAGACCTATTTTACTGATTTTATTCAGAAGGTGCAACTCGTATACATTTATTACAGATAGTGATATAATTAACCATTTGTTTCAGTAATTTTATTAATTGATTTTCTGATGACAGCCTACAATTAAATTTCTCAGAAAGCATAAATATTACTTAAGATAAATTTAAAAGCAGCTTTTCATACAGAAATGGTGTTGAAAAAGTGTCTATGTCCTGAACATTATATGCACTGTAGAAATGGTCAGGGCTCCTTTTGCTGCTTTTACATCAGTGTGATGCAGCATTGAAGAAGTTAGAATGTGGCTAAGCTGAGGTATGAGACATGCTTGGTTCCAGTAATAGTGGTACTTATACTTATATGTTCAGCCAGTTTAGTAAGGCAATGTCCTTTTGATGCTTTTCCTCATTGTTGATGGTGTCGGTGGCCATTTCATGAACAGCTTTCATCAATAGACATAGTAAACAAACTTTTTAGTCACTTCTAAATTGTCTGTGATGAACCTGTGACAAAGACAAGCACATTCCACTTTGCTCTATTCACTTGGAAATTACTTTGCATTTTTTAAAGAAATTTTATCTCATTGCTAGATTAAACTAACAGATATTATTTGACAGTCAAGCCTTCGGTCTTTTTTTCAAAGCTGTGCAATTGTATTAGTGAATTACATGGTGCATCTTTATTTAACATCTTAGAAAATTGTTTGTCAGTTACAAAATTGTCAAACTTTGTTTAGATAAATATACAGATACTTTGTTCAGAAAAATAAAGTCACTAGATCCAGCAAAATAATAATTTTCATCCAAATAGGCAGGTAGAAATTCTCATTAAGTATGAATAATGATTCAAAACTATTTCTGAACTGTTGAACTTTCCATAAACAATATTGTATGCCGAAAGCATTTCTGCATATTTAAAGTAGTCAAAAGTGTTTATGAAAGCAGCAAAACACCTGAACCTGCCTTTTTATTCATGGGACTATGAAATCCAATGAATGGTGAACTCGAGAGATGCACTGTTTACAAACAAAACTAGCTACCTTCCACGATATAAGCCTTGCTAATAAGTAACCTTTTTGAAAATCTACAGACCTCAGAGAGTGATGATGCAGGCTTGAGTTTTGCTACATGGCCCAAATATTAATTTTTTTTTTTTTTTTTCTCCCAATTTGTTACACCAGCATTGGCACATTTTTGAAGAATGCATTTTTTCTAAGAGTAAATGTCATGTTCATTTCATGATAATTGGTTCTGTGTGTAACTTTGATATTTTGTTCAGTTTTTGCATGGTTATAAATATACTGCTTGGGTCTTTCAGACTCTATACAGAATTTTTTATTTTTTATTTTTTCATAATGTTTAGCAATCCCCGGCAGTGGTGAGGTTTGCAGTAAAGATTCTACAGAATCTTTTCCAAGATTGACTGTTCTCCATCCCAAAGAGCATATATTGCACACTTGGTTTCCCTTCCATAGAAGGCAACCAGCTTGTATGTCAACTCTCACTAAGACATACACAGACAGGTTTGATTGATGTGAACTCAACGGTGTTGTAAGGCCTGAAATAGGAAAGCTTGTAGTCCCATCGTGCTTCTCACAAGTTGAATACTTCTCACCTTCTGGCACAATCGACTGTTAATGTGCAGCACAAGTGTATTTGTACAGCACCAGTGGGATAAAGAGCACAGTCAGGTTGGTCCTTGTTAGTGCTTGGTGGCTGCTTTCAGATGTGCTGGGGATTAAAAGGTGCAAGTGAGGCTAGATGAGGTCAAGTTGTCTCCTGTTGCTGCGGCACTGAATGAGACATGAGACAGCTTCTATTTTATTTGCAGTTCAGAGAAACCTTCAAGTTAAAAAGTAGCATGCAGTCTAAGCTCAGAACATGATCAAGATGAGCTTTTGCAGTTAATCACAGGTGTTGAAACCTGTATTGAAACCTGAAATGTCAGCCTTTTCATATTAGTATTTTTATCACAAAAAACCAGAATGGGCTGAGGATAGATTGTTCGTCTATATATTTCCATAATTCTAAGTCTTATACTCCCATTTTACCATCCATCCATTCGTTTGTTCTTTCATTCATTCAAATTATCCTATCAAACAATAGGTGGTTTCATCAGTAAGTGTGTGGTCATCTGATGCTATAGCCAGAAAGTTGTAGCATCGTAACATAATGAGGAATTAAGGACTGAAGGACAAAAGGAAATGTGAAAAAATAAATTTGTAGCTACAAATATTTTTCTATACTTCTGATGCTTTTTTTTTCTTTCTTTTTCACAATTATCGAGCAGAAATCCAACTCCGTGCATTTCCAGTCTCTATGCAAACCTTAGTATAAAGAATACAATGAGGAACGGAAAGGTGAAAAGATGAGAAAACATCAATTATAACGTTCCATTATGCTGAAAAGCATTTTAAATAGAAAACATCACTTGTCGTTAACAGCTTTAAATATGTCAACCAGTGGGAATGTGAGCATCAGTTTTTGCTTTGTGTATGTATTCACATGCAGTGCTCTGATCATAGTATACGCCTGTTGTCACTGAAAATGGAGGTGCTATTCTTTATCTCTGCTTGGTTCTTCCTCTTTTCTTGGAACCTGATTCCTTAGATGTTTCTCCCCTAGTGCCACAACTATCACTTAAAACCTACACACACCTTCGCACACATCCAAAACAGATCATATGATCCTCTAAAAAGATGTGAGTGCAAGAAACTTTTATGCCCTGTACACGCACATGCACATGCATGCTCTTTGGGTTTGCAAAGATTTTTTTTCAGATCAGACTTGCAGAGTTTTTTTTTTTTTTTTTTTTTTGCTTGTTTGTGTCTTAGATTTCAAGGTGTGACCCACTTCCTCTATTCATCATGTTGCTATTATGGGAGACTCCATTTTCTTAGCAAAGAGGTGTGGATTTTCTAATTGCTCCAAAATTGTTGACTGAAAATTAACAGTGCACATGTCTTAAGGAGCTTTTAAAGACGGATATATACATATCAATAATAACTGTATGTCTCAAGTCATTGAAAGTCTTTAGCACAACATCCTAACATAGAATTATATGAAATTTACATTTTTCATAAATTTGTTTCAAATAATCTACAAATTTGAACATTTCTTAAGGCTGTCACATTCAAAACCTTTCCTCTGAGCATTATGTGCTTCTAAAACATGGCTCGTGGGTATGCAAAACATGGCTCCTGGGTATCCATATTTAATGAGAAAACTATCCTGTTATGTACCTACTAACAGGTGCACAGTTGCACAACTAAGGCCTGCAACAGAAGGTGGGTGTGAAATACTAGACTGGTGGTTGTTGATGTGTTGTCCTGCCCATCTCTGATTACATGTAATCTAAGATGACCCAACTTGGTAACGAGCCTCACAAAGTTCAAAATGTTTGAAAGAGCAAGAGAATTTTAGGAAAAGAGAGACAATTTGTGGATAATAACCATTACTTTATGAACAAAATGTGTGTTTCTTGATTGCATGTGTTAATGAATGTCTGCTGTAGAATCTATTTCAAACATTAAGGAGAAATTACTCCTTGCAATATCAAGACACCTGTTGACCAAATCTTTGAGCTACTATCACAGTTTCTTATCATGCCACATGTGTTTGTGTATCTAAAAATGTATTTGATTTTTGTCTGCTTCAACCTTGTTAATTATAGTGAATGTATATCGTAAAAAATTGTGTAAAATTTACATTGTAATGCTTACAGGTCATGAATTGAAAATTCTTTATACATAGTCTGAGGGCCCCCAAGGGATCAAATAATTATTAGTAGTAGAAATAATCTTAAAATGGGCTTCCCCACTGTGGGGTGACATATATATATAAAATTTAATAACTAAATAGTTTCTTACATGGTTGTTATATCTGTCAGTATGTAGTGACAGTATAGTATATGACAGATAATAAGTTAGAATATTAAGCTCCTCTGCCTCATCCCAGTCAATCATCCTCGTCGATGCACTCTCACACCCTCTAACTAAGTTACCTAAGGGTAAGTTGTTTTTTTCGCCAATAGCACAATGAGTAGTATGCACTTGAGCGGGACTGACAGACCTTCCTCGTGGGCCTGCATGGTTGTTTCTGACTAGTTGTGATGGATTTTTGCAGATGGGAAAAGGAGCAGTGGGAGGAAGAGGAGGAGCTACATTTTTTCACAGATTATTGGTCTCGTATTATAATGCTATGACATAGTAACGGATTGACCACATATGTGTGTGTATGTGTGTTATATATATATATATATATATATATATATATATATATGTGTATATATATATGTATGTATGTATGTGTATATATATATGTATGTATGTATGTATATATATATATATATATTATTTTATTTATTTATTTTTTTTAAATAAAAGTTACACACCACAGTCTTAAGCATTTGACTTGCCAGTTTGAGTCTTCATCAGTGCAGAGGGTGTTTGCACAGTGTAAGTTTAAGTATTATTAATATTGGGTTTTTGCTGCAACATTTAGCTACTGCATAAGTATATCTATTTGTATGAAAATATGTGTCATCAAGTAAGATATGCTTAATAATAGGACTGGTTTTCTGTGCCTTTAACATTATATTATAGGCTACACCAGTATACCACAAATTCTTTGGACATAAGCATTGCAAGTTATCGAAGACAGATTCTGCCCTACCAGTTTATTCTGTTTTTCCTGTTTTGTCATACATGTAGAAAACCTGACATTTGGCCACTCTCCCCAGTAAAGATTCAATCAGCTCTTTATGCTGAATGGCGAAAGTGGCTTGTCCAGCAGGACAGTCGGACCTAATGTAGAGTAAATTCAACTGGTACTCTCTGATGCATCTTGGGGGACCTTATAGATTTAACTTTAAATGGTCAAGCCATCATTGGGTATAAAAAAATTAACAAATAAGCAAGATAAAATATATCTTGCTTATATTTTATAATAAGCAAGATATTATAAAATATCTTTATATGTTTTATAAAATATAAAGATATTTTATATTTGATATTGCACAGTCTACAATATCAAGATTGTAGACTGTTACAATCTTGATATTGTAGCACAGTGTGAAGGTAACAACCTTCTTCCAATATATGTGGCTTCTACCACTGAGGGGTGTGTTAAGAGAGTCACACCATTCATATGTGGCATGACTTTATTGATAACAAACTACTAAGATAAGTGCTGTGCAGCTCCTTAAAAGCTACCATTTTTGGATTGCTTAATATTTTCCCTCTAAACTCTCAATCCCTGTTTAACATTTTCTCCCCTTATAACCTGTCTCCTTCTCTTTTTCTTAATATCGCTGCATTCTTGCAAGGACTTTTTTTCTCTTTTTTTTCTAACTTCAGAGCTGTTTCTTAAATGTTTGATGTTTTTTGTTTTTTTTATTATTTTATTTTCCTTTTTTCCTTCCTGCTCTCCTTCCCTCTGGCTAAACTGTGCTCTGACTCCTTCAGACTGGCAGTATGAGGGTAAGAGGGCAAGATTCTTTTGTCTGTTTTCCCTTTGTTTTATTAACTTCAGTATTTTGTTTTCTTCTTGCATCCCTCCTCTCCCCATGCTGAAAGACATGTAATCCCAAGCATTCCTTACATCAGCAAAGTTACCTTTCAGTGCTTGTTTATATAGAATGACATGTCCCACCCCCTTCACTGCCCCATCTGGTGCTGTTTGTCAAGCTGCCATTACTTGTGTCCCATGTGCTCATACCATCTAGCTGTTGTGACTTCCGTCTGCAAAGCCTTTCTCCTTCTTGTTCTGTTCACAATGTTGTCTTGTGCTTTTCACTGCTCTTTGTCTAGTTGTCTGAGTTGTACAGTCAGTTACTCTTGATGATACAGCTACAGGACTTATTGATTGCACTTGCTGAAAGAGGATCCATCTGTGTGAGAGGAAGATGCTCAAACAGTTTTTTGAGGTGTGCAGTGCGAATCATGAGCTGTTATGCAGATTACATGACACTTTAAAATGACTTGATAACAATACTATATCATATTAAAATATAAAAAAATATATTTTTACTTGAATTTGGAAGTTATCTCTCTCTTAATACTCAAACGCTAATTGAGTACAATTTTTATTGACTGCAGCTGTTTTTGCTTAACTGTTATAAAATAGAAATCTGACCACTACATGTTCAGAAAACAAAAACAGATGCCCGTTTTACAATCTAAGTTCTAAAATCTCCCTTGTTAATTATCAGATTATTTTTTCGTGGAAACCTTGCATAAACACCTATTAAATTGCCTTCACTGTCTGTAGTATCGGAAAATAAACAGAAACTGCTTATAATTCTCACAACTCTGTGAATCTCCAAGTGCTATGTTACATTTCTTAGAAATACATCTGTCTGTAATCTTGTTATATGTTTAATATTAACAAGATGATTCTTGTTTGTACAAGTGGTGCTTATTGCAAATCTCAAAATGGGCAGACGAAAAATATATACATTTGAAAATTACCCAGTGCCGAGTTCCAGGCTGGTACTCCACGTGATTTATTACGTTTACATTCTTTAACGCACTGTGACCTTTCATTGCAGCATACACTACATGTTGACAGTTTGGGATGCTTCAGTTTCTTCACTCTCACAGATATTTTAACCCTGAGCGGAGCTTCTGTGAGATAGCTGTAATATGCTTTTCCGAAACAGGCTTAGCTCAGTTTAAAAAGCTACCGTGGTATTCTGACAGCATGTCACCTGAAGTACTCATAGATTTATCCTTTGATTATAAAGATTTTGTATATTTGTCTTGACACACACGCACCTTGCTCCCGCTGATAGTGTTTACAACCACAGCTCTATCTTGATGCGAATCTTTCACAATGTTGTTATCATCTTTTAGGGTGATTCTAGGTAATTATTTGCAGATAGGACTAAAAAAAACCTCTATTTTTAAATTGATAAAGTTTAATATGTTGATTGTAAAATGCTCTAAGCAGAGCTCCCTCTGGTGCACATTTGGCGTCGGTAAATAATACAGTGGGCACAGCTGGTCGCATGATACAGACAGGGAAATCCTTGGAGTGTCTCAGTTACTGTTATTGTCAGTGACTTTTAAAAAGTTGAAAAGGTCTTAGAGCATCTTCTGAGCAGGAAACCAAGGTGTAATAATTAATATAAAGACCAAGAACAATAATTCAGATATGGAAGTCCCTTACAAAATAGGCCATAATTTATAAAACAGATCTTACCAGCTGTATCTTTTGCAGATTTCACAGGAGTTGAGTTTGTCAGGGACTACCAGTACAGCTTGTTTAAAAATCATAGGGATTAGATTGGGGTACCCCTAAAAGTACATCAGTGTATTTTCTGATTACCTAAACTGATCTAAACTATGGGTTGATCATCACAGCTCCACTATATTTGCTAACATTTTGTTATCAAGCTTTTGATAAAATATCTTCCAAAATATATATTTTTTTATCCAGAAATGGTGTATTTGTTTCATAGATAGACAAAATACACCTAGTTCGTAGTACCATTGCCTTGCAGCAAGGAGGTCCTGGGTTCAAATCCATGCCTGTGGTCTTTCTGTGTGATATTTGCATGTACTCACTATGCATGTGTGGGCTCTCTCGGTACACTGGCTTCCTCCCACAGTTCAAACACATGACTGTTAGATTAATTTCTCTCTCTAAATTGTCCTTAGGTGTGAGTATGAGTGTGTTTGTGGTTGTTTGTCCTGTATGTCTGTCTTTCCCCATGATGGACTTGTACCCCATCCAAGGTTTGACCCACCTCTCCCCCAATGACTGCTGGAGATAGGCACCCCTGCAACTCTGCAAGGATAAGCAGGTGTAGAGAATGGGTGGATAGATGTTTCATTGATAAATTTATTATAACATATTATAAACAGAAAGGGCACTTCATTACTCAGCTGTACATCAAATATTCTCAATATATGTCCTAGTATAATGTGTGTTCTTATATTTAAAAATGAGCTATCTTATCAAAGTGCACAATAACTGTGCTCCTAGTAAAACTGTGGACAAAAGTCTTAAAATAAATACTTATTATAGACACTTGGCAACTCCAAAATGTCATTCTCTGCTGCACTCTTTCACTGACTATCTCCTTACTGTGTGCAGTGGCATGATAAACCTGACTGTTCATTCACCCTTAGTTTGTTCCAGTTCCAGTTTTGAAAATACCTAGGCACAATTTGAATCTGTGTCTCTTTAGCAAAAAAGACACTAATTAAGATACTAACCGCTCTGATCAACTTAAAAAAATAATTGTGTCAATTGTGGAAGATTAATCTCTTAAGATATCTTACACGCCTTTATGAAGGGTGTCATGAAGGGTGGAAGCTATGCTGTCATCACGGATCATATTAAAATTTATATTTTACCGGAATGTTTCTTGTGCAAAAAAAGCGGGTTGAGTTTTATGTGTGTCTTCTGATATTTCTATTTCTCCTTCTGTATTCAGAGTGTAAGCTCTCTCGGCCGGGCCCTCCTGCAACCATAGTGACCATTGATGAGGAGAGTCCCAATGGTATGTATTTATTCACCGATGATTCACACGTATTTCTTCTTATTCATAGTTTATCAGATTATAGTAACTGGTGCTGCACTCAAGTGGAGTGGTGTGCTCTGTGAAATTGTTTCTGTGCTAAAGGGAATGTTGTTCACCTAATGTAATGCATATTTATACATGTTGTAACCAATGAACTCTGCAGGATGAATGACTGCACTGTCTTATAGGTGAGGACTCATCTTAGAGGGATTTTTATTCAGACACTGACATGTACTTGTGCTCTCCTTTTAGGCTGAAAATAAATTGGTTCTAATTCCACTAGATTCACTTACCAGGGAAACTGAGTTTGTATTTATATCCGAAGACATACAGATGGTGTTTGGCACATCGAAATGTTTTAGGGCTCCAGTAATGAGTTGTCTGCTCCCTCTGCAGATTGTACTTACTGTGGTGTACCTGTGCTACTTCAGTACAGGAGGCAATGAAGCGCACTTCAGACATGCAGCACTTGAGTGGGTCAGATGAAACTCCTCCTTTTTAGTTTTTTTCCTTCCCTTCCTTCATCTTCTTTCAGGTATTTCCATCACCTGCACCTACTTGTTGCCTGCTACTGATTTTTCTCATCTTTATTTTCCTTTCCTCGCTCAGATTTATTTCTCCCTTTTTCTCTTTCAAGTGTTTACCATCAACAATTTAGGTAGCAGTAGGTGTGCACTTGCAGACATGTCCTGTGGAGAGGAAGGGGAATGAGGACTTCTACTTGGGGAGGAGTTATATGTTCGCTGGGGGAATAAGAAATGATTTTCCTCTAAATGGAGCAGGTGTGTGTTTGTGTCACTCCATTCTCCCTGCAGGTACTAGTACAGCAGGTTAACAGAGCTTAATGATCAGCTCTTAGTAAAGATGGCAACCGCAGCTTACAGGCAGAATAGTTTCCACAGATGTTCACCATACCTGCTGAGCCTCTTTGTCTGCAGACAAATTGCACACATATGCTTTGTCTATGTGTTTTTTTTTTTTTTTTTTTAATCATTATGAGAATTCATATAAATCCACCCAATAGTTATTGCAGTAACTCACCGCTCTTTGGGCCTCAGCTCCTCCTTCCCCCTCTGTGACTACAGCTGTGATTTTTATATTTTGATCGATCACTAAGGGAATTCACTGGATGGAGGTAGCCAAGTCTGAATCTGAAAGCCTCTCACCCCACATGTCCTAGTGCTTTCTGAGAGGGATTTGCACTAATCTTTTTCATAAAGCTCTCATTTACCTGGGATGTGGGTCTCGTCTGGCTCCACCATGGTTTGTTTATCTCTTTGTAATGAAACGTACCTCAGCTTGCCCTCCCAGTACGGGAATGTAAAAAGAGGCAACCTGCCTTTATTGACCGAAGCAGTGATGCTGTGTAATGTGTTGTGCCTTTTTTTGTTCTGTTACATTGACATTGTGCAAGTTATCAGAAGTTATAGAAAGACTTAGTTAAGCATTTGCCGGTGCATCTCAAGAAATTGAAATATATTGAATTTATTTTATCAAGTCAATTTATAACTTGAAACAAGATGATTCTCTACAGCCTTTGGGGCCTATGCTAATCAGTAGAATATAATGTTGAAAACATGAGGATGAAGCACAACAAATAGCTGGATTTTGACTGAGATTCAACTTAGACAATTATGTCTTACGTTGTATGTATTTGAAAAGGGGTTCGTGATCTTGACGGACCGACTTGTATTATGCAAAAGGACCAAGGTATTGATTTTTTTCTACATTTCCTAATTGGAAATTTCATATATTTCATATATTTTGATAAATAAAAAAAATGTTTCTTAGAAAATTAAACATATCACATAAATTATTTAATTTATTTTATTACACTGATGTTAGCCAAAGGAAATAATGTATATGTGCTTGTGCTTCAGATTGTTTTAGCTTTAACTTCCATGTCGATGCTGAATTATTGAATGGGATTTGCTTCACATTTACCCGTAGCCTGGGGTTATCTCTGCTGCTTAACCTTTTTTTTTTTTTTTTTTCTTCTTCACATTTTTTCTTCCAATTCGCTTTCTATTAACATCTTCATGAGAACTCTTATGACTATACATGTTCTTTTTACTTTGTGTCTTACTCTTCTTGTGGAAAGTGATCATGGCTGAATGCTGGACAATATTGCATATTAACCAAATGTTAAGTTTTCATTACCTGAGTCATTAAAACTAACAAAAAGCCAATCATATCTCTGTTATTAATGAATCTATATTAATTTAGCTTTTTTTTAAAAAATTTAATTACAGACACAAATTCAGTTGCAATTTACTGAGACACAACTGCACAGGGATAATCTTGTAGTAGCCAGGGGAATTGGCATGTACTCAAAGCTTATCGATTTTGCAGACAGAAATATGTATTTCATACGATAATAACAGCTTTGACACAGACAAAATAATAAGGAACAAATGAGCAAAGCTGATGACTACCAACTTTTAATTCTTCAACAATACAGGCACCGCTTTTTCTTGTAGCGCCAACATGACTTGTGATGCTGTGGTCAGGTATTTATGATCAGCTGTGGCTCGCATCCAAAAACACATTTTACAATGTATACTTAGATGGGACTTTTTTAAGACCTCACATTTCATTTTAACTGCATTTAAAAGTGTTTCTTTCCTTTTATTATGTAATATTGGATAGCCTAAATAAGCACGAAAAAGTCATTAAGAGCCACAAAAATCAAAGAACAAACAAACAAACAAAAAAACAGGAATATTCGGCATATCTAACAGCAGCCTTCTGTCAAAGCTTCTGAATATGTACATGGTTCTTATTCTACATGGTACATATTTTAATATATGTTAATTAGTAGTGGAAACTCAATGCATCCTTGTGGTTTGGTAACACTGTGTGATCTGAGCTCAGTGACAGCAGGGCTTAGCAACCCTTACTACTCCAAGAACCATTTTTTTTCCCCTCGGTAAGCTAAATTTGTTTGGAGTCACTAAAGCTACATGAAGCTTACTTTTACGATAAGTAAGCTTCATGCAGCTTACTACATGAAGTTGTTATAAAAATGTTCCTATTGAAACAATATTGCTTATCAAACTTCATGCTATTTAAAAAAGAATCAGATTACCATTCAACTTTTTGTGACTGTATTTGTGTTATTTTACTGTTGATTAAATGTTTTTTATTTACAGCTATGTATATTAGTAACTTTTTTTTTTTTTACTATGGGCAAAATACTAAAAAGATCAAATGTTCCAAATGTGGAGTTTTCTGGATGTTATTGTAGTGTGCATTTAATTATATAACCATGATAACAGCTTTTGACATAGACAAAATAAAAATGTTCTTCTTTATTTTAGGTTTTAATATATTGTAAGTCATCAAACTTTGTTGATGACTTACAATATGTGTTATTTTTTATTTAATTGTGTTATTTTTTATTTTTTTACAAAAATGCTGTCCAACTGCAGCACCATACATAGATTTGGATTTAAAGCAAAAAAAAAACGCCAACAAAGTGTTGGGTTTGGTGTTCATGAAGACTCAGTACTTGTGTCACTAATCTTTATTAGCAGCCATGGACGTATTTGTTAATTGTCTGAACAGAGATATGTGTCAGGGAATAGCTCTACCTTTAGGGATTGAAAACTAATACCTTCTTCTTTTTATTTCAACTTGCTGTTTTTTTTTTAGTGTTTTTTTTTTAATTATTATTCTGGGAAGTTTTCACTTTAGAAAAAGCAAAACCACAAGGGCACTGCAAGTCGGTTGCTCAAATCAAGCGTAACATGTTTAATTTATCTTAACCGGTGCATCTGCAGACCCACTGACAGGTGCCATACACCACATATGAAGTCTCACTCCCTTCAGGAGTTGGGATAAAAAGAACAGCATTCGTATATTCTCCTTTGGTGTCTTCAAGCATTTAATTGGATTCAGAAGGTTTTTTTTTTTTTTTTATCTCATTGTGCTGTAGGAGTTGCATATATATGGAGTGAGAGGGGAAAAATAAAGAGGGTGGGTGTATATCATTTTATTGACAGAGAGCTTGTTAGGGGAGCAAAGGGAAATCATTGTGACCATAAATTAGGATGCTGAGTTCTTGCTTTTATCTTGTCAGGGTAAATTTAAGATTTATATCAAGTGTTGTGTGACGCATATACACATCCTCCTAGTCCTTTTCAAATTGCCCAGCACTAGTTCACATAAAATCAGAGCTATGCCTACGCAATGGGCTTCAGTAAAAAGGAGGTTGATATTGCATATTTGTATTGAGTATGCTTCCAAGGTAGAACCTCTTTTAAAAATACTAATATTCAAGTTAGTCTGATGAGAAAAGATTATTCGATGTCAATGATTGATGGAGTTGCTGTTTTTATTTATTTTTTAATCGCTGTTGAAAAGTCCATGTAACAGATTCACATTTACTAATGCAATGACTTGCATCATCTGCCATCCATCCACCCATCAATCTGTCCATCCATGTCCTCAGTCTTCCTCTGGATCTCCTCCTGGTGCAACTACATTTCCCATAATGTTAGTATTTTGAATTTCACTTTGAAGCAAGTGACATCCTTCATAAATATTTAGTTATTCATCAGCTTTCAAAGCTGCAGTATGTAGCTTTTATAAAAACATATTGTTTTTACATATTTGTTGAAACTGTCACTATGTCATGAATGAATGGTAAAAGATGGACAATCTGAAAAAAAAAAAAGAGCTCCTCTGCCGTCTCCCATGCTAACTAGAAACAACCAATCAGAGCAAGGAGGAGAGTCTCAACACTGTCGATCACTCTCTGTGTGGCATTGTTAATCATAAACCTTGATTAGCAAAGTTAGAGCTAAGCTTGTGAAAAAATCTTGATACATTTTTAGCATAGTGTCATTAAATGAGCTCTTTTGTAATGAACCAACCAAAACCGCCAGCATAAGGTTTTAGATGCACTTTAAAAAGATTTTACGTGAGCTACTATCTCAAAGTTCTTTCCAACAAGAGGGTAAACTGCATATAAACCTGTTGTAGTTAATGAGATTGGCAAGACTCAGGGTTTATACATGCGCTTTGTTCATTATTATCCGATTAACCCATAAAGACTTACAATGCCCTCTAAACATATGTTGCATTCTGTAGCGGGGATAATATGTTTACAACTCACTCCTACCATATCAAATGCACTTGTAAGGCTAGTAGAATGCTATAAACTATTATTATTGTCAAAGCGTGCCAATGTCATTCAAGTAAGAGAGATATGTTTTGATCTTTATATGGCAAAATGGCTTGAAGAAAATAGCTACTCAAAGGAAAACCTCAAAATATCTACAATCAGAACAAAAACAAAAACTTAAACAAATGGACAACAAGCCTGTTCAAGGACTTAGATTTATGTTGCCACCACACATAATGCGTAGTACATTCAAGGGATAAGTATAGCACTAATTTATCTGAACTAATTTATGTTGCTTTGCAGTGAAGGACTTCACATTGTTTGGAAGTGATCACATAACTCTTTACAGGGCTGAGATCCAGCAAAAGTTGCTTCGCAGCTGATGGCATTTTTATTAAGTCCTGATGCATAAAACTGTCGACTTGGCAGGCGGTCAACTTTCTTTTTCCATGACTATAGATGCACCTACAGTGAGCTGAGTCTGGGTTCTATTCGGAGAGAGAATATCCCACAAATAGAGTTCTCATATTCTTATATAAAATCTTCAGTTTAATAAATCATTTATCATTAAAATATATACTAATCTGTTACTTATACAGTACGTTGTACTGCCTGGACTGTAGGCCTGTTTGATTTAGCCTGAGTTTGTGCTTGTTTATGTTGACCTGTGGTTTATTTGAGTTAAAGACTGAGGCGTAACTTGGAATTTGCTGTAGTATATGGATTTCACTTTTTAAAATACTGTTCTGCGGATGTCTGATTGAAGTTGCAACACTTTCTCAGTGGTTTTAGTCTATTTTAGACAAATCTCTTATAAATCTATAATTTGCCGGTTTATTGGTATAAGTTGGATTATACCAATAATCCACTGCTTCTTGTGAATTGGAGACAAAAGCCAAAAGATTGGTTTATTGCTCAGTTTGATATAACAGGAAAAATACATTTTTTAGTCTAAAAAACACAGAACTTACCATAATCGCTATTACTTATATCTCTGCATGTTTTAAATTGGATTCCATGAAGTGTTGGGGCTGTTTCTTTCTCTGGATGTGAACAGCATGTTTTACATCTTAATGTGCATTTATAGGCAGCAATTACTGTATATTGTGGAGATCAACAGAGAGCACAATTACCTCTGTTCATGTTGTAAATCACTTGTTGTTTATCCTCATTATCCCTTTAAAACAGGCCATTCATGTGTTACAATGCACTACATTATTATCTGCATGAGAATACTTGTATTGTTTGGGAGTATGAATAGGAATGCAAAAAAAAAAGCGGCTTTCGAGATCTAAATCTTATCTGTCTCAAAATGCTTAATCTAATTTAATATGTTTATGTGTGATCAAAGAATCAGAAAATCACAATATGCTACATAAATGGTCTGTACTATGCTCACTGGGCAATATTGTTGTTCTCTTAGCATATTTTTCTTGTATCATTGGCAGGAGACGGCAATGGATTTTTTATGAGTGCTGCCAGTGTGAGCTCACCACCCTCACTATCCTATTCAGCTGGTTTTTCCCAGAATATAGTAGGACTGTCATGTTAGATTAATAGTGTCATAATAGCATATGCTTTTTTTTTTATTCACGTCTCTCTTAGGGAATCCTGGTTTTGTTTTACTGCAGCCTCCCTTTCCTTGTACGTGAAGAGACTGCAGAGCAGAAAGATGGCTCAGGCTTTCTCTACGCTGCAGTGTCACAGACCAACTGAAAAACTGAAATCCTTTCTCACTCAGCTTTTAACCTTGAAAGAAGAATCTTAAAAACAAGCTAATATTCTCTAAACATACAGTTTGTTGGATTTTTGATTTACTGCTGACTTGTAGAAATACTAGTTAAATTCTCAATGAATGCTTTTATTGTGTGTGAAATTCAGGAATCACTTGTCTTTCAAAACATTTTTTTTTTTTAGTTAACTAGTATTCCAATGCTAATCAAAACACATTCAGTTGTATTAGTTTCTAGAAATCTCAGCTTGTTTAGTTCTGGTTCTCTCAAGTTCTGAGGCCCGGTTTGCAATTAACACGCAACTCAGAAATGTAATTTGGTCCTACACTGTTTAATGTTTTATAGACCAATTACAATAATTTTTAATGTATTATCCGATACACATGGAGTTATTGTAGTTATTTAGAGAGTGGCGTGATATCATCCATTTTCATGGTGTTTGTTTGGAATCTAAAGAGTGGCTGAAATGTATATAATTCTATTCGACACAAAACATACAAACAAAATATATATTTTTGCTCTCAATTTCATTGCCATTGTGGTGAGATATTTCTGAAGGTTTTAGATATATTATAAAAATACTTAAGTTTGTGGCATGACACAAAGCTCAAAAAAGTAGATTTTACTTAATAACCTCATGAGTCTGATTTAATTTTAATTTCACCTTTGTCTGCATGTACAGAACAAACCATATACAGCGGTATTAAAAGCTGTCCCACTTTGATCTGACAGAGTGAAAACCTTTTCCCATATCAGTGGTATTGTAGATGTAGTTGACCTAGTGTACATTAGCTCTCAACTATGCTGTGTCAAAGATGTCATGCAACTTGATTAAGTAAATCAGTATGTCTGACAGTTGGAAATCAAGGGTGTAATATTGTAAAATTTACCAGCAGATGGTATAACCACCTTCTTATAGTGATTCAATTGCAGGTAAAAATGACGGTGATTAATAAATAGGATTCATTCATAGAACGCTGGTTGGTGGTTCACTGGTTAGGGGCTTATTGTTGTGTGCATCCATCTTTCTTCATCTCTGTGTCCTCCCTTGTTTTAATCTAGTTACATATGAGAGCAAAATGAATATAAAAGGCACAGGCAGGTGATGCCTTCTGTTCGTGAGTGAGGGTTTTCCACAAAGCAGATTACACTTGTGTTTGAATTGTAGTTGTGGTTAAGGTCGTAAATTAGATTCTGCATGCACAGCAGTAACCCTGTTGCCACAAAATCAGTGTTTTGTAACAGATTCACTCCCCACCCTCCCATCGTACCTATTGCCAGATATCCGGATTAAGTCTGAAATACTCAAGTATATCATGACACTGTCACCTAAGCTCAAATAGAGTGACTCTTTGGATATTTGAGCACAAGCAGCAGTGCTATCTCTTATGTTTTCATAAAGCTTGCTTTGCTCAACAAGTTTCTATTAGTGTCTTAGCAGTATTTTAAATTAAGCTGTGCCTTTTTTCCTCTTTGAGCAAGCTGTGTTTTTGAATTCCTTATATTATTACTCTTGCTGTATAACTGCAAATATACTGCCACTCTGTTGAAAAAAATATTTTTCATTTTGTCCACAGTGAACCGTGGATCTTTTGTCAGATATTTTATAGCAGTTACAGACTGGAAATTAATTGAGCCAGATCTTTGAAAGCCAATTCTTTTTGTTGCAATAAAAATGAAAATGGCATTTCTTTGCTCTGTTGTAGTTTCGCTGTTCGCTATTATTTTGTCACATTACACCACAAACTTGCACATATTCCATTGGAATGTAATGTGAAAGAAAAGTGGTATTGTGGAGTGGAAAGAAAATGATTCAAAACATTTTATACAAATAAAAAAAAACTGAAAAGTGTGGTGTGCAAAAGTATTTAGTCCCTCTGAGGCTACCCTTTGTGGAACCACCTTTTGCTGCAATTACAGTTGCAAATCCTTTGGTGTGTGTCTCTTCAGCAATGACTTTTTGTAACTTACACTCCTTGTGGAGAGTTTCTTTGAATAATGTCTGCTGTACAAATGTTAAGTCTGCACTTTTTCCCGTGATTGTTTAGGCCAGCCCATGTCTTTCAGTATTAAAATTAGTGATGGTACATGCTTAAAGAAATATCAAATTAATAAATGCATCAAACATCAATTTCAAGTGCATGTTTAACTCCAATAAATTTTGAATAATTACGAAATGTCAATAAGAAGACACCACTTAAATGAAACATCAATTTCTGCCTTGATTTTGTTAAATTTGGAATGGTATGGCTTTTTTCTCCTCATGCTATGGTTCACTGAACTACAGTTTAAGATGAGGTTATATGCAATGCTTCTGAAGGCTCATAAACCAGCAGCTTTACACTTCACACTCTCCTAAATCAGCACCTATGTCTGGAAAAACTGAAAAAAGGCAAAGTTATTTCACAGAATAGGATTTCTGTCATTTAGTTCTATATTTAGAAGTATTCAGGCTCTCTTTGTGTCACAACGTTTTAGTCATTTTACACCATCTACACTTGGTGTATTTTATGGAAAGCTATCATTCAGTCTCAGTCAAAGCCAGTAACAAAAAGGTGAAAAACCAGTAGAGTAACATTTTGAGATGACCTCCACCTTTGAGGTTTTAAAAGTTAGGTCTCTATTTTAACAATCAGAGGTGACGTTTACTCACCAAAGTTCAATGTGCTTCCACTCCTGTTACCAGCGTTGTTTAATCACATAACTCATTCATTTAATGCTCCTCACTTACATTGACAAAACATGTCAGCACTACTAGTCCGCAGATCAGTATGTACTTCATTTACTTGCAATTGGATATTTAATATTTACTAATTAAAATACACAAATGCATGTAGATTTGCATTCCACAATGTGCTTAAATGCATTGTTTTTTAACATGTCATTTTGTCTGTGCTGATAATCAATATCACCATTTTTTTTTAAAACTAATCTTTAAAAAAATATAAGTAAATGCTTGGAAAGTATGACTATGTGCAACAAATATAAATCCTGTCCAAAACGTAAAGAGATTTTTGCTTGGTCAGTTTCACTTTTCTTCTGTCTAAGCTTTTTAGCATTAGATCTGGTGCTGTTGGAAAACCTGTTTATTTCCCCTTACACTGGGTGGTTTTATAATAAAAACACATCCCTGAGATGAGCAGCAGAGTTGAATCTGTGACTTGTGGGTTTGCCTAATCCTCTCTGCCAATGCCTCACAGCTTTTGGTGAAAGTAGTTTGCTGGTGTGTGATAGATTCTCCCTCATGGAAAAGCAAGACCTGTTAGTGTTGAAGGCAGACTCTATGCAGTAAAATATCAAGATCACATTCTTCATCCAGTGCCAACCTTTTATCTTCACAGTCTTGGACTACTCTTAACAGGATTTCCAACAGTAAAAGACTTGATGACAAGGAGCATTTTTGTCTACTAAAAAATAACAAAACACAATTTTAACCTTGAGATTTTACAATAACTTTGGCAGTATATATATTTTAATTTTTAATTTAAAATATTCATAAACAGTGTTGTGACATTTTTCAGATTATCCATGTCATAAGTACAAATATCGCTGACTGACAGCTTCTTCAGTGTTGCATGATCACTATTGCAATACTGAAATAGGTATGTAATTACATGTGACAAGATGGCAAAAATATTACATCTTTCCTCATTTGGTTTAACAGAATTCAAATTTCCTATTTTAATATTGCTTCCCAGGTCCCTTGACAGCTGGTGCAAGTTTGTATTGTTAGTGTTTGTTTGAGTGCCTGAGGAACAGCAGTCACACATGACTTAGAGAAAGGGAACGTAATTAAATATGACTTAAGTAAAATTAAACAATTAAACTTTTCTGAGCCATTTTCCCTCTCAACTGACGAACAAACTTGCATTTCCATACCTGCGGGTTGAACAGCACATAAAGAGTACACAGATTTCCTTCAAGTATGTTGTGTACTTTTTAAATTTATTCTTTCTCTTATTCATTTTAGTCTCATTGGTTCCTTTATACAGTGAAGCAAGACATTCATTGAAATTACCTTATATTATTTAATGTACAGGTATTTGATTTTTTTCCCTCTTTTTTTCTTTTCTTTTCTATACTTTCATATTTTTAAAGCTGTTTGATTTTTAGAGTTATTGAACAATAATATGTGTCTGACTAGTAGCATTCTGAGAGAAAACACATTTGATGCTCTTTCTTGTGACACAGTGACCCTTTTTATGTATTCGATTTAAACCTGTTTTAAACAAAACTCCATCCTGCATAATAATTTTCTTTTTATTATAATTATTTTTTCATTACTCTGAGACTGAAAGTGCTTCTCCATTTTTTTTTATTTTTTATTTTTTTTGTGCAGTTATGGGTGGATGCTGCAAATAATAATATTTGGATAAATGTAAGCCATCTGTGCTGTCTTTGTGGGTTGCACCCTCTGTGAAATTCCAGATCAGAGAATTTCTCTAACTATTAAAGGAACTGCCTGGGTCTCAGGAAACTGAAAGGCTTTTACTTATTTACAAGTAAAATAAATGCAGCACATAGGACGGAGCCATGTTTGACAAGAGAACGACTCGGATGAGGACAACAAAGATAGGATGTAGCCAAAACTGTGGTAGAATTGCCTGTCAAAGCAGGTAAACTGTTGTTCAATTAACTTGAGAAATAAGAGTTTCCCTCCCTTTCTTTGTAATAGCAGCCTTCTAATTTACAACCTTAGACTTTGGGAGAAAAAAGATGTCGTTTTCCTCTTAAGCTACTGAGGCAGTCTTATTTATGTAAAGCTGCGTTTTAGATTAATGAACTTGTAACGTGGGGCGCTTTTGACTTTTAAATTAAATTTTCAGAAGAACCATTTTTCAGATACAGTTGAGTCCAAGTGATAAAGATAATTACTGGTTGTTGCAATCACAACATGCAGAGATGCCTCAAATCTCGACTACTTGAAACAAGGAGCTCTATCATTAATAAAAGCATAAAAATGCAGTCGTGGGATTTTAAATTATAATGCGGGAGCGTCCATCACACCACCATCTGTGCTCCTTCTTGAAGTTTTGAGTCAGAGTGACTAATGACTTGACGGTTAGACCTGCTTTATGAAATTATGAAGCACAAGATGTTAAAGTCTGCAATTAAAAAAAACACATTAAAAACAACAGCATCCGCTGTTTTGCAGGCGATAGAGTAGTTTAGCCTGTGGGGACTTAGTTTGTGTGTTTTTTTTTTTTTTTAGATTGTAAGCTTAGACATCATTTTAGATCTTAGTGCATATTTCCAAGTGTTTGTTCGCAAATGAGCTAATAATATGGTAGTAACTTAAGACAATAGTGAATTCAAGAAAGGATGAAGAGTGAATACAGGAGAAACTTGATGGAAATTTAGAGGGTCTTACTAACAAAAAGCTATAAGGACAAATAGAAGCAGAAGAGTCTAAAACACAATATAAAGAACTAAGAAACCGAGAGATAATCAAAGCACAAGCAACTGTGGACGGGCTTTCTATATTTAAGTTATAGTGACAGAAGACTTTCACTATACCATCCCTCTGTTTACACATGCCATTAAATTTTCATTGAGACACTGCTGGAAGTCAGTTTGAATATAACTTCTAAATTTGGTATTTTCAGTAGCACTTTATTAACCTGAATTCAGTGTGTAAATAAAGGAACTCGTGACTTGAATAAAAAGAGCAGGAAAAATTTACTGTCGGCCCTGTTTCATAAAACCGATCCTTATTTCCTATTGGTCAACCCGGAATTCAAGAAAATCACATATTTTTATGTAAATTTCACATAAACATTTACATAAAAGGCACCACTTATTAGTCCTATGGGCACTTTAGGGAGTGATGGTTGCTCTATGTAAATTGACTGTACTTCTCATAGATGTAACTTTGTCATTATGTAATAATAATTATAGTTGAATTTTATTTTTGTTGTATTGGTTTGATTATATGAATTTGGCTTGTTTGAGTTGTAGAGTATTGAGATAACATTTATTGTGACTTTTGGCTATATAAATAAACTGAAATGAACTACATTGCCATTAGTGTCCTGCCAATCCTCAAATAAAATGGCAAAAGTAAAGTGTCTTGCATTAAATGGATACATTTCTGTGTGAACAGGTACGGTTTTGGTGGAGAACATGCAAATCAATGGCAGGGCTCAGGGCCCCGGCAGAACCATATCTCTGACTCTACTTGACAACTATGATTACTGGGTTATACTGGAACCATCGCGGCAGAGACTTTACCTCAACAGCACCGGACGTGTTCTGGACAGAGATGTGAGTACAGGAGAGATGAAAAATTGTCAAGACGTCTTTAAGCAAAAACATTTCATTTGTGAGATGGATATGTTTTCATTTACCTTTTTACTCTGCTTAAAACAAAAAATAGTCATTTTCCGTTCTTAAAATTGGAAAGTTTATTATTTATTATTGGTCTTTCTTGCATTTCCCTGTTTGTTTTTGCAGTAAGGCATAAATTATTTTACAACAGAATTAGGGCTAATTGAGAGTATTTTCTGCCTAGAATTAGATAATTACTGTAATAAGTTTACAGTCCTTGGACGACATCATACAGACCAATATGCATACCTGCATCTTGGGTAATATGCTAAGTGCAGTGAGGTGGATTTTATGTTATGTTATTGATGGGAACGCTCAGAAAGATCAATAGGAGAAATTACAACACAAGAGATGTTAGGTTGAGATATAGTTTGATGCTTTAATTAAAGGGCACATTAACCTCTGTTGCTAAGTTTACGTTATGACTGACAAATACTGTTAATATAGCAGGCTGGTGCTTTCTATCCTAACATCCTAAAAGAACATACTTTTTATCAGAAATATTTGAAAAATAATTTGGGACTCTCAGTGGTCTCTTCTGGATTCTAGAGATGTGGTTTGTGTTTAGACGGTTAACAATCTAAGAAAATATTACAATATTTTGTCATGAAATATTTTTTTCTTGCCAAGAACAACAAATTAGATCAGTGCAACAACTAAACATTTTTTTTTTTTCTTTCTTTCCTGTCTTGCAGCCACCTAATTCCATCACAACGATTGTGGTTCAGGTCCAATGCACCAATGAGCTGGTTGGTACGGTTATTTTTCACGAAGTTCGAATTGTTGTGAGGGACAAGAATGACAACAGCCCCCGGTTTCAGCAGCCACGCTACTATGTTTCGATAAATGAGGTAACAGAGCAGTTCTTGGTCTGCATGCATAGACATATTTCAATAAACCTAAATAAATAAATAAAACAATATGCACAAACGTAGTGCACCGATTTTGCTTTAAAACCTGTCAAATAAATTTGTTGCTCACTCATGGAGTTCTTGAAAAGGACCCAGGAATATACTACTGTCATTTATATTGTCGTAGGCCAGAAGTGTCATTTAATTTTTTGGAGTTTGTCAGAGAATTTAAAATACCAACATGCACTGGATGCTTCTTACCTTAACTCGCTGGTGTAGATAGAATAATCAATTGAGATGTCAAGTCTGAAGAAACAGACTTGTTTATAATAATCCAACAACAGACTCAAATCCATATAGTTTCCTTTAAAACATAAAACTGTTACTAATCTGCATGGATACAGATGGATCCCAATGAACTGGGCGGCCATATTTCTATATACACTTCAAAGTGTAAATTGTTTATATTATATGGACCAATAAGATAATCATAGTACACATCTCATCAAAAACAAAATACAGTTTCTCAGAAATTGTCAGTGTTATGCAAGACAAACGAAAACAAATATTTATATGTGCGGAAATGTCACGTTGTGGCCATGTTACAGCTTATACCACTATGTTGAAGACTGCTGGCTCAAAAATTGAACAGCAAACTGTCATTGAAACCCTCCAAGAAAAGCAAGGTAGACAAGGTTGTAGCTAAAATGTTCACAGAATTGTATGTAAAGAGAAAGTTGGATGGAAGAAAGAAACTATGGTGTTAGGAAAAAAGAAGAGTTTTTGTCTTAAGAGGATTCTGATGCCCACACTAACAAAAGCACCAACATCTGATCAAAGTATGAAGGTATTACTTGGCTTAATTGACCTGTTAAACATTAGGTGGAACTTATAAAGCATTGTCAAAAAAAAAAAAATCCAACCAAATTTGGAGTCTAACACTTAAAATTGTCTTTATTAAATTTTGTTTCTGAACCTCAAGTATTTTTTTTTTTTTTTTTTTTTTACTTAACATGGGGTTTTATTAGAAATAAAAACAATAATTACTTATTGGAAATAAACACTAAAAATAACCATGTCATTTCTTTTTAAATTGAGAAAAAATAACTTCTGATAATATTCTAATTCATGGAGATGCACCTGTGTTCATGTGAAAGTAAATAATTTTACTTTTTTTCTAGTTTTGGTTATGGGCAAGTCATTAGCAAAAAATTGTGCACATTAGCGATGTGCACTACAGGAGCTTCTTCTCATATTGTAAATATGTATTTTCTACTAGCAGTACTTTTTCAGCACATTTTGACCTGCTGATATAACTAGTAGTTAGAAAGTGAATCTTTAGTCTTTGAAGTCATGTCTTTGAGATCAAATATAGCTCCCTGCAGAGCTCTGCAGTTGTTACTGCTCACAGTGCTTTTGTGCATTGCAAGTTCAAAATTTCTGTCACACTTTGTTAATGTTGCCATCTGCAGCTACCCCAACAGTATAGTGAGTCATTCTACATTGCTGTCAACTTCCCTGAACAACATTTCTTGCCTGCTGCCTGGTCCTGTGGACTTTGCTCAGGGCTCTGGGGAACAGCAGTGGTTCTCATACTTAGGTTTTGTTATTCTGTCAGTGGCGCACGAAAGCCTTCAGACTGCTGCTGACTGCTACATTTCCCTTTTTATTTTTATTTTTCTGTATTAATGGGATAGAGTGGCAATAGTGCCGGTTGAATAAGATGGCTCTCTCCTATAAGTTCTTGTTCTGCCCAGAGGAAGCTTCATGAGCTGATTTTTTTTGTTTCTTTTCCTTTTCTCCCACTATTTTTTTTTCAGCTCACCCCAGTTGGAACTACCATTTTCAGCGGCTTTTCAGGAGATAATGGTGCGACAGACATTGATGACGGGCCCAATGGACAAATAGAATACAGCATCCTTTACAATCCCAATGATCCGGTATATGGACAAGTTAGAGCAGATTAAGGACATTTTACCCTGCTGTAATTACATCAGAATTTCTGATTTATCACCCTACTTTGCTTTCTTTTTTCATTTTAAGGTATCTAACAACACAGTAAGGGTTGGGAACACACTTTCAGGAATTATTCTCCTGGCTGAGAGGCTAAACTACGAGGACAAAACTCGCTACCTGGTATTGGTCCGAGCCAGTGTAAGTGAACTAACTTTTATGCCTACAGGTACTTTTGAATACAGTTGTTTTGTGATATTCAAGATGTCTTCTTCAGCTGTGGCTGACTGGTGCATCTCAATAAATTAGAATATATTCAAAAAGTGCATTTCAGTTGTTTAGCTCAAGTTTTTGAGCGGTGATCGACACTCTCCACAAGGAAGGTGAGCTGCAAAAGACCATCGCTAATGAAGCTGGTTATTGGTGTAGCATAGATATTAATCGGTGGAAGAAAAAATGTGGACATGATGTTTTCTCTTACTTTATTTTTATGCACTTTTTGACTTCAAACAAAGAAATGTGGAAATGTTTGCGGCTCCAAAACCAAGATGCATACTGAAGTTACTTTTGTATCCCGTTACCCCCATATTAATAATATTCAACAGCTGTTTTCAGTTTTCACCTCATTAAGTCACTCAGAAACAAGCGATGAAGAGGATGATATTCCATTTATGAAAACATTATGCAGTAATTGTGTTTCGAGCAATCAATACAGCTGTTGTGCAACACTGTTGTGATCTTATATTTTCATAGTAATAGCAGCAAGCCCCATCATTTCGTTCAGCAACAAACTGAACACATTGGTTTTCTGTCTTACAGCTCGGACAATATCTATTGGGACGGGACATTACTCCCATCTCTGATTCCTGAGGGAGACAGAAAGCATCATTATACTTTCCTTACGCTTTATGCTCATCAATGTTTTCAGAAGAATCGACACCTGCTCAGTCCCACTGATATTAATTTAGCATTCAGCCACTTTTACCTGTCTCTCTTCTTAGCTGGCAATGGTTACCTGACTAAACTGTTGAATCTGACATGTACTTGTCAGACTACAGACTCCACTTGTGTCAAGGGTTAATTTACAGTGAAAAGGTAAATCTTTGAAAAGCTGTGCTGATTAGTCTTTTTTTAAACTCCTGCTGCACAGCAGATTTATTTCAACAGGAAAGCCTTCTTGACAACAACTCTGTTCCTGGTTATTTCCTCTGAGTTGTTTTCCTCAACAAAATGTTTGACAGACTATGAGCAATGACATCTTTGTTGAAATCTAAGTTTTACATCATAACATCAGTCAACCAAGCCAACCTTGGCACCATTTGACCTCACATTACTTCACAAACGACACTCGTAGAGCAAAGCAGAACATGGCATCAGCTTGACGTGGATTGGGCAGAAGATGATGGACAATGGATTTTTTTTTTTTGTATGTTAAATGAATTGTTTGGATCAATGTTGAGGAGTTGATTTCTATTTTGTCCCACCAGGACCGTGCTCCTTTCCCACCAAACAGACTAACCGCTACCACAACTCTTACTGTGGATGTCTTAGATGGAGACGACCTGGGTCCCATGTTTCTGCCTTGTATTTTGGTGAACAACACCCGTGACTGCAACCCACTCACCTATCGTGCTGCTATCCCTGAATTTACTGAACCGGTAAGAAGCAGACAGAGACACAACTGTCATCACCTTCATATTTAGTCTACTTGTGTATCTCTCATGATGCACCTTTCAGGTTCCCTAATTGTCAACACATATCCTCTTGTGTCATCTCTGTTGGAGTGGAGGATTGGTTTATTGGTTCTGGCCACAGAATTTTCATTTAAGGGAGAGACTAAATTAGAAGTTATTTTCAAGTGAGAACGAAGGGAAGGAATAGATGTTAAATAAAATTACCCCTAAAATTGAAGAATATTGATCAGTGAACCCCTGCTCCACTTTTTTTATTTTTATTATTATTGTCGATTTTAAGAATGTTGACATTTCCTCCATTGTAATCTTATTTTTACTTCAAATCTGTATAGCAGTTGTAAGTTTATGCTGAAAGATGTTTTTATGACACTGGTAGCTTTTGACATATATACAGTATTAATATGCCCAGTTTACTTCCTGGGCCTTCCAAGCAAACTGGGCCATCAGTGCATTAAAGCCCATCATCTTTGTTAAGCATCCAGAACAGGTTCTTGAGTTCTTTGGAGCATGTGAGATGAGTGATCAACGCAAGCTTTGCAGTTCTCATGCAAAAAAATTTTCAGGCTACTCCCCATTCTGTTGTGTAATCGTTATACTAACATGTCTGTCCAGTGGGGGATTTGTCTTCTCGTAATTGATGAGTGAATACAATTAATCACAATGGGGAGACAGGCAATATTAAGTTGATCCGTATTTATTTTTTGTCCTGGGGGATACGGTGTGGGCTGTGGAGTCCCCTGGATAATGACTGCTGGAGGAGGGTATTATAGCTAATCATCATTGTGCAGAGCTAGGGGGATTTGATTTAGTACACCTCCATACATTGTAAAAGCGAGAGGGCTGATTGCTGAGGGGTGTAAGGATTACTCCAGAGCTGAAAGATATAAATATACCCCCTCAGGGAGGAGGTCTTTTACCAGAGAAGTCTTTGCCTTGTCTCTGTCTGCTAAGGAGGTTCGTCACAGGCCTTTTTTTTTATGTTTGCACATACTGTAGCAGCAACATGGAGACATTTCACATGAGGAGAGAAATTCTTTAATGCAGAGTACTCAACATATTTTCTCTCAACCATATGTTAGTGCTTTAGTGCGGAGGTGGAACTGGAGTAAATATGTGCTTAGCTGTATGCAGGAGCAGGAGAAGTAGCCAAAATCATTGTAACATAATATCCTTGATGTACATTACTGTTGGGTACATTGAGAAACTGCTCCAAACATTGCAGATAATCAATTATCTGGTTGATTGTTACTGCCAAAAATAAAACCAACACTAACTTATGCTTGAGATTATCAGAGTTTACTTGCCAATTTCTTTTCTTTTTCTTTTTTAAATTAATCTCATCTTTTAGATTGGTTAATCTAAAAGAGTAATCAACCAAAGAGTAATACATTTAGTAATTTCAGTTCTACGCTGGGGAAAAAGTCAGATTGAAAGTGAAACTTTTCTTAGTCACTGTGTCCATACTGAAGAGTGCCGCTGTCAAGATTACCTGGTTGTGTTTATTATGTGCCCAATGACCTGGAAAGATTTTTTTCACTTATTTATTTACATTCAGCATTTTAGGCATAGAAAATATTTTAAGGTCCCAGTGATGACAAACTACTTGCAGAGGTACTGTACATTTATTTTTTAAATTATCTTTATTTATTTAATGTTTAATTAAATTGTAGACAAATGTAAACGAAAATGTCCATTCAACCAAGAATTTTTTAAATAAACAATGAAAAGGTATCTCAATTTAAAAAACAAAACAAACAACAAAATGAATAGATTCCTTTACATCTATATTTGCCAGGAGTATGAATGATTTTGTCCCTAACTGTATTTTATTACATCTATTTTTCATCTTTATTCTGACTCCCATCTGCTCCTTTGATGCAGACTAAATTGAACCCACTGAATGTGACCCCACCTATCCGTGCTGTGGACATGGACCGAAACATCCAGCCCCCGTCGGAGAGACCTGGCATTCTTTATTACATCTTGGTTGGTAGGTTCCTTTGAAACCTTTATTTTAAAAAATGGTCCTTCTGGGTCACCTATGTCATGACTTGTACTTTGAATGTTTACTCTGATGTTGCCTTTTTGCTTTTGCAGGTCAACCGAACACATATTCCGAGTATTTCTCCCTGAACCGGACCACTGCAGAGTTGCGCGTTCTGAAACCAGTCAGCAGAGACTTGTATCAGCGGTTCACTCTTATCATAAAGGTAACAGCTGACATTATGTTTCACTTGTTCAGCTTGTCAGTGTTGCATTTTTTAAGATAGTAATAACATTTAATTTATTTAAAAATTGTGTTCAAAACAAGCATGTCTTTGGTTGAAATGTGTTCAGGCCTTCAAAGTTTGTAAATGCTAAATTTGAAAAAAAATAAATAAATAAAAAAATAAATATAATATAATTTAATATTCTTGATTTAGTCAAAGCTAACATATCTGTTGACTCCACAACTCTACACCTTAAATATGTTTTTTTTACACTATCAATGTATCGCTATCAGAGCAAGTGAAACATACAGTTTATTTTATACTTTGGTGTTCATGTTCACCTGTTCTGCCTAGATAACCTGAGTCCCGAAGGTCAGTGAGCTTATCTTTGCCTGCTTAGAAAACATGAGGGCGAAAGATGCTATGATTTATTGACTTAACAGGAGGAAAGGCAGTTTCGACGCCCTGAATCATAATTTTCAGCAGCGAGCGTTCAGTGTTGCTGCGGCTGAGCAGCAGTGCAGATGAACTTTCTATCACTAACCTCCAGGCACCTCCAAGCACTTTACTACCTGCTATTTAACCAGGATGGCTAGTAATCAAAGAAATGAGCGAACCATTTTATTTCAAGATGAGACATAAAGGCAGGTTGATCACATATGAACATTTGCATGTGTGCAGGATATGGTGTGGATCAGGAAAGGAAGAGAGACAGTTCAAAGAAGAGGCAGGGGGAAACTATGATAGATGGAGGTGGATGTGTATTTAGAATGTAGGAGGCCGTATCTATCTAAGTCATTTAGAGGAGATGGAGAACTCAGAAGATCAGGGAAATGAGAAGTGAGGGTTTACTGATACAGCACATTTGGTGTATGTGGCATAGATGCCTAATGCGTCTTGTAAATACATATTACACTTCAAGTCTGGGTTGCAGAATAACACATCTGTTATTCTTTAACGGTCATCACTGATCTTGATGGAGGCACATCCACCAATATGACTTGTAGGAGATGAAGACAGGTGTGCAAGCCGCATGGAGACGGAGAAACACTGTTTGGAAAATTAGGGAGGTAAGAAATGAAAAGAGGGAGAGGAAGAGGAGCCGCGTGACACTTAAAGGATGATGGAATCAGGACAGGAAAATCAAGATTGATTGATGAGCGGGGCCTTTTGTTAGCGTTGAATTTTAAATCTGGACTGTGTGTTGCTGCTGTAAAGTGTGGCTGTTGAACAGCGCCTCTGTAAAATAACGACACCGTTAAAGAGTAAAATCACCAGGGAACGATGTAATACGCTCTGTCTTAGCCCTTATAGACAGAAATGTATACACTTCTTTGTGCAAGTGAATGTGTGTAGATGTAGAATGCACGTCAATAAGAGCGCTTCCCCGTCCTCTGGTGTTTTCATGCACAGATTGGATCTCTGGTTCGACATGCTGTGGGTTTTCTGATTTATCACTGGAAAAAAGGAAAAATGGCTGAAGATTGAGAGGCATGGTCTGAAATAACATTGTGACAGACAATAACAGATGCGATGTTCACCTTAGAAGACATTTAATTGGATGGGCCAAATGTTGAGGTGCTGGATTTCTTCATGCAGTGCTTTAGTTTTTGCTTTTTTTAACATGTGAATGTTTCAGATTATCAAATAAGGTTTCATACTACACAATATAACCCAAATAAATCAGAATTTATTGCATTTTTTAAGGAGAAAAATTATCAAAATTACCTCCAACATTACTGTCGGGGATCAAGTCTGAATGTGACTGCCTGTACGAACAAAAGATTACTTCTCTAGAAGATAAAAGATAATAAAAATCAACACATTTTCCACTGATCTAAAGAAATTCCAGGTTAGATGAAGAACAGTCATTGGCATCTATTAACCTGGAATGGGTGGCTTTGGAACACCAGTGAACCCCAGTGAGAGAAATTGTTCACAAATAGAGAAAAAGCAGAACACCAGTGAATCGCCCAACCGTGGTACGTGTAACAAAAAGTAAAATTTATAAGTGGACAAAACTGAATTTACAGACAAGTGGGAAAACGCTCAGCTCACTTCTGCAATTCAGATGCACATGTATATTCTTGTGCTGCAATCTACATTCTGAAACACAAGGCCATCAAAATCAAGCTAATTCACAAAATTAGTTCCAGGTCATGACCTGGAACTAAGGGAGATGTTGCCTCTCTCTCCCTCTCCATCTGGATTTTCAAAGCCTCACCATTTGTGTGAAGCTTCTCTGGTGTGGGAGGCGGTTGTGACATTTGTGCTTACAGTGAGGGGAAAGACTTCAGCACCAGCTTAACTGGATCACATTCATTTGCTTTAGTCTCTATGTTAGTGTCAGGTGTAATTTGCAGCTTTTAAACATTTTGTAAAGCTGAGAGGGTGCTGTTTCTGATTTGTGCTAATTCAATGCTGCTGAAGCAGCTGTTAGCAGCCAGCTGTGCAGGAAGAAGAGTCAGCAATGTTTTTAAATGTTGGTAATGATTACGCATCAAAACAGTTTTAGCATTTTCCTTACTGGTTTTTGGAAAGTAATGAGAGTATAAAAGAACACTTCGTTATAATTGTATTCATAATATACAAAATATATTTTAAGTAAAATACAATGACTATACACAGCAGAGGAAATTCACAAACATTTTTTGTAAATTAAACTTACTTTGTAGATTTTGTGGAATAGTTTTATTCAGCTGCCTCTAATTTATTTGAGTTTTAGAAAAAGTGGCTTCTAAAATGGAAACCTAACACACTATGGCAGTAATTTCAGATTACCATTCATAAATTGTATGTGACAGAGCCGCACCTTGGAGTGCATATGTGAAAAAAAAAAAAGTTAACTTTTTTTGCTTGTTTTAGCAATTCTTGAAGGAGCAGTATGATGTAGGCAAATAGCGCCATTTTATACCACAGTCAAACAAGTTTGTTAAATTCAATGACAAAGATGCTGTTTATATCAAACATAACTTAAAAGAAATTTGACTTCTCAATAGCCATCTTGAAATTGGTCTCCGTCTCTTTAAGAAGCTCCTTCTCCTTCCAACCCTCTGCCTTCAGTACGTCATTACAAGAATGTTCCTCCGTCATGCCTTTTATAAGCAAGCATTAAACTGAGAAGAAGATCAGCTGAAGCACACTTCCACCATGTGTTTGCTGTTTTGCCGCTAGTCTGAGTGGGGAAAGTACAGGGGCCGGGGGCCGGGGGCTGGGTGTTCTGGCTTGAGACTGCAGCTCCAAGAAGGAGCTTTGTGGAAAAGGTGGTGCTTTGTGAGAGCAATTGATTAGGCACCCCCAAATGGTTGACAGGGGAGATTCAAGGAGTTGTCAAACATGCAAATCAAAACAACACTCCAGGTTTGTTTTTTACGAGGGAATAACATTAAATAAAATAAAGCTAAAAATGCCAATTTTACATAATATCACCTTTAAAGCACAGGATAGGTTCATATTCATCCTGCTTGCTCTGATATCCCTAAAAAAATCCTGCAAAACCAGTTTCCTTCACAGTACCCCCTACAGAGCCCAGCAAGGTCTAATTTTAGCTAAGTACAAATAGAGCTGTTCTGTAAAGGTCTCAGAGGTTTGTCGCAGAACATTAGTGAAATTGCTCTATGAACACAGAGGAAACCACCAGACAGCAAAAGAGAAAAAGCAGTACAAGTGTTTAAAACAAATTTAGGTTATAAAACACCATTATAAGTTTTGAACTTTTAAGCCATCCTCTAAACTGGAAAGAGTATGGCAGTAGAGCAAATCTACATCAAGCAGCGAAAAGGCCTATGGTAATTACTGCTTTATGAGCAGTAATTAACCACATTTGATGGGATCCCTTCAGAAAGCAACTATTTGACATGCAAAGTGCAAATCTATTTTTTTTAATGTAGCTATAGTTCTTGCATAAAAGAGTTGCCTTGGAAAAATTTGGATGATTTTTTACACATAAAATGTTTGCATCTAATGAAGTGGTTATGAAATATAAAACTAATTGAGACGTGAAATCTACAGACACAATCCATCCAAACTTATTGAGCTGCACTGTGTTGCAAAGAAGAATGATTAAAAATGAATTCTGTAGATGTGCTAAGCTGTTAAGGTACACCTTTAAAGACTTTGACCTGATTTGCAAGTATTTTAGACAAAGGAGTAGCATATATGCACATGCACTTTGCTCATTTTCCTATTATATTTGAATAAATATAAAAAATAGTCTTTTTTTTTTTTTTTCCCCCAAGTTTGTTCACCAGAAACATTCAATAGTTGGGTAGGAATACTATCTTGTCAAATATTTCTCTTCCTCTGAAACAGAAAACATCTGTGTTGTTACACATGCTTTCACGTGTGGTTGCATTCAGAGCTGCCCCGTATGACCACAGAGTGGGAGTCTGATCCACTCCACTGGAGTGGGTAAAGATAAAGGCCTCATCTGTCAGCTTTACCTTTGACTGCCCAACAAATAGCTTTTTAAGTTTTATATGAAATGCTGAAATATCGGCCTGTGTTGTGGACTCAGCAAAAATATTAATTGGGTATTTGAACAATTTAATAGGTTTTTATTAAAACCCTTTCAGGTGTGTATTAGAAATAAAATTGCACAAAAGGAGATATTAACATTAAGGTTTGTTCCTTTTATCTCTTCTCGTTCAGTGTGTTTCATTGCTTTACGTATGTGAAAAGGATGCAAAGCTGCAGAGCCTGCAAACCTTGGGAAAACCAAACTAAAAAGAAATGTCTACTTTCTGGTCAGCATCACCATGAAACACATTTGCAAAATGTTTGGCACACATTTAACATTTGGCAGCTTGCTTGCTTCTTCTCTCTTTGCACAACTAAACAGACAGTAAGAGGTAAAGAAAGTTGTCAGTTGCTAAATATTCATTTTCAGAAGACAAGATCAGCAAAATCTGAATTTGTAGATGAAGCTTTATAAAATGTTTCTTTTTTTTTTTTTCTTTCACATCTTTTTATTCAAAAACATAAAAATATCTGATTAGATATTATTTGTTTTCCCCAACTTTATTGTGGGGTAAAATATTAGAACAACATTGCCAGAGATGCAGCTATCTAGTTTTTTGGAGAAAGTTAATCAACGTGGTAAGGCGATTAGTGGGGATTTTGTTTTATCAGATTGTTGCATGGTTAATCAATCAGGTTTCAGGCAGAACAGAAACACAGAAACTAAGACTGGAGACTCATAATTAACTTCACACACGCACGCACACACCAGGGAGACAGAGTTTGATGCAGTAGAAATACATTAAATAGTTACGAGGTTAATTTTAGCTTTGACTCTGCTAGAATTCTCCTCTCCTTTGGTGATCACTCATTTGACAAAGTGGGAGAGCCAGTAATTATGGGCTCTCTGCCTCAAACAATGGTATTTGCATTAAGTGCCCTGGCAATTAGTACGTAAGTATCATTCCTTAGTGGAACACCTGATAAACTTTGTCAATATAGATTCATTTCTAATTGAAATTAAACTATCTAACATGTATAACTTTTATCCTGCATTTACCTACTATAAAAGGTGGAACATAATATCCACATTTTATAGTGGATATTATGAGCAGTAATTAACCACATCTGAGGGGTACTTCTTTTTTGTTCCGTTTTTTTTTTTTTTTTTTCTATGCAGGCAGAACAGGACAATGGACATCCCCTACCAGCTTACGCTGACCTCATTATTGAAATCTTGGATGAGAATAACCAGGCGCCATATTTCCAGTTTGCCACCTATCAGGGATACGTGAGCGAGGCCTCCCCAGTGGGCACAACCATCTCTGCCAGTGCCAACCTCACGGCCCCGCTAGGAATCATCGCTTTGGATAATGACATTGAAGAGGTAGAAACAGAGAAAAGCCTTTAGCACGTTAAACACTCTACAAACTTCAATATTTTATGTACTTATATATTTAGTCATTAATTTAATTTTTGCATTTAGTCATTCATTTATTAGTTCTTAAATTAGATGTATTATTTACATTATGTTCATTGCTTTAATTGTTTTATTCATTCATTCTCTTTTGTCATTGCTTCTTTTTCATTATTTACTTATTTGTTCATTAATATTCTTTATTCATTTATTTCTTTTTTATTTATTAATCCTTTTTAATTTTCACATATTTAGCCATTTATTTATTTATTTTTGTGTTTATTCACACATAGCTGGCTCCTGGTGATAAACCTGTGGGTAAAAGCGGGTGACGTTCCACGAAATGACACACTGTGTAATGGAAGGATGTCCTGACCCAATTTCTATTGCTCCAAATTTCCCAATGATTTGAATCATTTTAAAACGTTTTTAGTGCCTTCTGATTAGTTTTGTCCAGTATTTATGGTCTAAAAAAATTATACACATCTGCACTGTGAAGATGTGCACATAGGAGATTAAAATATGCAAGTAAAGTATATTATATAGTACAATACAGTATATTAGTAAGTAAAGTAAACTAAATCAAATTCAAGGAATTTTTATGGCATTTATAACGCTGCATTAATCCAGTATCACAAACCTGAGCTTAGTTTGATCAAATGTTTGCACTGCTGAATGAAATAACTGCATTGTTCACAACATCTGGACATGTGTTGTTTGTGTTTCCTTGCAAATATGTTCTGTTTTGTTTGTTTTTTTCCAAAACTGATTTTCATGTTCCATACATGAAGCAGAAGTTACAATAAAAACAAGAACCGATGGGTGAAAGCTTTACTCAGGCAGCCCCCATCCAATTATATTTCTCGACCAGATCTTTTTCTATGCTCCAACAAATTGACTCAGGACATCCCTGCTGTTAATGCATGCATCACTCTGCAGAAGCTGTAAACAAATTAAAGCCATTCCTCATTGCTGGAGATCTTTAACACACACGGAAAATTAAGACTTTTATTAAAAAGGGGAAAGAAAATACTAACAACTGATGACGTGTCAAGCATGTCTCCAGTTATGATGGATGTTTGTCTTTATCATAATATTTGTAGTTTCAGAGAAGTGTATTCTTATATTGTATATCAATGACCCTGCATGTGTTTGAAGTCATTTATATATATATATATATGTATATATATATATATATATTTTATTTATTTTTTTTTTTTACTGCTCTTTTTATTTAGATTGATATTTCTGTACAAACATATCCAACTATTCTCTTGGAATGTTATCTTTTCTCTGGCATGGTTTTGTGACTTGATATTTGGGTGTGTAATTTGTAAAAAAATACATGTATATTCATCGTATTTGTTTTTACAATGTTGACAAATTTAGCAGTTTGGTGTGTTTACATAAAACTGAGGAGAACTGATCACTACTTTTAATTCAACTTTCAAAATATCCCTTTTCTCTGCCCCTTACTTGGAGATAACGAACAAATCAAAGTGGAGTCGCAGATAAAATCAATAAGCTACCCAGGCTTAATGTTTACCAACCTTTCTGAGGACGAGTCTTTGTTGGCATGAATCGAAGTTGACCACCAGCAATGGAGCATAATATACTCCAGCTTTTTTTCTGAAAATGGTCAAAAAGGTGTCGTCAGTGAAATAGACTTTCTTAAAATGTTTGAAAGGATTTTGCCTTCATCTTCATATAGATGCTAAACAAGTGGATCACATTTTCATTTGATTCACAGCTTAACTGCTTACTTTCTTTTTACAGAAACAGAAGCACCATCTTTTATAAACAGAACAATATTTCTGAATTTAAAGCCAGTTAGCAGTTTATTCATACTATTCATAGACATAAATTTTGGTATTCCAATGATGATGAGCTAACTTCAAATGTGTACCCATCTTAATTCCTTTTTACATCTTTCAATTTATTCTGACATTACAGAATTGTAAAACTAACAAATGAGACAACATAAACAGCTTTTTTTATTACGTTATCATACTTTAATGAAATGTGTTGATGTTGTAACTAATATCATCATTGACCGTTGAAAATGAGTCAAGTGCATTATCAAAAGCACACAATTAAAAATTACAACTACATGGATGTGATGCATAAACATTTTCTCTGTAACTGTACTTTAACTGACGTAGTTTAATGATTTTGTCCTCTGCTTTCTTTTTGTGGAGACACCTGCCAGCAAATGACTTTTTTCCAAAACTTCAGCACATCAAAATGTATTTTTGATAGGTTTCTGAGTCCCACAGCTGCGACTTTAAGGGGGAAAAAAGTGATACAGCACCAGTGTCACCATGGTTACATGTCTCTTTTGGTGTCTCTTTCCGTCGGAAAGACCAAAGACCCTATGGTGAAGATTACCCTGGCTGACTACACCACAATTTTCAGCCTGACCCCAACTGGTATAATCCGCTACCTGAGGATTCTGAAACCTGTGGACCGGGAGAAGCAGATGACCTATACTTTCACGGTGAGTCTCAAGCTCAGTGCAGGCATCCTCAAAACAGCCCTGAGGTCTAACATCTCTCATTCTGTGTCTGTTATCCTGTTACTGTTAAAGAGGCACTTGGAGATGGGTACCAATGGACAAAATTTGAATGCTGTGTATCAATACACTGTAAACGTGATGACTTTGTATACTTTGCTTTTAATTTGGTATTGATTTAACAAATAGAAGCATGTCTTGAAGCCTTTAAAATGTGATCAGGACCCTATTTTATCAGGTATACATTTGGAAAATACTACCATTTAAAGAAAAATATTGCTCTTCTTGAAAATAAATAGAATAGATTGAATAAAAATTTACATAAAGTCACACTACCTTTGACAATCAAGAAAATACATTATCTTAACTTATTATAAAAATGTGATGCATATCAACCATGACTTAAAAAACATTTGACTTAGTAAATTAACACCTTTATTTTGTCACTTTAAGAAGCTCCTGCTCTTTCTGACACTCTGCCTTCAACACATCATTAGAATATTTCTCCATTAAGTCATTTGCAATGTTCTTGGAAGCATTCCACTGAGAAACAGTTCATATGATGACCTTAGTAGATGTCCAGTTCCACCAGTTGTTTGTTAATGGCTGCTGACACTGCTCTGAACGAGCTGAGTGGAAGAGGGGTTGCTCTGTGATGCGGAGGCTCAACTGGAAACTGCAGATTCGAGAAGGAACTGTGTGGAAAAGGTGACACTTGATGAGGAAAAATGTTTATGCACCCAGATTAGCTGCAAAGGGAGATTAAATGATTACTCAAACATACATTAAAGTATGTTTAAAGTATACATTAACATACACTAAAGTATGTTTGAGTAGCATAACATGATGTGTAGCTCAAAAATGCACACATAACACCCCTCTTCCGTATTCTAGAATTAGGTTACTGTGTTATGTTTTTTCTTATGTAAAGCACTCTTACCTGCTTTGTTGCTGAAATGTGTCTCTGACAGTAAATGATCTGCATCCTTTCCTTGGATTAGTGAGCTCAGATTTTGTATAGAAACTGAAGGAGTTTGTGTTGTGTGTGTGCAAGTTTGACATTTTTCTCTCTCTGTGCTGTGGTCAGGTTTGTTTTGTCAATAGACTGTTATATGTGGTTTGTTGTATTTGAAGCCCAGGTACTAATAAGTGACTGGCAAGTTCTCAGGCCCATTTTTGACAGTGATAATTGTTGACATTGTACGCTGACTGCTGAACTTTGCAATGAAAACGTCTGTTTTTAGAAGGACAACATTATATGTGAAGAACAACATATAATGCGTTTGTTCGATAAATGTTCCTCAAAAGCATTCATGTCTTTTGCTGACACACAAACTGGATACTGAAAGCAGATTAGTTGAAGAGCTAACAGATGTCAATATATTAAAATAAATCCCATTAAAAGTCAAAACTACCAAAGAGATGAAATTACTGTGAACATTTTCACTATGGTGTATTCATGACACTTGGTTGTCATAAATAGGTCGCAATTCAAACAGGCTGTCCATGTGTGAAAGATTTAAATGTTTTAGCACTCAAGACATTGGGAATATTACACTTGTTTTTATTAAAATATTTCAGGTAGAATAGGCAGACATAACTAGTGCAAGAAGTTTGTTTACATACTGTTTAGTGTCGCAAGTGTAGTTTGTCTTTGCATTCCTAACAAGCTGTATCGGTATATTGTACTTTCACATTTCTGAAACAATTCCCAGAATCAATACGCTTCTCTTGTAATCCATGCTCCTATCTGTGTAGGCTCTGTAATACTGTAACGAGTAGGCATAGCATTCATTGTGTTATTCTGCTTTTACACAAGTTCTTCTCAAAGATATATTAATCAGTGCAGCAGAGACACAAACTGAATGGGTTGTTGAAAAAGTGTCTGTTTTTTATTATAATCTTTTTGGCAAAATGTATCTATTACGGCATTTTTTTTTTTTTTTTCAATGCAAGTAATTAGATATCTTATTAAGAACAATATCTTCAGTTGAAGCAAATATGTCAAAGTAGAAAAAAAGCTTAAGTGGTTGTGCTCTCAAGCACTGAATAGAAGATTTATGAAGGTCTTGTTACAAAGCCTGTTCAATAAAAAGAAGTTCAATAAAAGAAGCTTTTGCCATTTAAGAATACGAAGTTGTTACAGTAAAGATATTGGTGTTAAGATTAAAAAATCTAGCCATAATTAACTTAGCTAATGGCATTATAATTCAAGACATATATTAAAATTGGTATTGTAAAGGTTAAATCAAGCTTCTACATCCACCCTAATGAAAATGTGTGCAATGTTCTTAAAAGCCAGATTTTTACACAAACAGTACAGTTAGAGTTATGCGAATCTCAGTAGCCTTTATTTAAGACCAAACAAGACTATCAAAAGTGAAAAGGATAGTTTTATGATGTATGTCTCTGAAACAGATGTATATCTTTACTACACATATTTTACTCCTGGAACAAAAAGCTATTAATGTACTGTAAATTTTAAGCTTAGCTTTTCAGTTTTCTGGAGAGATTTCTTGTCTCCATTGAGATATATGTTGTTAGTGTTCCTGACACAGCTATAGGTTCGATCCTCTATGCTTTTTGCTCTTGATGTGTTGTTCTGCTTAGTCTGTTTCCTTGCTCCTTTCAGAAAAGCTGGAGATCAGACCTGCCACAAACAAGTAAACATAGATTTCTCGGTTTGAAAAACATCCTTCAGGCAAACTTACTGGCAGCAATCGCCTTTGAAGACATTTCTTTTACTCTCACAAAGTGGAAAATAAACATATAGAGAGGAGTTTCTTCAATACAGTGACATGCCAGAACCATACATCTTTGAAGTTTGAATAAAAAATAAAATAAAATCTATGATTCCTTTGCAGAAATGTTATTTGTTTACAGGTCTTCAGTTTTCTAAGTGTTTCTCTTTTTTTGTGCTTTCAGATGGTGGCATCAGATGGTGTCCAACAGAGTAGTCCAGTAACTGTCAACATCCTGGTTATTGATGCCAATGACAATACGCCCACGTTTGCACAGGTCTCCTACAACATTGAAGTCTTTACAGACATGCAGCCAGGGGAGACGGTGCTACAGGTAATCAATCCAGAGCGATCATTCTCTTCCATTTTGCCTTCCGTTTTTTTTTTTGTTGTTTGTGTGTGTGTTGTATTTTTTTCTTTTTTTTTCCATCTACCACTGAGACACTGGACTTTGTCCCCATCACACAGAATCTCTCGTTCAAATGCTTTTTCATGCTCAGTAAGAATAACCACAACAATCTTGGCCATTGTGTTGACAGGCAAAGCCCAGGAGCATATCCCTTTGTCTTATCTGCAGTCATAACAGACATGGAAGAGAAAATGTTTTTTTCTCTGGCATCAGTAAGTCATAGCGGAAGGATTTTGTGATAGCAATTTATCAACCCCTTTTACAGCATACAACGGGATTTAGATATAAAGCAGGATTGCTTTTCCATTACTTAAATCATTTTTGGATTGCTCTGTGGATTTGGGTCATTGTTTTGATTTAATTAATACACTGACTTTAAAGGTTTCCATGTCTTTATTTCTGTCAAACATATACAAAGACAATCAAACATGTGTAGAGTATCCATACCACTTGAACTTTTCTCAGACTGATGTTTTCAAACATCAGTGTATTTTAATATGAAGTATGTGATCAATCAACAGAAAGTAGTTCATACTAGGGAAGTAGAGTACAAATAAAAGTGCGAAAGAGCGCCATATCTTGAGTTTCAATATGCCGTTTGTTCAATAACCTTTTGCAATAACATTAGAGACCTTTGCAGAACAGCTTTATTTATTCATAAATAAAGTCTATTTACCAGCTCTGACTGGTTTGATCAATTTAAGGGAGCCTGTTACAAATGCAATCCAAAGTTTTCAGATTTTTATTTGTAAAAAATAGAAGACCGTGTATCATTTTACTTGTACTTTATAATTATGCACTGCTTAATCTTGGTCTAGCTCATAAAGTCCCAATTATATAAAAAGAGGTTTCAGTGTTTTAGAGTAACAACTTGTGAAAAGATTCAAAAATTATGGTGGCTTTTGCAAGTCAGTGTACACAAATACAAGCATGTGTACGCTTTTATGAACCAACTCTTAAGTGCACGAGCATGTTTTTTTTCCTTCTTCTTTTTCTTTAGTTGATCTGTTCTTACAGCACAGCCTCTCCAAATCAAAGTAAAAGAATAAGACACAGAAAAGGTCAAGTTTAATCTTTATTTTTTTAAGCAGCCAGTTCACCCTGCCTGAAATGAGGCCAGAGGTTACAGAGTGTCTGCTCTGACCGCTTAACCGATTTTATAAGCTGTTTATGTGAGCTGGAGTCCCCACTGAGCGTACTGAAGCTTATTTGATGCTACAACTTTTACTCCAGTGTCAGTGTCATGGAAAAAGGAGGTCGTGAAAGCTTAGATTAAAGTTTCAAAGCTTTAAAGATACGAGGTCAGCTGCAGCATGAAGGCTAATAATTACAAACAGCAGAATGTCCTTATTGCGTTTGGAATTAGGATATTGGAAAAATGTTTGAATTCACATAGTACCTTTAAAAAAAAGAATATTTAATATTTATATTAATATTTAATTAATAGATAGATTAATCTATTAATCTAATTAATAGATAGATTAATATTTAATCTATTTCTTTACAAATCTATAATCCGTTTAATGTGAAGTGGTATGTAACCATTAATTTATAGTTTTTGCCAGTAGAATACACAGCTCTTAATTTTTACATAAATGTCACATGTCCATTAAAAATAATTATGCTACACAGAAACGAGCCTCACAAACCTCTGTGAAAAAATACAGTACATTGTCTGTTTGACTGTTTCACAAGTAATGTTATCTGTAACCCTCTCCAGTTAAAACTACAAACTGCAGAGCAGAAAGCAGACATATCGTGCTGATAATGTGTTATCATACTATTTTTCTTGTTCTGTTTTCTCAGTTAACTGCAACAGATGCTGATGAGGGGCTGAATGGCTTGGTAACGTATGAGATTCTGGTTGGAGCCCAGGGAGATTTTGTTATTAATAATCGCTCCGGACGCATCACTGTGGCGCCTGGCGTCGTCTTATCTGTGGGACGATCTTATGCACTGACGGTCAAAGCCTCTGATAATGCACCTGAAACCCAGAGAAGGTACATATATACAATAACGTTGTCATATAACAATGATAAGATAAGAACTTTATTGTGTTGTTATTAATCATATGGGTCATTAACACATTGAGAAGGGGCAGATTTTCTCTTTCTCTCGATATTTTGTTAGTTGGTTTCAGTTTGTTGTGCACTGTGATAGACAAGTCATCCTTTCAATGATTACTGTTTACTAAGTTGTCTTTAACATGCAATATATATATATCTATCTATATGTATATATAGATATCGATCGATCGATCGATATCAAAATAACCAACTGATCTTTTTGGGGCAGCGATGAACTTCTATAAAACAAAATTAAATATCTAGATTTATTTGAGTCCATCAGAACCAGAACTTCAAGGTTCTCCATTCCTGAATGTCACTGCAAACATCAGCAGAGACTTGACCAGAGCTGCTGCATGCCTCAATAGTGAGGAACAGACTGTAATGGAGAAGCTCACTATAGAGTCTGTCCAGCCCGGTGGGGTCTTACTGACCCCATATGCGCTTGTACGAGGTTTTTATTTGTGTGCGCGGTTTTGGAAACTGACGATCTGCTTCTGTTTATTTTGTAATAATTATTTTGTTCTTCCACCACACAAAAGCATTGTAATTTCTTTCCCAGTCTTAAGACATTGTTCTGGCATGTATTTCATCAATTTTAGTGTTCACTGTTCCAAGAAGTGTTTGTGATCTCACTAGAAGATGAACTATAAGTGAAAGCTTGGAGGGAGACGGTCAATTCATACGAGCTCTGATGAGAGCTTTGCCTTTGAGTGAACTAACTTTAAAATTTTCTCTGAGATGTGGGGAAGTGTTGGAAATGAACATAAGCAAAAAAAAAAAAGTTCAAACAGAAACTGATGTTCAAACAGAAACTGATACCATCGTTGGGCACTTCTGTTATCCAGGAGCTCGATCACTACAGTCTATGTTGAGGTTTTACCACCCAACAACCAGAGTCCTCCCCGCTTCCCCCTTCTCACCTACAACCTGGAGATCAGCGAGGCCATGAGGATTGGAGCTATTCTGCTCAATCTGCAAGTAAGTCGCAAATTCAAATCCCCAGTCTATGATGCAGATTCCTGCATCATAAGATGCAGGAGTGTCCAAATGTTGCTACAGTTCGTTCAGGTTAGACTTAACTCGGACCACAGACTTCATGTTTTGCTTTCATATGATAGTTTAATATCAATGTTTATGTTATGCTTATGCATCCTAGCTCTCTCCCTGCCATGTTCTTCTGTAGGTTGATAGCATTATCTAGTTCTGGTGTCATTTTATTCTTCTTCCAGGCGACAGACAGAGAAAATGATCCAATCACATATCAAATTGTGAGCGGAGATTCCCAAAATGTCTTCAACCTCTCTCGAACGTGAGTGAAAAATTTTTCCCGGCTTTCTCAACTTGTTTGCAAGTTAAGTTGTAGCTTGATCTAATCTTTAAAAAACAGGATTTGTTGTATGTGCTTTTCTGAAAACAGTGTGGATGAATGTATGGTGAATGATTAAAGAATCCTATTCACAATCAAAGATAAAATATTCCACTGCATTTAATATATTGTTTCTTTTGATTTTGTTTCTTTGAAAAGCAAAATACAACATACAAAGACAACTTATGGTTCCTGTGGTTTTAAAAAAGCCTAATTTCATGGTGCATGCCTTGTTGATATTTTCAATCATAAAGATTTGAGAACAAAATAGAAATATGATACAGAGAAATATTTTCTTTTTTGCTACTGATAAAAGACAGTACCAAAGGAAAGAAATTCAGATAAATTTAGTCAGTTTTAGAATCTAGCTAATGATACAACAGGCCAATACAGAAGATATTGTTTTTTCGGGAAGAAATTAATTTAGTTAGATTTAAAATATGCTTAAGTACTGTATATTTACAAAAAGATAACTATATATTTATTGTGGAAAAGGTTCTGCCACAGATGTATCATTCTAAATAATTGAAGATGAAACTATGCCTTTCAACTTAGGAATCTCATAAGATGCTGAAGTGTGATTTTAGTACATACTCGTTTAGCCATCCCTCTGGCCTTATGCCAACCTCACACACACAGTGTATTAAGGGGGGAAAAAATTGTTTTATTTATTTCTATTCTCACAAGGTTTGTGACACGCTCAGTGGAAGCAGCTGTCCACGGCTCTAAGGCAAAATGTGTCATTGGACCTTCATACACCATTCCAGATAAAGACGGAGAGGGTGCTTACAAACGGGTCACAGCTGTGCCTCGATATCTCACCTCCTGTAGAAGATCTTCCCCTACAGCTAATCTAAAAACACACATCACTACATGGATGAATGTAGACTTTTTGACAACACATCTTGCTGCTGTTTTAACTGCCCTGTGAACATTTGTACACAATTTCAATTTTAATCTAATTTCTTGTATAGTAACACAAAAACTTAAACAGGACTGTATAACATGATCTCATTGCTATTATTTACAACAGAAAAATACTATTATTCTGTTAGAATATTATAACATTAATTGCTGCAGTTAAAATGTTATTTCTAACATTTATATTGGTATTTAGATTTTAATGCATATACAAACAGAGTACAAGAACAAAGCTAAAGCTACTTTTATACAAGGCCCTCTGTCAGGAAACTCCTGGTATTTTTGGATGACCAACAAGACACCTTGAATCTGCTGTGATTGTCATGCCAGGCCGTTGTATGATGTCGTTCTTTTAGCAAGACGTCAAAACATGCTTTTGACTCTTAGCTTTCACCTAATTTAAAAAACAACCTTTCTCCATCTCCACTTATCAACATTGTGTTTAACTGAACAGGTTATGTAGCACAAAAACCACAATGCTAGTCGCCACTGATTTGTCATATGTCCATGAATGCTTCTGGTAATAGATAGTGAAACTAAATACAGCAATACACACTTATAAAATTCAATCACAATTTTATGATTTATGAAAATCTGCTTGTTGTTAAATATATGACATTGTCTTCTGCTGAATGTGAACTCTGAGACTTAGTGAGTCTGAAATTGAGTTTCAGTTTTGTAACTTATCTTGCTTGTCTCAAGTAAAGCATTTTTGCCAATGGGGAACTCGCACCTTCTGCATCAAGTTCAATGTAGCATAGAGAGACATGATCTGAGCCGAATGAAAGATCAACTGTTAGTGTGACTGAGGAGGATAGCCTCCGGACCACACTGCCGACACCCCAGACAATGCTGTTAATAGTGTCCCATACATCTAACATCTTTTCATTTATGGCGGCTGGGCAGAGAAGGCGGGATGTTATCGCACATGATCAGTGAACCTCTCAGACTCATTCCATTGAGTGTAGTGCAACTATCCAGGTTCAGTCAGGAATAAACTCCCCAGGTTGGCTTTTCTGCATTAATCATTTTGACTGCTGCCATTATCACCCATCAAGATAATCATTATCAAGATAATTTATAGGATATTTCCACTGAGCTCAAAGCAAGCGCAAGGGCCTACCTTCTTTTCATATATTAATGCCAGTCTGTAAAATTAATGTACCAGTTTTATTGTGTTTTTGCAAAGCTCTTTTTGCCCTCTTAAGTCAAGGATCATTGAGTGTGGGGAATTTAAAACAGTTCTCTCCTTCTAACCTTGTGGCATCTGTTTAGAGGAATAGATAACATTGACAGAATTTCAGTAATTTGCCTGTCAGAGTTTAAAATGAGTCACTGTAGTATAATGGTCAGGGTCTGCAGAGGAATGGAGTGGTCAGGTTTTGCTTGGACTGCCTCGCCACAGGAGCTTTAAATCAGAAATGGGAAGGAGCGGGGGACAGTGGGGAATTGCTACAGGCATTAATTTAGCACCGAGTTGAGATTCATTCATCTTTCTTTCCGCTTTTCCTTCTGGCAGAGGCTCTCTTGAGTGCAGGAACAAAATTGTTGTCTCTGAGTTTGTGTGTGGCTTGATTTGCCCTTGTGTGTTTTGTGTGCAAAGAGAGATAATTCAGCCTCATTCATAGGACTCCATCTACACTTTTTACTTGGAATGCCAGGGCCAAACTTTGTGGCACAAACGATCAAGAGGGCCCACTTTGTCCGCGAAAATCCTTAGAAAGAAAATGGACATCTTTCTATCTGTTGTCCATTTGCTTTGGCCCTGAAGCATGGCTACCTGAAGGGAAAGACTAAGATAGCAGTTAAACTCCCACTTGTTCTTTACCCACCACCAATTTTCTATGATCAAAGACCATGTTTTATAAACCTTGATTTAAATACAATGTTTTGAATTCTCCTTGACTCTTTGATTCTGTATCAAAGGTAAAATATGTAATGATGTTCTGAAAATTAATAAGCTTCTCATGTTTTACAATAAAGCAATTGAGGGAAAAAGTAGAATTTTAATGTGCTGTTCTGTAATATCTGCTCTGCCCTCTATCAACAGGATTGGCCTTTTACTTCTGGGCAAGCCTCTGGACAGAGAGATCACAGACCAGTACCGTCTGATTGTCACTGCTTCAGACGGTAACCCTGGAGGGGTGAGGCACAATTCTTTTCACTTCTCAACTGGATTCCTTTAGAGAGCTGCTCTCTTAAGAGAAACAAAGATAATAAAAGTACTTGGGTAGGGATTTTGATCCAAGAGATTAAAGTTGTGATTTTCGTCAAAATGCATTTTGTTGCATTAACTGTCAGAAGAAACCAAATTAGAGCGGAGGTTAAAGAACAACATTCTGCTTCTTTGCCCTATTTTGTTTTATTAATTTTATTTAAAGTGCAACACATTTATGGAAACCCTAGTCCTCGATGTGGAGGTAACATGTTCGAGTCCCAACCTGATAACCTTTGGTGCATGTCCTCCCCGTCTTTCACAACCTACGTTCATGTCCCACAACTGTCAAAACAAAGACCACTTACCACTTGAAAACAAAACTTTTAAATTAACAAAATAAATCATGTTCTGGCTGGCTGTGTGGCACTCAGAATCATTGTTTGAGTTTGTCAAATTTATTTTCACCAGCGGAGCATGATGGCTTCCGTTCGTTTATGACGCTCCATGATGGATGGATATATACATATGCATATATGTGTATAAAACTATTAGAATTTGTACTTATCTTAAATGTAATGGACAGAGAAATGGAGAAGAATAGAAGGTGATAGGGTAAAGGTTTAAAGGAAAAAGAACTAGAAGAGAAATAAGCATAAAGAGAATATAAGTTAAGACGTAGGAGTCTGCTATACCTGCAGAGAGAAGGAAAAAAAAAAAAAAAAGATTGAAAAACCATAGCAACAACCAACACATTAACACTACTGAAACGTACACCATATAATTTAATACAAGATATACTCAGTGGGGAACCGCTGCTCAACTTGTGAATGTATCTGGAAAAACACCTGAATCTAAACACCCGTAGGTGTGTGTAGTTGGGCGTGTGTTTTTGTATAGAAGGTTCAGTGGTGGATGTATGGGCCCACACAGAATCACAGGGCTGACTTTAGGAAGAGAGGAGTCACAGACATGCCTCCAGAGCCTTGGTGCCCGTTCACCACGGTCCACTTTGTTGCATTAATGTTTTAAATTTCCAGTTACACATAATTGTCACTATTACTATGTGTGTGTCACCAGTGGCACTTGTACCACCTTTTGAGTTCAAAAGGTGTGTTATTGAAGTGAAAAGTCTGATTTTTGTTACTGCACTTAAAAACCAAGAAATAATAGTTAATAAAATTGTACTAGATTTCCATTTTCCATTCTGTGTTCATTCAGAGTGTAAGATAAGTCTTTTCAATTTATTCAAATTAGAGACACATGACTCACAAAGTTTTTTTATCTTTACAACTAGTAGAGAACATCAGTAGATTTCCTGTTAATTGTTAGAGCTTAATACTGGCAGATGAAGACATACATTAAACCACTGAGAGTGTTAGAGCTAAAAAGTTTTTTCTTTTTTCCAAGTTTAATTTCTCAGTGTCTACTTAGTAACGTTTTATTCACTATTTAACATTTTTGTATATGTTAGATCATTTTTTATGCCCACCTGCTTACCTGACTTCAGATTTTGTTTTTCACTAGTTCATCTTTAGTCATGCATGGATTAGGTCATTTTATTTGAATTCCCTATTTCTTTTAAATTATTCTAGTCAAAAGTCATATACCATATTATTTTTCATAATGTTATCATGAATCTGCATATATAAAAAAAAACAAAAAACAAAACAATCAAAATTAGAATATTCACTTAACCATAGCCATAATGTATAAATTACAGTGTAAAATTTGCACAAAGTTGAGGCCTGCTCATTTAATAATAATAACAAAATAGACAAGTATACTCTTAACAGGACATATCAGCCTTGAGAAAGAAAATACATCAACAAACATTGATGCTGGCTGTGGTTTGTCCCTCTGAGAGCTGATAATAACACAAACCGTCTTAATTTAATTAGACTTCACCTCAATTGGCTCACTTTTGAGCAGCTGTCTTCATTCCAGGCAAAGGTGAAAGGCACTTTCCCTTTTAAGATGCAGTATATGATGGGCAATGAACATTAGCTGATGAGCTGTCACAAGAGTGATGTTGATTGCTGCCCCCTCACCTGCACACTTGTAACTTATTGGCAGGCATAGTGCATCGAACTCTATGTTCCTGCGTTTATGTGATACGTCACAGAGTGAGAGAGGCACAGTAGGACGGCGCCTTGGTAAGAGTGAAAATAGGAGGTAATTGAGGTCCATGTAGGTTGAGGCGTCAATTCCCAGTGTGAATTTACAGTCTAAATGTTGGGCGCACAGCTATATAAAGAATATTTTTTTCTGTTGCACAAAATTTTTCTCATAGAGTGTATTAACGTTTGATTTGTGTAGGTTCTATGTCACAGCTAGAGAGTAATCCTGTTACAACAGCAAGAAAATTAAATGAGAGAGGAGAAAAGGCTTGTGGGAGTGAGGAGGTGAGGAACTCATTCAGTGCTGCCATTTTGGCCAGAAACACAGAAAGGATCCGAAGTGCAATATTATATTTTTTTAGACTTTAAGGACCTATGTTTTGCTTTACATACTTTTTGTGCAAATAGACTTAGTTTAGGTGCCATGAGGAGGTCAAAAGTGAATTATATTTCTTAACATCTCAGAACTTAGTTTTCATGCAAGCACCATTGCTTCTTCAAAGTAACGGGTGATGGATCTGAATTCTGATATTTAGTAGCAATTACAGGAGTTTTTGCCTCATATCAAAAATCAGTAGCTGTAATCTCCACTAAGCTGTTTCCTTGCTCTCTGAAAGTTTAAATAATTGATGCCCCTGATGCAGGTGGTGCGCAGAAGGCAACGATCAAACGTTCATTGAATACTTTCATGCAGTTTGCCTTATTTGTGTTGTAAATATAAAGTGTAGATCAATGACGAGAAATTTTTTATCACATACAGAAAAAACTGCAATACACTGATAAGAGATAATATTGTGCAAATGTTCTTTTTATTCTGACCATTGATTGGCTGGTCCAGTACTGACTCCTACCCCAGTCTATAAATGCATCAACCCTTGACATGCAGTTTCATGCATTTTTTGAGTATATTGTTTGATGCATAAATTCATATTCTTTTATGTTAAGTTAGATTTGAAACTATGGCTTCTATCAAAAGACTCACTGCACATTTGTTTGTATTATAGAGCTTGCAAACTGGAATGTTAAACCACAAAGAAAAAAAGAAGGAGAAACCAGGAATGAGTGTATCTCTAGTTAAAGAGACACCTTTTGCTCTGCACATTATTGATTTATTAAAAAAGAAAACTTCCCAGTGACTGGGGATGCGACAAACTCCTTAACTCAGATTATATTAGTTTTCAAATGAAAATTTCCTCTGTAAAGGAAAACAACTACCCAAACTAAACTGCTTCCATGTAAAAGCAAGTTTTGAGTTACACAAGGCCACTCCAATACCTTTTTTGAGGTATTGTATGTATTCGCTAACAAATGTACTTAGATGATTTTCTGACCACTCCAGTGTCAATAAAGTTAAGAGAACTCACGCTGGGGAACAAACAAAACGACCAAAACTATAAACCTTCATATGTGTGTGCAGAAATGAAAGAAGAAAGCAAGCATTTGTTTGTGATTTTCTTTTCCATCAGGTAGTTTTGCACAAAACAAATAGTCCTCCCCTTTTAACAGATTTCTAAATTTATATTCTCCTCAGACTTTAGTGAAAATACGAAGCTCACTTAGATCCCAAAAATTCACCCTGGCAAGTTGGGTCGCTCCTGGCGAGAGTGAGTACCAGACTTCTAATAGTCTGATCGTATCAGTCGTTGCTAAACGTTTCTGGTCAAGATTATCTCTTAAAAGCGAATATATCAGCAACCACCTAACTATCAGACAGCTGTTTTAGAAGATTAGAGATCCAAGAGCCTTGTATATCTAAAGTTAAATCAAAAATCACATCTCATTAGCCAGATTCAAGTCCAATGGCTTGTGATGATTTTGTTCTTTGTTATAGGTAAGTCAAACCACAGTTGGGAGTTGACCTTAATTTGCCAAATGCTCTCTTTGAAATGAAAAATGATTTGATCTTATTACAACAACAACAGTGCCCTGCATTCATTCACATTGTCTTTTCCTTTGGAAATGAAGACACTCTTGTAAACAACCTCAACATTCCCTTGGCGTGTCTTTTATAGATGTTACAGTGCCAATGATAATTAACAACAAAGAAAAACAATAACAAAGGATTCCCCAACGATAGTGTGGGGAGGCTCACAATAACTATACCATGTGACAATCGTCCCGTTTGGCAGGGAAGCTTCAAATGGCTCCCTTCTCGCAGGTATTTTCACCCACTGGGGCCACACCACAATCACACATCTTTCCATCCCCAAAGAAGTGCAGTCCATACCCTTATTTGTACGCATATTTGCCCTGCAACAATGCAAAATTACAGCTTCTGCACATTGTACCATTTTCTGTGTTGATTTATTGAAGCACCACAGATGTTTGAACTTTGTCCCTATATGAAGGTCATAAGCTATACACTTGTCCTCAGAGGCTCTGCTAATGAGTGGTGCAGTGGGGAAATGGTTTAGCCAAGTGAGCCATGGGATCAGAAAACCCACAGAAATACTAAATGAAAACAAATGTCAAGATACAAATGTAATTTGATTCACTGTAATCAGTGTGGTGAGAAAAACACAGATTGTACAGTAATAATTTAATCAATATCTTAAAATGTTGCTTTATTCTCAGACTGACTGCAGTCTGAGAATAAATATAAAAGCACCTTCCTCTTTTAATCAAAACCCAAAGGTAATTAAATTTTTTCTTTGACACAAGTTAAAATACATAATTAAATTCAATGTTAAGAATGTGCAGTCATTTTTTTAAATTATTATTATCAACTAACAGCTGTATTTTGGATGTCTTTTTGCAAATAATGTTGCTTTAACATTACAGTTCAAACAATGTATTTACATGGATTGTATAAAAACATATTTTTTTAATCTCTGAATAATATACTAAATATTTAGATTTTCAGGTCATTTGAACTATCCAAATTATTTGTACTGGCTTTGAACATTTTTGAATTGCACAGTTGATGAAAGAATAATTTACATAATGTGAGTTAAATGTAGGCACACTTAAAACATAATGTTTTTCTTTTTGTGTGACAGTGTAGAAAAAAACATCAGCAATCAGCCAAGCCATCACATTGTCTATCTGATTTGTATTTTATCCTCAGATCTAATAGAGGTCTTGGCAGGAGGAAGAACAGAATAACGATGCTGCCATAGCTGACGTAACTTTAAAATACATTCAGAATTTATCTTTTTTTTTTTTGTCTTTAGAACATAGAACTAAGCAGCAGTGATTCCAAGATTTATTCTTTCAACTAATAAGCAATTTATGGAGGCAGTAGAAATGAATTGATCTTTTTCAGCCAGCATTAGAAAAATATCCTAAATGAGACAAAGATGTCATACAGCTGGACTAATCTGTGAAACAGAATGTGTTTAAAACAATTGATTCAATTTTTTTTCTTGCTTTAAATGCAGAAAACACAGGAGTAATTCTAAATCGGTAAATAAGCAGTCAAAGTGTTTTAAGCCCTTACAAAGATGCTTTAAGTAACCTTTTGGTGTGATTATTTTTACAAAATATAACCAACTGTTCCAGAGAACATTTGGGCTCTTTCAATAGGAAGTGCTTATTGTGTGATAAAATGTGGATCTGTCTGACTTTGTGTGTTGATATGTTGTGTTATTGTATCTCACAGTTCTCAATCATCCATCGAGCAATCATCTATACAAACTTATCTTTGCACGGTTGTGGGAAAAGGGGTAAAGGTGGAGCAGGTATTTATCTCTAGCAGTGATTGGGTGAGAAGCAGGGTACACCCTGGACAATTTACCAGTTCATCGCAGGGCAACACATAGACTCTGTCTGTCCTAACTCTTAACGAACAATCAAATTAAAAGTTTGCAATGCTAATAAATAATAAACATGAAATCATAAAATATCTGAAAGGTTGTTTTTTTTGTTTTGCTCACACCTTGCATGTTTTCACACATGCAAAGTGTGAAAACTTGCATGTCATCTACATGCAGGTTTCATCATCATGCAGATGATACAAACTATATACAGTTTGTATCATCTGTATATAAAGGGATGAAGGGCATACAATTTACACTTTATTATTGTTCTACTGCTTTAGAATGGGGTAGGTTGCTGTTTTAGAAGAAGTAATTCTCTCATTTTAATTTTTATTCCATACCTTTTTTGATTGTTTTCCATACCTAATCCAGTGCCCAAAAGATAGCCCATAGTCCAATGTTCAAACTGTTGCTAGCTGTACTAATCCAATAGAAGTTGAGAATGATTTAGATGGAACCTGAGAGCATTCAGTGTCAGAAAGTGAGTAAATATTTTTCAGTGTATACTGTTTGTGTGGTGTATATGAGATTAAGGTATTGTTTCATTGCTGCAACATCTCAGAGAGCTTTTTCAGTAGCAGTGAGGCAAATGGGCTGAGTTGCAACTACCTTGCCACCAAATTGTTTAACATGTCCATAACAAAAAAACAAAAAAATGCTCCTTGCATTTGTGACTGATTGATTTCATTGTTGCTTCACCTTATGCCAAATGCACAAGGTGATACTGCAAAATGTTACACCACTGGAATGGAAAGCAGGTACTCAAAAGTGTGATAGGGTCATTAGTTTCTTTCATTGTGTTTACACTCATTTTTCTTTTAAATCAACATGTGAGAAACTCTTTTTAATCCTGGTGTTTCTTTTCCTTTCTGATTTAGACGTCCACTGCTACCGTGATCATAGTGGTGACCGATGTCAATGACAACGACCCAAAATTTAACATCACCCTCGGCACCAATTTTACTGTTCAAGAAGAACAAGGCGATATATTTGTTGGACAAGTCAGGGTAAGTGAAATGTTACTTAAATATGATAATTATGTATTTTTAAAGTACTAATATATTTTTCATTTTAACCACAATACAGCTACATTTCTGATACAGATTGCAAAGAGGCTAAGACTTAGTTATTGTTGTCACTGTCCATTGAAAATTACCTGATTTTATTCAACACATTTGCCTCCCTGATGGCTGCCTTGGCTGAGCTGCCATGTGTAGTCAGATTTTCTTATTATTCATGTAGATTAAAGGGCTTGAATTCTGTCAGTGGATTAATCAGGGTATTGAGATAGTTGACATTGTTGGCCAGAATATGCAATATGATCCAGAAGAAGACTATAAACCAGCCTGTTGTTCTTGTTTTTGTAACCCTTGTTAAAGAATCTCCATTTACTCTACAGAATACGCAAACATTCCTGTACTTATTAAAGTCCAGAACAAGTTGGCAAATATATTGAGTTTACTATAGCATTTGACATTGGTTATTCTAGCTGCTCTCTTTTATTGCGTTCTATTACATACAAGTGTAAACAGATGTTCATGACTGTAAGTTTTTAGTGTCTTCAGTTTAGCCGTACACACTGCTATATGAGTAAGCATTATGAGTTTATGAAGTGTGAAAGAGAACAAAAGGACACATGAAAGGAACTTGGTGTTTGTAAGCAGTAAAGCTTTCTTGAGTCTCCCTTGCAAGTGTTTCCTCACAAATACAGTGAGCAGCTAGAAAGGGGCTTAGTCCAGTGCACAAACTCCCTACGTCTTGCCCTGGTTTGAAAGCCTTTCTGAGCTGGCAACTCACCATCTTGAGCTGAGATTGTCATAAACTAGAAAAGTACATTAAAGTGCTTAACTCAGCACTAACCTACTCTCTAAGTTGCATTGGGAGGCTAGATTTTACCTTTCTGAAGCTGATTGTGATATTTGAAAGGTTTGATTTTACTTTTTATACAGTATGTTTTCACTCACAAAATCACAACCATATCTAAGAAAAATCAGTGTAAACAGCATGGATTTGGTGAACATGTTAAAAAATATATAATTCTTCAGAAATATTAAATTATGGCACATTTACAAGGTCAGATTGACATGTTTATTTTCTGGTGGACAATTGTCCCTTCTATTTAGTTCATCAACAGATGTAATGTTGAACTATAATAAACTAAATTAAGCAATTTAAATAGATTAGTCTCATGTATTAAAACAGATTCATTCGTCTCTTAATTTTGGCTGTGATTTGCACCTAAAGGATGAAGGGATTTTTAGATATTCTCAAGAATTACTAATTATTAAAGAGAAAACATTACAATATTGTAAAACTGCTTATTGAGAAAGAAACTGGAGGCTTCAACTGTGATAACTAAAACTGCTAAAGAATCCTAATGTTATCAGAGTCAAAGTCTCTTTACTTTCTTCTTTTTCTATCAGAAGTATCTATTAGTCTCTCATAAGCCTAAGGAAAAATTATTTTATGGAAGAACTTTTTTCATGGTTTCAACCACACTGTAACCTGAGAGGGAAAATGACAATGTGTTGGAGAAAAATACAGGTAAAGCCTTAACTTTGAGAGCCACATGATAGAGATCCAATAAAAGACTGTTTACGATGACCCAGGATACTAATATTCACTTTTCTTTTCTGAATTGAGTTGATTTCTTCAATACCATTTTGCACCCATGTAACTATTTTATCCTTCTTAAGCCAGGGGGTCTTCTTTAGGATGGAATAGTGGTGCTTGCTTATTTTCGGTACCTTATGATGGATGTCCTGAAGGTTTCACACCTTCGGTCATGTCGGAATCAGATCAACTAAAAAAAGAAAGTGTGTGGAAAAACATTTCCTGAAGTATCAGACATATATTAAATAAAAAGAGTTCTCCTCAAAAATGAACAACTTACCATATTGTATAATGCACATCATGTGGTGATCTGTCTTGGTTTTGATTTGATTGGACAAAGTTTCTTGCTGAGTCTCTTTAAAATCAGTAGTTTCTTGGCAACCAGAGGATTTGTGGAGAGAAGTTGTCACGAGAGACCCAATAACCAATAAACATGGATTATGGCGTAGCTGCAGGAACAGGTTGATGGAAGAAGACATTTTGTCAAATACGGATGTCTTTTACTGCATCTGATTGATGGAGATTATTAAAAGTAGTGCCACAGTAAAGGGAGTTTTGATGTAAGCAAAAGATATAGATTTGTTTTGAGAAACCAGCTTAAAGAGAACTGCTTTAACGGCTGATCTCTAGGTTGATTTTGGAAAAATTATATAATCCGGAAAAGCTAGCTGAAATGGGAAAGTCAAAAGTCCTCCTGGAAATGAAGGATCAAAATTAAATGCTGTTCTTTTCATTTTAAATCATTTATACTACAGTAACAAACATCCCATCACTTAGTGGTAGTGCACAAATAGGAACATTCCCTGTGTCAGTGTTTTAAGACGGGAAAGAAAAGACAAAAAGTGATTTCTGTTACAAGGTCCCACTTGCTTCACTAATCCAACTTAACTGTGATCATGCAAGGCATGGTACATACCCTGTGTATGGGTTCCCTCTGCTGAACTATAATAACGAAAAGTACAACTGGCTCATACTTAAGTACTGAAAATACAGAAAATCTTATTTTTACACAAATCTGTGCTTCAGACAGATAAGAATACATTTTGTAATTCTAAAGAGCCTTCCCTGAACTACTTTCAACCTCATGACGGGTTCATTGCCTCACCTCAGCCCATCTACAGCAGCATAAACCCTTTAATTGTTTTTTTAAATAAAGTTAAATTGGCTTTCTTTAATGTCCAATATAAATGTGTTCATATAAATAAGAAGCACTCAAAATATCTTTACATTTTGGAAATTGAGCACTTTTGCAGTAAACATAAACCAGCACCTGCCTTTAAATTTGTGTTAACTATTATTTCTGTGTCTGCCTTGAGTATATTTTAGTTTCCTTCTGGTTTATCTATCTTGAGGTAATCCTTTCATGGTGGAGAGACATATCTCTTCAGAGAGAGAGATGCTGTTTTTCATGCAGGGAGCACAGATTTGCATTTTAAGACATCATGCTCATTGCACAGCATTCGAAGAGACCGTTCCCCTCGGGATGCAGCTTCTAAATAATCTTGACTTGTAGAGTTCATTTGCGAAGGGTGTCATTATGTTGCTAAGTGATCGCATTTTGCCCTGAGATAACATATAGAGCGTAGAGCGTTTTGCCCAGATCCCAGGATATACCATTCATGACATAGCGTTGAACACACCTGAACTGACCAACATTTGCTAAAAGCTGTGAAACCTGATAGATTTTGTTAACTGACAGTGTTACATGAATACCAAGCATTTCTCTCAGTTTCATCATTCCTTTCTGATAAGCTGAGGAGTGATCAGTAATTGCTAAGTGCCTTTTCCCAAGCCTGAGTAACTTCTTGAGATGAACATCTTGTGCCGAGCTGAACACATTTTTCTCCTTTCAAAACAGGAGCCTCCAGCTCCCTGTTGCATGACATGTTAAGTAACAGTCCGAGTGACAGAAGAGCAAGTGGATGAGAAGCAAGAGTGTTGAAAATAAGCTACTATTTGTGTCCATTTAAGCGTTTTCTTTTAAAACATGATGTTATGGTAAAATCATCTGCCTTGAATTCACCTGCAGGGTTGGAGACATAATGGAGGCAGCCATGAGGCTCCAGGCAGCTGCCATGGGTTTGGATGACTGGAGTCTAAATACATAATGCTATTAAGTAGCTTAATGCTAGCCTTAAAGTGCTTTGGATTATCGTGACAGTAATTGGAACCAGTTCCCACCTGTTCTTTTTTTACACACACTTGAATAGATTAGCAAAAATTTGGCTACTGCTGCTGACAGTCGTTGTTCTGGAACCAATAACTCATGCAACATTTAAACCCATTCTCCCTGCTCTCAGCAGGGGAGCCATAGACTCAGCTGTACTGACAACTGGTGGACAAATTCATAAAAGCTTGTGTCAGGATTATCATAAAGGCGTCATGTAAAATTCTGCAGCAGTTTGACTTATGCTTTGTTGTTTTCTGGATAAATTCTGTTTACGATTGAAACCGTGTCTAACGACCACCACATGTTTGTGCACATGAGGTGAACTTGACTAACTCCCCCAAAAACAAACAAACAAAAAAATCTTCATAAAGCTTTGAAACAAGTGGCTGTTTTTCTATATCAGAACAATATCTCCCAGGTGTAGATCCACCATGAACACTTCGAACGGAAAATGTTATGTTGGCCTCAGACAGTAAATCGAGTCTGCACCTGGGCTGTACCACTTCCATTTATCCACATGAACAACTCTTAAATGTATCACTTAAACCTTAAAGGACTTATGGCACATTATTTCACACATCTACTCCTTTTGTGGCTCCATTTTTTTCATTTGATCTATGATGCCTCTAACATCCTGTTACAGAAAAGTGCTAAACATGTAGAATAGAATGGGAAACTGTAAGTTCCTCTGCATGTCTGCATTACCACTGAGTAACCCATTGTTTCTTTTGTTTTAAATCTCTATTTTTTACTGTGATCATGTTTGACTCTGGTTCTTTATTGAATGTTGTATTCAGAAATAGATTATTAAAGATTTATTCTTTTATTGCAAGGTTTACAACTTGCACATTTGATTGAGTTTCCATATTTAGAGGAGAAATGAGACTTAAATGTTGTTGTTTTGGCTCGGCTGCATCACTGGAGCTTAAGGGGCTTTGTTGTTGAAAGCTTTGTAAATAGGCAAGGCATCAAGACAAAGCCAAGCTCTAACAAATCATATAATGGATCCAACTCAAATAGAGTTGCTGTTTGCATGAGGTGAAATATGTGTTCAGTTCTGTTTTAAAGCCCCTTAATCATCTGCTAATTTTTTGTGAATATTAATCTTTTTTATTATTACTAGTGAGTTTAAAAAGATTCAGTGTTTTTCCACTGTTTATCAGAAATATTTATTTTCGTGATGTTCAATTTTACAGAAGTTACTTTTTTTATTAAGCTTTCCTCTGATTATTTCAAATCTGTTTTCTACCGTTACCTTTCATTTTATTGCTAATTTGCTAGTGCAATAAACAGAGCTAATTATGGTCAACTTACTTCAAAAGTTTGTGTGCACTTAAGTGTCTGTTTAAAAAAAAAAAAACGTAGTTGCAACTGGTTGGCATGAGGTGAAACAAACGCCTCATGCCAACCAGTCACTGACTTATTTAATTTTTTTTTGTAGAAGTATGCTCATTTAAATACTTTGTTTGGTTTTCTTTCTCCTTAGGCCACTGACCCTGATGCAGGAGCCAACGGTCAGGTTTACTATCGGATTGTCAATCATCCTGACTTGTTTGTAATCAGTGCCAATGGAAGCATCTACACAAAACGACCTCTAGACAGAGAGTTAAGAGATCAGTATAGCCTCATAGTCGAGGCCTCAGATGGGGCGGTAGACCCTAGAAGAACCACCTTGACGGTCTTAGTCCAGATTCTGGATATAGATGACAACAGCCCGGTCTTCTCACAGCGAGACTATGTGGTGAATGTACCTGAGAACAGCCCAGTGGGGACTGTGGTTCTGAACCTAAGTGTAAGTTTCTACCATCAAAGTCACCATTTTCCCCTCCCTGTATCCAGAAGTAGCATTTAGGCTGGTTATTCAGTGAGAAAATTGTCAAAATGGTAAAATCTGGCAACCAAAATACAGTCTTCTTGGAGAGAGACACTTTCTCTCTTACCACAGGCACTTTTTTGACAGAACAAGACCTGAAAGCATTTTATTTTTTTATTTTTATTTTTTCCTTGAGTCATATCCAAACTTCAGTAGATCCATCCTAACTGGCAAACATCAACACACTCCACAAGATAAAATAAATAATAAAAAAACTGAAGGTGTTTGCATCTGGCCCTAACAACACTGTCGAATATCAACATAAATATTTGCACTGAGGTGAGGCATAGAGAAACCGTGAACACAAACACTAGCAGGGGGTCGAATAATTGCTGGCATATCGTGAATGACATCTCCCAGACAGGGATATAGCAAGATGTGGGGAGAGTGAGAAAAAGAGGGAGGTAAAGAAGGCAAGGGACTTGAGTGACAGTGGCAGTGTGACACCTTCATAAACTATACAACAACACCTCACCCCATGAACTGACACTGGTGGCAGGTTAGATACCCACTGGGCAAAGGGAAACCCAACCAGAGTCAAATATGTACCAGATTTACATTAGCATTGGCAGCAATTTGTTATTTTTATCAATATAAAGATGCCTTCAGGCATATACAAACTTCTGTAATGTACAGAACTTCATCCGTCCATCCATTATTTTCAGCTTAACTGGGATCGGGTCTCAGGGGCAGCAACCTAAGCAGAGAAAACCTGACTTCCTTTTCCTCAGCCACTTGGGCCAGCACCGCCAGGGTATTCCTAAGGTGTTCCCAGGTCAGCCAAGAAACATAATCCCTCCTGCGTGTTCTGGGGTTTCCTCCGGGTCTCTCCCCAGTGGGATGTGCCTGGAACACCTCCTGGAACACCAATCCAGGAGGCGTCCTAACCAGATGTCTTAGCCACTTTAATCGGCTCTTCTCAATGCGGAGGAGCAGCGACTTTACACTGAGCCTTTTCTGGATGACCAAGCTTCTCACCCTAACATGGGGCATGTTAGAGCTATGACAGAAAAGGCAGACGCTTACATTTTTACAGGTTTCTATTAATAAACAATGTCAAAAACCATGCATCATGTTCCTATTACTTCAGAATTGTCCACTAGGTGCTGGCTTTTCACATAAAACCCCAACGAATTACATAAGAAAATGGGAAAAAGGTTAAGGAATGTGAATATTTTTGCAAGAAGTTGTACATATTATTGAATCAGTTACAAAGGTTTAGTTTCTTTAAAATATCTGTTATCCATTTAGGATCTCTTCTTACTGCATTCTTATGGCTTTCATGGTGGCAGTGTAATCTGCTTGCAGATTATTTATTTATTTATTTTTCTTGAATCCTTGGGAATTTACATAAGTCTTTATAAAAGAAGTTTGACACAATACTATTTTGAACTTTTTGTTTTCCTGGCTGAATAAACTTATATGTGGAGTAAACATTTCCAATAAGTTGAATTTGGCCCGTGTTTGAGTAATTCCAATCTTATAATATATTGCATTAGCCTTTGGAAATTATATCTGCTTTGTGAGTTGGGATTTCACTCTTATGAACTTTAGCTTTCCTTAGCGGCTTAATTTAATGAGAACCTGATTAATGAATGATTGGGGTAATCCCTGGAGCTGCGTCTTCTAGAATCCTCATATCTCTCCTTCTCTTCATTCTTCTCGCAGGCTGTGGACGCAGACCTCTTCTCCAACATCACATACCGCATCAAGACTGAGTCAGCCAGGCAGCTGTTCTCTCTTAACCCTATCACTGGGGAGCTAGCTGTACTGCAGACCCTGGACTTCGAGGGTCTGGCAGCTATGGGCATGGGGACTTCTTATACCTTCCAGGTAGAAGCTGTCGACCAAGGAGCCCGAATGCCGCCGGGACAAGCTACCGTCACAGTTCGCATCACAGTAAGAGCCCAAAGACTGCCTGCGCAGCGCCTCCTCTCAGTTCTCTGTTCTCTGTACTCCTTACTCTCTCTCTACCTTCATTGTTGCTCTGGAGATGTGGCCTTGATAAGCAACTATGCAGTGAGTCATTAACAAGGTTTTGCAGTCATAATGTCTTTCAAAGGGCACAACACAGAGACCATAACGCCAAAGTGAATTGAAAACATTAAAGTATTGCAGCTGTGCTGTGATTGCGCTATGCCTCTCACTGCAGTGGGTGATTGAATTACCTTTGTAAAACACATTTTAGCCTGCTGACCTACTCACCCACACCGCAACACCACAGAAAAGAGCTTTGATGGATTGGTGTTTCTGCCTCGCATGCACTGCTATTCACCATCTGAATGACTCATTAGCTTTGTGACAGCAATTATGGCAGGCTTTGCAGAAGCTTGTCTTTTCTTTTGCAGCCATTTATAAGCTGAGTGAACAAAAGGATTGTGTTGTGAGACCGTGCATCTCTATTTAACAATGTGTGTTTTTTTTTTTTTTTGTTTGTTTGTTTTTTTTGCTCTGATTAGTTCTTCAAAATGTGTGCACATTTACTATATCTCTGCTCATGAATCTGGCCTATCTCCTTAAGGTTTGCAGAAATAAGCTATGAGAAGGTCTTGTAATGTGTCCTGATAAAAACATGCTTAGTCGCATTATGTGCACCATCCCCAAGGGTAAAGGAATGGCACAGGCATTGATACCAAACCAGTCTCTGCCATTTGAAATGACTATGAATGAGTCTAATGGATTCAATCTAGCCTCAAGGGGACTAAAGACTGAGTTGATTCCACTGATTTCACTCTTTCTTTTACGTAACACCTCAAGAGAATTATTTGATGTAATTTCCGTACCTTTCCTTTTATGCTGTTGATGCTATCTCTTTACATTGTATTACTAGTTGTGATGAATTTTCTGCTGCACCTGTCTTGCAGCTCTCAATGTTCCTTTTACTATTCTGTGCATCTCAGAAATGTTTGAGATTATACATTTTCACATGTTTATTACATTAAAGGATTTTCAATGTAGTAGAGGTAAGACAAAGTCAATGTTCCACTGTAACATTTGTTGCTAAAAAATCAAGCTTTTTTGTTCAAAGAATAAATTTGATCCTGCAAAAAGAAATTTTTAAAAATCCCAAAACAAACAAAAAATACTAAAGCGAGAGACTGCTGCTAATGGCTCTGACTTTGCAGAAGAGAAAAAATCAAGACTAGGAAAAGTTTCTTTATTGGATAGGTTTAATACCAACAAATGTTTGAATTTGTCGTTTTTCCTATTTTTACATGGCAATTTATCTAGCAAGATGTTTATTTTCAAACTTTTTATGCAGTGTTTTGCACTGTTTTCTTTTATTTAATCTAAGAAAGCTGACAAAGTGTTACATGTGTTATAACAATTTTACAAGACCTGGATACCACCTATGCTAGCTTGTCATTTAAATTTAGTTGATCTCAACTGAAATCCATAGCTTTTCCTATAAAAAGTGAGAAGAAAAGAACATTTTATTTCAAGGAAGTTTTGCATTTCCAAATGTGAAATTATCTGGGTCCCTAAAATATCTCTCTAAACAAAAAATAAATCGATATAAAAGTCATAGTTGGCTCATGAATGTACCTTTCTTGTTATAACTATCTTTTCAAAGAGCAAGGGGTTTGAGTGGATGCACCGCACACACCTCTGAAACTTCACTATTTAGGGTAGAAAATAAAAACTAGAATCAATATTTAAACGTGCTTCCTAATCTAGTTGGACAGCTGTTAATTTTTCTGGGCTGCGTAACTTCGTGCAATTTAAGTAACAGTATAAACCAGATCTGTAAAATTTTCCCATCTCATCTTCGTTGCTACTGCTTTTAACCCCTGATCTTGTTTAAATTGTCTTAATTTTTATGGCTTGACTTTTAGCAAACTATTGTCTTATTGCTGATATTTGAAAATATATTTTCTTACTTGAAAAGCTCCAATCTGCCATTTTAATAACAAGATTGGCTCCTTATGTTTGTTTTTTTTCATAAAACTAAGCTGGGAGATTTTGACGCTCTCTTAAACATTGCATCATTTGAACAAGCTGGTAGGAATAATATCTTGATCTTCCTTACATAATATTCAAACACTATAAACTGAGAACACACTGTTTATATTCTTTTAAAGGAATTCAGTGAATAACTATCAAATTTTAATGTCACAATATGCTTCATTACCCACCTGCCGTTAAACATAAATGTTTATGAAAATTTGCATTAATTCTAGATTTAAAAGTTTTAAAATTTTTATCAAATATGAGGGAATAAATTAACTCATTTTGGTTTAATTTAAATTGTGAAATATTTATTTTTTGGAAAGGAAAATAAATATTTTTTATAAGGATAGGGTTAGTTATGTTTGGTGTTTGGCTCAAAGTTCTTGTCTGTAATTTACATCTTTTTTTAAAGCTTTGTGTTGATAATATCTAGCTGTGGAGTTAACTTTTTTCATACAGTGAGATTCTCAAACTCGCTCTTTTCTGGTTGCACTCCTTACAAGCAATTTATTGATTTTTGTACGAGAAACTGATTCAGAGTTTTATGCTGAAAAAAGAAATCTTGCTATTCCAGGATATGAATGACTTCTCACCTGTCTTCAGTCAAGCTCTGTACAAGGGCTTGGTGGCCCCCAATGCAGAGAAGGGAACAGTCATCACCACCGTTTTTGCTGAGGACCAAGATCCACCGGTGAGTGCAGATTAAAAAATGAGCCACACGACAAACTCACATTTTACACCTCCTCCGTAGACATCCATCCATCCATCTATTTTCTTACACTGTTATCCCATTGTTGTCAGGAGGGGTGCTGGTGCCTAAGTCTAGCTGTCATTAGGTGAGAGTACACCCTGGACAGGTCGCCAGTCCATCGTGGTCTCTGTGTACAGTTTAGGTGAAATTAATAAGAAGCAAAATCTTTCCTAGTGAGTGCATACTGCTGTCAGAAAATGAATCATTTTCAGCCCCAGTATATTACACAAACCATTTTCACAATGTGTCCAAGACTGCAATCCTCTCATTGGAGATACAGAGCTATGTGTGTATTCACTTTGCACTTATATGTGTAAGATTGTCTTTGCATGCATCTCTCCTTGTATGAGTCATCTACTATTTCTGAGGTTGCTCAGTGACATGCTTTTCATCTAAAACTTTTTATTTTTTATGTGGCAGTACTACTTCTGATATTTAAGTTTTTTAATTTATTTGCTTTTTTTAGGCATCCTATGTTAAAAAGTGGAATGGAAAATGTCTTCAGCTCTGAGTTGGTTTTTCTGTAAAGATGTGGATGACTGGACTTCTATGCCATTAGTGGCTCTCCTGTTAGTGAGATCTCACCCAGGCTGAATAAGCTTGTATTCTCTCTACTGCACACGAACACTGAGGGAAGTGGATGGCTGTCAATTCTAGCTGTGGGTGGTAGAACATCTTCACAATGTCACCCTTGCTGTTGTACGTCTCACTTTATCTGGGAAGGAGGCTCTCCCTCCTGTTGCTCGCCTTTGCCCAGTTGCTGTAAATCTAAAACTTTTCCTTTTTAAATTGAACTTTGACATTGTTGCTGTTATCATTCTGAACCTCACAAGGGACGTTTTTCACCACAGTAAATATCCAATAGTGGTAAAGCCTGAAAAACAAAGCCAGAAGCACAGTGACAGTATGAATGGTGTATCAGAGACGAGAGAAAATGGTTTGACAACCCAGGTCCCCAAACTAACCCAGATTTCTACTGACCTGGATTTGGTATTTAACTGACAGCATGACATACACAGACACCCTTGCTTTTGTTAAACACCAAACAAGACTGGCTCACACATTTGCACAAGGCCATAAACAAACTGCACTCACAAAGAAAGAGAGTCTCATAGTAATATGGTGCATAAAAAGCAATAAATAGCGAAGATTACCTCCTTTCTCATTACCTGTACCTTGGAAGAGGTGGCACTTATGACTGTCTGAACAAGAGGTTTCCATGGAGATAAATATTTTTTTTTTAAGAACACGATGGAAGGAATCTGCTATTTTTTAGCTGAAAATAAAAGTCCTTTTTTTTCTGTCTGTTGCAGAAGTGCAAATTTACTATAATTGATTCTGGCAACGCTTATATTCCCTGTAATTTTTTTAGTCACAGATCTGATTAGTCAATAATCCATTTACAAATAAAATAACTAAATTAAGTCATTCCACTCGCTCAGCTCTGGCCCTTCAGTTGCTTCAAATAAATACTTTTTTAAAATGTATTAAATTTGCAAGATCAACCTATATTTTCTTTTTCTTCTGGTTATTTGTGGTAAGGATGGAGCGTACTATATCTGGGAGGAAACCTACACATCCCTCTACAGTGTAACATGCTTTGAGTATGTCACAGTGTGACATACTCTGTGGCCATCCTCCTTATGTCCCTTGTCCCTTACCAAGTCTTTCTCAAGCTGCTTAATGTCTGGTTCAGTTCTACCCCAATTTGCAGCGTTTACATTCTGGACTGTTCCTCACTACTGTGGGTGTGAATGCTTCCTTCTAACTCTTGATGGATATGTCTTGAATAAGATTAGCTGTGAAATGATTGTTAATCAGGATCCATGATTAATCATAATCAAGGGTCATAGTAAAGTCCATATTGTCACTGATGAATTGAATTGTGCGATGCTGGACAAAGGGATAAATTTAAAAAAAATTTTGCCCTCTTATGTCTCTGATGAATAGCACAGTGAAGTGAATCAAAGTGAGGGCATATACAAATGTTTGGTGAGAGGCAGGGTGATGGTGGATATAATGGGCGAAGAGTCTTTTTTTTTTTTTAAAGACAAGAATGTGGTGATGCATTATGGCAGCTCCACACAAAGAGCAGACCTGACTCTTTTTTTCTTCAGAATCCATGTCAGCTCAATGAAAAAGTCAATTAAATTGTTTCATGAATTGTACGCTCAGAAAAACAATGTTTCTACATTTCTGTGGCTTGAATCATAACATTATTTTAATCCCGCCTTTTTTCATTTTTTAATATTGATAGAATGATCCATTATGAGCTATGTTAACTCTTCCTGCTTTTACAGGGCACTCCAGCCAGTTTTGTGCGCTACAGAGTTGACCAAGAAAGGTCTCCTTACAGCGGGAGCATCTTTGATGTAGAGCAGGAAACTGGGAGAATCCTCACCAAGGTCAACCTCAATGAAGAGCCTAGCGTTACCTTTAAAGTAAGTTTCTAAGTATATAACATGCATGATAGATATGTATACATGCATCATTTCATACATTTTACTTATTATTGTCCTTGTGGTTGTCATGTTAACTGGAGCCTTCCCAGACATTGACACAGATATTCAGAAGGAGGTTCAGTGATGTATTGAGGAGTGGGGAAAAAATTGCGCTACTTAAAAGGGCTCCCGTGGAATCCAAGTTGAGTCATAATAGCTATATATAGCACAGAAGGAGAAGGCTGGGTTGGTTGTGGTGCAGGAACCCGAGTTGTCTTGATTTTCACAATGTGATAGTGAAAATTTAAAGCTTAAAAGAAATTGCTTTTCACTATTCAATTGTTGACAGAGCTTGACTAAAATGTATAAAATTGTACTGATACATTGTAAATGAGTAACATCTGCTAATATTAAAAAAAGAACTGGGGTTGTTTTCACACCACAATCCCAGGTACTCGCATAAATCACTATCACTACCAGGAGGTGTCCTTGCCTGAACTGTCTGCCTTTATCATTCCTGATCAGTATTTAGTCATCAGTGGAAACTTGATTTCTGGTCTACCACACTCAAGAAGGTCTTACAAAAAAAAAAAAAAAGTATAAAATTCAGTCACTCTAATAAAATTACGTTTTTTGTTTATTTCTTGACTTTAGTTCTTTTAACCATATGATTTTGTCCCCTTAAAATGATATCGTATGCACTCGGAAGAATTCCTTAATCTTATATTTCGCAGTAAGTTTTGTATGTCAATTCATTTTGGTTGAGTTAATTCAAAACAATCTCCATGGACCAGCAAAAAAAAAAATCACATTTGAAGCACAGTACTGTCTAGTTCAGCTCAGTTGCTTCTAATTTACTATTGTGCAAATCACTCCAACTATAATCAGTACACTCAATTTCAATAATTTAGCGACCATAAAAGTGCCAATTTGTGAAAATGTTTCTCTAAAATGGCCAAATGAAGGGAATGACAAACCCTTTTAATTATGTCCCCTGGACCAAACAAAGATGGGTGATGACATTGAAAAGAATTTTAATTGGAACAAAGCTCTGGTAGAAATAGTTGATGAGGGCAGCCAAATTCTTCAACCGGCTGGGTAGAAATGAGACACAAAGTAAACGCTACTTTGAAAATCCATACACACATTGGATGATTTCATATCAGATTTAAAATATAGTTGTTATTTTAAGTACGACATAATGAAAGTAATTAGGATAAGCACAAAAACTGATTCTCCAATTAGCTACTCTTTTTTTTATTTTTAGATAGTACTATTTGAAACATTGTGTCAGTCAGCTCTAGTGTTGCAGATTGCTTTTTATTATTTATGTGTCTGTCTTTCTGTTTATTTCATCTCTTGTTTATATATTTTTCCAAGTTCTATGTCTATTCTTTCTACTTATCTCTCTCACTCCGCTGGCTCACTCTCTCACCCCCTTTGCACAGTCTATGAATGTAGATCAGTACAATCACACTTTCCCTGTATTAGTTTTGCAAGATTTTGCTGCCATGTCTTTATTAAGATGCTGAACATGTCTACCAAAAACACCTGGCAAGAACTTCAAAAGAGGAGTTAGAGAGACACAGTATGGTTTGGAGTTGTGATAATTGTGCGTTTGCGCTTTCATGAGTATATCGTTCTGATGTCTCTTTGTAGCTGTTTGTGATTGCCTTTGATAACGGGGAGCCGGTGAAGTCGAACAGTACTTTGGTGGAGATCACTGTCCTTCAACCCTCTCTCATCCCGATCTTCACTGAGGAAGAGTATACGTGAGTATCACTGACATGCCGTTGATGCAGCTGACTGCTCCTGTACACTCACACCTTGGAGCAACTTTGGATTTGCTGCTAGACAAAGGGGGCTAGCTGACAATGATTAGAAAAAGTGGACAAGGACAGCTTATTTGATGTTACATCATCTATTCCACTTTTTTGACAATCTGAACCATAATGACCTCATAAAATATATATTTTGTTTTGCGCTACAATGATGGCACTTCTCCTCATGCATTTATTATGTTTAAGAAAATTTTAGCTATCTGTATATGGCTGGTTGTTTTCAGCTCTACTTTCTCAAGCTCAGCTTTTATATGGTTCTCTTTTTAGCATGACTGATCAAGTTTTATATGTATTTATATACCAGAGCAGACCATACATTTCAGCACCACTTTAATCCCCATTTGTTTCCATCATAGCAGATAACTGGGCTACACTCTCAGTCTGTAAAGAGTCACTTTTAAAAATGATGAACTATTTAGATGGTTAAAATGGCAGAGAGAGAAGCAGATGAGGAAAATATTCTCCCCACTGCTCTGAAATGCAACACGCAGCTTTACTAGGCCATGGTTGGGTGGAGTTTTTCACTAATGATGGTACTGAAGCTTGGGAGGATGCCAAAAAGAAATGTTTTATTAAATATAAACACATTATTAACATGCCGGTTTAAGCTGCTTGGAAAAAATATTGTGATGAAGCAATAGAGCTGATTCTTGTTGGGTATTATGTCATGCTGCCGTAGGTACTCCTCTGCAGAGATTTAGAGGATCCTTGCCAGACTTTTAAGCTTCCAAGGTCTCGTGGCAAAGTCATCTGGCGTGTAGTTAGTCATTAGGAGCTTAAAGTACAGCTTACTTTAAGTGGATTGATTTAGTATCTTGTATGTTTAGAGTCCTGGCAGACTCTCTTTTGTATGCAAATTTAACAAGGGTCTCTATCTATGCATGGAAGGGGTAATGTAAGTGCGGCTTAACCTGTCAACATGTCACTTGAGATGTTGCATCTTTTTTTCACGGCTTCGTTTTCTTGTCCATGTTGCAGGTATTAGGTAAACTATGGCTTGTTGAGAGTTTGTGTGTGTCTGAAGTTTGTGTGCTTTTATTGGGGTTTAAAATGTCCATTATTACTGCCCTTTGAGCTTCTTTACATTTTGTGACATCAGAACCACTTTAATGTGATTTCAATGTGGGATACCTTTCTTGGAAGTGGAAAGAAAATGATACATGGTTCTCAAGAATTGCATAGATAAAACCCCCTTTTCTCTTTCATCCTTAATTAAAATTTAGTGTAGCCAGTTGCCTTAAGACATGTTTTTCTCTGTAGTTCATCTGTGTTTAATTTGGTCTCAGTTTAAGTACAGCTGTTCTTTGTCGGTATCTAAAGTTTGTCTTACAAGATAAGTGAACAGGGGCGCTGCATGGTGCAGTGGTTGGAGCAGGCGGAGGCTGTTCTAAGCACAGAGGCTGCAGACTGAATGCGGCCATTCCGACTTCAATTTGGATCTTTTGCGCATGTCTTTTCCCCCTTCTCAGTGTGCATCCTTAATGTCTGAATACTATTAAATGAAGAATCTGTGCTCAGTACAACAGGGGGGCACACACTCCTCAGATGTGACCTTAATGCTCCAGTGGAGACTTCTTTCCAGTTATTACTGGAAAGTAATAACTTATTACTAGTTATTAGGAAAGTAATAACTGGAAGAAGAAGAAGAAGTTATTTCCAGTAATAACTTCTTTCCAGTTATTACTGGAAAGAAGTCTAAAGAATTATATTTACATGTTTATAAATATAAACATGTAAATATAAGCAATGTCGGGGCAAACATGTGGAAGAAAGTTCCACATTTTTATTTCTTTTTCAAAGTGTAGTAAGCTGGTTGAAATAAAACATAATTAAAACTTTAACATTATTCTTTCAACTTTACAGGTAGTGTACAGCTTTGTAAAAAAAAAAAAAAAAAAGTTTGTGGTTTTAACTTGACAAAGTTTTGAAAAAAGTGTTAAGGACATATTTATAAGGCAGTGTTCACCTCCACGCAGTTTTAGTCAATGGTTAATACATGGGGACATTAATGTAGCCATTGAAAAGCCATTGATTGACATTTTGAATGAGCCTAAAACACTTTGCAAACTGGTCAGGATTTTTGGTCACACTGCCAAAGTTACCACACAGTGGCAGGCCTACTGTAAATTATGAGCATGAAAACATTAGCCAGGTGCTCAACCCTCTCCTGCAGAACAAGCCTCTCTCCAGTGGAGAGTATACAATCTGCTTCCTTTGCGATTAACCATCTACTCATTCCTCTCCTTTCAGTCTCTGATGATTGTCTTCTCCCTTAAGAAACCTTTCCAGTGCAAATCACTTTTTCAATGTCCACAGAAGTTCTTGTCTGCCACAGTTAGTTATAGCAGCAATCAGGTAAGCTATGCCTATTGCTCTGGGGTACACAAACATCTCAGCGGGCCTTGGCTGACTTAATGATTTCTTCTTCTGCTTTATGTTTGCTCTTCTCCATATGTCAGTGGGAAATTAGGTGCTCAAGTCATTGTTGGCTAAAACAAATTACGTGTACTGTTGTTGTTTTTTAGCACTGTGTTGCTACTTTATTTTTTTTTAATTTGTTAGTTTGTTTTGTTTTTAAATTATGGAAATAAACTTCTTGTATATATTTTTTGTAGCATCACAAATGCATTAGATGTTTGGCTAACCATCACAATGCTGTCTTTTATAGCACACACAAATCAAACATGATCAAATAATGTGGCATTTTTGACAAAAAAAATACTTAAAATATTCTTTTGACATCAAAGTGAAAACTGATGTATACAAAATAAAATAAAAACTACATAAAGATATGTAATATAGATTAAGCGATTGGCTGATTTTCGTACCAATTATCTAGTGATTAGCTAGTACAATCACAATGAGTTGCATAGAGATCACCTGAGTGTAGTGAGCATGTCTGAAGTGACTGCATCATAAACTCACCTGTGTCTGGACGATCCATTCACTGGTTAATCAGAATTCCCAGCTGGCATTACAGCATGAAGACAAAAGAACTCTTGAAACAAATCAGACAATGTTACTGAAAAGTTTTAGCCAGGAGATGGATACAAAGAATATCTGAGGTACTTCAGCTCCCCTGGAGTTCATTTAAATTTCTTTATATGTCTTTAATGATGAAATGAAAGGAAACATGCTTGTAGAAAGGCAGATGCATAAATCTGCTTGGATCAGGCCGTCCCCCCAAACTGAGTGACTGTGCAAGAAGGAGAATAGTGAGGCCAAAGAGTGTTTGCTTTGGTTCTTCATCAATCAAAGCCTTATGGAAAATGAGAAAGTCATTGTTAAAGAAAATCCATATCAAACCTTGAAGAAAACGACTCAACGCATCCAGCGAAAGTTACACGGAAATGGTTTGAAGACAACGGAACTTTCAATTAAAAAGTATTTTCTCCAACAATTCAAGTTGCAAAATGAGTATCAACTCACTAATTGGATTCAGCTGCTTAAGTGAGCCCGTTCAATTCATTACTTTGGAATACTCTTTATAAGCTATGCAAAATGATGGCCTTGTTCTGACCAATAAGTATTTACATACGGGCACAATCATGCATTTAGGATTTAACAGTACCATATTTCTAAATTCATATTCTATGATAATTTTGTTTGTGATAGCAGACATTAATTTCATTGTCTACATCATTTTCAGGGAGTAAATACCTAGAAAAGTATCTGCCTAGAGCAGTACACACCTCAAAAAAACGTGTAGAGGCTTGGAGAAAGTGAGTTGGTGGTTTCCTCAGCCCGTATTTTTGCTAATCTCTGTCTCTCCCTGAGACTGCCTCAAATTAGTGTTTGCTCTTCCTACTGCTAGAGAAGTTGTCAGGCCAAATACCTTGACACTCAGGCCTACAGGAGGAGCTTTGTTGGAGTCATTGACATTTCAGTCCAAATGCTGGCCCATATCCACTTACCCAGTTTAAACAGTTTGGCAGCCATTAATTTTAACCACCCTCATTGATCAAGTATAATGTTGGACATGGAGAGTGTATATAATTCCTGTCCTACAGGAAACAAATATGATTTGGTGAATATCGGAGTAGAAGCACTTCTTTCTCTTAGATTGAACCAATCTTCCACATGTCACTCCCCTGGAGCCTTTTCTCCTCCTCCGTATGCCTGGTGAAGACTTTCCTGGAGCCCCAGAGAGCATCCTGGTGAACTTTACTAAAGCCTTTTGCTTTTTTCCAAGTAAGGAGCACAATCCTTAAGGGAACCCTTAAGCTTTGGTCTTAAAGCAAGCAAATGGACACATATTTCTCCTTCTGTGTAACTGGAGACGGGGGGTTAGCTTGCTGTATAACATAGACCTGATATGCGAGTCCCTCCCTACCTTCAGTTGCTCTAAGGCTATGTTTTCTGGCCCAGTGTTACAAACCTGCAATCTGAGCAGTTTTTTGTGCTGCTTATCTCCCGTCAGCACTTCCCTTTCTAAATCTACTCTAAATCGCTTGAGACTTTTGCCTGAGTGATTTCGAGTATGTCATTTTGTGTTTCCCTCTCCTCATCCCCTCTGTTCACTCACAGCCAAGCTTCCACGTCCCCTGAGTTTTTCTTCTCAGCCTATTACTATTTTGCTTTTTCTTCCCTTTGTGTTACTCCTCACTTGACAGTCAGAGGGCCATCACTTTTCTAAAGGGTGTGAATAAACAGAGAATTATATATATATATACATTGTCCTCATCATTGAAGTTAGCTTTGCTCACTCTACTTAAATACGAATCAGTGTCGATATTTATTTTTATAGTCATGCCAGGAACAGGTTCAGTGAGTAATAAAAACATTGTTACTATAATCCTGTTAGCTAAATGTTCTTTTAATTATCTGCCCCTGTGCCATTTCCCAATTCTGCATTTAAAAAAAAAAAAACAAACAACACACACACACACACACACAAACAGATACAGGTGCATCTTAATAAATTAGAATATAATCAAAAATATAATGAATAAAAAAATCAGTTTTGAAAGCAAAAGTAGATCATATAATTCAATACACATAGAGTGATGTATTTCACGTAAGTACATTAGAGATTTTATGAATTTGGCTTACAGCTTATACTGTAAACTGACAAGTCCCGTCCTCAGAATTACAGTACAGAAACAAAAATGATTTTTAAGACATAAATACAATGTGATGGCCATGTTATGATGTATGTAACATGTTGCAGGCTACTTATTTGACAGTAGTTGAGCAGAAGTTATTAGGATAAGCCACAAAAAGTTAAGAACAAATGACTTACTGTTCACCAAGTATGAGCATATTTTTGGAAAGGTGAGTTTATGAAAATGTGCAGGACAAAAAGTTGTTTAGAGGAATAACTAGAATCAGGGGAAAAAAAGTCCATTCATGAGTTTGCTGACAATACACAAGGCGAGACCTCTATGGACTACAACTATTGGATTCTTGTGTTGAACAGTATTGATTTTTTTTTCTTCATTCCCTTATTCAGAAAGTTCCTAAACCTGTTATTAAGATGCTTTTTGAATAAAATACATCTAATCCAGGACATCATATTGAAAAATTCCATCAGAAACATCCATATAACATGAGAAATAGCCCAAATTTTAGCTAGACAAGATCAAAAGTTTTGTACTAGTCGATATATTACTCAGTAAAAATATATTCTTAAAAAGAATTCCTGTATACTTTGATAAGTAAACTGTAGCTAAGAATCACCTTCCAAATTTCAACACGGCTACGGTTCTTACATAAATCAGCAGATGACATGCTTCCATGCTATTCATCTCTTTTCGAGGCATTTTTAGCGATTTGCCAGCTGTTTATAAAAGTTATAGAGGTTCCCTGAGCCCACGTATTTATGCTCACTGCCATGCATTTCAAGGCTGAGCTGTGAAAATCACACTGCATTCTCCCACACATTGGCTTTATGCCTCACTGAAAATCTACATTTAAATAAATCAACTTCTCTGTAATCTGTTTGTCAGTGAACATTTATCCTTTAGTTCCTTCCTTTCATTCTTGACTTGTAGTTTTAGGGCATGGGGCTTCTTAATGTAACTAAAGGGCATGATTGATTTACAGCTGCAGGTTTGAATCTCCAGCATTGAGCCTTAAACATGTGAACTCCAGAGGCTTGCTGACCTTTTGCTCAAATCTGCTCAATAGACAGGCATCATGCAGCTGTCTAACTGACACAAAGTCATCATTGTACACACCCAAATATCAGATAAAGGTCAATGCAGAAAGACAGAGGAGACAAGAAGCATAACCTATCATTAAGGGCTCACCCTGGCTTTTTTTTTTTTAGATAAGTGTTTCTAGTGTATGCACAATGCTTATAAGATCAGCTTTGTCTTCTCATGTATGTTTTATTTGAAATGAGCAAGAAAATGCATGTTGGCGCAGTTGGTATCACTGTCTTAGCTCTCCAGTAGTCTACAAGCATGTCTGTCCGATCAGTTGGTTACTCTAAGATTCTCTTAGGTATGACTGTGTATGGTAGCCTGTTCTGTGTGTCTCTGTGTTGCCTTGTGATGGACCGGCACCCTGTCCAGGAAATACAGAAGACGCCCAAGCCTACCGACAGAACTGCAAAGAGCATTTAAATTTTGTCTTATTTTTAAAGTTATAGCACACCTTTAATCCACAAGGAAAGCTGAAGTAGGTTGACTTGGAGTTTGCTGTTAAATTTGGTATTGACTGAAAAACTAATCTCTCAAATATTTTTTTTTTCTATCAGCTGTTATAAAAACAGAAGCTGATTTTTTTTTTTTTTTTTTTTTCTTCAAATTTGTAATTATCATTCATCATTTGAATATTTGCTTGCAGGCAGAGACACACCAGGGTGGCACATCAGCTTACTAACAAAACTTACAAAACAAGACTTCAATTCATCCATCTGACTCACTAAATTGAACTGATAAATGCTGACAACTGGGTAGCATAATAAACAAGAATTCGTGATTTACCCTGTGTTATGATGAACTTTTTGTGCCATCTTGGAAGTACACTTCATTCACATGATGCACATCTGAATTTAGTGTATTAAAAAACTCATCAAGCACTGAAAGGTCACATCTGAAACAGATGTTATGCTCATTGCTTGTTTTTCAGTCTGTTATGCATTGCAACAAAGGAATCAAGGTATAAAGTGGAGTATGGTAGACACGACAACAGCTGCCCCTGTGGTGTGTAACAAGGTTTATCCGCCTCTGCCTTGTCTCGTAAGCATCACTCTGCCATTGGCCCTGGGGCAGAGTGCTTGCTGACACATGTGAGCCGCCCGCACCTCTCAGCGGCATGTCATTCACTCTCTCATGTTGACACAGGGACCCTCTGCTGTCTATAGACGTGTCAGGTTGCTCTTCTGTCTATGCCACTCTTCTTGCTCTAGATTAGTTTTTTTTTGGGTTTTTTTCCCCATCTCAATTGAAAAGTAACTTTGGCCCTACTTAGAAAAAAAACAAAAAACTGGTTGGATTTAATAGAATTCTTCACCAATTGACCGTTGTAAAAAAACAAACAAAAAAAAAGAAATTCAAATTTTACTGTTTAAGCCAACCTTTATGCAAATATCTGGATGCTAGCAGAGCAACAATCTATCAAAGCAAGAGTATTCCACCTGTCACTCTAAATTACCCAATTTATCTGTCCAAGGTCCTGTTTACATGTGGTTCCAATTTTATAATAATTGGCATACTTTAGTCATAATAATATCCACCTGGGCATTCCTCAGCAGTTTTCAACCCTCAGGCAGAGCCACTTTGTAGCAAGGTGATAACAGTGTTGCCTCCTCCTGGAATTCACATTGTGTCTGCTCCAGACTGCCTTCATTTTCGTCTTAAATTGAAAGATGACCCTAAGAAAAATCAGCATCTCTCACTTAGCGATGCTACGGTATGTGTTTTAACAAACCAAACTCATTCTTTAATCAGAGAAGACTGAAAACTTTCAATCTTAAAGTTGTATTCCCTCTTTTTGCTATGTGAGAAGCCTCTTTCAGGCAGACATTTTTCAGTAGTCTCACTCCGGGGGTCATTGCACCTCATTATTTAGTGTGGAAAGTGCAGAGACAGACATTTGTTGCACCTCCAAAACAGCAAAAGTAGTAACTGTGATGAATCAATGTCTTTGATTTGGAACAAGCCACACTGGACTCCACTGCTAACATCAAACTGCTGATGCTGCGGTATCCGTGTTTGGTCAATCAAAAAAGTATGGAAGGTAAAAAGTACCTCAGTTTAGCCATCTGCATTTACAGTTGCTGTATTCTAGGATTTTTCTTTTTCTCATATTGTGTTTTTGTCCTTTGGCATGTACTTTGTCTTTTGATGGGATTTTTTTTTGTTTTTTTACAAACTGTTCCAATATTTTTTTTTATTCAATAAATTGTAACATTTAGGGTTTTATTCACTTACGGTTAGATATGATCTTAGAAGCTGGGAAAGGTCAGATCATTTACTTATTAACCACAGTACCAAAATAGGTTTCTACTGTCAGTAATGGTTTGGGGATTCATGTCATCGTCTTGTGTTTATACACTGTGCAGCCATCTATTCCGACATTTTAGAGACATTCAAACTTTATGGAGATGGTGATTTCATTTTCCAACAGGACTACTCCAGTGTGTGAATACAAGTAATTTCTAAAATTTTATTTTTCCAATATTCTAATCTCTTAAGGTGCACCCACATTAGAGTCAGGAAGTTTAGACATTGGTAGGAGTTTATCCTGTAAAGGATTGAGTATCTGCACTTTACACTTCACTCGCCTTGCTTGCTGGTTGCCAGAGGGCACACTGATGATGGCACATGGCAGCCTCGCCTCTGTCAGACTGCCCCAGGGCAGCTGTGGCTACAGTTTAGTAGCTTACCATCAACAGCATGTCCATATGTGCATGAGTGGGTGAATGACTGAATGTTATGTAAATTGCTTTGGGGTCCTCAGGACATGATAAAGTGCTATATAAGTACAATTACAGGTTATTATTATTTTGTGACGCATCTCCTACATTTGCTTGAATTATAGTCAAGTTTGGAATTAATTTTTAAATATATATTATGCAAAGTAAACACTGAATCATACTTTATATACAACAATGAGAGAATAAGCGAAAAAAAAGATCTCATAATAGCATAACCCGTTTTCCCAGTGAGATTATGTCATCTTAAAATCATTCCTCAACACCTACAGCTTTGCCTTATCTCTATGGGAGAAGAAGAACAGGGGAAGTAATTTCAGCTTGAAGTCAATACATAACTTTTTAGACGGGTATGTAAAGTGGATGTTTTCGACAAGAAGATATTTGAGTGATATCTGTTTTATTTTTTTGCATCTTTAAGTGAAAAATCTTAAGATTTCTTGGAGATTTACAGTTAAAATCATCCATAATATGAAGACTTTATCACAGAGCCACAACCACAAACTTGGAACGTTATCCTCCCCAAAGTATTTCACCATAAATAAGAGAAAAAAAAAACAAAAGCAGTGTTCCTTTTCTGCTCAGCTCTTTTTCAATCTGCTGCTCATGCCCTTACACAGTTCTACTCTGAGAGAGCGAATGCTTTTCTTTATTATGCAGCTACTGTGTGGTATACACAGAGATGTGGCACCACTTTAAGATATGTTTATTTTTGTTTTGTTTTTCTTTACCTTAACCACATTTTGCTTAAAGAAGAAAATAATTTAACCAATTATGCACCTGTGAGATAAACTGTGTTGAATGCAAAATTTTGCATTCATATGTTAATACTGCATTCATGTCAGTATTGACATTACTGTCAGTACTGTAATGGCAGTATTGACAGTAATGTCAATACTGACAGTACTTGTCAATACTGACAGTTATGTCTGTCAGTATTGTTTTTCATGTTTCTCTCTCTGTCATTTTAATTGTGCATCTAAATGTAATTGTTGTAATTGTCTTACTCCGGACTTCTTTCTAATGCAACTTAGTCAAATTATTTTCTGATTGCAGTCATGTCTTTTTATTTGCCTAAATGTATCAGTTGTGTATTTGATGCAGTTATGTATGATGTCATGTTATAGCTGTATTCTTTCTCCATGTTAAAAATCCCTTTTTTATGAAATGTGCAATTCCAATTTCTGTTTTGCCTTCCACTGAAACACAAAAACGAACAAAAGTTTTTGGTTAGAGTAGAATAAATACTATACAAATTAGTTATAATGCAAACTAACAGGGGAATCTAGCTTACACATTTACAATAAATGTAATTTCTGTATTTTTGAAGAGCAACAACCTGCGTGTTGGGTGAATCCTTGCAAACACGTTAGCAAGTCAAGAGCTCCACACTCCAAATGTTTAAGTGAAGTATTATGTACTCTCTTAGAAGTTCATGCACTATTTCCAAATACAACCTAGTTTTAAATAAACTGACATTATCTTGTGTGACCCTAACTATATATATATATATTTAGAAAATATAAAACACTGACACATAGTACATTCATTTTTTTGTTGGACACAACAACTGACCATCTAGTAATACTTTCTTTTACTGTCTTTTTACTGATTTGACCAAAGCGCTGGACAGCAACGGCTGCTTTACCATTTGTTTGATGTCTTTTCAGGTTTCTGCCAGTGAAAGAGCTGTCTCCAGTTCGCACTGCAGTGGGGACTATTTTAGCTGCTGCTATGAATCAAACCATCTTCTACTCCATTGTTGGAGGAAATGAACTAGGTATGGCCTACAGATCAAATACGGTGCAGGAAATGAAGACTAATTGAATTTCTCTGGGTACAAGATACAAATAGTCTTTTCCACACTATTCCTACCTCGGATTGTCTGTGACACAAACTATGGCTTTGAAAAAAAACTGCTTTTTATTTGTTGTTTCATTAGAGAGAAACTCCTATCTTAGGTACAAAATTGTTTGTACTGCCATATATTGCGAATGAGTTTTGGGTTTTTTTGTTGTTGTAAAGTGTTCCTGAGAAAAAAAAAAAAAAAACCTGGATTTTTCTTGATAATGAAGGCGACAGAGTTTATATTAACTCTGTCTTTGCATAGATATTGAAAATCAAATTTCTGTTGCACCCAAACTTTAAATAGCTTGCTAAACTTGTTGGCAAAGAGAAACAGAAATTATTTAACATTTGAAAAGTGACAAAAACACCAAATTCAATCAAAAGCAAAAAAACAGGCGTGTGAACTAAAATAATAAAAAGGAGAAAAACAACTCTTTTTTTTTTTTTTTTTTTAAATAGTCACTACGTTTTCTTGTTTTCAGGTCACTTTAAGGTGGACAGCAGCACAGGTGTCATCTCCATTGCCAAACCTCTGGACTATGAGAACATAACCAGCTACATTCTCAGGGTGCAAGCAGATTCTTTGGGAGTTGTCATGTCCAACCTGCGTGTGCCTTCTAAAAGTAAGAACTAACTTTTAAATATAGGTTTTTTTATTATGTGACTATAATTGTGAAATAATTTTTTAATAAATGTTCACTGTATTTCTCCATCACAAGCTGCTTTGTGTCGTTTGTTTTATTGATGCGTTTTCAAATACTTTGAAATGTTTTTGTTTTTTTTTACACAGAAAAGCAACATCTTCACATAACCAGATAGATTATTTGATGTGTGTTTGTAAAAAAATTTTTGACCTATTGTTTAAGATTAACAAAAAAAAATTCCAGTGTGATTTAAAATGGGCAGCAATAACAGAAACTACTGGAAAAGGTTTGTCTAATACATAATTATTATGACATTTATTCACCTGTCCCTGTTTTAACTGTATTTTAATAATATATTCCTCATCATTTGTTTTAATTTATGCTTTTCTTCTCTATATAAGGCAGATATGAGATTATTCATTGAAAAAGAATATTTAATTAATTCATCTCATGCTTTCTTTTTTTTTAAGTGAAATATGCTTAAAAAATGTTCTTGTTGATCTAAGGGTTGTACTTTCCATATTTCTGTTAAAATATAATTGCTTAGTTTGGATTGGTTTAATTATATGATTTTAGAAATGGCCTTAATAACCTAATCTATTAGCATTTTTATATTATCATTATTATTTAAGGCAATCATTTAAAGAAAACGCTCATATAATTCCCTTGCACAGACGGGGCATATTTCAAATGGTTAATTTTAGTAGGTTTTTTTTATTACGGTTTGGAGCTGCTGAAAACCCAGTTTCTTAGATAATTTTAATGCATCATAAGACCATTAAAAAATAAGAGATTTTTAATGCATAAATAAAATATCCTACATTGTTCACCTCAAAATCAGGAGGATAAAAAACTGAAAAATGTCACTATGCTTATAACAAATGTATAAAATGTAAGGGTTTCTCTATTTACGTTAAATTGCTGAAATTAATAATTTTTATTTTCAATATACTCTTTTAAAAGAGTATGTTGAGGTCACTTTAATGACAGAATTTTATATTTTAGAGTTATAAATCTTTTCAGCATCCATGTGAGTTAAATTGAAGGTTTTATAGATTTCTCTATATATTTTGGTGTGTGTCCTCTTCCACAAATACAAGTTTTAAATGCTATTGTGGATTTATTTTGTTTTGACTTTAGATAACACTTTCTCTGATATCAATGCTACATCTAGGTTTTCATTAGGCTTGTTAATGGCCAGTTTACTGACATACAAGTTCCCTGCGATGGCAGATAATTTGCTGCCTCCAAACCTGGTCAAGGAGTAATCAATGGCCTTCATCTTCTCACTCTGTGTGGCCCTCACATTGTAATGACGGTAATTACAAGTAAACAGCAGTCAGGCACACAAACCATAAGAGGGCTCTTGTCTCACACATACGGGATAGTTTTTGAGTGGGTAGATGTATTTTTCTTTCCTCACTTGTAACCAATTATGGAGGCGTTACAATAAAGAACAGCTTTTATCTCAGGTTTATGATAATTGAGTTAGGTTGTACACCATCGGGTCAGTGAAACTATCTCACTTACCCAGAAGGGCGAGTACTCTGGATATGTGATTGATAGTCTTACGACTAGTGCAAAGTTTATGTATCTAATACATTCTGTATACACACATTAATTTGTCATAAGGTCAGAATGTAAGACAGTCATGCTTTGTATATGGGAACAAACCCCTTATTGCTCTCCAGCTTGTTTTGAAGTGATCCTTTCTTTTAATGGGCCTGTTTTTTCCATGCATTTACGTTATGAGTGTGTAAAATAAAACTTGGCACTTGCTGTATTTAGGTTTTAAAAGTCTGGGAGGAATATGGGAGGAGAGATAAACTCATTCCCTTGAGCCCTGTTTATATGTGATCCACACTGTAGCCAATGTGTATGTAATTCAGTGTGATGTGTTGGGGTTTCTTTCCAATTCCCTTGATGCATCCTTAGTTTCACTGCAGGATGACTTTTTTTATGAAGAAAAAGAGATCCTGGATATTATATTTGTCCAACAGGCAGACCTGGAGGGATCGTATGAGTGCTGATGATTGCTTAAGAAAAATGCAAACAATGAAATATGTGAAGCTTCACTGAAAGGCCATTGTTAAATTTTTAATTCTGTGTAGAATGTAATTGTTCTAATTAAGATTATCTAAAGCTTCAAATAAGGGATTGATTTAGGGAGTCTTTCCCACATTTTCTTCCATGAAACCCAAGACAGTAGGAGGGCGAATAATTGGATCGAGCTGCAAAAAGGTTTAGATCACAGAATTTCAATGCACTAGAACGGCCCAGTCAAAGTCCAGGCCTAACAGCACTGGACAATGGGATGAATTTTCCATCCAATCAGACTGAATTTGAGCTATGTTGAAAAGAACGTATATAAAATCACTTCAGATAGTTATCATAACCAATTAGAAATTACCTAGTAAAAAGTTTGCCTTTCATGTTTTTTACATTTTTACAACAATTTAAAAGCTGATAGAAATAGTTTCAGAAGTGTTTCATACTTTGAAAGTATGAAATAAACAAAATCCTAATGTGATGATGTGGTTTTCTTTAAAAAAAAAATACTTCTGGGTTATTTTCCATGAAGTAATACATTTCAGAGTAGTCTTGGGAACAGAAGAACTTACTCTGATCTGACAGTTTCAAGGCCAGAATATGCATCATCTTATTATCTACAGGCCACATGACAGAATAAGCTTCTGGCTGTTAAAGATGAAAGTTTCCTAACTGATCTTTTTCTTCTTTTTTTTTCATTTATAAATGTATGAGGGTTCAGCAAACCTGGCTTATTAGACTTCTTGAAATACAGTGACTCACTCAAATTGGTGTTTCTCACAGTACATGCCAAAATGTTTTGGTTTCACATTGCCTAAGAGAAATGGGAATTAGGCTTAAATTTTTAGCTTCAGTAAAAGTCTGTCCAGAACTTTATTTGTTCATTTATTTATTTACACTTGTACTGTTGTTTTTTTTTTTTTTTTTCTTTTTACAGCCAACACTGCCAAGGTGTTTATTTACGTAGAGGATGAAAACGACCACCCGCCCGTCTTCTCCAGAACGCTCTACATAGGTGGTGTGACTGAAGACACCAAGATTTTCAGCTCTGTCCTCAAAATAGTGGTAAGAAAATAGAAAACATAGAAAATAAGTTTTTTTAAAAAAACAATTTTATGCAGTATATGTAGAGTGAATTGGCTGAACCTGCAGTGCCTGATTCCCTTCTCTGGCAGCCTTGGTGTGACAATTCATCCGATCAGCTTTACTCCGCACAGTTTGATTTGTTCCACCATCTCTGGTTACATCTCTTTGTCAGTTTTGCTCTATTTGTTACCTACTTCCATTCACAAGCAGGTAAAACCTGCACATTGCCTTCAATATACAGCAATAGAAATATGTTGCAATATGTTTGTCATGTTTTTGTTACAGAGTTCCTCTGCGATATTTAACTTGTGAAACTTTGGCCATTCTCTAACATAACTGCCATTGTTCCTAAGTTCTGCTTTATGTACAGTTGAGGTGATGATTTGACCCCTAAGATTCTCCAGGTCTCTAGTCCGAGCCATAGAAAGTCCACCTTCAATAAATTAATATTGAAGCCAGAGTCTCAATATTACTTACCACACATTTCCTGAGTAAAAAAAGAAGTTGACAATGTAAGATAGAGCAAACTGATAAACCAAGTTTTAGTTAATGCTTTCCAACTTTTCTCAAAATAGTATTTCTATTTATTGTACAGATAAAATAAAATCTTTCTTGATAGTTACCATTTTAACTGCATATTTGTAGTTTCTCACTTGTATTACTCCAGGGACCAATAGTAGCCTTCCTTTCACAGAAGATGAAATAAATAAAAAGAATATATCATTGACGGTTTTGATACATTTGGGCTCCACTGACAGAAGTGAAATCTTTGCTCCTGTCCATACTCTGACAGGTTGTGACAGTGTTGTTATTGATCCACACATCAATAAGATCTTTGCTTGGTAACTTCTCCAACAGTAAAACAAGCAGAAAAGTAAAACAAAGTTTTACTTTAAAGAACCTCTTCACTTGTCAAGAACTGTTTGTGATTAGGTAACAGTAAAGCCCCAGACAACTACTCTGTAAAGTAATCACATATAAACCTAAACAGTAGACATGGTTATTTAAACTTTTATATAAGAGTGTTTATTGCATAACCTTTCAAAGTATTTTGTTGAATGTTTGCATGTAGTATTGGAATAAAACAAAACGACAACTTCTTTTTGTCTTATTTAACTTGGAATGCACCAAAATGTTTATTACTAAGTGTGGCAGTTTGTTATACCATAGTTACAAAACTGAGAGCTATTTTCCCCTCCACTAGATGATATTTGAAGATAAAGATTACTTTGTTCCACAGAAACACATGCATATTGTGTTTTATAAATACATTTAATTATATTTGTAAGGTTTAATTTTGGTAGGGTGTACATAACATAAGATTATGAATGTTCAATTAATCAGATAAATCTGTTCTTTTTTTTATTAAAGTATATTTCCTTGGGAAACGTAATTTTATTTAAAGACTAACCAGACTCATGGCAATGCAAATTACTCTTTTGGGTTCCCTTGTGACTACCTGTTCCCATGCCTTTTAAAACTGTGAATAGTTGTATTTAAGCATGAGAAACTCCCAGGCATATTTCATAAAAGTTAATTCTTTGATGCCTTTAAGGAAGAACCAAGTGTATGCTAAACCTGAAGCACAGACTTCTGGTGCCCTACTTTAAGCACCTTACTGTGTGTCCATAACAATTTAAGGGATTTCTCTCTATCCGTAATGTTGGCAAATGTAATTCAAAAATCTACACTGGTGAGAATATCTGACTGTATTGACTTATGCACTTCAAGACTGCATCCAATACTATGTATCCCCTCTGTTTCAATTGAAAGACAAAAAAAAAGAAATTGCTGCAATTTATCAGTGTCACCACATACACAAAGAAAACGTGCTTGTATCTGAACTCGGTGAATGATCAGATTTGCTCAATTCTTGATGGTGAAAATTTAAATGAAATGTACATTTTAAAGGACATATACATATACCACCTGCTTTTTGGTGTTTTTTTAAGCTAAAAATGAGCTCATTGTTAGGCTGCCTGACCAAACATTTTTGTTCAGTCCCCACACTCCCATTATCAAGCACACCAGGCTGCTGTTTTCTCTGAAAATATCACTCTGCTCTACCTCATCAAAACCAAGTGTCAGGCACATGGCAATAATTGGATCCACATAATGTCACTGGAGACAAATTTGGATTTGTTGTTTATAAATACCAGCAACACACTTTTCCACCATGTCAATTGGACTTTTTCACAGTACATATTAAATGTATTCGAGTAGGTAATGGGCAGGTATATTACTCATGGCTCTAGGCCACCTTGGCACATGCTTGGTATTTATTATAAGGGAATTAGAGCACTTAAAGCAACATTGCCATTTGACCTCTTTTCTAAATATTATGTTGATCATTTTTAATTTCTTTTCCACTTTGTTACTGCATGCTGCTTTTCTATTACAGGCCACTGATAAGGACACAGGGAACTTCAGCGCCATGGCATACCGCCTAATTATACCTCCCACAGCAGAGGGTCAGAACAGCTTTGTCATCGAGGCCTACACTGGAATCATTAAGTCAGCCATCATGTTTCGAAATATGCGAAGGTCCTACTTCAAGTTTGAAGTCATTGCCACTGATAACTATGGGAAAGGTTTCAGCAGCAGTGCTGAAGTGGTGGTGAGTATTCTGTTTTTAGGTTTTTGCAGTCCACAATGTGAGTGTGTACACATTACTAAGCACCATTTCCAAGGTGATTATGTACTCCGAGTTGTTGACTAACATGTCACCAGTATAGTAGCAGCCTATTGATTTATTCTAAGAGCAGTTTACAGAGCAAATCGATGCATAAATTGTCTGGGGTTTTTTTTTCCCCTCACAATTCCTGTACAATATATAACATTTGTTTTAGACAGCTGATTTGCTTGCCTGATATTTTATATGGGATTTTGAATACTACTTAATTTCCCTATGTTATTAATAACTTGAATCAAACTCAGACCAAAAACCTTTTCTTTCTTTATAGGTAGAATTTCACAAAATGTTTTTTTAGCTCCTATCATTGATGCTGTTTTCAGAAATCACAGAACTTTCAGTCATAAATGATACAGAACACAAACAATTCTTATCTTATCAAATATCAAGTCTATTAACTTTGTATTGAACAATCTTATAGACTTGTTCTACTTGAGGCATCAAAACATTTACAGTTGAAAACATTAGAAGGCATCTCAGATTTTATCAGGTATAAGGGTGTTTGTTTCTCAGTCGTGAGATCTGAAAACTCCCTGTAAGGCTTATTTTCAGAAGGCACATCAATATGCCTGAGAAAGTCCACAACTGGTGGCAAAAACAGATACACATAAACAGTTTTATACAAAAAGAAAACAACTATACATACCTTATTTTTACAAGAACACAAATGCACAATCCTATGCACTCACAATGCGTAGCTCAAAACTTTCATAATTACCTTGAAGACTTTGACTTTGAGTTATGAACTTTAAAAAAAAACTACATAGTTATTGTACTTAATTTTGGAATTGCAAAATATGACTACATTGAGATTGCAGTTTATTTTGGTTTGGTGTATAGAATAAAGGTTTACTAGTGCTTCTAAGGAGTAGTGGCAAAATATGTTATTCACAACAATCATTAAAAAGATTCTTGAGAACAGGTGCTGGTTATGTGTAAAGGTAAAATTGGTTAACCTTCGTTAAAGCTGCTCTGTTAGTATTACTGCTAACATGTTAAACGACTTTTATTGTTTGCCTTAAAATGCTTATGCAGAATACAAAAGCTCTCAATGTGTGGCATTGGCCACTAGCTGATAATCCAATTCAAGTTCTTTGTTTCAGTACAGAAATTAACTTAAAAATTATATGTGCATCTGCCTTGCTATATGTTTTCCTTTTATTTAAATAATTTGCCCAAGCACCCACTGTTTCTTTTCTGCTGTTCCCCAAATACAGTTTCTTTTTTTTTTTTTGCCCTTACTCTGGGGAAGCTGGGGAGTGAAATATGTCTGGCTAACAGGTCTCTAATAAGACAGAAGGAGGGTCTGGGACATTGCCTGAATATGAGAGAGCGGCGAGTGCATAAGCATGGTACTCGTTAATTTTCAAGGGGAAACCTAATTTTCCAAGAGCCACATGGGAGATTTGGCTTCAGAGCACAGAGGCCATTGCCTATGCACTTAACTGTGGCATCAGAATTATAGACCTGCTAGGTTTGCAGCATGGCACCAATACAAGCAGGCAATTACAGGGTCTGACTTGCTGCATCAAAAGAATCATTTAAATGAGTCGGCCAAATTCACAGTGGGGCATATGAATAACTCGCCTAATCACAATTTATCTTGATTTCCTGTGGTCTTTTTAACTCATGGTCCCATTTTTTTCTGTCCCCCCACCACCTTCCTCCTCTGTGCTCCACTCACTTTCTCAGGTTTCAGTAGTCAACGCATTAGACATGCAGGTTGTTGTCTCCTCTGTCCCTCCCCACTTAGTAGAAGAGAAGAAGGAGGAGCTCATTAGGTAAGACATGAGTCAATCTTCAAATTTGAAAGCATAAATATATCAATTCTATGTAAAAAGAAAAGCATGGTTGAGGGTATACAGAACTTATGTCTGTGCTCATTTTCATGTTGTCTGAAGTACAAATATGTGAAATAATTACCCTGTGCAATATTATATGAATAAATGTACATCTATGAATACTGTCAGGTGAGCTGCAAAAGAGTACATTTTCTTGACCTGTATTATTTGTTTCCATGTTTCCTTAATTTGTGAACAAGCCTTCACAAATTAAGGCTTCACAAAGCCTTTGCTCAATTCAAAATTTGAAACCCATAAATTTATGACACATAGTAATATATTTCCAGCCTGTATTTCTGTTTTCTTTATTATTGTGATTTATAAGCTAATGAAAACCCCAAATTCAGTCCCTCTGAAACATTACCACAACAATATATTAGCAAATATCTTTTGAAAACTCACCTGTCCACATTACAGTCAGTGATGGTCTATAAAGAGGGTTAGCCCATTAATAAAGAAGATAACTGTTCAGATTCCTGCCTTTGTTAATATTGATAGAGTTGAAGTTTATGCAACTGAAATGCATTCCCAGTTGCTTTTCAGTGCTTTTAAGAGCCGTCACATATAGTTACCATGGTGGAAGTGTCTTGACTGAGTTGATGAAACCCAACAGTGCAAACTCTACTAGATTTATATTTCCAATGTTATGTTTGACTAAGAGAACTATTGTTTTTGATAGGTAGCCTTTTTTTCCCCCTCTGTTCATTAAATTGAAATTAATTTTTGGTTTTAGCATTCTGGAGCGTCATGTTCAGGACCAGATTCCTGGTGCCAAGGTGATCGTTGAGTCTATCGGGCCACGTCGTCATGGCGATGGCTATGAGCTGGAGGACTACTCTAAGTCAGATCTAATGGTTTATGCCATCGATCCACTAACAAACAGAGCCATTTCACGGCAGGAGCTCTTCAAGTAAGTGGGTGAAATTTCTCACAAGATTTTGAGTGAACCATTTTGTGTATACTAAAGTCCAAATGTTTTTTTGTGTAAAGGAATCCTCAGGAATGTTGGGTTTTTGGCCAAAACATAAATGTGTTTTGCTAGTAGCCTCTATTGACCTTTGTCTTTTTTGAACAACAAAAATTTATTTCTCAGGTTTCTCTAGTCATTTTCTTTACAGGGATTTCTCGCCATTACCTCGTTCTTGTTTCTTCACAGCCTTCATTATCCTGCAGGTGTACAATGTCTGTCAATATTGGAAGTCTCAGTATGTAGGTGAAGAGGATCGAGTGAGGTCAAAGTAATATTAACCGAGAGTCTAGTGAAGAGTCATTCCCCATCTGTTGAACAAACCATTATTCCAGTACTTCAAACGTCCTTAAAGGAGCTCAGAGCTAGGAAGACATACCAACATTCAGTGCTGTGTTTCTAGGAGAGTGTCCTAAAACACACACAAAAAAAACCAATCATTTTAGCCAGATGGGAGTGGAGGAGTGCAAGATATTTTGCACAACAAGAACATAAAAAGGTAAAACCCAAAGTATCCTTGCACACACAGTTACCATGTTCTGTATTCTGCCTGTTAAAGGGATCACATAATAATCTTTAATTTTAGTTTTATATACAGAATTCCCCACTTACTAAAATATGTCTCTTCACTTTTCTGAAGGAACAGTACATTAATACTATTGGGACCTATTTTAAATTCCTTATTTTCCATCTAACTCTGCTGGGTTTCTTTAGGCAGCAAACGTTTTAAACTAATTGGAATAATAAGATGAGCCCAGTGCTCTGTTTAATAACCAAGATTAATTGTAATGTATGTGGAATTGAATGGAAATTACATTTTTTGTAAAAAAAAAAAATATATTGAGATTAAATTTGTTGTTAAATGGTGCTGTAAATAAATTGAGTAGATTTGAATTTGTGTTTTTGCACCTGTGAGCTCCTTCTACATATTTGTGCACAAATATTCCAAAAGCAGGAAAAAAAATATTTACTTGGTAAAGATGGTTTCCTGGGCACTCCTCCTTAGAGATTCCTTGGAGAAAAATCTTTGAGGCTATAATCAGCTTTCAGGTACATGAAACAAGTTTCAGTGCCAGAATCAGTGTCACTCACAGTACCGACGAGGAGCAGACACAAGACGGTGAAAAAGAGCCTGACAACAGACTTTCAGAATAAAAAATAACAGGACAGGAATGCTTGAAGGCTTTGACTTGGATGAGGACAGGCAATACTGCACTGAGTGACTGAGGAGCAGGTGTTTAAATAGGCATCTGCTCCTCAGAAAGAGCAATGAATTAATCAACAGGAGTGGGACAAGCAGTGAAGGAACAAAACAAGGCAGAGAACAGAAAAATTATGACAAATACAAGGCTGTGTTGACTGTGGACTTCAGAAAACACCAGCAGATGACGTGGCATCCCAAAACATCACTGATAATTAAGGTTTCAAGCTGGACTCCAGCTTGAAACTGGATTCTGTGCCTTTCCAATATTCCTCAAGAACCTGGAACCTTGGTTTTTAATGAATACAAACTTTATTTTAATCTGAATAGAGTATGAGAAACAGCCCATTTATTTTTCCCCTCAGCCCACACCTCTGGTGTTGTCTCTGGTTCTGGAAAGGATTTGTTTCGGTGTATTGGCTCCTGATCTAACTCCTACCTCATTCTCCCTTTATGAAGCTCCCTCAAATTCTTGACTGGATTTTGCTTGACAGATTATCCTCGCTGTGTTTTTCCTACCCCACTCAGCTTTCTAATATGCTTGGATATAGCATTCTGTGAATGAAATAGTTATTTTGCAATCTTGTGACTTTCCTTCCTTGCCAAGGGTACCAACGCCTGCTTTCTGGACATGTCACATCAGCAGTTTTCCCCATGAATGTGTAATCAACACACCCAGACTAAAAGACCATTTAGAGACTCAGAAAACCTTTGCAGGTGCTTAAAGCTAATTAGGTGATCAGGATTGTGACAACTTGAGTTCCAATATTTAACTTTTTCAGTGACTTAATAAAACCTTAGTCAGGTTTGTCAGAAGCTGAAACTCTAATTTTCATTCTACAGTTTAAAGCAATTTGGAATTTTACAATATAGTGTATTCATCTTGTAGTAGTCACACAGTATTTACACATGAAACAGTTTTTTAGTTTCCTGCGTATGTGTAAACTCTTATTTATTTCCATGTATATCTCTATGAATCCTTGTTGATTGTCATTACTTTTTTCATGCTTTTATGAAGGAAGCCACCCATCTTTCACCTTTGAGACAAACAGAAATAAGTTCATTTAAACATTTTATAGCCATGTACTATTTACAGCTCTTCGATCTTTGAAAAGTACATGTGTACGTTTTACAATCTAATGAGCACTGGAGACAAGTCAGGATTTTGAGCCAAGTGAAGGGTATTACTTGTGTTTTGTAAGTTGCTTTTTTTTTTTTTTTGCAATGGTGGCAAAGCCAATAAAAAGAGATTGTAACTAGTTTTAATACATTAGTGCTGTTTTATAAGCATCTCCTTCCTTTAAATACAGCCAGAAACCCATATAGGTTCAAAATGAAAAGCTATTTATGCATGCAACACATGTCTGACAGTGCTGAGGGGTAATTGCATGTTATATGGCTGTGACTTTGTCACAGAAGGAGAAAGACGGTGTTGTTAGCGAGTGTTGTATTACAGCCTGTCCCTGTTCCACCTTGAATGCAGCACTCACAATCATTCCGCTCTCTCGAGGATTGATTGCCACAGACCAGTTAATGACCTTCATCTAGACTTATTTATCCACCTATGTAAAAAGAGAAATGACAGTAATTGGACATGGCACAATGTGTACTTCTTTGTGATGGAGGATGTGTGAAAGCTATTATGTTTTTGCTTCTTTAACAATATGATATTTCTACTACAATATAGATGCTAATTTGGCTCCATGTTTGTTAATAAAACTCAAGTGGTGATTATAACCATGGATGTTAATTTCTGCTCATGTAAATATTTTTAATATTTTTGTCTGATCAAACTTTTCTGTTGTTGTCATAATAGTAAATGTCAGTGTTACTGACATTAGAATATAAAAAAAATAATAATTTTTTTTCTCAAAATTTAGGGATTTTGAGTGTGAATTTCTAGAAGTGCATCAGTCATAATCATTTGCTCAATTTACAATTTCAAGTTTTTTAGAAAACTCTGACCACTTTCTATTTCTCTGTAACAATTGTATGTACGGTGTCCTGTGTGGCTCAGTGGTAGATCAGCTGTTCTACCAGACTACCCATTGAGCTCCAGTGGTCGTCTGGAGCTCAGTGGGTTTGATTCCTTTACTGTAAGTTTCCCCTTTTCTTTCAACCTTTTTTCCTGTCAAGCTACTAATCGGTAAATGGTCATTATTATTTATATTAAGTCCAGGGACAATGTGAAGGATTGGAGGGTTGTGGTAAAGTTAGTTTAACTAACTTAAAATAAAGTCAGATAGATTGTAAATCTTACTCTCTTATTTATTTATTTTTTTTACTTTTAAACTTGGATTAATGTAAAGATCCTTTTCTGTGGCTATTTTCTAGAACCTACAGACTCTTCTCTTAGGTCAAAGATTTCCAGAGTCTGCCAACATCTCCAATACATTGTGTTCCTAAACATGCTGAAAGCTTAAAAAATTAAAACAGAACTGCTTTACTGTCAGAGATCTTCCTGTGATGAGTGAGATTAGGTCTAGATCTCTTCAATCTTTCTACAGCCTGACAAAACATCTATAAGGGAGGCAGAAAGTTATATGATGGAGAGTTCCTTCTTGAATTCAAAAAGTCTGGGGATGAAACAACCCGAAATGCCAAATTAGAACACGGTGAATGAGTGAAATGTCCACCACCTGCTGGTCTCGTGCTCTATTGTAACAGCCTAATTTAACACCTGGTATATATCCATAACAAACACAGCTTCTTTTAGATGCTATTGAGAGATGCTATTGTTTTTTTACAATAGCATCTCTTCTCCTTCCTCTGAGTTATTACATATCACCAATATTGACCATAACTTTAAAGGCTGCTGTCAATAAAGCTTGGTAGTGTTTACCTATGGTGTTCATTGATCGGAAGAAGATTTTACTATTAAGTTTCTGACCAGCAGATTTCTATGGTTATCTCTGATGTTCTTTAAGTTTCTTCTTCTTTCAATCAGGTTTTATGAGTCTTTTTTTTTCATACAACAACAACCCTGTAGGCTGTTGTGCATAATTTGGTTGCACTCCCTGTGATGGACCATCTGTCAGGGCTGCAACCCAGCTCTCGCTCAAGAACTGCTGGAGAAGGGCGCCTGCCCACCTGAAAGTCTGCAAGGATAATATTGTATAGACAATAAATAGATGGATAATTATATTCCTTTTACAAAATATGATTGTAAAAAAGCAAGGCACTACCTGGTAGGATCTTGTGTGGAATCTTTGTGCAGATCTCGAGTCAAAAAAAATTAAACACTTTCTTCAAAGACCTATCCTTTCATTTAACTTGACTCTTCTCCATTAATTAAAACAATTATTGTGTGGTTAGTCTGCTATATATTGACATTGGCCAACTAAACATTTTAAAAGTGTGTATAAAACCAAATGTGTAGATGTAAGTCTTTTTTGTTAATAACTGTGTGAAAGCAAAGAAATAAATAGCATTTGTTTGTGCATAGACTTGAACAAAAAATGCTGTTTATTTGGTTGAGTACAATAAATAATCTTGTTTTTTCTGTAATGATTTCTCTGTTTCCAGGTTTCTTGATGGCAATGTCTTGGAGATCAATAAAGAGGTCCAGCCACATGTGGGCGAGGGTGGCCGCATCCTTGAGATCCGCTCACCAGATATTGTGGCCAGTGTGAAGAAGGCTGCTCAAGCTGTGGGCTACACAGAGGGAGCGCTTCTCGCCCTAGCCATCATCATCATCCTCTGCTGCATTCCTGCCATCCTCATCGTCATGGTCACCTACAAACAGTTAGTGCCTAAATTCATCAGCCACATTTCTTGACTTTGTGAAATTAATAGGCAAACTTTTAAGGCTGTTAACTACCTTGGGAGATGCCATTTTGCAGTTTTTGCCAAAGGGTTTGCCTTGTGTAGACAAGTCAGATATTTATAATTGATGTTTCAATGTGTTTTTAACATCCTACACCCTGTAGGCTGTTGAGGGAAAGCCAGGAAAAAACAAACTAATTCATTGAAAAGAGTACTTGTGAAATGTGGATGATAAAGGGGAAGCACTTCTTGCTTCAATGCCACCTCTAGCTCTCTTGCTTTCTCTCTCTGATTATGTATCTTTCATCAGACATGCTGACTGCGCACTCTGCTGGGCTAATCTCCTGCTCATGCTCTGTAAAAGCTGATTAATTAGCACTCATTTGCGACAAACATCTACAGCCAATTGTTATTGTCACAGCGCGTCTTTGCTCTACTTAATCAACTCTACCCGACGCACACATACAATGGGCATTGCACCCCTTATTTTTCAGGCTGTGCTGCAATATGCGAGAGTTTGCTGCATATGTTTTTTTGAAATACCATCCACATTGGTGAAGTAGACGTGCTGTAATTTTTGCAAGAGCGACATTCCTTCTCTTTGTAGAAGTTGATATGCTTCAAAAGGTTTTGTGTGGCAAATGTTTATTCACGGCAGATGGGTGGATTGGTTGTCCACATCCGAATGAATGCACCAAACGCATCCGAAAGCTGTTGATGGCGACATTAGAGATGAAATGCAAACTGTCATGGCAGATGGCACTTTGTAGGTGATGACATTACAATGTAATTTTCTCATTGATGTTTGTCAACATAATTTGATGCTGCATAAATCTGGAAATCACTATAATACTTACAACATCAATTTGCTTACTCGTGCGGAATAATTGAATTTTGTTTTTAATAAGCAATATGAAGCATACAAGATTCACTTCACAAATGAGCTTTAGCTGGGAGCCCTGCAGTCATCCAAGCAGGGCTAATGGCTTACATCAATTTGGGTCTATTTTTTATTTTTTTTAATTGTTGGTCTTTATTGCTTTTTTTTTTTTAAAGCAATAAACTACTTAACATATTAAAAATACCTTTGAAAATATTACCCACATAGGTTGAACATGATTTTATTTGTGATTCAAATGTATATAATTCTATCTAACTTGTTGTTTTGTCTAACTCCTCTCTTTTTCTCTGCTTCTTGGAAACTTTCATCAGATTCAAAGAGTAAGTAATATTTTTAATTTCACTGTTCAGTGTGTTATAGAAATTTAGGTTTCTTCTTTCTCCATTCTTCATTTTTTAAGCTAGACCAAATACTGCAACAGTGTCACATAAAAACAAAAATGTTTGCCCATTAATGCCACCTTTCTGTAATGTTGCTGACATGACGACATGAAGCAACACTGACTCAACTTGTGGATCACAGGCTAGATGGGTAATTTGGCGGAACAGTTCTTCTCATGCAGAAAATCCGATAAAATTCAAATGAAAAATACCCAAAGCCAACACACGTGATCGTTCTGTTGGAAATAGTTGATCTGACATATCATTTATACTTAACTGCATGTACCGTAACATTTTTTTCTCTGTAGTTCTTTTAAAATAAAAAATTGCTGCTAAAAGGCAGCAATTCTCCTCATGAATATGGAGGAGATTTTTCACCCAAAAGGTCCGGGAAGAGGTTTATCATCACTGCTTTTTTATGATTTAAAGCATTCTAACATTGTATCTATTGTTGTGTTCTCAGATGAAAAGTTCCACTTAGCAATATTTTTCTTGTGACTAAATAAATGCCCTGGAAAATAACAAAAGGGGTGTCAAACCTATTTAGGTTCAACATATAAATGTATCTGAAAGTGTGAGAAAATAGAAACACTATAGTTTCTGGAGAAAGAAAATAGAAAGTTAAAATCATATGAGGAAAAAGAAAAGTATGGTACTGTGGTATTTTTCCAGATATAAGTGAAAAAATATGAACTCATTCTTCTCAATATATGCTTGTGTCAGTGTCTTTCCTAAAATTCAGTGCAAAGAATTTTAATTTCATATCAAGCTTTGCATTGGCTTAAAAGAAAATGATAATTAGTTGTCACACTAGGATTCCAGAAATCTCTCTTAGGCCTTAAAACCTGTCAATAACATGCTTTATTGCTGAATGGGGGGGAAAAAGTGGATCTCAAAAATGGAAACTGTTTACTTCCGGCAGCTGAGCAACGAACAGGACAGCAATGGTTGTATTAAGGTTTCTGTAACATCACTGATTCACCAAAACTACATTTGATTTATAAAAAAATTTTGTGTTTTAATTGTTCCAGGGTGTGTCTTTCTACTCTGCAATGCAATGTGAACGACTTATTGTTTTTTGTGTGGATGTAAACACTTTCCGTAGGCGGCAAGCAGAGTGTGCCAAAACTGCCAGAATCCAGATGGCTTTGCCACCAGGAGGGAAAACAGCTCCAGCCGCTGCCCCTACTGCTAACCTCTACGAGGAGCTGGGCGACAGCAGCATGTGAGTTATGTCCCTTTGGTGTCTGTCACTTGTCCCACACATCCCACTAACTACAGTGATGTGCATGTACTTTATCTAGTTGTGCAGATTTTCTTCCACTGAGGTTTGGCTCAGAGAAATGAATGCTTCTGCTGTTCTCTTGGCTTTTTCCTTCCTGCTTTATGCAACTACAGTTTCAGATTCTAAGCATTAGTGCATTCTTCTAAATAATGTTGCTGGTAATTCTAGATGTGAACCTGAGAAATATCGCTGCTGCCCATGACATAATAGTAGATGCCTCTTTGCATCACTGAACCCCTGTGCCGTTTGTCTTCTTTTCCAAGTTCTATACTTGACATAGAACATATCCAGCACCGTATGCCACAGAACATCTGGCGATAAAACAAAATAGCTTATGTATGTATTTCTAATATGACTGTGTATGCATTTTTGCAAAACCCTCTCTCAAGGTAAGAGTATCTGAGTTCATAAATTACTATAAACCTTTCTTTGATTAATACACACAGTACTTCAACTGCTTACTTAGCTTCCATGTCTGTCCAGACTACTGTACTATGCCATCAGCAAAATTGAATTTCCCACAATAAAACACGGCCATGAGGGTATAATGCAGTGTTAATACTTACTGTTCAAGTTTACATGTGTGCTGAATGTAGCTGTTTGTATGTGAAGTAGAATGAAATATTTCTGGCAGTAATGCTACTATTTGTCTTTAAAAAACATAAAGCTTACTTACAGTAAACAAGGAAAGGCTTTTGAGATATTGCTATTCATTTCTGGAGTTTTTCCTAATATGTTTCAGAAACAAAAGACAAACAAAAGTCTATATGTCCTTTATGTCTAAGTCAAACAAATCTCACTACTAATGAGACTCTTTGCAGAGATGTGCTATATTCCCACACCTTTTTTTGAGTACCCTCATTTCATCATCAACACCTCTCACATTTGTGTATTAGTCTTCTTACCATCTGTCTGTTTTTGTATTCCCATCATTTCTTGTCTCTCTGGATTCAGACTGCAGTAAGTAATCCTCCCTTGTGAGCTTTATGAATATTGTGAGTAATAACCACTTAACAGCTGTTCCCACGTCTCCACTGTCGCCTATAGCTTTAGCTAAAGATATGCATATTGAAAAGTGTATGAATATGTTTTGGTGCAGAGGTTATCTTAATACCAGGCTTCTTCTTAACATTGAATGCTTTCTGAGTCAGTGTTAAATGAGCTTTGTGAAGGAGTGGTAGTTTCTAGGAGTACAACAGTTTTGTGTTGGTATTTTTTAGACTTATTTTTTGTGTATGTCAAGAGAATCAGAATGCGCTTTATCAGATGTGGTAGTGCACTTCTAAAGATATCCATCCTCTCTCCCATCCAATTAGACCACTCTTGTTTTATGTAATTTCTTATATTCAGATTTCTCCATACATCCTTGTGTTGTGACTGATTTTGAAAATGCAAATGCTTGGACTTGTGCTTCATTAGCTATTTCTAGCAAAACCCAGTGTGTTTGAGTCTTAATATTGTCTTTTTTGTTTTTGTTTTGTTTTTTTAAAGCCATCCAAAGCATGGTGCTCTATTTTGAAAAGACTAAAACTAAATCACAGGACAAAAGCATACACAATTTTTCACATTTTGTCAGATCACAACCACAAACTTCATTATACTTTAACGGGATGGCAAAAGTGTACCATGCATTTGCATTACATGGTCTTTACTCTGAAATTCCTATTAAATTTAAACATGGACTTCAATTTAGCTGCTAAATTGAACTCACCTGAGTGTTTCTTAATTCCAGCCAAACTAACTACTTTATAAAGACCTCAGAGGTCAGTTCAAGAACATTGGTCAAAAAAACCCTCATGAAGAACAAATTTCAGGGTTAAAGCAACATTCAAAATAAAAATTGATTCATTCTTCTCACATAGCAATGGTAACGATGGCGGTAAGAGATCACCCTGCAATCAGTGTATCAATGGTTCGATTCCTGGAACAACTCTTGTTGTTTGTGTCCCTGGGCAGGAGACTTTGCCCACCTTGCCTGTTGGTGTGGGTCAAAAGGGCAAGGTGGACCTACTATGCCCACCTACTATTTTATATTCCCAGTTTTCTAGACAGTTCTGATATCTAGAAGATGAGCCATATCAAAAACTCCCCAATTGTTAAGTCACTAACAAAAAACACTGCTCTGTTAACCTAGCAACCCAAGTGGATCTCCAGCATGTTAGCTAGTTTTTAATGTCTGCTGGAACAAGAGGCCTTAAAACAGCTCATTATGAAAGGAGCTCAAAATAGGCAGAACTGACCAGATTGAACTCTTATCTAAGAATATTTTTTTGCAAAGATTCTAATGTAGATGTTTTATGTATCCCAGACACTGATCCTAACCTGTTCAAGGAAGCATAAAAGGTCCCCTTTACACAGCCAACCTTGGCTACCTTGGTTGGCTGGTTGGTAATCATAGGTAGACAAGTTGCTTTGGTAACTTTGAAGAAGGTGCAGATGGCAGTTGCCCAGTTGTGTTGACTAGTTGTATTTGTGAACTTGGACTTTCATAGCAAAATAATTTGCTTTTAAAATCTGTCACAATACTAATGAGCTTAGTTTGAAGAGCACTGCTGCTTTATTCTCCTCAAACTTTCTCTGCATTCTCACCCCTCCACCTCTGTTTTTCACCTCTTTTAAGTTCTTTTTTTCTTTTCACCTTCACCTTCTGCTGGGATAGGGCTAAAAAGTCTGCCACTGAGGAAACCAACCATCAGAGGATTTTTAGCACCCTCACCTGTCGCACCATTGCAGCCCACAGCAACGGAGCACTCCTTGTCAACTTGCCCAAATCAGAGAGCAACGTAACTTATCTCTCTGATGGGAAGCCACTCACCACCCACAACCCTGTGTATGATGACAGCAGCCCACTTAGCAGTCCTGTTCTTTTTGCAAGGGAGGAGAATCCAAATGAAAACTGGTTTGCCTTTTCTCCCTCCCATTCAGCCGAGTCAGGGTGTGCCTGGTCAATGCCTGCTCGCATTCACAGAGGGCTGCAGGGCAACGATGTGTCAAGAAGGCAAGGTCTTATGGACCAAAATGAATGGGAGCTGCAGCTTCTCCAAGCAGACCTTAGAGCCAAGCAGAATCTCAAGAGTGTGAATAGACCATACCTGAGTGACAGCATGGAGTCTAAGTTATCAGTTCGTGAGCAGGCCAGGCAATTTGAGCAACAAGCTTTTCAAGAACATAAGCCAAACAGAGACTCGATTGGCTCCCTTTCTTCCATCCTTATCAGAGATATGGACAGCGATGACGTGCTGGAGCTGACCTCAGAAGCTCTGCTCTCCATCATGGATAACCCTCATAGCCCCGTGAGTGTCGGCAGAGATGTACCCCCAAGCATTATCATTACGCAGAAAAATGCTTCCTGGTCCCCATCAAACCAGAGACCAACGCCGCCTGTTCTGAGAAAGTTCAGCTCAAGCATCTCCAGCTACATGACAGTGCAGCCCTGTCAGATCACTGTCGAAATCATACCGGATCCACCAGAAAACCCACCGCCCCCTCCTCCTCAACATTCGCGACCACCATCCCCACTCACATCTCCGCCGCCCTCTCCACCCTCATCTCCTCCACCATCTCTTGGCTCCAATCCACCTTCCTTTTCCCGCTTTGATGAACCACAGAATACCAATCCCTTGTCACCTCCTGTTTTTAGAAAGCCAGTCGCTCCCCCACCGCCCCCACCGCTTCCTCCTCCCTCACCTACTAGCAACCAGCCACGACCAGTGATCCAGTTTGTCCCAACCTCTCTACCACCTTTATCCTCTCTTCGTCCAGTGTCAGAGCGAAAATGCCCTCCTCCTCTAACCTCATCAGAAAACGATATTGGGAAAAAGGAGCTGAAAGGAATCCTGAAGAACATCCAGAATCTGGCTGACATCGAGCGATCTGTTGCCAACCTTTATAGCCAAGTAGACAAAAACTGCAAGGTGCCCAAGTTTAACAAGAAGCCACAAGCGACTGAGGAATCAGACAGTGCTAACAAATGGCAAAGCTCTGATTCAGGTGATGAGCGGAGCTCGCCAAAACAAATCGACACCAGCTGTGAAATTCAAAGTGATTCAACAAGTTTGAACTGTGCTGAAAATGGACCAAGTAAATCAGACAGTGCAAAGGAGTTTCAGCCAACCAGCCAACTGAACACAAACAGCCCCGATCCTGCAGAACTCGGTGAACTCAATTCTTCTCAGTCCACAGTATTCTAGTTTTTTTATTATTATTTTCATATCTTCTTTCACGTCTGCGTCTCTATGCCTGTCGTTTTTATATTGTTTGTATGGGTTATTTTGTGCAGTATCTGACTCATGTCTAATATTTTAAACAATTGACATTTTTTTTAGGAAAAAAAATTGTTTTATACTTATTTTTGTGTGCTTAACAAATTTTAGCAACTTGCCAAGAACATGTTAACAAACTTGTCGTACTACCTGCGTAATATGCTTGAAAGCTTGCAAGAGACATTCGTAAGGAAAATGAAAATGTTTAATTTTTTTGAAAGCTTTTGATATTAGTGTTAAAAATAAACTGGCATTAACATATTATCTGGGTTATGGTCTTAGAAAGTTTTTTTTTTTTTTTTTTTAATTTAACCATCTTAATATTAATATTTCACAGCTACATTTTGTTACTTTATATAAGCTCTAGGCTAAGCCCTGGCAAGCTGCTCAAAGCTCCCAGTTCGCATGTATGTTTCTTGACACTGGAATTTTATGTTAGAATTTAAATAATGCCTCCTATAGAAATTTATAACAAATGTTGTGTTTTACACTATAACTATATTTCGTCTGTTTTCTCTTAATTACCCTAAGGGTATGCAAAGTTGTCATCAGTAAGGTTCGTTACATATACACTGCTCAAAAAAATAAAGGGAACACTCAAATAACACATCCTAGATGGACAGTTTGATTTCACAGAAGTTTGATTTACTTGGAGTTATATTGTGTTATTTGAGTGTTCCCTTTATTTTTTTGAGCAGTATATTATACTTAACCACATTCAGAAAGATGCGATGGTGTCCCTGAAGACACTTGGAGTATGTAATTATCTGCAGCTGCTTCAAAATACATACAGGAATGAATTATTTTAAACTGCAGAGATACAGGAATCTGTGTAATAACTAGTGTCTCATGGGGAACAACACTGGATAATATACACAAATAATGTGGAAATATGTCTACTTGTGTGGATTAAAAATTTTTATTTCACATTCCCTTGGAGAGCTCAGCCTCTCAGCTTGAAAAGTAGTAACTATTATGTGAGCTCAATGAAAAAAAAAAAGCTAATTGGAGACCTAATCAATTATTATTCAAGGTCATTGCCTCTGGGACTGTCAACAAGTGCTTTCCTCCTTTTTTCCTCTTCTATTTTTATGACCCTCTGACTGTGTTTTCCTCCTTTACTTACCCTCGACTCTCTTTGCAGTTAGCTCTCTAATGTTCTTGAATCCTTGGCTTCTTCTTGGTAATCTTTGTTTTTGGTTTCCAGCAGTCCCTACCAGATTTTTAGAATATTTTTTATGCAGTTGAGTTGTTCTAAATTTCATCCTTTTTGCACTTGGCCTCTTTACTTTCTCCACTTTTTATTTTATTCCACTTACTTTTTGTTGTGTTTGTTTCATCTGTGATGCCCCAAGGCAAATGGACTTAGCATACCTCACATCCAGACCAATGTAATGTTTGATTCATCACATGTTACCCCTGATGGGCAGCTCAAAGCCTGGCTAATTCTGTATTCCGTGTTCACTACATGGGGTAATCTCTTTTTTAAAGAGCCTATCAGCTCACATGCTGTTTCTGTCGACCTGAAAGTGGAGCGAATCACAATGGATAGTATGTTTTAGCATTCTGTCATCATTTTTAAATTCCTCTTGGTCATAATTGATTATTTCTAACCAATCTAGAAAAGTATAGTTTTTTTAATCCATTCAAAACATTTTTTTCAAAATTATGAATTGCAAACAATTAATTGAAGTTGTGTTTTGTGTGACAAAAAAAAATACATTAGCATGCTATGCTCCCTCATGCATCTCCACCAGATTTGCACCAAATTTTTGGTGCATCATTAGTTATCATTGCACAACACATTAGTGTGGTAGATCGATGGCACCACCTTAGCACCACCCCATGGAGCAAAGTTAGATTTCTTTGGTAACTCCTCCAGCTTTTTCGCTTTGTATGATATAAACTTAAAACGGTGTCCACTAACAGTTTAGAACTACACATGACGTGTTTCAAAGCCTACAGGAAATCGTCACCAATCCTTCCCGATGGAACAGGTAGTGACCATAGCTCCTGTTTGGAAGGTAGGATTTCAGCAACACTTAAGACTTGCTGCTGTATCCATACTGAAGGGTACTGAAAGCACTTTCAAAGGTTTGCTTTATGTGCCACCTAGTGGACACCTGGGGAAATGGCACGTGAGCGTTGGCGATGAGGTGATGATGATGGTGTTCTAGTTTTCTCTACACAACTGTTCCAGTCTGCTTGCAGAAGTTATGCACATTAGGTTTCATTCTTAGTAAAACAAAGAAATCTAATGATCTCAATTTATTTCAGGATAACATTTCTTTGAAAGAAATGGAAGCTCTACTTTTCCGACCAAAGGTTGTCCTTGTCCACGTATTTTGTTCCCTTTGTTCCTCGGAAATACAATAGGTTAAAGAATCCTTTCAGTTCGGCATGTGACTTGAGCTGTCACCATGAAGTTAATAATAGTAATAATAATACTATCAATACTTTTTATTTCTATGTGCCTTTCTTGGCATTCAAGGACACCTTACATCATTTAACACAAAAACAGTCACAATATTGTGATGCACCTCAACCACAGGGAAGCTGTGAATGCAACCATTAATTTTTCACTTTGCCCAGGCAGCTTTCATGTGGATATATTGACTCTGCCACCTTTTCTCTCTTCCTTTCGGCCAGGAGGGAGGAAAGGTAGCAGCCTGCTGGATGTTCAGCAGGCTCAACAACCATCCACATAGTCCCATCCTTTATTTCCCACTGCCACCAATAGGCTGATCTCCCTCTTGGCACCATTCATTTGTTCTTATTCTATTTCTATTCAAATTGACAATTTTTAGGAAAATCCAGGAACCACCAGGCGATTTTCTTTTTTCTGTTGTTGTCGTTTTGTTTTTGTTTTTTTTTTACTTTGGCACTGATGTCGTTTTGCAAAACAGTCAAAATGACACCATGCCCATTTCAGTGTTCAAGAGGGCATTTGGTCTTCTGCGAGGGAGCCAGTGGAGCAGCCAGCAATTTGTTAAGGGTGGCCACAACCGCCCCCATGTTCCCTCTTGTGTGCAACATTGCCATGGTTTGATAGTTTCAGTTTATTATGGCTTTATTCTATTAAAAAAATCTGTTGGTCTTTTGAACCAAGTTGGTTCAAAAGACATGGGGAGAAGACCAACACATTCTCCCCATGTTTGTGGTTTTCTAATCTTTGAAAAAGATTAGGTGGTTTGTTATTTGAAACCTGTCTCATAAACTTATATAGCCAGAGATAAGTCAGCTGTGCCTGGGAGGTGTGGCATATAACCACAGTCAGCTCCACTGCCAGCTAATTTAGCACATTACTTAATTTTGCTAAATTATTTACTTTTATAATGAAACTAACTTAACAAGACTTATTAACTTTCTCATTTGTGAACACTACATTATATACAGTAGAATATAATCTAATAATTTCAAATGTATTGTCTTAATGTAGTTCTTGGGTCAATATTCTTAACTCTTTGTGCTTCTTTATTATCTTCCACCAAGTCTCTTTGTGTGCACACCTCCTAAGGCTGTTCACTGGGTTATTTTTCTTCATGTATCATGAAGCAGCAACGGGTAGCAGCCAAGCGAACAGGTCATCAATCAGATCCCATTCCCATCATCAGCTGTGCCTGGGAGGTGTGGCATATGGCTGTGCCCTGTCCCTGCCCCATGGTCTCTGCCCATAACAACAGATTACAGCTCTCCTGAGGAATCTCACATCATTGCTTAGCCATATATCCAAGAGTATGAAAGTGATCATTACTTATTTGCCCTGACAAGCTGGAGGTTTGAATGGAGCGGCTTGTTTACTCGCTATTTTTCTGACTTTTTTATTTAATGCCACTGCAGATGCCCATTGTTCTCAAAAGCAACATTGAAATGTTTATTATTTTATGTCTGATAGATTATTGAAGATTGACTCACTTCAAGTTAACATGAAAAATTAACATGTGATGTTTGTAATAAAAAAAAAAAGAGTCCAACAGAGGCATTACTGTTGCTTTTGGTAGATTTATATCATGATAGAAATCTAAAAATTAATAACCCTGGCCACAAACAGTCTTATTGTATTGTCTCTGTTATGTCTGCCAGCAGCGTCTCCCACTATGACCATTTAAACACTGAGTGTTCCTTTACAATCCTCCTTTCTGTTTTGACATTTGCATTCACTGCATCTTTCTTTCTCTCTTTTTAATTGAGATAGTGATGTTGGAAAAAAAAAACTGCTTTTATCAGCATCACAACTTTGCAACCTTTTGAAAACAATATCTGCAACTCTCATTAAACAGATGAAATTGCACAGTAAGTAAAGCTGCAACTTCCTTACTGGTCTGCAGAAAATAAATACACTAGTGATGTAGAGTTAGAATTTCATATTTAAAAGCACTTTAAATCTTGCTGTCACCCAATACTCAGATGTCTTTTTTTTTTGTTTGTTTGTTTTTTTCGGTGCTGCCCAGGAGGCGTGGCCCTGGCAGAAAGGTAAGCATTTTTTTGTTCTATTGGTGTCTGGCGGTGAATTATATCCCAATCTTCTTGCATGCAATTTATTTGATGGTGGTGTTACTGTATAAAACATGAATAAATTAATTTAAAGTACCAGATTTCAATTGTTAAACAATTAGAATATTTATTTATTTATTTATTTTTTACTTCTTCTACAAAGACTGGAAAGTATATTTGATTGTAAAACAGCTAATTAGAAACCTAACATATATCAAGATTCAAAATGTTTATTGATTTTTATTGTTTAAAGGATTTAATGTATCTAATGTCAAGCTGTTGATTTCTGTCCATTTCCCTATCACATTGCTTAGTGACAATATTTCTTTTCATTCCTTTTTATTTTATTAGTGTTTTAACCTTTATCCACAGTGGTTTATAAAATAAGCCTATGTGTAAACGAAGATGAAAAGGGCTTTTTGACTTTTCATTACAAATGGAAAATTCGTCATGCGTTTGTCTCTTTCCTGGCTATGCCTCACTTTTATTGCCTTACCCTTTCTCTGCACTAACCTTTAGCAGCAACAACAACTGCTGAGGCCATCTCTTCTGAGACCAGAGGTAGAAACTCCCCTGCTTTCCCTAATTCATAGGAACTGCATTCCTTCTGTTGTTTACTGAGCTCCTCCTGTCTCCCAGCTCTCTAGCTCAAAAATGCTGAGTAATTTCTGTGTCTGCCTCTCTGAAATACAGGAACTCTCCATGGAGTCGGGCATTGACCCAGGCCAAGACTATTACGCACAGGACTATTATAATTATGACCAAGGGTGAGCATTGACTGTACTGTGTTAGTTCATTTAACAATTTTCTCAAAGTCTTTTCATGGTAAGGTGTTTCTTGGAGACATGGGGATTATTTTCATACGTTTTCCAAAAATATGGTTCATTTCATCCAACTTTTGCATTCCATACCCCCAGAACTTGCATATTAAACTCTTTTCCAACCAAATAAGATAATTTAACTGGATGCTGTGTTCTGGCTTGCGTCTTACATGACCCATAGGGCCAGAAGTGGAAAAGCATGTCAATTGGAGGCAAAGTTGCTGCAGAAAAATTGTTATTCATTAGGAACTCTTGCTCCTGTCGCAGCTTGCACCACTTTGGGATTTACATTACAGTTTTATCAGAACAGGGAGGAACTTTTGCACATTGCAAGCTTAGATCAAAGAGAGGAGATCTAACTTATAGTAATTCTCAATGTCATGACTCTCTAGCTTATTTTATGAGTCACCTTTAGTAATCCTAATTATTGTGTCTAAATCACACTGACATTCATTTACAAGGAATTGTCACTGCATGTATCCAGTGATATGACCTCATGTTTATTGTAAAAACTACAAAATGACAGTGAATGAAAGTGGACCCTTTGATGTTTTTATTTTTGCAATGCAGGGCACACTTATAAGCTTTTAATCCAGCAATCAGCAGTTTGGGCTTCACAGGGAACATGAAATGTTCAGAGTTGTACAAACACAGACAGCCAGTGGCCTGTTTTCCACGAGTCCTTTCCTTAATTTTGGATATTAAATATCTTAAATATCAACTAAAAATGGGAGATTACAGCCATGCATATGTTTATCTGCTGAAAATCTACTAGACTAAATGTAATATGATGCAGTAAGTCTCTCTCCTTACTGCTTCCAGTAAGGAAGCAGTAAGGAAGCAGTAAGGAGAGAGACTGATGTATATGCAACATACTCATATTTTACTTTTTATTCAAAGTATTTAAATGTAGATTCTTTAGAGTCAGATTTGTAGCTGTTTTTACCCTTTTGGTTCTGCTGATAAAATTTATTAGTTGGGTTCTTTAGGAGTGTGAATTTAAAGTCGTCGTATTTTTAATAATTCTAAAAATGTAAACAGAATTTATTGCAGTGCGACTGAAGAAAGCAGTATTTCAACTTTCGGGGCTTGGGTAGAGGCTGACTGTAGAGCTATGTCATAAAATTTTATGGTTTCTTGGATCATGGTTTTTGCAGAGAGAATCCAACAGAAAATAATTTATATAAAGAATTTTTGCAGATGCAATTCTAACACTATATTTAATCTTCCTTTGCTCTTTTTTTTTTTTTTTACATTGCCCTGCAATACAAATGTTGTCATTTAGACAAGTGTTGTCTAAATGACATTTAGAAGAACACGTGGATAAGTTAATCAATTTATTGCAGTGCAATGCAGATTGTGGATGTGTATTGCAAGAAACATACTAGTTAAATTAAATGACCATTTCTCATTCACTCCAGTCACTAATTTAATGATGTGTTTTAATATTGCTGTTTAATCATGCATTACTAGATATTATAAAAATTTTAAGAGAGATGGGGCTTCAATTGAAACACTGTGACCTACCCGCAGTTATTTTGTGTTGTTGTGTCAAATTAGCCAAACCACTCAGTGCATTGGCTTTATATCATTCTCTCCCTCTGGTGGCTTATTAATATCCTACACCCACACTGAGCAAGAAGGCTGAATATATATGCACACGAGACTCTTCCGAATTTTATTTTTTTATTAAAACTATTCATTGCTTCCTTTCTTCATCACAGCTATGCCTTAGGGTACACTGTGTTGTTTCTGTGACATAAAAAAATGAAATGCATTGACATTTGTGGTTAGTATTTTTGCAAAACACTGCATATGCTTGTTTAAGGCAATTCCATTTTCAAGTTATGTACTGATATTTCTGCATATGGTTTGTTAAAGGAATGGTAAAATAAGCATGGACTGAATACATATATAAATGCATGTTGTCTGTTTTTCTCAGATATGACTTTCCTCAGTATGGGAGTCGGAGGAGGCTGATATCACCCATGTATGATGAATATGGTGAGGTGATCATGGAGGATGATGGGTATTACTACAGTCCACATGGCCCAGAGGTATTACTGATCCTTGAATTGTATATTGTATATTTCAAATACTAATGGTATTGGCAAAAACGACCACTAATATGCAATGAATACCCAACCATTTAAATTCTATTCAGTGTGTGACACAATACCCTGGTTATATCATCACAAAGATTCCTAAATAAAATATGATTGTCTTAGGGCCGTGGCAGAGGCCGAGGTGGCATGAGAGGTAGAGGTCCACCGAAGAGAGTTGCCTTTAGGGACTTGCCAGCAGAGGATGAAACAGTGCAACCTCAGGCAGGAGAGGAAGGTGAACCTTCTAAGGCTGCCAAGAGACTGAAGTCTGTCATGAAACTTAGCAAATTCCTGGCAGCCGGCAAGGGAGGAGAGCAACCATCTGATGCCGGCCCTCCTGGCCCATCTCCATGGAAGAAAGCCAAGATGCTCAAGATGTTTGGCGCTGGAAAGAAGGACAAGGATTATGCCAAACTGATGTCAGCCCGCCGTATTGACAGCCAGGAAAGTCTTACGGACAGACCGGCAGTTATTGGGCCAATAGATAGCAAGTCGGATGCTCGCAGCCGGCTTAGCAAAGTTTTAAAGAGAATTACCATTGGCAACAAGTTGCAGGTCAGGAGGAAGTCACAGAGTAGCGTGAGTCATGGCTCAGCCACAGGCAGTGAGAAAGATGAGGAGGCTTCGCAGGCAGCCAGCGAGGATGAAAGGAAGTCTAAAGTGTCTATTAGTGTGACCGAAAGTGAGCCAGAAGGAGGTGCAAGTGGAAGCAGTAAGGAGAAAGACTCTGATGAAGAATCCTCTGAGAAAAGTAGTATTGACAGAGATTATCTTAAAGTTGACTTGGACAGAGATGACACAAATGAAAGCACTGTGGACTCAGAGGAAGAGCCTGATGAAGAACCAGGTGATTCTGATGAAGAAAGTGGGTCCAAATCTGAAGAGGACGAGGAAACCGAGAAGGACTCGGGCAGTGAAAAAGAATCAGAGACTGAAGGAGAGTCGGAGTCGGAAAAGGATTCAGTGTCTGAGAAGACCTCAGCTACAGAGAAAGAGTCAGAAACAGAGAAAGAGTCAGGATCTGATGAAGAGTCCAGCTCTGACAAGGAAACCGAATCAGGAACAGGAACAGCAACAGAAAAGGAAACAAGTACAGAAAGGGATTCAGCAACAGAAATAGACTCAGATGAAGAGTCTGAGGAAGAAGAGGTGTCTGAAAGCACCAGAGAAAGTGGGTCTTCTGCACGCACTTCTATAAGATCTTCAGCTACTGAGGCCAGCAGAAGGAGCAGTGCTTCTGCTACTGTTAGTGGGACTGACAGTAAAGGTAGTGAAAGTGCAAGTGAGAGTGGCAGTGTCAGAAGCAGTAGATCTTCCTCTAAATCTAGTGCGAGATCAACACAGAGAACAAGTTCTTCAAGAGCATCCTCAGAGAAATCCAGCAAAGAACTCAGTGAAGCTGAGTCAGGGACAGGGACAGCTAGTGATGCAGAATCGGGTTCAGGGTCAGGGAGTGAACGGTCTTCATCTTGGGGGTCCAGCAAGAAAAAAACATCTGGTTCAGAGCTGAGTAAAAGATCTTCATCTGGCAGTCAGCATTCCCGTGGAAGTGAGGGAAGTTCAGCTGGCTCCCAGTCCACTGGTGGAAGTCGACGTTCCCGAAAGTCTTTCCTGAGCCAAGGCTCAGAGGATGCAATCACAGAGGAGAGTGAGGAAGAGGAGGAGGAGGAAGAATCTGGGACTGCTGATGAGAGCAAAGACTCTGCAAGTGAGGTCAGTGATGAATCATCATCAAGAAGATCTAGTGTAGTTTCTGAAGGCCCAGGACCCTCTGCTCCCTACCGGGGTCAGACCTATAGTCCTGAGATCAGAAGCACCTCTGATGATACATATGGAGGCCTGTCCCCTATCACTGAAGTGGACGAGGATGCCATCTCCTCTGATAAATCTTCAGTCAGTGCATCAAAGGGCTCTGAAGGCACTGAAGAAACATCAGATGGTGATTCAGAATCTGAAGGGAGCTCAACGGCCTTCTAGCGAGATTTATTGTCCCTGTGAAGTAAGAGTGAATAAAATCAATTACCTTTGCATGGGAGTGAAAAATATTGCTTGCTTCTACAGACTGTTTCAAATGTCTGCTTTTTCTCATTTTTCCTGAGTAGGGGAAAAGCTGGTTTCCTACTGCACATTATCTGAGTCTGACTCCTTTTTCTAGCGTTGACTTTTTTCTCTCTTTGATGTTTTCTGTGTGCTTCTCATGATTTTGCTTTTTTTTCACAATATTGTAGTGCTACTTCTACAGTATAATTTTACATGTTCTTTTTCTATCATTTTCCCTGAATGTTAATATTTTACTTAACTGAAAAAACGGTTTCTCTCCGTAAACCGACAGATGTTTTCTTAGTATGCTCTTTAACCTTTGCGTGATGCCGAATTGTATGAGAATGTGTATCTTTACTCAGAGAAAAAAAATCTGCTTCACGAAATATTTAGTTTATCTATTCCACTGGATATAGAAAGGGAGGACGTAAAAAGCTCTTCACTATTATGATGCTAAAACAAAAAATCAGTGGTGTTTTTTTTTGTTTTGTTTTTTTTTTTACCAAAACCGTTGTGTGCGTGTGGCACCAGCTCTGTGACCTTTTATTGCACATTACTAATCAGCTTAAAAAAGACTGTTTTTTCCATTCTTACAGGGTAGACATATTTAGTGAAACCATGATTATTTAATGGTAATTTAACTATTGCAGGAAAATTTGTTGATTTTTCTGTTTTAAAATGAATGAAACTTATCCAATTTTTGTTCTGTTTTTGCATAAAACCAAGATTATCATATCACCCCATGTTTACTTAGACGTTCACATATTTTTCTACCTGAATGGAAACATAAAGAGTCTAAGCTTTTTTGTTTGATTGCTGTGCTGTGAAAACTTGTTTCTATGCCTGCATTTTTTTGTTGTTTTGTTTTAAACACAACTTGCTTTATCGTCCAAAAATAAAAAAAAAAGCGAGGTATTGACTTTGACCTTTTAATTTTCTTTTTCACAGCCTGGAAGAAAGAAACGGATCAAACTTGTGGTTGATCGGGAGAACGAGTCCAGCTCTACTGGAGAGGAAAGCACTACGGAGAGTCAACAGAATAGAGTCAGTCACAGCAACATCAATGGGAATATCTACCTCGCACAGAATGGCACTATCGTCCGAACCAGGAGGCCAGCCCATCTAAACAACCTAAAAATGGGCTCTCCATGCCGACTAAGTAAGCATTTCAAAAAACTCGACAAATTAGGTGTGACTCACGAGGAACCCCCTCCTACTGTAGACAACGAGGCTATAGAAAACAACACGGAGGACGGAACGAGCTCGGTTTTACATTCTAACAAGGACGTAAACCTCAACACTCTGTCCTCTAGTGGCTCTTTGGGATCTACCATTACAAATCTAAAAACCTTTGGGTCCAAAGCCAGTATTACCAAGGCCATAATTGACAGCGGTCAGTGTGTCAGCGGGGAGCAAGAGACATCTGTCGACAACCACAACAGCAGTAGGGAAACACTGGAGTCACAACACAGTGACCGCACAATATCAGATGAAGAAGAACTATGGATGGGACCCTGGAACAATCTGCACATACCTATGACAAAACTATGACTGGTCATTTACAAACTGAAATCCCCTTTTGTTCATTTTATCTTGTTTTTGCACATATTGTTAAGAAAATCACTTTGAAATGTGTGCCTCAGCTAGTAAAGCTTCAATCACTGACAGGTGGTTGTACATATAATCATATTTTATTGAGAGAATTATAAGACAGATTACTAGTACCAGATTTTTATTACTGGCAGGGCTATAGTAAATAAAGGCAATTAATGCCTCCAGCAAACTGAGAAGTTTATGCGAGTCATGCTCAACTCCAATTTCATCTCTTGAAAACACTGAATGGCCCTTTTTGTTAAACAGAGTTGTTTGTTATTATTGTTTTAATCGTTAAACACGAGAGATTCCTGGTCGTTCCAAAGTGTTGCTGAAGACATAAACAGATGAATGTTGGTGATCAAAGAACTCGTAATTATAGTCTGATAAAAATCAACATATTTTGCTATTTGTGTTTTACTTGCAAAAACTCCAGAATGTTGCTGATTATTTAATGTCGTGATCACTTGGAAATGTTTTTTAAAATTTCTGAGCAATATAATAAATTATTTTTGTCTATTTTATATCCAATATGATCTTAAAGAATAAATATATAAACATGACTGCCATCGCTGACTTTCAACAGTGAGACGTTGCAGTATGGTCATAGTGTTTTTATATCTGCATTTGTACTTATAGAATGTGGTATTTTCAATCCCTTTACATGATGCAGATTCACTCTGTTCTTGTCATGAGTATGGAACACCAAAATTGGTGTCACATTCAACAATAAATCTCTAATCTGTTTCTTTGCTCAGAGAGTAATAATTGCAAGCATGCATCAGTTCTCCAATTTTGTGCTGCACTTTATCACTTTACGTAAAAATGACCTAAAAAGAAAATGCTAAGTTATTCTCGAACTAAATGAGATCGTTTTACCTTTAGAAGCCGCACAAGCATTATGTTTGACGTTAAAAGACGCAAGTGCAGTTATAATGTCGTTCCCAACAGAATGAAGATTGTTCATTTGAGTGGCTTTCCACCAGAAAGAAAAGCAATGAAAGGTCACCAAGCGTTCACATAAATGCTTGGTGACATCAAATGTATAGCACGTTTCAGATGTGCTGCACATCAGAAACGTGTCTTGAAATTCCAATATTAAGTTCACTTCCTCACCTCACAAGTTGACTGAAAGGAAAAAGAGTTTTTTCATCATACAATTATCTGAAGAAAAATGCTGAAACTGAACTATTTTGGCATTCAGAGACCAACTGTCTCTACTAGTTTTATCAGAACACCATATAAGACATGTGCATAATGACATTCAAATAAAGGTTTCCTGCAGTCAATCAAAAAATCTTAAAAATATCAGACAAAATTGCAGACTGCAGAATGTTTTGTCAATAAAAGGGATCAGTGACTGAATGCCAGAATGAAAAATCTTGAAAAGAGCCTCCAATATGTCAGTAGGAATAAGTTTTTATGCTGGAACAGAATTTGACTCATATAGATGCCTCACAAAGTTGGCCTTTCAGGTAAAAAGTATTTTTTGTAAAATCACATTATTCTTTGAATTATTCATAATCGTTTTTAAATTCAAATTATCAGACATTTTCTATGTGCATCTACCTGAGAAATGTTTTCAAGTTTAAAGTGTAACTGCAAATTGTGCTATTAAGTTGTAAAAGCTAATGCACAGAGTTTACGCCTCATCAGGTTTAAAAGGGTTAAAAGGTTAATGACCTGTACTTGTACAGCAATTTATAACATCCAGAGACCCCCAAAAGCGCTTCACACTACATTCAGTCGTTCACCCATTCACACACTGATGGTGGCAAGCTGCTGAATTGTAGCCACAGCTGTCCTGGGACAGTCTGACAGAAGCAAGGCTTCCATCCAGCAGTGCCACTGTTATGTCTGACCCACCAGCAGGCAAGGTGGGTGAAGTGGACACTTCCTATTAAACAAGAACGACGAGATGAACGGAGTGGGTTCTTGAAGCAGCAACCCATCAATTACCAGGTGAACAACTACCACCGTCGTCACCATTGTTTTAGTTAGTCAAGTAACTAACTACTGTACTTCACCCACTTTCTCACAGACACCCAGTAGAATGTTAAGGTCTCCTCACCAAGGAAAAAGTTGCTCTGTTACAAAATGATGCCACTACTAATTCCCATAATTGGCAATGTGCACTCAACTGAAATGGATGCTATAGGCATGAACATTTTTTGGATTGGACAGACACCACATACTCCTAAAAATATACCCCTAATTACCACAAATGAACGTTCTACTGTCAAATTTTGCTTTGCTTTAGGTCCTCCTCCTTTATATCTTACAACTGGCATAAGTAGTTTGATTTGTTTATAGTTTTTTTATATTTACATAGTAAAGTCAAGTATGATCTGATTTTTATTTTTATGGCCTGACTGAAAACTTACAGTCATAGTAAAACATGAGTATATTTAATAAATGTAAGTGAGATCAAGATCATCAGTGGTGGATTTGCAAATGCATTAGTTAGATAACAAATCTTTTGAATTTGTTTTGTGTCCATTTTGAAATCTGTGAAGAAACAGAAAGCTTTATTTATTTCAGTCCAGATAAAATAGGGAAATTAGATGTGGTGCCTCTTTTTTTTCATTGTGATAATGTGGTGCACACATTAAAAAATCCCTCCTTTGCTTATTTTAAATTGATATTGCCACAAGCAATTTTTGGCTTTACAGTGGAACATGATATGTAAAAACTTAAATTATTAACTAATCGCAGAAGGGGCAAGCGGTTTCTCTGTACCCCTTCAGTATATAATCTTTACCCTCAGGATGATTTAAATATATTCATGCATCCTTCACAACAACTTCAGCTGCAGTTTGTGTTGATGTGAAACCATCTTCTGCAATATCCATGTGGAGATCAATCTTGACATAAAATTTCTGCTGTGCTTCACAGTGATTCATAAACCTTAAAGATTTTTATGGATGGCGATTGTTCATTCCCTGGGGAGCTTGCTAAGTTAGTAATGGTATGTATCCAATAAGCAAAGCTACACCACGGTCATGGTACATCTTTAAATTTATTTTAATTAGACTTTTGAGGATCTCTGAATGAACTGTTGTTAAACCAGCAAAGACCCAAAGCATCCATTCAGTCACATGTCTGATGCCTCTTTGGAATGGCTTCACAGTGAATGTGAATGACAGTGCGTAGTCATTTAGCATCTGATTTGTTAACATACAAACTGGCAATAGCTAGAAGTTGGGGCAACTTTACAAGAACATTTATCAATATTAAATCACTTGGCAATCAGATATTCATAGTGAAAGTAAAATCAGGACATAGGCTTAATAGCCAGCCAGGATTAAGATTATTCTTTTTTTTTTTTTTTCTCAAATACACAGGAGTCAGGCTGATATGAAACAGCCCAGAAGAATGATGATACCCTACTGGGACTGCAGGTATTTCTCTCCCCTTGTTACTTTTGATGTGAGAAAATTTTAATATAATATAACTTCAATATATAGCAAATAAAGGGGAAAACATTCTATTCTTTCTCCAAAGTGAAAGTTTTGCTAAGGGCTTATTTCCTTTCATCATCGCTAATATTAAATAAGATTCTCCACGAGGGACTAAGAAGAATATCATAGTCATGAATCATTTTAAGACATAAAGCAGATCTTAAAATACAACAAAATACCAAGGCATTGGTTAGTGTGAAGAGAAGCTGACTCAATAAATTGTCTTATAAACGAAGGTTTGAATGCATGCATCCATTTGTACTTAGGATATCCTGACCTACAAGTTGTAGGATAATCTACCTATGACTCAGTTTGAAAGAGATTATCACAAATCCCAAAAGGAGGCAGAAGGAAACTCCTCATAATACCTATCCGTCACCATCACTCTTTGCAAGCTCAGACCTGGAGGGCTTTTTTCTTCCTTTTAGTCCAAAGCCTGACTCCAAAATAAAGGAAGCTATTTTACTGCATAAACATTTAAGAGGAAAAATGGTAACATGAGAAGGTAAAATGAATGATCCCACATGTCTCTCTGCTACACAAAATTCGGACCAAAAAATTAAGATACTTTGAGAATACATCAGAGCGGCTGTGCAGGAGAAGCACCATCTATGTCATTGTTTCTCTCTCTCTCTCTGTCTCTGTGATCTCCGAGTTTACCAACTGGATTGGATCCGAACTGCCCTGCAGCCAGCAGATGGGGATAGTTTAGTGCTGCAGGGCAGACTGAGGCTGGTATTTCAGTGAAGTAACATTAGAGGGTGCTGTGCTGTAGTGTTATCAAAGACAGGCTGCACCATCTGCTCCAGGTCAATTTTTTTGATAAACAATAGAAGTGTGAACTGAGGATCTTTGCTGCTACTTTAGCTTTTAAGTTGTCCTCTTTTTCTAAAGTGAGCTAGATTCATTCTGTCACATTTACTTGCATCAAAAGATGACGGCTAGTTGATAGCAAATTTCCAGTTAGCTAGATAATTTTGAAATGGTAAATTCCTTTCAAATCTGCAAACTTTGTATAAAATATGTGAAAGCAAGCTGCTTTGCATATCTTTCAGAAAAAAAATCTATATCTTTAATTCATAAAATTCTGGTATTTTGTTTTTTTCAAGCAATGAATAAATGCAAATACCATACTTTCCAGACTATAGAAAGCACCTTAATATAACTTGCACCTACAAATGTTTTGAAAAAAAAAAAAAAACTGGAAACGTACATATATAACCAGCACCGGGGCTACAAGCCGCACAGTTCAAAGCGTAGGGAAAAAAGTAGCGGCTTATAGTCTGGAAATTATGGTACTTAAGATGTGTTTGCATCTTAAGTATTTGATGCAAATTATTAAGATGCAAGAGATTTGGTAAAAATAAATAAAATAAAAGTATCTTCCTTAATACTCATATTTTCTGATATTTTTTATTAAAGGCTTTAACTTTTTATTTTAACTAAAATAAATAAAAATAGTTTTCAATTGTGCTATTTTCTTTCAGAAACTTTGAGACCCATTGATCTAATGGGTCCACTTAATATCATGTTTCTGAAAATATATCTATATTAAATCCCCCTGGATGTCCCCATGTTAAATCCACCCATATTAAATCCTCCTCCATGTCCCTGTATTCAGTCTCCCTGCCTTACCTGGGGCACAACATTCCAGGCCCTGTACAGTGGAGAATGTAGTCCATGGAGGGGTGATTAAGTGTGAGTACACATGTCTGTGAGGTGATAAGGTAAAGCTCCAGTATTTCCCCATGTTAAATCCAGCTATATGTCCCAAATTAAATCCTTCCATTTGTCCCATATTAAATCCTCCCATATGTCCCAAGTTAAATCTTCTCATATTAAATCCTTTTGGATATCCCCATGTTGAATCCGCCCATATGTCCCATTTTAAATTCTCCCATTTGTCCCATGTTAAATCCACCCATATGTACCATATTAAATCTTCCCATATGTCCCATGTTAAATCATCCCATATGTCCCATGGTAAATCCCCCCATATGTCCCATGGTAAATCCTCCTATATGTCTAATATTATATCCCCCTGCATGTCCTCATGTTAAATCCATCAATATGTCCCCATGTTAAATCCACCCATTTGTCCCATATTAAATTATCCCGTATGTCTCATATCTTCCCATATGTTCCATGTTAATTCCACCCATATGTGTCATGTTAAATCCTCCCATGTGGCCCATATTAAATGCCCCTGAAAGACCCCATGTTAAATGCACCCATATTTCCCATATTAAATCCTCCCATTTGTCCCATATTAAATCCTCCCATATGTCTCATATTAAATCCTTGTGGATGTCCCCATATTAAATCCTCCCATGTGGCCCATATTAAATCTCCCTGGAAGTCCTCATGTTAAATGCACCCATATTTCCCATATTAAATCCTCCCATATGTCCCAGGTAAAATCCTCCCATATGTCCCATAGTAAATCCTCCCATTTAAATCCATATTAAATCCACCCATATGACCCATGTTAAATTCTCCCATATGTCCCATGTTAAACCCACCCATATGTCTCATTAAATCCTCCCATATGTCGCAAGAGGGATTACTAAATGACTTTGACTTATTTTATGACATAAAAGGTGGAAATCACAGCTTTTTCTCTATAGGAGAGACTTGAAGATGCACTCTGAAATAAGTATTGGTCACAATAAGTTAGAAGCATATGCATTGGCAGATTCAATGCATTACAGGATGAACCTTAGGATGCAGTTAATATGCCTCCTTAAAATTTTCCAGTCTAAATTTACACAAAATGCTTCATCCTTAAAACATCCAAATATAACTCGCAGTCCATGACTGAAATGAAGCCTTCCAGGGAATTAAGAAGTTTTCTACAAACTGAGAAACGAGCGCTTCATGATGTTCTCAAAGATGCTAACAAGCAGAAACAAATTCAACAGTCGAACATTTGAAATCTGCAGTTTATCAGAAACTGCTGTTGCTTTTTCTTGATGTGTAGCATTAAGCTAATGATAATTATTCTACATTCTGTTGAGATTTCAAGCATTATGTGCCAGTTACTGGGTACTTCTGACTGTCACTCATGCAGAATACATTAACACAGCATTTGATTGTCACATGAAGGATTTGCAAAGCTGTAAATATAGATGATAATGAATGGTGGCTTAGAAATATGGGGTGCTTTGTTTTTGAGCAGCATCACTGTGTGCTAGTGTGTCTTTATTTTAAGATTTTTAATCCGCATTACATTTTTGAGATATAAATAATACAAAGAAAGGATTAAAATATACATACCAGGTAAATATTTGAAAAGACCATAAAATAAAACAAAATGTGAAGAAGCAAAAGAAGTCCCATCTGACTGATCTGGAAGATTTTTTTTGTTGTTTATTTATTTATTTATTTATTTATGAACAGTTTTTACAAGCTGCAATGCAAACACAACCACAAGATGGCGCCTGATACCAACAACTGAGATGAAGTGTACCTCTGAAATGGCCATTCAAATGAAGTGGTGAGGAAAATGAAGATTATATTCATGCCTAAATTGGTATATACAATTTAGACATATTGCAGATTGGCTTATGATTTAGCTTGCTATACTCTGTGAAAGCAGAAAATATGCAGACCCGTTTTGGTATTTTGTTGTGTGTGTGTGTTGAGGGGTTCTACTGTAGATGTATTGAACCTCTTTCCTGCCCATTAGCATATTTAGAAAGTTAAACATCAACTTGAAAGTAAAATATTTTATACCCTTTTCCTATAAAAATAACATTGTGAAGGACAGTATTCCGTTCTAACTGGCTTAAACCAATTATTTTCATATTTTTTCCTTACTACGTTGAAAACAACACAACACTCCTCTTTTTACAGAGCCATACTCAGGCAGTGAGTAGAAGTCCATCATCATCTTCTCATTTCCTGCAGCTATTTAAGACTGCGCCTGTCCCAAAACAGGCGCCCGATGACCGCAGTCAGAGCTATCTGGGGACCAGCTTCCATACTAATTCAAGGATATTAGGATGTCTCCGACTGTTTTGCTTTGACATTTCTAAATCTTCATCGACTGCTGCACGTGTGCTGAGCGTGCGCCCTCTGACTTGCTGCCATCCATGTCTTCTCAGATCCATTTGGGCTTTCTTAACTATATATTGTACATCTTGAGTACTTTATAATTTCTGTGCTGCACATTGTTATTTTAAAATGAACTCAAAACCTAAAGTAAGGTTTAACTGACAGAGAGTTCTCGCATAAACACACTCCCATATGCACACATGCCATTGCTCGCTGAGCCCAGTTCTCTGACATCTCACCCAAGGGTTATATTCTAGCTGAAATGTTAGGTGTGCTGTAAAGTACACGCTCCACACTGTCTGGCTCTGCTAATGAAGGGGTGAGTGGCTGGTAGTCCGATGTTAGTACCATATATCCTGCGCTGCTTTAATGCTCACATCCAGTGTCATTCTATATACAGTGGCTTGCAAAAGTATTCATACCTTTTCCTTCACACATTCTGATGTTAGAGCTACAAATATTGATGTTTTATTTTTTTATTTTTTGGATCTAATATAACAAACATACACAAAGTAGTGCATCACTGTGAAGTGGAACAAATTTTTAATATACTCTCAAAATATTTTGCAAAAAAACTGTCAAAAAAGGGTCAGGCATTTTCTCCAAAAAAGAAACAGACTGCTGTATAATGCGCCATCTTTTTCTGCAACGGTCACAACAAATATGTTTGGGTATGTTTAAATCAACTTAGCCCTGTTAAGAGCTGAATTTCTTTGCACATTCTTTGCAAATTAGCTCATGATTGCCAATGGCTTAGTCAGGCAGCTTTTAAGTTTTACTGTAAATTCTCCGTTGGATTTAGATCTGTACTATGTAGCAAATTCTAACACATAAACCTGCTGTCATCTAGCTGAAGCTCTGACTGTGTGTATATGGCTGTTGTTCTGCTGGGGGGGTCAACCTCCACCCTGCTCTCAAGCCATTTGCAGCCTCTAAACAGTTTTGATCTAGGATTGTTCTGCATTTAGCTCAGTCAAACTTTCTATGAACTCTTACCATTACTCTATCACTTTAGAAAAAAAAAAAAAAAAAAAACACAGACGGCTTGATGTTGCCACTACTATGTGTCATTGTTGGGGGTGGCAAGGTGACACATCTTGCTACACATAACATTTCGCATGTTGGTCTCATTGTTTCTCCTTCTACTTGTTATGTCTCTCACATGTCTTGTGAAAAACTGCAAATCAGACTTCTTATGGCTTATATTTCACAATTCTACAGTATTGCCACTTTTCCATAAAGTGGATTTTGTGGATTCTTGCAGCTCCTCTATATGTCCGTCTGTTTTCTTCTTAGGTTTAGCCTTTCCTTGCCTTCTGAATTAGGTGTTTGATAGGTTTGAAGATGTGTAAACTGTTCCTTCTCAGATATTCAAAGTTGAGTTTATGGTTTTATGACCTTTAGTCTTCTCCACAACGTCGTCACTGACCTTTCTGCTGTGTTTTGCTGTGGTCTGTATGATGCTGTTTTACAATTTTGTTGGTCTTCTTATCACAGTTGTGTTAATCCTGAAATCAAATTCCACCCCAATGAACTCTTTCAGCAAATTAGGATACTTTTGAAGACTTTTAGTTAATAAATGCACATTTTTGCAACAATTTTTAGATTTTTGTTCTTGAGAAATAGTTTTAAAAAAAACATGTATAATTTTCCTTTTACCACATAATTATGCACTACTTTATGTTGTGTCAAACAAATTCCAGTAAACTCTATCGAAGTTTGTGGTTTTTAAGTGGCAAAATGTGAGAATTAAACTGTAAACTTGACAATGCTTTTGTAAGGCATGTATATTGACCTGAGTCACTCTGAATAGATATCCATTAAGGACTTGTTTTTAAAACAAATCTCATATGAAATTGGGCATAAAGCTGTTTTAAAGCATCGTTTCGCTGCATTTCTTGTAAATTCTCAGAACATCACATCGTGGAATCCTTTTCATTTACAAAAAGTGTTCCTTTTGTTGTTGTGACTCTGGCATATCAGTACTTGGCCAAACTTGTCAGACTGCGAGCTTTCAGCACCCACAGTGTTAATGTATAATGTCAACGCAGTAGGGAGCCTTGTTAAAAAGCAATTAAGCCAAAATGATTTAAACATTGTGTGGTTTGGACACTGGCAAGCCCTGAGGTACGGTGCTGTGTTGTTGTCGTCTTAAACAGAGTATTTCACTGTCTGCTCACACAGCAAACCGCTATTTGTGTGAATGTAGCTGCAACCACACTTTCCCACACCCGCCAAACCATACCAAACCACAGACTTCAGCAATGTGCACCACACACACACTTTTGCACAGACTCATACACAACACACACACATAGAGTATTCACATGAAGAGTAATTGAGGGGTTTGACTAGTTTTTGGTGCATTAAAACAGTAGCTGCTTTAAATGATAGGGGCTGAGACATACTTGCATTGATGCCTGCAAGGCTGGTAAAAATGGCTGATTACTCAAAGAGGACGTGGCATTCAGTAACTCTTATTAAATTCCTTTTATATTTAGTGGAGTTTGACTGAATCACACCATTTAAGCTGTTCCTGACAGTAATGCATTCCTAATCCACGGCTTTCTTTCTCTTTACCCTCATTTCTTTAGCGATTTCAGACACAAGCCTTTCTGCAAACAGTGTTAGACTCAGTCTTATTTCTGACGATCAAAACATTACTGATGACAGCCGAGAGTCTTCATCAGCCATTTCTGAGGTATTAAGTTGTTCTCCCTGTTTCCAAAGCAACAGCTCATCCTGTAGTCTATGTAATAATTTGCTGTTATATGTGCACGACTCCCAGTAATTCTGCAGGAGTTACGTAAGCAACTCCAAGTTTAGTTCTAATGGTCGTTGTTTTTAGACAAAGATTAGTGCTAGGCCATCGCCAGACACATTTTAGCTGTTGGCAGATTGTTAGCTTACATTCTGTGTGCAAATGTGCTCATCACAGCCAGACTGCTTGGATGTGGTTTGGAACATCTGTGTGGTCCACACTCCATCTGAAGACAGACAGGAGAGAGACAGAGAGGGTGAGGAACAGAGAAGGGGAGGGGAAGAGAGAAGGGACCCCAGCATTGCTCAGAAAGACGCCCTCAGTTTTTCCATCACTTCTGTCTCCACCACCGCAGTGGCGGTGTTGCCTGAGAGCAGAGCCAAAGGACGGTGTGAGGCAGATGTGAGGTCTGTGGCTGTGTCTGGGGGAGATGAAGAGGCGAAAGCAAGACTGGGTCATTTCAGATGCGTGGGGAGCTGTCATTCTAGCAGATAACTTATGAAGCTGAAGGTTGGGTCTGGTAATCACAGAGCTGCTGGCGGTGTAGGGAAGAGGGGAGCTGAAAAGAGTTTTGGTCCAAAACTGCGGTCAGCTATACCCCACCACCAGCGGCAGCAACGCCACAGCCCAGCTCCCTGCCTGTGTGCCTGTGGTGCTTATTTACGAGCCTGTTTAACCACGATGCAGTCCCTGTGGTGAACTGACACAAGATGACAGCAGCCTAAATGTCTTGCCCTTTAAATCAAGCCTAATGGTCGCTTAGGGCTGTGGAGACAGGCACAGGGATAGGCGCCTGGGGTCTTTTCATTGGGGCCCTCTGAGTAACACATCTATGGGCCACCATCCAGAGCCTTATTACTACCTGCTTCTGTGGCTATGGCGCCACTGATTTAGACATGGCTGTTTTTCGAGGTAAATTGTGAGCATGGGAATAGACAGTGTCCGCCAATTACAACTGATCTCTGATTATTTATTCAAGTCTGCTGTTTATATCAACATGTTTTTAATCATTCATTTAATGTGGTTTTTCAATATGCTTAGATCCCAGTTGCACCTAGGAAAATGAGTTGAATCAACTTGAAGTAAAGTTCAGTCTTCTTGATGGATTGTTCTTTGCAAAGAACGATTAGCTTAACCTGGTGGTTACCAAATTATTTATACATATTCAGTAAATCCCAACTTTTCCTACTGTAGCGGCTAAAATCCTATATTTTAGGCTACTGGTGGTTGTTTCTGGGAGGCGTTCGTTTTACGTGCGCTCAGTTAAGATTCAGGATGCTGATCTTTAGTTTGACTTATAATAAAGTCGTTTATTATCCAAAACATTGTCCATAGTTTACCATTGTCATTGAAATACACATAAATTCGACATCCAACCTAAACCAAACACAGTAGAAAACTGTGTCCTCTTCCCATTAGCCACACCTGAACAGAATCGTGATTGACCTTAAATAACCCATCCCCCCTCAGACGCTCAGAACACAAAATAAAATACACCCCCTGGTGGCGATAACACAAGCAAGTATAAATGGCTCCTACACCTACTATAATCACTGACAGACATTTTAAAACAGTAGCACAGTTTAAACACAACTTATTTGTGTTGTGTTTAAACACAAAGGTTTAAATACAACATAAGAATAAAAATATGCATATTTTGATATATTGCACTGCCTTATTGTTTGACTTATGAATTCATTTTCACTTAGAAGTTGATGCTTCCAAGAATCAAGTTATAAAAATTGATGGATGTTCTAACAAGATGACCTATCTTATGTTGACAAGAAGTCAAGAGACTTCTCACCAACCCTGACCTTAAAATCTAACATTGCTACCTTGACATTACATCTACAGTAAAAGAGGGTTTTCTTTTACATTTTTAATGATTTTTATCTTGTGAAATCATACTTATCAAACAACTCTAAGTAAACATAAACTACAAATTGCAAGAGATTGCTTTGTCATTAGCTTGCATTGTTAGAAGTGATTGGCCTGAACACTGAACATATTATAAAGTAAATGCTGCTGCTTCTCAAACTTGGATTTGACATCACTCCCAAATCCAACTTCCAACTTTACAGGTAAAGATTACACAGCTAAATGAGCCACTAGCATCTTCTCTTTTTTCTCTAGGGATGGCTCCAATTTCTTGGCTACAGTAAAGTGGTTTATTTGAAGTTATGTTTTTAAAAGAAGCTAATGGGTTTGCAAATTAACTAAATGGCTTCTTTTTTTTTTTTTTTTTTTTTTTTGTCTGTTCTGATATTCACACGCTCAGGTGCATGTCCCTACAAAGCTCAGGCATGTTTGAACATGACCACATGTTATACTGTTAGCTACTGCTCATATAATCAGTCAAAGCTTAAATTATGGCTTCAGTAGGGACTTGTTAGACATACAGCCAGAGTGAAACAGGACTCTGCGATCAGTGGATTGTTTTACTTTCTAGCCATACTTGTCTAGAATTGAGACAGGTATGGCAATTCAATTTAGTTTTAAGAAATGGCTGGATGTAGCTGATTCATTTTAAATTGATATTTTTTACATCTCTGCTTTTTTCCCATAGTGATTAGATTAAGTAGCTAAATATGATAATATGCATAATCAAATTTTCATCACATCATCCTCATAATATTGGAAAAGTTAACTAGACATTTTTAAATGAAAGCTAATTATGCCTTCTTTCAAAGTATTTAACCATATTTAGTCTGTGAAAGTATTTGTTTACATGTGAGAATAGTTGTCTGAAGGGTAGGGGTTAGTGTTAGGGTAGAGTCTTTCACAATTCATGTGAAAGATCAAAGGTAACAGGAATAATTTGTTCTTATATTTTCCACTGCATGTTTGTTTTGATGGATTTCTGATGCAGTAAATAGTAAAGTGCCCAAAACTTCAATGTTCTAGTAAAAGTGCACGGTTTAATTTCTTACAGCCCTCTAAACTTCCAATGATGGATAAATGAAGATTACGTTATTAGATAAGTGAGCCATCAATTGAATTTGAAATGTGAAATGTTTGATATTTGCTGTCATTAAGAGTTGCTGTTGATTGTATTGCTGTTCGAGCTGCACAAAATGGGGAAACAAATAGTTAATCCCCTGAGACTTTGTCTGAACTAACTCTGCGGTAAGCTAATAGCAGATCTGAGTGTTATTGGGAAAATTATATGCAATATGAGAGCAAACATACACTTCACATAAAAAAAAGACCTGCGTAAACACATCATTCATAACTACATTCCTTTCTGTGTGGGCTTAACAGCCAATTGCAATTAGACGCTTTCTGGGAGGAAGAAAAGATTAGCCTCCCAAATTCTGTGCCTTGCCCAATTCACTCGGAGAACAATCTGTTTATTTTAAGTGAGAACCTGCCTGTCAATAATCCACAACAAATCTCAGGTAAAGTCATTCAGGTCACAGCGACAGGATCTGTGAGAGGAAACAGGCTGAAGATAAAATGGTTGGCTACAAATCCCACGGGAATCCTTTTCTGCAGAAGTGTCTTCCCCTGAATCACCTGTTGCCCCTGCTCACTGTTTGTACATCAACCTAAGCTTGTTGCTCAACACCCACACACACACACACACACACACACACACACGCAGAAAAGCTTTCAGCTTCAATCTGCATGCTTTGGTCCTGTGCAAACACAGATCAGCCCATTCTCACTGGGCCGTGTCTCTGGCACTCATCAGGCTGTTTGTACTGCAATTTCCTTCCCAGTCTTATCCATGTTTTGTCCACTGTCATTCCAACAGGATTACGGGACGCTTTCATCATGCAGAAACATCACTGTGTGGAAAATGCAAAAGAGATTTACTGGTTTGCTCCTTTCGTCAAATGTGGTGTTATCATCACATGATCCCTGAGGTCTGGAATTACTCTTGAAACTAATTATTATTTTTGTTGCTAGGCTTCTGTCCATCTATGCAAATACAGCCTATTATACAGCATAATATTTATTGCAGTGATTACAAGTTCTGGAAAAATATTGTAGAAAGAAAAATATATATATATATATATATATATATATATATATATGAGAACATAAAACACTCCTTGATATTTTTCACACTTTGTTACCTTACCAAAACAAACTTCAGGGACTTGTAACCATGCAGGTGACAAACTGACCAAAAGTGAACTGTTTGGTCAACATGCAGAAGTCTAACACTGCAGAAAACTAATGCTGCACATCACCCTGAACACACATACACTCCCATTACTATGTTTCATAATGGGAAGATGATTTTTCAGCAGAGACGAGGAAGCCGGCCAGAGTTGGTGGGAAGATGTTTGGAGCCAAAAGCACCTCAATCCTGGAAGAACAACTTTTTGAAGCTGTAAAGACTTGAAAATGGAGGCAGTTCACTTTCCAGTAAGACCTTAAAAATACAGCTCCGGTGGAATGGTTTAAATCAAATCATAATATTATGTTAGAAATGGCCAAGTTAAAGACCAGCCCTAAATCCAATAAAGAATATATGGCAAAACTTAACAACTGCTGCAAAGCTGCTAAAACCTTTTCCACAAGAGACTTGCTGCCTCAATTGGAGCGAAAGGGGATTCTTCACATCGTCTCCTCGTAGGGGTAGCATGAAAATGCATATCCCCCCTACATATTTTATTTCTTAAATGTTGAAAACAAATGATCTTTTAAATAAGTGAGTACAGGCCAAGATTACTGCAAAGTCACGAGTGTGTTTTAACAATTTTTGATGGATCACAAAAACTTCTTGACTTATTAAGCTTAAGTTTATGAACATTGTTTCTATTTTCACCTGTCTGTTCCTTTCAGCACTCAGTTAAAGTGCCGAAACATGCTGTGTGAACCAATTAGGTTCTTCCTGAGAGCCTGTATATGTCTTTTTCACTCAAGACTCATGATGTCAATCTACTTAACTTCAAGCTGTTAGAGTAAGTCATCAGAGCAGATTAAGGCTCTGTCTAGACACAATATGTGGTTAGTTTTGTGTTTTCTTTTCATATTAGTTAAGGCTTTGGGGAGGTTAAGATTATCCTTAGTTGTTGGAGACTTCGGCCTTCGGCCACTAGTGGTTCTAATCCGTGGGGGGAGATTTCAATTGATTCAGTCTTTGAAGAGGTGCCCATCGTCTTTAAAACTGATGAGCTGTGAGTCGTCATGACTGCCTGGCCTCGCTGATGTGGTTTTAGGCCTGCCGCCTCCCTCCTATCCAAGAGCTGCTTTCATCCCAAGACAAACAGACACAGTCATTACAATTAAACTGTGTTATTAAAGCGACAGGCTACTGGCAGATTAAGTTAGGAGAAATGAAGTGACTCTTTGTGTTATTGCTGGCAGTCGACTCATTAAAGCTTGAATTTTGAATTTGTTGTTCAGGACTCCTAATTTTCTTATTAGCTGACTTGAAAAGATTTATGTGCAAAGTTGCACTCTGGGAAAAAATAGCCCCTTGATTTTATTATTCTGTGACAGTTTTTACTATGGAAAACTGTCTCCCTTTTTTTTTTTTCTTTTGCTTACAGTCTCCAGTATTAACAACAAGAGAGCCCAGGAGACACAGAGGACTAAGGGACTCTGTCCTAAGGGGTTTTGTGAGTTGAAGGATTAAGATTATGGGGGAGGTTCTTTCAAATGACTGATGGTGCAAAGTGTGAGAGGTAGCAATGCAGGGCAGGGCAGGAGTCTGTGTGGCGGACCATTTAGTAGCTTTACTCTTCAATCAGTGCAATGAAAATTGCCACTCATGTCAAAATAGATGTATTTACTGAGAGGAGGACAAGCATGAATAAGAAAAAAGACAGGGAGGCCTTATGAGAGTGAGAAAGAGAGCGAGTTATGCAACTTATCTGATGCACGAGACAAACAAGTGTAGCAAATGAAACTGGCCGATCAGGTCGGGAGTTTTTAGGGTCCAACCAGATCTCAGCCCAAGAATCACATGAACCAGAATCACAGCCTAATGCTGATTAGGCTGTGATTTAATTCAGATTTTTTTTGTTGATGATTCAAATTAATAAATACATAAATTACTAACTAGGCAGCTTGCATAAGATTAATATGTATTTTTTCAATATTACTTCATATGGATTTAGTAGTAATAGTTATATTGAATCCCTTAACTCAGTATCTGGAATTGCAACAATTATTCATGCAGCCACTTTTGTACACACTGTGTTCACCAGTATGCACTTCATACTAAAGTTAAAAAATTACCAGGCTTTTGAAATATAAAGGTAAATCATTTCAAAACTCTTTTGATCATTAATTTATCATATAATCAATATTATTCAGCAAAAACCAACTAAATCTGTTTGCTAGGGTAACCGGCTAACAGATTTAGTTGGTTACCCAAAACTAAGGGTGTGGCCAATCGTGACCACACCCTTAAACTAGCACTTTATTAAGGCATATTTAATTATTCATCAGCATTCAGGCTTCAGTTGTACACAGCTGTAGTTATCTGAGGAACTGAAAAACTTTGTAACAGTATGTGTTATAATGTGATAAATTCTGAAATGTTTGGCATGGCATTGGGGGAAAAAAAACAAAAAAACAAAAGCCCTTAATACACTAAGTAAAGAAAATGATACTCCGTGGAGTATTGTGGTGCCGTCATCATGCTCTTGGGTAACGTTTAATCATAGCAGGGCTGTTGGTTATGATGGATAAAATCTTGAAGAGATCTTAAAATTTGTTCGAGTGTTCAGTTCTGTCAAAATCAACAAAAGAAAAGAATAGTTTTAAAAAACTAAATCTAAATTTTGTTCTCACCAGGAAGAGGTTTGTGAACAAGAGATCTAACTGGAATTTGATAAATGTTGAGAACTTTAGCAAAAAAAAAAAATTCAGAACGTGTGAACATTACCAGGGCAAGATGGGAAATGGGAGATGATAGAATCCTATACCAAAGAAGGCAGAAACTGAGTCAAGTGGCGGTTTACCAAAGAATAAATATAAATGGGTTGGCAATGGAGACAGTGGTAGGAGTTAATCTTGTAACTGGAGGGTTGCTGGTTCAAATCCCCCCTCTTTTTGTCTCAGTTGTTGTTTCCTTGGGCAGGACACTTTGCCTGCATTTCAGTTCTTTTTTTTTTTTTTTTTTTTTTTCTTATTTCTTCAAAATTGATGTATTTTTTACTTTTTCCTGCTGTATAAATATTCTCCCTCTCAGCCTAAATTAGGCCCACACTGTGATAATATCCATCCATCCATCCTAATGGGGTCGGGAGTCGCTGGTGTCTATCTCCAGCTGTGTTCCGGGCGAGAGGCGGGGTACATCCTGGGCAGGTCGCCAGCCTGTCGCAGGGCAACACAGAAACAGACAGGACAAACAACCATACACACACACCGAGGGAGAATTTGGAAAGACCAATTAACCTGACAGTCATGTTTTTGGACTGTGGGAGGAAGCCGGAGAACCCGGAGAGAACCCACGCATGCACCGGGAGAACATGAAAACTCCATAAGGCCCCAGGCCGGGAATCAAACCCAGAACCTTCTTGCTGCAACGCTACCCACTGCTCCACTGTTCAGCCCTGTGATAATATCAGAATTGCAAAATATTTTTCTGGTTTAATGCTTGAGTTAACAGTCAGTACATCAGTGACAGCGACACAATTGATTTCACCCTCCTCTAATCGAGTATTACTTCAAATCTAATTGGTGCTTCTTTCCATCTACTTTTATACCAATGTCTCTCTGATGTGTTTTGACATGAGTCAGGTTCAGCAATGAAACATGTTTAAATCCTTCAACACTCTTAAAATGACACTGGGTGTGCATATCAGCAGTAGTTCTTGAAATGGGTGTTGTGCTCCACTGCCCACAGCAGCCTAGCCTGGAAGAACTACACATGCATTCCCCCTCCAAATACAAAACTGTTATTTCCACCCTGAAGGAGTTTATTATTTCTTATTTTGCATGTGGGCGTTCTTTTGTGTTAGGCAAAGCGTAGGTCCTGTAGTGGAATGAGTACATACATCGTACTGCTATTATTGAAGTTAGTGTCTTATTTTCAAGCTTCTAATTTAATGCTAAGTTAAAAGTATGTTTAATTGTTCTTTTTTTTTTCTTTTTTTTGTTTTTTTGAGTTCTAGTATCTATTTCACTGAGCAACCCTGAAGTCCCATCTAATGTGTTTACATTTGCTGTTTAGATGGAGAAGGAGAACATCTGCAGAAAAGTGTTATATTTGAAAGTCCAGAGGAGGGACCAGACCTGAAATGTAAAATTTCACAGAGGGTCTATATTCCTAATCTTTTATAGCGAGTGGTTTCAGTGAATGTTACTCTCTGTAGGGGTAACATGATGTGTGAAAGCATCGCGGCCTCAGCTGTGATTGATGTATTGCACAATGTGTCAGTTCACACCCGCTGCCCCCATCTTACCAGTTAACGTTAAGGAGAGCAGGAGTCAGGTTATTTTATCTCTATGATAATAAGAAATGAGAAATGACAGTGGAAGAAGAGGGGTTGTGATTTGTTGTTTGTAAAATGCTGTTTAAATTAGTTTTTTTTTTTTTTCTTTTTCTTTAATGGAAAATATCTTTATGTCATCAGTTTAAAGAAAATTATGGCCCCCATATCTCGGAGACCTTTCATGTCTCCAAAAAGGCTGCTAGAATAAATTCTGACATGTTTAGCTTTGAAAGAAACTGGTTCGTAATTGTTGGATGATCATTCAGAGGGATATATGACACATGACTAGTTGAGTTTTATTAAATGCTTCACCTAAGTGACCAATTATATGTTTATTGTTTTATACAAAGGTTAGTCTGCATACTTTTAAGACAGTATATGATAGAAAGTATTCCTCCCAACGACTTGCATAGTTTTTTTTCGTACTTATCTTTGATCACCTGAGATAAATCCCCTTTGTATTTGTTTTCTTTGAGTCACTGCATTGCTCTTACTAATCTCAGACATTAAGCATGTTACTTCATACAACTAAATATATTAGTTCAACCTTGATCTCCAGGAAAACCATTATTGGAGTAATATTTTTGGGTTGCCTCAGGCTAAGCACAGCTGGACACCACATGCCTCATATCTGTATTTAAAGTAAGCACTCAGGGATATTGTTCCTGCCATTGTTTCACTCCAGTGTCCTCTTATCTTGTACAAGCCAGACTAGTTTGCCAACATCTGCACATTTCCTCTGCTTCGGGCAAGGCGTTTTAGCAATTTCAATTTTAAGTAAAGTAATGGATTCTGCACAAAAAGTGCAAGGTCAGAGCTTTGTTTTGGAAGAGCTATGCCAATTCGACCGTAGCATTTGAGAGATATCGCCCTGTGGACAAACACTGTTGAAACCCAAATTCAAAAGTAATTAAAGCTGCAAGCAGCCTCGAACGGCCCTTGCAGCCAAGCGCCGCTCCGGCCTATTGGCCACCGCAGAGGTTTGGGCAACCGCCGCCCGCCAACCATCGAAGAATCTGTCACAAAGTTTCCAGGACCGCCGGCCTCACGCCACTGCAGAAGCTGTTGCGCAGTTTCCGCGCTTGTGCAACAGGCGGTACGCATTGATGCGTTTGGCAGCGCACCCTGACGACGCACAAAAAATCTGGTACAGATCGGTGAATTTTGCAAGGAGATATAACTGATGGATTAACCTAGGGGGCGCAGTGGAGTAAAATTACATTTCAAAAGTGTTGGGCTCTTTAGAGGTGTACAAAGGTCATACATAGCTAGTTTGGCGCCAGTCGGATAATCCATGTATGATTAAAAGACAATCGTATGAATATGGCGAGGGACTGATATTCGCCATTTTGCCACGCCCACATGGTTCAGGCAGCAGCCAACAATGACAGAGTTCATCATCTTATCATTTTAAATCACTTTGCATAGAATGAAAGCCATATAAATAACAGAGTAAAAGTGTTCTAGTTTTCCCTATGTACAGTACTCAGATTGTCTGACCTACACTCTATTAAATAGTTCAGAATGAGAAATAAGTCTCTTAATTGGCAACAGTGTGTTTTTTAAATACAGTGTGTAACTGAACACAATAGCAAGACTAAAATAACTACAAGTGAGATCTAAATGCAGTGTAAGTTAAAGCTTGTAATAAAATGAGGGAGGAAAATGATAAAGTTGAAGATTTACCAGTTTAATAAACCAGTAAATAATCAGTAATAAACCAAGCGCAATGCACTTAAGAAAGCACAGTTAACGTTCAGCACATTAGAACAATAGCACAGGCTGTATCCAACCCATTAATTAGGTATTAACACAGCAAGTGCTACAAGTAAATATTACAACCCCAACTGCTACAACTCCCGTCTAACACTGTGGTTCCAAAAACGAGGCAAAACGTTCAGGAAAAGTTAGCAGCTCCAACCGGTAGAAAAAAAAAAATTAATAATCCACAGCGGTACAGATCCAACCTCCTTCATTAACGGCCGCTGGCCTACTGCTAGTACGAAGCATGCACAACTCCAGTACAGTTCAGTTTATCACAACTGATGAACTGAAATGAATTATTTTTAATAGGATAGCGCGCCTCGTGTAATAGCATGAATTATCACTTTTTTTATCAGTTGGTCACAAGGCATGTCGTTTATTTGTAGGAGTGTTTGGTTCAGAAGTTTACAGTCCCTATTTGAACCTCAGAGCGCTAGCGGTACATAACAGCTGGCCGGAATCAGCGTTCAAAAATCGGATCAACCTTGAGCTAAACGCCTCTTATACCGCAGAGCGTGGATATCCAATATCCAACTTGTAAACAACTTCACTGCGGTCGGTAACACAACGTAAACAGCGGCATAAAGTTTGTTTTGGTCTGTGGCCTCAAAAGACTGCACCGAGCGACGTAAACGTCACATGCAGTTACGACAGCTCGAAAGCTCGATATGTTCAATACGGAGCGGAGACAACAGCAAACAACCTGACATTTAGGCTAGCTTAAGCTAACCTGTATATTTACTCTCTTGTTGATATACTGACATTTCTTACCTTCTGTCTTTAAACCACTCTGAAAAGCTTTTCTTCGTCTCTTTGTTTCTCTTCCGTTATCTGTTTTGTGCCCCGGAGTTAGCTCTTTAGCTCCCTCTTGTCGAGTTGCACTAATCCAATTCAGCTATGGTAAAATAAAATAAAAAACGCCTCAGTGCGTTCTCGAAGGGACGCTGGCCAAGCTAGCTGTATGAGGGGAGAGCGGCTCATACAGCTCCTAGTACAACTTGTAAACAACTTCACTGCGGTCGGTAACACAACGTAAACAGCGGTATACAGTTTATTCACTGCACAGAGCTACGTAAACTTCACATGCAGTTACGTCAGCTCGACAACTCGATATGTTCAATACGGAGCGGAGACAACAGCATTTAGGCTAGCTTAAGCTAACCTGAATATTTACTCTCTTGTTGATATACTGACATTTCTTACCTTCTGTCTTTAAACCACTCTGAAAAGCTTTTCTTCGTCTCTTTATTCGTCCCCCGGAGTTTTTTTTTCTGCTCCGAATCTTTCGCTCCCTCTTGTCGAGTTGCCCAAACGCCTCAGTGCGTTCTCGAAGAGACGCTGGCCAAGCTAGCTGTTTGAGTGGAGAGCGGCTCATGCAGCTGCTGCAGTTGGATATTTGCTTACAAATATCCAACTTGTAAACAACTTCACTGCGGTCGGTAACGCAACGTAAACAGCGGCATAAAGTTTGTTTTGGTTTGTGGCCTCAAAAGACTGCACCCAGCGACGTAAACGTCACATGCAGTTGCGTCAGCTCGAAAGCTCGATATTTTCAATACGGAGCGTAGACGGTGCGTTCTCGAAGGCGTTTGTGGAGTCATACTGACACCCAGTGGCCAACCATACTGGTGTAATTATTTGATCTTTAGCTCTCGCCATTCAAAATTAGCCACTGGGTGTCAGTATAACTCCACAAATGACAAATTACTGAAATAGTTTGTAAACTGACTGTTGACATACTTTGTTATTTTTAACTGAAATTAATCAGTATTTGTCCTCTAACAATTTTTAGAAAAAAACAAAAACATATAAAAATGTATATTTAAATAATTATTATGTTAACAAGGCCTGGATAAAAGCAGTATTCTGTATTTGCACTTGTTGAAGAGAAAATGACATCTTTGATCTAAAATAGCCGACTTCCTCTTGGGTTTAGACCATCTCTCCATGAGGCTTTTTTGTACGTCCTGACTATATACACATGTGCACCAAGTTTGGTAATTCTAGGTTAAAGCATGGCTTGGGACTGATCAATGGCGTTACAGGTCACTTCGCCACGCCCCCACGCCCACCTGCTCTGTCGAAGCTGGTCGGTGTTGGAATCCAGAACACACCAACTTGTCTTCTGTCTCTGGGCACAGTTTCATGTTGATGAGGTCAAAGGGGTCAGATAGCGACCGTTCAGAGTAAAATATGAATGGGGTCAAAATCGGAACTTCAATCCAAAATGGCTGACTTCCTGTGGGGTTTAGACCACGGCTCCAAGAGACTTTTTTGTACGTCCTGACAAGATACACATGTGTACCAAGTTTCGTAATTGTAGGTTAAAGCATTGCTTGGGGCTAATCGTTTAAAGTGTTCTAGGGGGCGCTATAGAGAAATGAGGCCACGCCCACCAAATGTTGTGATGGATTCCTGTCGGGGACTGGATGAGGATCCATCCTAGTGAGTTTGAAACAGCTCAGCCTGAAACTGAGGAATTGAGAGCCAAACGTATGGCAATGGCGTTACAGGTCACTTTGCTACCCCGCCACACCCACCTGCTCCATCGAAGCTGGTCGGGGTTGGAATCCTCAACACACCAACATGTCTTCTGTCTCTGGGCAGAGTTTTATGTTGATGAGGTCAAAGGGGTCGTTCACAGTAAAATATGACACTTCCTGTTCTCAGGGGGTGTGGCCTAAGTGATGCCATCATTCGACCATTGGGTATTGTAGGACACCCGATGATGATCAATCACAGTAACTTTGGTGCCTCTGTGAGTTTTGGTGTAGCAGATATAACAGTTTCATGTTTCATGGCGAGTAGGTGAACTTTGACCCCCGGTAACGCCCCTTCAGCATGCTCAAAAACTCACTGTTTTGATAACTTTAGATGGGACATGCCTTATGAACAGACTGACCAAGTTTCAAGCAGATGAATCGAAATCCCTAGGAGGAGTTCGGTCAAATGCGAAGGCTGTAAACGGCAAAAATAGGGTCAAAATCGGAACTTCAATCCAAAATGGCTGACTTCCTGTGGGGTTTAGACCATGGCTCCAAGAGACTTTTTTGTATGTCCTGACATGATACACATGTGTACCAAGTTTCACAATTCTATCTTAAAACATGGCTTGGGGCTGATGATTTAAAATCTTCTAGGGGGCGCTATAGAGAAATGAGGCCACGCCCACCAAATTTTGATATGGATTCCTTTCGGGTAGTGGATAAAGATCCATCCTAGAGAGTTTGGAGCAGCTTGGGCTAGAACTGCGGAATTCAGAGCCAACGGCGTTACAGGTCATTTCGCCACGCCGCCACGCCTACCTGCTCTATTGAATTTGGTCAGGGTTGGAATCCACAACACTCCAACATGTCTTCTTTCTCTGGACACAGTTTTATGTTGATGAGGTCAAAGGGGTCAGATAGCGACCGTTCACAGTAAAATATGACACTTCCTGTTCTCAGGGGGCGTGGCCTAAGTGATGTCATCATTTGACCATTGGGTATTGTAGGACACCCGATGATGATCAATCACAGTAACTTTGGTGCCTCTGTGAGTTTCTGTGTAGGAGATATAACAGTTTCTTTTTTTATGGCGAGTAGGTGAACTTTGACCCCTGGTGACCCCCCTTCAGCATACTCAAAAACTCACCGTTTTGATAACTTTAGATAGGACATGCCTTATGAACAGACTGACCGAGTTTGAAGCCGATGAATCGAAATCCCTAGAAGGAGTTCGATCAAATACGAAGGCTGTAAACGGCAAAAACGGGGTCAAAATCGGAACTTCAATCCAAAATGGCCGACTTCCTGTGATACTTGCACTATGACATTAATTGTAAATGTTGAGCATCTTGGGGAGCTCTACAAGTATACCAAATTTCATGTTTCTACGAAGCATCTTTGCTAGATTATAAATAAGTTTTGCACATGGCCTGGTTTAAACTAAGGGCTGGAAATGGATTTAATTTTCTGTGAACTTTCACTTTTTGTCAAGTTAAACTTCAAAGAACTTTATTGGAATGTAATGTGACTTACCAACTATTCATTATAAATAATATTATAATGAATAAAATGACCATTTTTCTACCCATGAAAGTGGTGCTACTTACATTTGTTTTCTGCCCTTTTTACTCTTATACTTCATAATGACGTTAAGTGATACCAAAATTCACTCCTCTCCTGAATGGAGCATGCGTGCAGTGGCCGTTTTTGATGTCTGTGATGTGGCTCTTGACTCAGGGTGTCACAGTGCTGGGACAACACAAGTGCAAAAAAGATCGTATTATAATTCCATCCTAAACAAGTTTTCTATTGTTTATTAACATGCTAAGACATAAAAAGGGAAATGAAAGTAGGGAGCTCTACATATGATTATATTTCCAAAAAAATAAGCAAATCCAAACAGTCTGAGGCGCAAAACTGGAGATATGCAAGAGAACTTCAGTCTAAATAGCATCTGGATTGATATATGACTTTGATCCCATCATCAGACACTGCAATTTAGTTCAAGTTCTCTTTAAAGAGGCAGTGCTGTCTAAAGTGGAGGCAGGCCTTGTTAGAGATAGCAGCTGATGCACAATGGAATGCTTTTGGTCTTATCGTACTGTCATGAAGATTCAGCCACAGACACTCTAGAAGTAAAAAAAAAAAAAAGGAATCAAGCTTTCTAAGAAGAACTTGCTGCAGTCCCAGTCACGCTATGAACGTTTTCTTCTCATCACGCAATAAAAAAGGGTTTTATGTTTTTGAGCATGGTTCAATCCAATCCATTTTTAATGGAGTGTAAAATGTATTTATGTATCACTTAAATAATAAAAAGATGTTTTACTTGATGAATTTAATAACCATGTGGGTCTCTGAATATGTTTATTGATACATTTGAGTTTTATTAGGGTATAGTGTGTCGTAAAAAGTTTCAGTCTCCCAGCCTATTAATTTGAATGTTCTACTGCTTACAAGCCTGAATGTTTTCCACAGATTATAATACTTTCTGTTGAAGTACTCAGTTACTTTTTTTAATCATCATTTTATGGGTAACATGACTTTGATGCATGACTGTGCCGTTAACAGTATAACAACAAACAAATAGGTATCATGGAGGTTTTATAGAATCAAAAATTGTTGCTGTCGCATTGAGCCCAGTCAGTGAAGTATGGCTCCTTGCATCCCATGAGCCACAGTGGCTCAGGCGACAACAGGCCTACTGGCCGACTTTCAAAGTTTCCAGCAGTTGGTCAAAGTCTTCAAGCACAGACCTGCTTATAATTACTATAACGGAGACAGTAAATCATGACTCCGCATGAGACTAATTTGTGGTGAGGCAAAAAAAGAACTTATTCTTTAATTCTTTATGGAGATGCAGTTAACTACGAAATACACATAAGAACACATGCAGAAGAACATTTCACTGGCAGAGAGACAGAGCGTGGCAGCCATGAAAAAAGAGTGAGGAAATCTACAACGCCAGCATGTTCAGGGCGTGCATATTGGTGGAAAATCAAGGCCATGCTGTGGGACTTGTTAAGGTGTTGTGCCAACATGAGATGGAAAATTAGCTCCAGTTTACATCGATCCAAATGTACACTGTTTGTACGATCAACATTTTACCATAAAAACAAAAAATCCCATGAAGTTCAAAGGATGATGGTGAGTGTTTGGATTAGTACTGAAGTTCATATTTAGCAATCTGAAAATCATCTGACAACTTTTTTTTGATTGACTTGCAATATATATAAATACAGTCATGTTAAGACACATTTAAGTTACAGATTGCATGCAAATTGTTGTACTGTAGTTTGTGCACTTATCTTTTCACAAAACTTTCCATTTTGGCTTTCTCTTTGGTTCATAAATAATAACATGGTCAACTTTTTTGCACATTGGGTTAACTTTAAAAAAAAACTTTTAAAAATTGGGAAACTGGTGAAACCCAAAAATCACGGCACAAGATCTTGTCACATTGAAATGTTGCAGTATCTCAGTTTGTCTCATTTATCCAGTTCAGCCCAAAATAACCCCACTTCGGTGAAGTGGTATAATTATCGACCGGGGACATCAACATGTGTGCAATAATCTTGATTGAGAGAGAAAATAGTTGCGTTACCAGAGAGACCAAAATGAGACTTCTTGTCTAGTTTCCTGGCTGGATAAAAACACTAAAGAAGTGTCCACCTCTTTAAGGTTGAAACGATACTTCTGGTACTTCACTAGCGTATTACTGCTCACTCTCATAATTATGATATTTATACACTAGAAATAATTTTTCTAATTTGTTTGAGATGTATTGTGGATTAACAGCTGGTACAACAGGTTCACACAATGACGAGGACATGCAGAGCAAGTACAGTAACCCAAGGAACTAGAGAGGAGGAATGGAAACTGGTCAGCTTAAATACGGAGGAATTAATGAAGGATGATTGAATGGAGGCGAGGAAATTAGCTGATCAACTGTAAAAGGAAGCAAACACACTAACTCAGGAAGTGAATCATTAACACAAAAGAGCTGAACTAGGATTTGAAGAAACTACAAACCAAAAGAGAAAAGAACAATACTGATTTATTAGAACTAAATCCAAATATTGAGACAACAAAGTAAAAAAACTACAAATCATCTTTACAGTGAAACACTTTTGTGTAACTGTTTGTTATTTTTTTTCATTCATCCATACTGCTTCCCATGCCCCCTCTGGAATGGCACTGCGCCCCCAATAGGGGGCGCACCACACTTTGGGAGCCAAGCTGCATTAACTCATACGATGACACCACATCAACAATAACGAGCAATGAACAAAATTTGGCAAGACTTAAGGAACAAAACAAACAACAAATGAAAAACAAAACCAAAACAACCAAAGATTATAACATGATGTCGCTCAAATAGAGAAAAAATTTTAGTTAACTTTTCTAAGACATACTGAAGGCAAAATGAGATAAATGTCAGTGAGATCTAGAATTACTAAAAATTTCCAGGCTTAATCTTAATTGAGCCTAAATAACCAAAATTAATGTTATGTAAGTATCTCAAGTAATGTTCTTGATATTATTTAAATACAAAACAATTTATATTTTGGCTCCAACTGTTCAATGCTAGAAGAAATATATATTGCATGAGTACAAAAAATCTTAAACAAATTAAGCCACACCCTTGAAAAAATAGCTCATTGAATTAATTTAGTTACTTGACAGTTTTCCTAACTAGCTGACAAACAGGAGATTGTCTGACTGCTCATTTTACAACTTTTACTTTTTGTTTGAGACCAAGACTGTTATAGTCAAAACCCATTTTTTGTCAAATCATGTTGTTTTCTATGGGGTTGCTATCGGTATAAGAAGATTCCTTTTCATGGTGTTAAAACCGAGTTAAGCTGTGCTGTCCTTTTAGCTGTGTGTTTTTGAATACTTGACCTTCTTCATGCCAGCATGGTATGGAATAACTAATAGAAATGCAGATGACTCCTCAGTTATTCAAGCCCACCAGCCAACAAAAACAATGTTTATAAAAGCACTCCGTCACCCCCTTCATCTTTGTTGTTGATGTGTTTTTGTCTCTCCTGCTCTGCTTTTCACTTTAACTCGTTTGAATGTGCCTCTCTAGGTCAAATGATTCCCTGGCTTCACAGCAGTTCTGTGGTGGCTCCACTAATGGCGCTGTAATTTTGCATCTCTTTGAAGTTCTCCCCGACCGTTGTGTTACCTGAAGTCTGTGCTTCTCTGAGGTTTTGGGCTGAGGCAGGCTAGCTACCCTCTGCAGCCTAATTAAATGTAATTGCTCCATTTTGTAGTGGTGCCCGTGTGGAGAGGGGAAGCCTTGTAATAAAAGAGATTGCGTGAAGGGTCCGAGGATCACAGACGCCAAAGAGGAGCCACGAGGAGACGATCGGAGACGCTTCCCCCTCTGTCGCCTCGTCTGTCCTGAGCAGACATAGTCATTACTCCCTCCACTATTCCTGCTCTGGCTCTGTCTCCTCTCCTCTGTTGCTTTTTCTGCCTCTATTCCAATTTTACCACTCTCCCGTACATTCGCAGTCATGGATGTGCAAAGCAAGAATGTTTTGTCCACATTTGCGTCCATCGCTTTGTTTTTCAGCATTGCCCTCATGTCTGGGTTTTACCTGAACTGAAACAGCGGGAAGATGACTCCTGCCTGTGTACAGGAAGTGTCTGGTATGATCTGTGTTGCATTCCCTCAGGTGGCGTCACAGTCAAGGGGAGGGAAAGTAGGAATTCATGGAATCCTTAAGGCACCGTAAAGACTCCGTGACGGAGTCAGACACCGAAATGGGGTTGTTTTTACTCACTGACACTGACTACTAGAGCGACGGGAGACGCATACTTTCTGGGAAAGAGAAGAGGAGGGGGAGAAAAAAAAGGAAATTACAGAGCAGGAGGGAGACAACATGACACAGTGTTGAGAAGGAGCGCCAGCTTGACCACGACCCTCTGGGATGAGAGACTGACACGGGATGTCAGACGGTGTGTGTGTCTTGGGTGCAAAGGGGACTTATATGCAGTGATAAGCATCATTTTCAGTTTTTGTCGCAGAAAAACTTCCAGAGGGATGGTGATAAATGCTTCTCATGCTCCTCCTGCATCAGGGTGTCTGTCAGGAGATTTGCTTCAGTCATCTTCCTTCAAGCTCTCCTCCATTCGTCTTTTCTGTGCTGTGGTGCCAGTGCGTCTGCCACACGACCCGTTAAGGCTAATGCGACACAGGCTTCATATCGCATTTCAGCCCCACATGAGCGCACCCCACACCCAGACACACACACACACTATCATCCCCATCCACCTCCTTTTCCTCTCCTATGAGCTGACTAAACTTGGCCCACAATGTACCCATTTGATCAGAGAATGCAAATCAATAGAATCCCAAAAGCTTTCATTTGGCATTTTATGCTCCAGGAAAGTGTCCGCTAAATGATTTCTGTTCTTGTTAAAATAGTTGTGTGAGGCAAGAAATGAGGGACAGTGGCCAAGCCTCTGTACAGATGTAAAAGTAACCAGGATGGAGGTTGAAGGGGAATGCGTGTCTATTTTCTTGACAGCAAGAGTGAGGGGTCTTTCAAGAAAGTCTCGATAAAAGACGACGACAGGAAAACATCAAAGACACGGTGAAGAACGAGTGTGGTAAGATCACACACAGCGCCGAGCCTGCTGTCTTTCTCATGACCTCTTTGTCATGTGGCTTCCATGAGAACCAAACATCCAGCCGCAGTTGTTTCCATTCCGAACCAAGCTGCTTTGGTTATCCCGACACTTTTTTCCTCTTTTATACTACCACAAAGCTAATTGCTTGGATGTATCTGCGAGGCTGCTGTTTTTGTGTTATGTGTGAAGGTCTCAGGGTGACGTGGTAATTTTTGTCACTCTCAGTTGCTGTCGGAATTTGAAAGTCACAACTATGACTGACGATAATCTCAGTTTAAGCCCTCTGTGCCACCTTTTTATTTACATGCATTTAACAAATCAGCTGAAATAAACCAAACAAGTGCCTTTTTAAAATGTCGGCTTTGTGCACATGTTCTTCTTCTCCATAAATCTGCCAACCTGATAGGGCTCCAAATCTAAACAGAGAGCATAACCAATTAACAAGGCCTACACAGTAATTAGCTGTCTGCATGTTGAATAACGCTATACTTTCAGTTACCATTAGTGGCATATCATGAAATGGTTCATAATTATACCATGAATCATATATGTGCTTGATTCATGATTATACCATCTATATAATTATAGTCATGCTTCCTCTTGCAGCTTGTTTTGACACATTTTCATAAATTCTTGAGAAGAGAGCTGTCAGCATGGAAATGTTATTTACTTAGATTGACGCACGTCTTTTGGCCAAATGATCTTTTGTCTTCATTACTGATTAAAATTTTTGTTAAAGTGGCAATCCTTTAATCACTGGAATGCAAGAAGACCTTTTTAATGTCATATAGTTCTCTGTGACAAGGAAGCAAATATAATCTGCAGTGAAATGGAAAAGTATTCATACTCCATGAACTTGTCCCATTTTGTTCTTGCAACATCAAATTCAATAAATGGAAAAACAGGGCTACGTAATTGTTTTTCTGTTTTGCTACTAAAAATATGAAGATTTGCATCAGGCCCATTTGCTCTGACACACCTAAATAAATTTCAAAGCAATTAGTTGCCTTCAGAAGTCTCTGAGTTAGCATATAGCAGCCTGCGGTTAATAATTTAATCTCAGAGTTAATCCGGCTGTTCTGTGAAGGCCTCGGAGGTTGTTAGAGAACATTAGTGAATAAGCAGCATGGTGAAGATCAAGGAACACAGCACAGGGATCAGGGATAAAGTTTCCGAGTCGTTTAAACCACGGTTAAGTTATAGAACAACATCCCAGCCTTTACTTATCTCACAAAGCACTATGCAATGCATCATCTGAAATATTGCAAATCTGTCAAGACTATCGATCAAACAGGGAAGAATGTGCTCTTGTCAGAACATTGTGCTTAGGTGCCAGACGCTATAAGGGAAACTACTAGGCTGGTAAAAATCAGATTGTTATTCTAGGTCAGAGGTGTCAAACTGCAGTCCTGGAGGGACTTTTAAATGTTGCAGGACATCTAAAAGTCCTGCAACTTTTAGATGTGACTTTGCTGCATCAGACCTGAATAGTATATTTAGGTCATTAGCAGGACTTATCTACACAATAAGGAGGCAATCAAGCCATTTGATTCCGGTATTTGGTACCTGTGGCACACCTAAAAACTGCAGGACTGTTCTGTTGAACTTTTAATTTTTACCCAATTGCTAACATTTGCATATGCAGTGCACCAGTTCAATGCTATGAAGCTTGCTGGAAACCATCCCCCACTGCAGAGAGAGAAGTGTTGAGCCAAACAAGGCTCGACACTTCGGTGGCTGTCAATGTTGATTCAACAGTTAGAAGTGCGGCTAACACAGACAGAACGGCTTCGTTAACTTCCTACGCTGCCATTGCTAAAACTGCAGGCAGACTACAATCCTAAAACAGTGCAGAAAATCCAACATCATTGTTCTTCTCCTTCTGTTCTCTGATTGCTGCGGTTGAAATCCATTTCAATGGGAGAAAGTCCAGAATGAGCAGTGAAGTGAGATTAGAAGAATTGACCAGAATTGCATAGGAAGGCAATGATCAACTAACACTGTACATGACCCTGAACACACCACCCCAAGTGAGACAGAACTGGCTAGAAAATGGATGAGTTGAAACTGGGGCGGAGGTCTTCTTCCAGAAATAACTACATCCATGCTTTCTGTTAATGCCTATTCATGTCTTAGAATGACCCAGTCAAAGTCTGGATTCAAATCCAATTGAGAACTTTTGCATTGACAAGAAATTGATGTTTACTTTGCATCCGGTCTGGTTGAACTGGATCCAGAGAAAACAAATGGAAAATCTTCAAAACATGCCCTCCTGTAGATATAGTGAAAGGTAGTTCTACTAAATATGTATTTAAAGGAGCTTAACTTGTCAGCTTTTCAGAATTGTTGTAAATTTTGAAAAATTGGTAACTTTCTTTTCCACTTTACTGCAGTACTTTGTGTTGGCTATGAAAGTGGGGACTATGAAATAATGTCCCCACAAAAACATATAGGTTTGTTTGTCTAACATGACAGAAAAAATGGGAAAAAAAATAAAGGGGTATGAATAAGGGAAAAAAAAAAATAAAGGGGTATGAATAAGGTCTTGCTTTTATGTTCTATTTATAGCAGTATCCATGTGTATTTCATCATGTTTTTGTTTTTTTTTCCTTTCGCGGTGTACAATACAAGTCAAGATGGAATGTGTTCACAACATGAAGCTACATTTCGTCCAACCATGTGTCTGCTGTATGATTAGTTCACTGTTCACTCCACAGTCAGAGTATAGTAGGTGCCCTGGAATTAACGCAACTGTTTGAAGTGTAACGCCTCAGATGGTATTCATTCATGGACATTATCAAACACAGATGGAGCCACGATTTTACTCAGCATGATTCAAATATTAATTTCTCTCAATCTGCTTGTTGTTAAAGCAGTCAGTAAATGTTCAATCGCTTCAGAAAAACCTGGCCTGCCGGAATTGGCGTGACAAAAGCAGTGTGAGCCGTTGACACCAGTGAGGGACCACCCCTGATTCGGACTGTAAGTGATCATGTGCGTCCGTCAGAGCTCAAGCCCTACATCAAAGCAAAGGAAACGATATGACTGCAAGCAGGATTTTTCTTTTTTGTCCTGGTGTGAGAAAATCTGGAGTGTTTTGAGTGCAGTTAATCTCTTCTTTGGATACACAACAGTGGAGGCATTCTCCTGGAGTCACACTCTTAAAAAAAAAAAATACGGTCAGGTAAAAAGCAAACCAATAAATAAAGAAAAATTATTTTTAAAAAAATTTAAAAATAGATCAGACAACAAACAGCAGAGAAAGTCAAAATGTTATCAAAAATTCACAGCTCTAATCAGGATTTATCCTAGAAGAAAAAAAGAAACAAACAAAACAAAATGCTATTGATTTGTAAAAATAATAAATATAATAATTGTGTCTAGAAAGAATGTTACTGCTGATTACGTTCATGAGTAAAAAAAATAAATCTTAATGAATGGGAATATGTGAGCATCGGTGGTTAAATAAATGTAATAAAAGAAGAATTGTTTCGAATTGAAAAAGCTGAAGGACTGAATGGAGACTGCCTGTTACACAAATTATCTTCTAACCACATAATGAGACAGTATAGGTGTGTATCTGTGAGATGACATGGCTGATCCGCGCTGCAGTAAATCCACTGTGTATCTTTCTCATGGAGTTCAAACAGCAACACTTCTGGTTTGGTCACACGTACAGCAGACACCTGCATTAACTTTTCTTCTCTTTCACTTTCAGATTCTCTGCCTACTCTGCGTAAAACAATATTCCATTGCATTCCAAATATCTGCTGTTGCCTGTTAAAGATGCATTTTCATATAATAATTAAAAATTATTATTATTTTAGAAATTTTCTTATGTAGAAGAACAAAAATTATTTAGGGAGAGCACTAACTAAAATAAAACAATACAGTGCACTGTATTATCGGTTCTTCTGTTTTTCCCTGATATTTTCTTATGCTGGGGACATGCTGCATGATTTCCAGTCTAATTCTACACTTGATTCTGTGTCAGGGAAAGTCTGTGTCAGTCTGCACCAGTTGTGGTCAGTCAGCGTGGTGAGTCAGCACAAAAATCTACTTCTGTGAGACAGGGTGAAGACTGGAGTCTGCAGATGTATAAGAGGAGAACTGACCCTAACAGACCCAAGTTGCAAGTAAATTTTCTCAAAACAGTTTTTAAATCTTCCCCAAAACAATGAGAAAATGGAAATTTCTTTATTTTATTTTATTTTTTTGAATAAAGAAAGGTTAAAGCTTTTACCCGAAAACACTGAAAGCAGCATCAACAGGCCAAATCACATCAAAGTATTAGTTTAATCGTGTGCACCTTTGTGCAACATTGTTTTAGTTTTATATATTTCATTTCACTTCCTAAAAAAAGCTTCTTTTTTTTTCTTCTTCAAATTGTCACATAATAAAATGCTCAGGGGGAGAACATTTTCACATTGAACCGTTTTTTGTGCGACAGCAAGCTGATAAGGATACATCTCATCCAGATTGCCACTTTGTGCAGCACCGACAGTTGTTCGGTGGAGAAGAAATGGGGATAGGCACACAACGAGCACATCAACCATACTAGTGTCCAATGGATTGTGGGAAATGAAGGAACTTGTCACAAGAAATGTATACAATCAGTTCACTTCACTATGAAATCTTAATCATCCAGTGTGTGTGGAATCCACGCAGAATACACACAGTACAGAGTAAATTTGAGCGTTTAAGGGACAAAAAACCTGAAATGAGTACACGTTTATAAACTATATCCTTTACAGAAAAGGTATAAATTAATAAAGGGGATAAAGGTGGATATTTAAATGCTGTGTTGTTGTTTTTTTTCTGTTTAAACCCTTCTTGCATGGAAAAAAAGATATTAAAGGGACCACTTGAAAGTCATTTATAATTTATAGTAAAAGCTGTCCACAGGGACAGACATGGACCACTGAGTACTGAACAAACTTCACCTAGGTCAGAAGAGCAACATCTAAATAAAAAAAAATAAAATACATTATGGCCTCTTTCATTAGACTGCAATGCACTGTGGGGACTTCCTGGGTTAATAACTGGGATGAGGCTTGCATTACTTTGTGTCTCAGCAGCAGGAGAGGAAGACAGCCCTTTAATAGAGCAGCTTCAATTACACCACATGAGGAAAGCAGTGTCCTCTTGGATCCCATTAACAAAAATAATTTTCTACTTGTAATCTGTGTGTACTTATGTGTATTTGTGTGTTAGAAGCATTATGCATGTTCATTGGTGTAAAAATAACTTTATGCAGTGCTTTGCAAAAAGCAATTCCCAAAGAAATATTTCACAATATGTGAAATATCGTGAAACACAAACTACAGTGTTTTTTATTGATATTTATGTGACAGATCACGTCACATCAGTATCACGGTATCTTATAATTTTAAAGTTGATGTTTAGCTATTTATTTATTTGCAAATATACAGATAAAAATGAGAAGAGTGTGTCATTCATGTGTTCCTGCCTCTGTATGCAAATTAATCTCATCATATATAAACCTACTCTTCTTATACATCAGAAGCTTGTTTCGGAATATTAGAGAAAAAACAATGTCAAGAAAATGACACACAGAGGTGATGGTTGGGGTTGAGTTGTGCAGAAGTTTAAAGCAGGATTAGGTTTTAAAACAATGTAATTAACTTTGAACATTTAATGGAGCACAGCTCAGTCCATCATCCAAAAATAGAAAAGTCCAAAAAAACTCTAAACCCGCAAAGACTCAGCCATCTACAGGCAGAACAACGAGATGATTGATCTGAGAAAAAGCGTACTATCTACTGATGCCTGTTTAGAACAACAGAGATCCACATCTTAGCCAGGAGACTCTGTCACCAGGACAATTATTAATCACTTACTTTATAAATCTGGCTCTGTTGGAAAAGTGACAAAGAATGTTAAATTGCTGAAAGAAAACCACAAGAAGTCCATTAGAGACTGCCACAAGGCATGTAGAATAAATGTTAATAAATGTTTCCAGCCTCATGCAGATCACTGTGTTAAGAGGAAAGCTGAATGTGTGAATAATCCCCACAACACCATCTCTCCACTGAGCCATCATTCTATTGGGATACTTTTCATTTAAAGATCCAGTTAAGTTGATCACAGTTAAAGGAAAGATGGGGAGCACAATCCCAGAAGAATGCCAGTTAAGAGTTGCAATTATTTCTGTGAAATTTGTAGCAGAAAAATGACCACCAGCTAGAGCTGCAATGGAGTAGCTTTGATCAAATCATGTTTATGTTATGAATTACCCAGACATGAGTCTAATACAAATCTGTGGCACCATTTAGAAATCAATGCTTACAAAACTCTTTTCTCAATCTGACATAGCTTGAGCTGTTTTACAAAGATTGGGTATAGATTTCAGGCTCTAGATAGACTAAGTTGGTAAAAAATAAAGCCTTGTTCAAAATTAAGCAAAAACAAGATTCTGGAAAGCATTGACACATGGGTGCTAAATATGTGTGATGGGTCCATGTTCCATTTTCGCTCCACTTCACAAGTGTGCACTGCTTTTGCCTCGGTCTATCACCAGTAATGCTGCTGCATCCACAAACATGTCAGTATTGTCCTTACTCAGCACTGGCGCAACTGATGTGTTTAAACGTTCTGACCATGCACCAGCATCTGTCAAATTGCTGCTGCTGATAATCATCGCAACTACCGTCTAATTTCTGCATCTTATCATGGGAAATTAAGAAAATACGGAACTTCTAAAACACCCTTTGGTTATCTTTTTTCCGCCCCCGAAATTCATTCTTTCTTTCTCTCCTCACCCATCAGCTCCTCAAACATATGTGGCCTCATGTCAATGGATGCCTCTTCCTGTGTCTGCCTTTTGAAGGAAGCTATTTTGTCAAATGCCAAAGCCATTGGTTTGCTTCATTTCCTGTCAGATAAGCAGCCACAAAGAGCTCTCTTTTTTTCTCTCCTCTATCAACTGTTTCTAAAATCTTAACATCCTCTTCTCTCCCTCCCGGTTCCCCTCCTACCCATCTTGTTAGTTGATAAAGAACGCTGTAATGCCAGGAAGGACTCACATTCCTCACAATGGAGTCTTAGACCTCTAAAGAATGGGGCTCTACTTCCTCAAAATGCATCTGACACATCAGTGGAAAGGAGGGATGTAAAAACAGAAAATACCATGTAAGGAAAAATGATGAATAACAGCTTGAAGCCGTTTTCACAGACTCCCTCTGGAGAATATTACTTCATCATGTCATAGATTGCCCTTACAGCAGGAGATATTTCTGTCTGGTAAATGTTCTGTTAATTTTGGCTTCATCACAGGTGGCTGTAAGCAGAACAGCACATGGATGTTTGCTTAGATTGTGCTTTTGACCCTATATTGCCTATTTGTCCAATGGTATCGGCATTTGCCCTCACTGCCCTAATACTCCTACTATAAAACCATGTGTAGTTTTATCCAGTTAAATGGAAACACAAAAATGACCAAAAACCCCTGAAAATGTATATACCCAAATAAAACCAGCTGCTGTTCTTGAGACCTTTGCTGTTCATGCAAAAGCTTGGTCTCTTTATAAAGATGTCAAGCTAATTGTTTTTTTTTCTGTCAAAAATGCTTTAACTGTAGTTAGTGCATGTACATGATTTCACTGCAGTCGCAAAGGCACTACTCTCAATCTATCTGCATAATCCTAAATTCAAATCACAATCAAATAAACACATCTCTATGTTTTCAGTTTAAAAATCAATCCAACCATAACACTCATCCACATGCAGAGAGTGTGTTTGAAAACACACTCTTTTCAAGATCCCTTTCCTCTGTTTTGATCTACTGGCCTTGTTGTTATTTTCTTGTAAGATATCTTTGCAGAAAGCCATTGGAAGCACCTGTGTGCTGGAAAATATCACGTGTGATCAGGACACTTGGATTCTCACAAGTTTGTCCCAGACTGATAAGTGTAATGCCATCCATGTGCCTACAGACTGGTGATTTGTGCTATCTTACAGAAGGAGAAGTTTGCGGTCGTTAATCTCCATTTGAAGATCTAACATGACTTTATTCTCTTTAATCTTAAAACCGTGCTTTGGGTACTTACTCATCTTCTTTTTAAAACCTTGAAAGTGCCCGGAAACCGTCTCCAGATGCTCCAGCTGTTGTTACTGACAAGAAAGACAAGACATTATGCCACAAAAACAGCAAAGTACAGAGCTATTAGTATCACAGTTTTTTTTTTGTTTTGTTTTGTTTGTTTGTTTTAATAGGTGTTTTGTAAATATTACATAATGCACATAAAAATACATGTATATAGATATGGCTAAAAACAAAATTAAAAATAAAAAAAAACAACAAACTCAAGTGTGCTTCCCTTTACAGTAACTAAAGTCAAATTTCTAATTAGTTTGATAAATCTAACAAACTGTAAACATCTCCGATATTTTTACATACAAAAAAGCATAAGTATGCTTATTTGTGTATTTAAATTTTAATAGGTATTATAAAGTTTTACAATAATGTACTCACATTTTCTCATTTGAATTGGGACATTTTCAGCCTCATTCTTCTGCTGATAATGCAGAAAAGGCTGCATGATCATGAAGATGCAGCAAAAAACAGGAAAAAAAAAAACTGTTACATATAAAGCTTTCCCAGTTTGGCTCCAATCAAAATGGCTGAAATGCTTGTGGCTTCATGATTAAGCTGCTGCAAACCACACAGCCCAGGGAGAGTAAACCAAACATTTAAACCAAAAACCAGATATGGGCAGTCTGGGCAACAACAGTGGCATATTAGTAATTACCCCAAGACAAAATGTCCGTCATTTGTGTGTAACCCACTTACAGGCAATTCAGCTTCTCAGCACATAGAATTATGTCTGGGAGGCTTGGGAGGTTTTTGAATAATACAAAAGCAACCATTTGACATCCCTGAGACGCCTGGAACTTCACTGCATTATCACAATGATATCTTGTAAATTTACATGAAAAGGAAAAATTTTACCAAGCACTTGGACTTCAAATTTAGCAATAATTCAACGTCTGACAGAGCAATTCCTCACAAGCCCCTATGCATCCCTTTCTGACCAGTGGAACCTTGTCCAGAAGGAAAAATTACCCATCTGTCTGGCAAACGCTTCCATATGGACGCAAAGAGCAGGGCACATTCTTGTGGAAATGAAAGCAGCTCCTTTAATCTAAGAGACATAATCAATAATTGATAAGAGTCGTAGCCACAAGGCAAAGCGGTAGTTTGAAGATGATTTAAGATTAGAGATGGGACAAAATGAGGTGATGTTGGGGGCTGATGTTGAATTAAAACATTATGCATGGAGGACTGGACTAACTTGCTTGGTAATCATGAGCACCTATCAGCTCTTCAGATCACTTCCTGAAAGCTTACCTCAGTCATCTTAGAGTGATCATTGTTTTATCAGAAAGGAATGCTAATTAGAGAGATTGAGAAGAAAAATCTTGCCAACATCACACAATCCCAGAATGTGGTCAGTTTAAATGATACAACACAGGCCTTCAGAGTAAATAGTAAAGGAGTAGAAACTTGGATTACAATTATTGTCTAGCAAATATTTACCAAGAAAAAGACTGGAACATGGTTAATGACTGAGTTTGGGAAAGTTAGAGAAGTTAAAATGTGCATTTCAGTAACAGTGGGGTGAGATTGAGGTTGGTTAGTTTGTTTCAACCCCCCCGGTGCATGTGCTGAGTTGGACATTTGATGTCTGAGATAAGCAAAGGACGAGTCCCTTTCAATCATCATGTCAACCTAAATTTCAGTAGGAATTCAAAAATAACACCAAGGATGCAGGGAGTTTTCAGACTTGGCTTTGATTCAGGGCTTTATAGACTCAAGGACCAGAATTATATTTTAGTGCCAGCAGAAAATGTTCATCTCTAGAGCTGTTTCTAATGACATGGAGTGGCCTGACATGGGCGCTACTGGTCATAAAATGGCTAAAAATAGAGATGTTTTTTTTTTTTTTTTTTTTTTTTTTTGCAGTCCCACATCTACCAGCAAACAGAGCATGGCAAGTGGTGACACCAGCCAACGTCTCTGTTTTTTTTTAATTTATTTAAATAAGCATGGAACAATAATAATAATAAGCAAATTATTTGAAAGCTCACTGTACTGGAGACAAACAAGGGCATCTTAAACCTGTACAGTAGCTGCAATGAAAGAATTCCTTTATATTACCTTACTGAGGAAATCCTCTTTTGTTCAGCAAATGGGGTAACACGAAAGCCAGCATTGGCTCTCTTAAACAAATGCATGTGTAGTATGTGGTTTGTAACAGCAGAGGCATCTACGAACAAACTCTCTCAGTATCCACAGTGTACCAAATTACGGTCAAACTTGTCATGCATGATAAACTAACTTCTTTGTCTCCAGCTGCAGCTAGAAGAAACCTTGGGGTGTGTGCATGTATGATTTATTCTTTTCCCCAAACTCGGTTGTGAGAGTGTTTCCCACACACAATGTGGGGGGAACACACACACAGTTAGCGACCTCAGCGTAGCTGTTTGCTGTGGCTATAGGGTGTTCCTAATCATTTTCTTACCCACAACACAGACAATGAGCATGCTGTCCTATTAAGATTTTATTCTGTGAGTAGAAGGCCGGGCTGCACATGAAGAAAAGGCAGATGCAAGTCAGGTTGTAATTTGTTTGACATTTTGATTCTTAGAATACCTTTTAAAATCTTGTGCTTTGGTCGTGTTAATCAGTAAACGCTGCCAACTCGGATCTTTCCTTGATCCGAGTTGAATGTCTTTAGTTAAATAAATTATTACAGGAAAAAGTACAAGAAAATAAGAGCACCCAATGTTTCCAGAGTGAACTTGACCACTTTACTCATTTACATTTGTAAGGCCTCCCTTTTTTGTCAGCTCATTTTAGGCTGCTTGGATGTTGGTGTCAACAAATCAACATTTAGATACTCTACTAATGTGCTGCTGAGGTGGCCCAATGCAGATGACAACCTTTGATATGACCCCCTGTGACTCAAACTGTCTTGGCTTAGTGGCACCAGCAGGGGCAAGACAATCCAATCCATTTTCCCCCCTACAGAGATCAAAGCGTTTGCCTCCTCCACATCATCCTATTTCTAAGGACTCCACCTTTGTAAAGTCTCCACACAAATAAGATTGTGCCTTTATCTTTGGCGGGGTTAAAGACAGTGTTTTTGAAAGGATAGAAAAAAACAAGCAGTAACATTAAAGAGTTTGGGTGTTGACCAAGACAAGAGAGACTGGGGGAGCAAGGTGGTATGAAAGGAGGTGGTGAGTGGCAAAAAGCTCTGATTAAGGTCTGATGACTGTTAATGGGACAATGGTTGATCTACTGGGGCCATTAATGTGCTTTTGTCTGAGAAGTTGCTACCCCATTGAGTAAACTTTTGCCATTAACCAACAACTTGGGCTTCCAATGCTCTCAGCCAAAGATATTTTGTCTCAAACCAATACACTCACATCCTATTTTGGAAGCTTTAGAACTTTAGCTCTCAAGTTATGATTCAACTTACCACTGGCAGTACTTGGGCTATATTTTGATATCAGAAAGTTTGATTTGAATTTCCTTTTGGAATCACAAGAATATTTTCTGAAGTTGGAATTTCAAGTAGGATAGTCAGAGACCACCAAGCAGATATTAGTTAAGTATCTAATATAGCTCCTGCAGGTAGATACATTAGATGAAGGTAACATTTCTAGTTGTTTGTTGTAAAAAATACTATTAACAGGTTCACCAAAGTGAGCTGTGGGTGCAAATGATTTAATAAGATAAAAATCCCCTGAAGAATGAATAATAACCGAGGTTTGAGAAATTTTATTGTTATAAATACCAAATTTAAAATCGAAAGAAAAATTAAACCTCTGAATGGAAATAAAACTCATAATCACAGCAAATGCTAACACCAGTCAAGTAGGGAACATTTTTCATTTCGTTTTCAGGTTTTGAATTTCTGCCAGCACCATGGAAGTTGTGAGAATGTTGAATTGACCAAGGCGATATTTGTTCTAAAAACATTTAAGAAACACTGCTTTTCCATTTGCACTCACGAGCTTTGAGACTTCTATTTCTTATGTCCCATAAAAGCAATAGTCAGTCTGCTCTATGCATTCTGAATTAGATACGGTCACCAGCAATTCTTACTGATGGCATGCACTTATGTTGGGGTTTGCGAGTCACTGCTTAAATTGTCTCTCCTTAGAGCTAGAAAGTTATTTTTCACAGAATACTGGTTTTGCGGTAACCTGCTGTCAGTCATCTTGGCTAATTGACTGTGACTCCATAAAGTTGCCATCGTCCTATGTTGCACGACTTAATATAAGTTTATTCCTTACTGTGTAGTAACTCACTCTGCTGAAGTTTCAACAACTGTCCCACTTTGCGAAAGCATTTTTTTAAACTTCTTCGAAACTTAAATAATGAGTAAATTATATGCAATTATATGTGTAAGACATCTTTTCTCAATGTGCCTGCGGCTGAGGCAGACTTTACATAGAAGCTAGGAAGTTTGCCAGCCCCTGGCACTGGCTCATGTCTCAGCCTCATGCCGCCACCAGCGAGCTTTTGGACAAACCATAATGAAGAGTAGGCATTTTTATCCCCTGGTGCATCTGTTTGCCCCCTGCTTGCCTGACAGAGCAGGCAGACATTGCATGCTGGGATATTATTCATAAAATCAATGGTCTGACTCTTACACCTGTGTAAGGGCAAACCATATTGGACATAGAATAATAATGAGTTAAATCCATTTGAGGCCAACAGGTGGTACATGTTGCCAGCATGATACTCAAATCCTGCCACCACAAGGTTTTCTTTCTGGGGATAATGAGCAAGCACGTCCCTCCAAAAGAGAACTTAGCATTTACATCAGCAGACAGAAAATGGCATGAAAACAACAATGCTTGTGAGCAAACAAGAAGTAGCCTGAAAATTTTACCCCAGCAACCACCTGCCAAGCCGTCCTGTGAAACATGCCATTTGTATTTGCATTTGTGTCAAAAATTGTTGAAGTACAAAGATGTGCTACTTTTTTTCAAATTCAGCCTGAACACTGTAGAACTATCTCTGGCTAAATTCATATTGAATTTTGGACAAACCATGGACAATAGTGTATTTATAGCAAAAATTTGCCAGCTAAGAGGGCTTTGAATATTAGCATATGAAAAAGTATGGGAATCTGACATGAAAAATTTATAGAACCCCCTAAATTATTTTAATCACACATAGACAAAGTTTGTTAGGGGGAATGGGGCAGACTGGAATGGAATCAGAATTAATGATGGAATTTGCAAAAACAAACATAATCTGTCATGGTGTTTATTATTGGGTCTCTTGTGAATAAAATAGGACTTATTTTTCTTCAGTTGACTTTTGCAAACTTTGTATTTTTAAGAAAACATGCAGTAAAAGTTTTAACTTGTAACACTTATAACAAGTGGGTAAGAGCATCAATATTTGAAAACTGCATTTTATTTGATTTGCTCACTTTTCTGTTGATGTGACATTTAAATGTGTTTAATAATCTGAAGCACTGATGTGTGACAAAAAAGCAAAAATAAATTCAGAAATGAATACCACAACAAAACCTGTCAAACGTGTTTGTGGTTCCACTCTGTAATCAAAGTCTTTAGAACTCACCCATATGATTTTAACTAAGATTGTTAATCTTTTGCACTCATCTTTTTTTTTCTTTTGTTTTTTATGTGAAAGGTTGAATGTCAGACCAAAATTCAACATTTTTCCAGCACTGAGGTCAGCAGATCTGGATCCCTTTTTTCCAGCACACTGACATGAGTGATGTTGATGTTCTCATCCCAGGAGCGGAAGTGGTGCTTTTAGGTCTGTGAGTTGGATAAGAATGTACACAAAGATAAAAACAAAAGATAGGGGTCGACGAGGAGTAAGCAACCGCAAACAGAAACAAAGACGCAGGAAGTGACTAAGAACCAGGAGCGTAACATGACACCCGACGAAAGCACAGCACGTCATCACCTCGATCTGTGAAACCCTTGTTTGCTCTGTTGTGTTGACATCACGTAGGCCCCAAATTAGTGGCGCAAACCTGTTCTTCAACTGTATTCACACACTGAACACATTGTCCTTTGTTTAATTATTATTTCCCCAAGGATAGGGAGATTGCCTGAGTTGCTCAATCGAGTTGATTACCATACCTCAAAGATGAATGGCAAGCATTGTGTTTCATTTCTATTACGTGATCTTTGCCAGCAACCAGAAGTGTGACACCTTCTAATGAAATGTTTACATAAGAGCTTGATTTTGATCATAACACTCTTTCTATCTTTTTCCTATGACAAAATAAAACACATCGCACTTGTGCGCTCTGGATTTATTTTTTTCAGATGTTTGATCTCCGATGGTTGACTTATGAATTTGATACATGTTGGATGTCAGTCAGAAATGGCTGGCACCATCACCAGCACAACAACAATAGTCAAACATCTCATCAATGAAGATAAAAGGTTTTATTGTGAGTCCAAGATCATGAGGCGAGATAAAATGTTCTATTTAACAACTGCAATAAAAAACAAATATCTGGATTTTATAATCCAGTAAGTGTTATCGTGATAAGATTCTTGTAGAATGCCCATCTATCTAGATCAAAGTACAATTTATTTTAGTTTATGTATTCTTATAAGGTGATGTAATAAGTACACATATAATATGCACAAATATGTCAATGCATGTGGAATAATAGGGAAATGCACATAAAGTTGAGTCATTTTTGTGGTATTTCTTCAAGTGAATTCTATATATATATATATTGCATGATTTCTATATGCAATGTGCCTATGACTTCTGGAAAGTGGATTGCTTGTTGGAGTTGCATGTGGGAACTCTCGTCCTCTATCACCCTCAGTAGATCACCTATTCTGACATGCAAAATGAACCAACAAATATTTTGTGGTAATGATTGTCAGTCTTTTCAAACATTTTGCTAGCATGTGTGCTGTTTAGATAGATGTTTGTTGTAGCTCCAGATTGGACATGCATGGAAGGAGGCAAAATGCACGCCAGTAGATGAGCTGATTCATTCTTCTGGCATAAAAAAACATCAACTGTTGATGTTTGCCACTGTGTGGGTGAATTTGCTATTCCCTAAATCGTTCACACCTCAATAAGCTTGTGGAGTTGTGTTTATAAATGTGTAAAATGCTGCAAAGCAGCATGTAGCAACATGGCTCTGTGTGTGTGTGTGTGGTGCATTGTTGATTTTCCAAAGTCCACAAAATGTACCATAGCTATGTGTATAAAGTACACACACTCACAAACACACGTATAAATATATAAACACAGTCTGGTCGTCCTTCAGTTGGGGCACATGCCTGTGGCCTGACTTAGTCTGTGGCTGGTGTAATGATGACAGGCTCACAAGCACACAGATTCCAGGACCACCACACACATGACTTGGCTGGGACTCCGTGTGGTATATTATGCTGCTGACAATGCTCCAATTACTCTCAATTACTCTGAAGAATGGACATTAAATTTTTTAAATGGTTGTGTCTCAACAGTAATAAAACATACTTGTGTACAAGAGTAAAAATAGCAATACCACAATGTGAAAGTGCTCCATGAAAAGTTAATTGTACATACTATCCATGGTAGCTTTAATCAGTATCTGCCTGAGCCCATACACTTTAATCATGAGCAGTCATTGCGGAGATAGAATTCCCAATATTTTCCAATTATTTATCATGCATTAAACCAGTAGACTGGAATATTTCAATCCAATTCCAGGGTTATAAGAAGTTAGCATCTTACTCCTTCTGTGCTGTCATTTACTATAAATTTAGTGTAGTTTGTGTTGGAGGTTGAACCAAGACAAATTATGCCAAGATCAATCATCTTAAAAAAAAAATGAAAAAAGAAAAAAAGTTCTAAATATATCATAGCAGCTTATGCAGTCACTATTTTATGAGTCTTTAAATCACTGTGATGGTATAAATACATATCAATTAGTCTTGTGGACAGAGATTAACAGGTATTCTGAAAGATGTGAAGATCAAAGCCCTCCTCTACTGCCTCAAAACAACTCCAGTGTTAAAAACCATCATAGTGGTTTAAGTGAAAAGCATCTTATTGACCTTTGAACCATCATGACAATTGCCTTTGGTGATTATTTACAGGGAACATGGAGGTGCTGGGCCACCAGTGATATTCCCATGAAAAAAAATGAGCATCAGCTGAGTTAAAAGTAGAGCAGTTTAGAAGATTAAAAATGTGACCACCGTTTTGGTGAACAATATTCTGATAATTTAAAAATAAAAAATAAGGCCACTGCCTTATTTTACCACTTACTCCAATTGGAAACTAAAGTATGTTTCAAGCAGGACGATCATTGATGGGGCACTACCTCCGGCCTCTGTATACAATGTAAAAAAATATCAGAAATTTCAGATGATTTGCATCTGTTTATAAGATGCAAATCTCTTAGAAATGGATGTTTATAATGGAAATACAGGTTGGAATTTGTACACCACTAATGAGCTTCCTGAGTGAAACATCCTGATTCAGAATGGATCATGAGAAGCATTTTCGGATAAACTGTCAGAAAATGTCAACAAAGTAAAGAAGTATGACATGAAAAAATAATATAATAGTTTGAGTAGTGTTATACACTATCCTTTTTTTAATCAGATCTATACACTGAATAAATGCTTTGCAAGTCCTGTCCTCAGTAAATCTTTCACACAGGAAAATCATTGGTGACAGACTTCCTCCTATTTCTATTATCTATGTGATTAATCATCGGAATCTGTGTAAAGGATACTAAAAAAAATAAACTTATTCTTGGCCTGTCTCCCAGTTCTTGTTAGCTGCAAATTCTGGTAACTTTTAATCTGGATTTATATTACATGACAGCAATAGAGTTATCAAGATATGAACTGTTTACAGCCTTTAGATGGAATCTTACTGAACTAAATTGTTAACCTGTAAATTTGGTAATTTTGGGTGGGGGGAGTATAGAAATAATGACCAGTTCTTATATTCTATGTCTCTTTAATAACTGAGTAATACTGCTCTAGTTGTTTGCAAAACTTAACATCTGTGTCTACATGATTCCAAACAGATAAAGAGGTCATCTGCCACACTCAGATATCAACAGAGTCTCACGTTTCCTTTGATCTGACAAGAAAATCAAGAAAAAAGTACAGTCATTTTCTCACCATCTTCTAATCTAAACAGGCCTAATTATAGGCACCCATGTGAATTTGAGAGGTTTTATAGCCTATATATTAGAGCACACAGATTGCACAACATGTCAGGAAGCAGGCTGTGCTGTGCAACTCCAGAGATTACAGAGATTGAGAGGCAAGATCCTTTTTTGGGTTGCATCACACAAAAAACGTAAGTGTTGTTCTGCACTTTAGTTCATGAATGCTGGAGCAGATTGAGAAAGATGAAGTAATTAGAGGCTTTAAACCAGATAGGCAACTATCTGTTCTGCTACATATAAATAAGTCCTAATTAGAAACTAGCCAACACCAAAGGTTTAGGTTACAAACACTCACTGCAACACACATACTTTGTTATTACCACTTTGGTGTTAACATTTGATACGACCACATCCTGTCCTGTGCTCTCCCTATGATGTAGCCTTCACAAATCACACTTACAATTCAGTTGTGTTAAAATGAACAATTTATTCTCCTGCTGTGACTAATTCTTGGATGATTTAAGGAGATATTCAGTGCATATTTTTGACAGATGTTATGAATGGGGAGTAGGTCTTGTTCAAACATTTAAAGGAATTGCATAAATGCCTTTTTAGGAACTTTTCAGATAATCTTTTCTTTATATGGCAAACGGAAAAGGGAAGAACTTTGCCAGTAATTATTTTCCTGCATGATACACTGAGGATCACATTCGACGCTGTGAGAAGAGTTAGGCATAATACAAATCAGCAAATTGACAATCATTTAACCGACTATAATATGTTTGCATAACACAGAGCTTTTCTTTAATACTAGGAAATTACTCTGATTAAAAACACTTTGCTGTTTTGTTTTCAGTAAGTGTTTTACTTTTAAGGATCAATGGTGGTGCACTTCCTTCTTCCTCCATTTCCTGTGTAAATAATTATAGGCTTCTGTCTAAATCCCTGGCAAAAGTGACAACCAATTTAAGGTACGTAAAATGTCATTTGGATAAAAACCAGTGATGTTTCTAAGACTGGAGTTGTTTCTAAAGAGCTTAAGTGCACTTTGGTCTCGGTTGCCCTCCGACAGACTGTGAGATTCCTTTTAAGACACTCTAATCAGTATTTATAGTCTCAGAATAGCTTGAAGTTTCATAAAATTGTTTAATCATAAAGCAGCATAAAGTTTTGGAGATCAGATTTGATCTTAAACATCAACTAATTTTGATCTGCTTTCAATAAAAACGCCATTAGGGCTTAACACTGTACTTAAACCAATCCCTCTTATTTCACAAATTTTTACTTTCTACAATATAGTTGCTATTTTACTGTAAACACATCTTTCCTGCAGAGGCCACAGTTAATCCCAATTAATGTTGGTCTAAATCTCTTCTGCAAAAAGTTTTATGAAATGATGGACAGCAAGAATGAGGTTATCATGAGACATTTAATAATAAAACAAATATTCACATTTTCTTTACATAGTTTCATATAAAACAATATATTTTAATATTTTTATATATCACATATTTACAAAACATGCAGCACCATGTCTTTTATAATACTGGTGTTGACTTAATTCAATGGGACAACTAAATGCCACCTACAGGATATTATTTACACGACAGTAATTTACTGCAATAACAGTGGCTCAAAGTTCCATAAAAGAGAAACAAAAGCAGCTCTGCCACTGACAACACAAATCGATTCCCCAAATCCTTCTGGAATGTCACTTCCTGATTTCAGATTCTTCACCTGATGATGGGGAATCGGAGACGCTGGTCTCACAATGTTGTGTCCCTGTGGGTGTCTCGTTTTTCCAGGATTCATGTCCATCCTTCCGGGTGATATGTTGGTGTCAGCAAATTTAGCAGGAAAGAATGTCTCAGGTGTAGAGTGTCTTGTGTGTGTGTGTGTGGGGGGTGGGGGGCGTGGGGGGTGCATATGAGTGTGTGTCAGCATCTTTGGTAAACACAAGATTGGAAATGGAGGATTTGTCAGTGTCTGCACTGATTTATCGATGTGTGAGTTTTTATGCCCCTTTGCGTGTATGCGGCTGTGTGGTTGTGTCAGCGTCTCTGACAGGTGTGTAAGTTCCGGGCTGCAGTCCTGCTGACACTGTGGTCTCGGCTGACTCCGTGGTCTCGCTCTCCTTTCTCTGCCCGGCACACCAGGCCCTCGCCGCAGTCACAGCGCTGGAACAGCTCCAAGCCATGATTGCCTTTCCTTCGATGGCGAGTGCACACCTGGCCCTCTGTCAGCACAGGCTTGCAGATGCGGGACCAAAAGTGCCTGGCACAGCACAGACCCTCGGAGCAGTCTGTGGATCTCAGACACGCATCACCCTCCTGGCCTGGAGACAGGGATAGAATAGACATTTGTTACATATAACACGTCTGAAAACATTCTGTTGACTCTGTGTCACAAAGCCGGTTATATCTGGCAGGTAACACACCTTTGACAGTGTTCGGTTGGAAGCCAGAGGCTGTGGGTGTCCTCTTTCCTTGATGCTCCATGGTGTTGTTGTGTGTATTCCAGCCAGTGGTGACAGATAAGTCTGAGCTGTGAATGTCATTCACTTGACAAACACCTTTAAGAGGACAGCATATAAGAGTGTTAAAGAACTGCTTGCCATAGAAGATGACAAATGGAAATTCTGAATGACAAACATGAAAAGTAAGCACAGAGAAAACTCAAACTCGGTGAATCAGATGGATCACAGAAATGATCACATATCTGATGTCTGCTCACCATTGATGCAGCGGTTTCCTGCGCAACACATGGAGTCCCTCACACAGCGCTTCCGGCACTTACGGCACGGCAGACAAACACCCCGGGCGTCGTTGCAGAATTCATCACCTCCGCATTCTTCATCATCTGTGCAAGCACCTGACTGCTGCTGCATTAAAAAAAAAAAGTTACTTTAAAAAAAGCCGAACATGTATTTACGCATGGTTTAGACTTTTACTCATTCCAGAGTTAGTTTACCTGCAAGGTGTCAGAGGGTAATTTGTATCCCATGCCACCGGGCGGTGAAGTGCGCGGACTTGGACTGACGGTGTCTGCACCTTTCCCCGCGGCGGGTAAGGTTTTGATCGCGTTGGAGTTCATCAGGACTGCTCCCGCGTAAACGTCTCCACAGTATCCAAACAGAAAGAGCTGCACAGCCAAAATATGGTGCGCAAGGGGCATCTGCATGATGCTTCTCTTCAATTCTTTAACAAACACAGAGAAAGAACGAAAAAAAAAAAGAAAAAAGAAAATAAAATAAAAGATATCCCTTATGTTATGCTGAATAGTAAAAAGTGACAAAGTCCAAACGGCGTGGGTATCCCAAAGTTTCCCAGACAGTTTCGGCACGATGCTCGGATGCCTCCTGACTCCAAAAAGTCCTGGGGTGATCTCTTTATACATGTAGACCTGTTTGTCTTCCCGCCCCTCGCTGTGCACAACAAAGGCGGAGGGGGAGGAATTTCAAACAGAGCCCCACTGTACGGAAATAGCCATCCTTTGCACAGGACTACATTTCGCGGTGTTTGTGTTAAGGTAATGAGCCGCGGAGTCTGTCTGAATACCCATCAGCGGCGCGCAGGAGACATTCAGCAACACCCGTAGATCCCACAAGACATGATCAGACTGTAGAGTCATCATCAGAGTCACTATTGCATTTCTGATCTATTTGTCTTATAAATAAACAAACTGAAAAACGTTTTTAAGTTTCGGCTGGTATTATCAGTCCTCTTCGCAAATAAAGCGTCACATTTTTTGTACGTTTAAATGTTCTATGCTTTTGTAGAGACTGCTGAGATTATATATATATTTAAAAAATCAAATTTAAGTTCGTAAAATTGTAAGCATTTTCTTAAAATAGAAATTTAAAATCAACAAACAAAAAAAAAAAAAAAAAAAAAAAAAAATCCTTTCATCTATCATTTCAATAGCAGCCATAAGCAATCTTTATCACGGTCCAAAATACTGGCTCATTTGATTCTTCCAGCCTCTTTGACATCCAAAATAACTCTAAAGTACCCTTTGGCACTTTCAGGACCAAAGTGATTGAAGTTACTTTGGTCGATTTTTTGGTCGATAACCACTTCATTTGATCCTTCTGATTTGCCAAAAGGTGGAAATTATCCACCAAAGTGTGCTTGATTACACCAGCGGCGGACATCAATGTGTTTAGGATATGCGCAGCATTATGAGGTGTGAATAGTTTGCCGAATTAACGGACTTCCGTAGGGGAGATATTCAAGGAGTGACTGGCACTTTGAGATTAAAGGCGACTCTGATCTGCCCCATGACCTGTTGGGCTCCAGCATCGCGACAGATGTCAATGAAGAGAGGATCTGTGTTCAGCAATATACAAAAATAGGACAGACAGACAGACAGACAGACAGACAGACAGACAGACAGATAGATAGATAGATAGATAGATAGATAGATAGATAGATAGATAGATAGATAGATAGATAGATAGATAGATAGATAGATAGATAGATAGATAGATAGATAGATAGATGTGCTCTTGAACGTCATCTGCTGGTCAATTTCGATAAAAATGTGCGTGAGCGAACCAATCAGACTGCGTGTGCGTGAGTGCGTTTGCGTGAGCACGCATGGTCGTCCTTGGACATCTGACTAACACGCAGTACTTTGCGCGTCTGAATTGGTGCATATCTTTTGAAGTGGCGCTTTTATCTCCACCTTACTAAATGTCAGAGCAGGTAAGGTGGAGGTCCTTTGATGCAGTAGATCGCCTTTGATCTCCTATATGTCACCCTGTTGTTATGACCGAAGCCAATTCTCTGACTCCCCCACAACCCCTCTAAACGGATTTCTGTTGTGCGAAAAACATCGAGCTGAATCATTTCCACTTACCTCCAAAGTGCATGTCATTAACTCCAGGACTGATTATTACAGTTCGCAGAAGACCCTGGCTCTTCAACCTAAAGGAGATTTTTCTAGCCAGGCGCTCCCTCATGTGGCAGCTTCGGCAAACTGCAAAGCAAGTTCACATTCTGATCACCTGAGTGATCGAGTTTGGTTTACTCTTTTCAATCAACCACTCAACTAGAATGTTTTTATATAGTACCGTATGTTTTAAAGAAATGACCAAATGTCCCATGCACCACAAACTGTGAATGCCCTGGTTTTGATTTCGTTCTTTCAATCTCCCTTGTCTCCTGTTCATTTTTCCTGCTTCTAAGCTTTATCAACTTTAAAGACAAAATGTTGGCTTTTAATTATAGCCCATCAACTAAAAGGTTTCATGATTATATCAAGCACTTGTATCCACTTCTTTGCCTTGTTCTTATCCCTCATCAGTTAAGACAAAAACTACAACAGACAAGCATGACTCAAAAGCATTGTTGTTGTTTTTTTTACTCTCTCCATATATATATTTAAAAAATCTGACACGTGGCACTCTGCAAAAGTAAATAACAAGAAAAAAAATAACACAGGGCTGATAGAAGGCATTTGAGAACAAAAATAAAACTCCTTGGGATTGGAGAGAGGACAAACATAAGGCTTTGTGATAAACATAAACAAACGCATACATAAAATCTTTATTTACACAAATAACATTCTGATTCTTTTTTCATCACCCAAGAAATAATGATCAAATGACCTTGACTTTTATTAGGAAAGCCAGATATTTCAGTTCTAATAAACAACAAACAGCAGGTTGAAATGGTGTGTTATACATTGAAAACTGCAAATCATTCTTGCCTTCTCCAATTGTTAAGATTTCATGGCTGTAACAAGTGATGGGTGGACCTTCTGGATTACGATTAATGCTCACTGGTGTTTCATATCAGGCCATAAGTGGTTGATTTCTTCAGATCACAGAAGATAAGAAGAGAAAAGCATGTCATTGCAGCCAAGTCAGGTAATTTTTTTTTTTTTTAAATTAGTGTCTTCATAAAATAAATATCATAAACAGGAAATGTCTTTCATTTCTCAACTATAAGCCTTAAAACAATTGGATTCTCTCCTTGGGTATTAAGTGTTTTTTTATAACAAAGGGTGAAACATAGCAGTCTAAGAGGACATATGTTTCTGAGGTGTATATGTGTTCATGCAGCATTGCAAAGGTCATGTGATGTTTATTTTATATGCCATTGACTTAAGGCACTTACAATCTGTTTGACTTTAAATTCAGTTGTTTTCTTAGAGTGGAGAGGTGAAGCTTGTTGGGTGACCAATGAGGGATTGTGACAGCTGTGTCTTCATTTTTTTCTCTTCTTTTGCAATTAGTTTTCAAAACAAATATGGATAGGTTTGTTCACATGTTTGAAAAAGATGTGTAAAAAGCCATAAAATATATGTATTTCTTTTTACAGTAGCATAATTTTACAATATATATATATAAAAAAAAAATCCACTTTCAATTTGAATTAAAAGTGGGTAGTCCATGTTAGGAAGTACTTGCTTTTGAAGAAATGACAGTAGGCACAGATAGTGTAATACTAAGAATATTTTAAAAGAAAAGATAAATATAACTTAAAAAATAAACTCATACTTTTGTTTTTTCAGTTGTTCATGATATATACAACCTTGTAATTGATAAACCATAACTTTTGAGTGGAAAAATATAGTACGCAAACCCACTAGAGAACATGAGGGTCCCTGGCCACTGTAAAAAGTAAATAAATAGATGAAAGAGATAAAGTTCACCTGTTAGTGAATTGCTACAAAGAGCCCCATATTTGGGACCTTGGGTAATATTTTCTTGGATATTAAGATTCAGTACTACATGAACAAACATTTTGAATGGGTTTAATGTGAAACAAGAAATTAATATGAAGAAAAGCACATCATGCCCACTGTAAAGTATGGTGGCAGATATGTTGTGGACCTGTTTGATTTTTCGAGAGCACAGCATAACCAACTCTCAAATTCCAGGATATCTTAAATAAACCTCTGGTGAAATGCAGGAAAACTGAAACAGATTTTATTTGTATATTTTAGAAGCCAAAGCACGTGGCAACTACCACAGAAATAATTTTCAGACAAAACGTACCATCTTCCATTGCTAACACAACCTCCAAACCTGAACTTTATTGGAAAACCGAAACAAAATAAAAAATTTTATTGGAAAATTTTGGGATGAGCTGAAGAGAAGAAGGCATAAGAGAGGATCCAAAACTCTAGACAATCAAGACATATTGTGCAAAGAGGAAACTATAGCCTTGGGAAATGTTATTAGCGAAGTCCAACTATTGTCTCATTGGATAAAGTGGTTTGTATAATGCATTGGTAGCTGGAGTGCAAACAGTTGTACTAAAAACAACTATCTTAATGGTTTTTATACTGACTAAATCAAATCAAATTAAAAGTTTACAATTTTGCATTTTTTTAAAAACTAATGAAATAAATGAAGAATTTATTTTAAGGCAGTTACACATCTTTGTCAGGAGTGCCAACAAAAGTATCTGGTTCTCTATAGTTGAACTGCCTTTAAAGGCATTATGAAGCTGGCTGGAAGAGAAAGTTTGGTCAAATTTAGTTTGGAGAGATGGTTAAATTTGGGTAAGGAGAGATTGTCAAATTTGACTCATTTCAGTTAAAATTACATTTAGCACAATGTAACATGGTGTCAAGATTTTCACTCAAGTTTGAAATCTTACACAAGTCTCCATTTCTCTAAAGCATGACATCAATTACATCACAAAGTAATCTGGCACAAAAAAAAGAGGGTGAAAGAATCACAGTACAAAACAATAAACAGTACCGTCATCTCAACATTGCTGATCATAATTCACCAACAGCACCAAAGACACTGAAACCAGGTTCACAGTTATTTCAGAGCTGTACAAGAGCAAACGGGGAACATTGGGATTCAGTGAGCGGCGATAAGGATTTTAATGGGTTTAAAAACAAAAAGCAGAATGTAATCATGAAGCACAATAAAACTACGACAAAGAATTTGACTCATACTAAGGTTTAAAACAGACTTAGTTCAGTTAATTTTCTTAAATGCATAATGACACACTGCTTCATGGAGATGCTATCCGTGCTGTCATGTGTGCAGATGTGTTTGATTCATTAAGCTTTAAGCAGGGCACTTAAAGAGTCATGACTCTTTCCACTGAATGCACAGGGTTTGTGCTTTTCAAGGTAGATAAAACTCATAGGAAGTGTACTAAGCGTTTTGTTTATGTCCATGTATGACAATGTAACTGGTATATTCAAACACTATGTGCCACACATAGCTTAATGCTATGCAGGTATGCTAAATAAGAAGAGAATCGTTGACATTCAGGTTAGTCTTGAGCACTTGATAACTGGAAACTATAGTGTGTACATCTGTGGAAAGTATCATAGATTGTTGCAAGTAACTGCGTGTCACAAACCAGGCAGCAGCTGCAGTAACATTATAACCTATCCCAAAGTCCAGCGAACAGATCTGCAGAGACAGACTTTGTAAATAAAATTGACAAAAGTTGCTCTATTTCTGAGCAACTTTCCCTGTTTTCACCCTCCTGTTAACCCTAGAATTCAAACATAGTTAAGTTGTCACACATTCACACATCCAATAAACACCTTCCCCTGTTACAGGGGAACACCTGGCTCCAGTATCAGCCTATGTTGTATGTGTGTGTAAATGTCTGAGTATCCCTGTGCTTTCTTTACCTATTGAGTATAAGACAACACTGAGGAAGTGCTACAGCAGTCCCAATATAAATGCTTTATCCAGAGCCACAGTGAAATAAAGGCATATCGGTGACCCAGAGGGTTTGCCATCCATCATTATTTCCATATCTTCTCTTTCATTTTTAATGCAGTTTCTTTTTCAACAAACAACTATGTCCTCCGAGTTGGCTTCCAAGCCATTAAAAGCTTACAAAAGAAGAGTTTCTTTTGGTTTCAGTGGAGAGAAGTGAACTTCAAAAGTCAACATCCCAGCCAGAGGTGTCGTCTGGAGGCGGGTCCTCGTTGTCCTCAGGGAAGCTGTCGAAGTTACTTGTGTCGACTGCTGATGTGACCTTATTGGGACAAAAGAACAAAAAGAATTTCACATAAAAGCAGCAACACATTTAGCAGATTTTGATTATACGAGGCTGAGTGAGACGACAAGCGAGGAAAATGCTTTAATGAGAATTAATGTAAGCAGTGTGCACTCACATTAGGGATAATAGGAGGCGTCAACGTCCCCTTTCTCAAACCTTCCCAATTAAAGCCCTCAAACCATCTGAAAGAAAGAAGCTATCATAAAAAAGAACAACAGAAACTGCAAATGGAAGTCCATAATGAAAGTTTGCTTACTTGTGCTTTTGGATGTCTTTGACACCGTTTTTCAAGTTTCCAAGTCTTTCACACGGATTATCCCTAAAGTGAAAACAGGTAAAGATTAGGCATTTAAACTAAATAATCAAACAAGAGCGTCTGGAGGCACAGACACTTACCTGCATAGCTTTTTGATTAGGTTGGCAGCGTTTTTGGTGATTTTCTTTGGAAATTCAATCATATCGATGCCTCTCAGGATAATGTTGTAGGTTTTCATTGGATCAGGGCCGGAAAAAGGAGGACTATATAACAGAGGCCAGCATTAGTTTTGGGGTAAAAAGAAGTACATCAAAATAAGCAGGTTTTTTTTTTAAACTCCAAATTTAAGTTTTTGTCTTTACATAGTTTCCAACATAATTTTGGACAGAAATCTACAGTCATTTAATCTACAGTCTTTCAATAAATTAGAATATGCATTTCTATGAGGCTCATCAGATTAAAGGTGTCAAATCACAATCTTTAAGCAGATATCCAGCATACATTTAATTTTGTCATACTTCTATTTTCAAAATTGGCTTCTTTATTGGTCTGATGTAATATTTTAATTTTGAATGTGCTTTTTTATGAGCTGTAAGTGTAACAATTAACAGAAATAATGGCCCATAAAAAATCTGACTGTGTTCAATTAAGCTTCACGTTGTGTCACAGTTAGTGAATTTAGTTACCAAAATAAATTAATATTCAATAATATTCAACTTTGTTGGACATGACTGTATATTATCCCAGGGAACAGTAAGTAGAACCGTATGATTGGAATTAGCAGGTTTTTAGTTTGCTCTGACCAATAATTGACAAGCCAAAAAATCAAAAGTTCAGTTTTAATTTTGATTAATGAACACATCATAAACTAGGCATTTACATCAGCTCTGGTAACCCACAACTGTCCTACACATGGAACTTTATTTTGTTTATAATCAATAGTACTAAACTTGTCAAATGTACCAACCGGCTAAAGAGAGTTTAAGCTGTCATTGTTTTAACTTTAAATAGTGATTTTTCTCTTGCATGCTTGATGTGTCATTGCCTCTACGTCTATTATAAATAAATAATAATTCATATTTTGATTTTGCCAACTACAGTTTTTAAAGAAATATCAAAGTCAGCTAAAATTGGCATTAAAAAGGACAAAGCTTCACAAAATCTGCAGAAACATCTGTATGAACAAAACAAACATGACCAGGCTTGTATGTACCTGCCAGTCAAAAGCTCAAACATCAGGATTCCAAGAGACCAGTAGTCGGCTGAAATGTCATGGCCTTTGTTCAGAATAATCTCTGGTGCTACGTATTCCGGTGTCCCGCAGAAGGTCCAGGTTTTCTTCCCAAACCCAATCTTTTTGGCAAAGCCAAAGTCCACCTAATGAGAAGATGAAAAAGTTATCATTTGCAACTAGTTTTATAACTAGAATGGATCAGAGTAAATAATATTTATTGCCAGGTATTCCAAAGCAGTATCATTTTCACATCATTAAAACAAAGCAACATGGGGCTTTTTGTGCATCCAGTATTAGTATCTTCCTAAGATACTAATATTTATTAGAGTAATCTGGTGGAAACTTCACAAATTTATTAAACCCACATTTCATCTTATTAAACTTTGTGGTCATTTTCCACTTTAAGAGAAGGCCCACATTTCTTTCTATATTTATTTGGAAGAGCTTGATATTTCTGCTGTTTATTTAACATACCTGTCTAACAAAAAAAGACAATGTTATAGCTAAAATTGGAAAATATTAAATATTGATTTCTTACCAGTTTGGCATAACCCCTGTGGTCCAATATAAGATTCTCTGGTTTCAGGTCTCTGTAGATGATTCCTTTGGAATGCAGATAAGCAAAAGCTTCCACTACACATGCTGTGTAAAACCTGGTGGTTGAGTCCTCAAAAGAACCCCTAAGAAAACAGCAGGACAGCAAAGCTAAATGGTGATCAGCATAAGTGACAATGTTGTTTTTCCTCAGACACCAATGAGAAAAGGTCTGCAAACAAAATCCCTGTTGCACAATTTTAAAAAATTACGGGTTTCTAAACGTTGCATTTTGTCACTGAGTTTAGTTGGGTCATGTATGACCCAACTAAACTACTTGGATGGGGTGTAAAGGTTCTCACCGGTCCCGCAGTATGGTCCACAGTTCCCCGCCTAAACATGCTTCCATCAACATGTAGAGGTATTTGCTGTCTTTGAATGTTCTATACAGTCTGGAAAATATAATAAAACAGTTGATAAATACAATATTCAGAAATATCCAATTTACAATTAGCAATCCAGTTCTGCTGCGCTAGGATGAGATATTTTTATGTTAATTTTAATTAATTGTTTTTACATAGATAGTCTGAAATTAAAATACAATATACTCTATAGTTAATCTAACCCTAAGCCTCATCAATGGTCAAATGATTATTAGCTCAATTTATCAGAAAGCATTTCAGAGTGAGTGATTCATCATCACGGACATCTGTATAGCATGCAGTTAAAATGGCATTGCTCCAAAATTGGAGTAGCCCTTATGTCAATTGAGTGGCAGTGGCACCTATCTGCAGTATGTGAGTGTTAGAGCTGAATGCTAATTCCACAGAATGTTTCCACATGCCCAAAAAGTCCTTAACTACTATAGAATATATGTGAGAAGGAAATGTTGTTTATTCACCTAAGACATTGCATTTTCCAGTGTCAGTAAAATACGGTAAAGATGTCCAATTGTATACAGAACAAGTGGGTACTGAACTATCGATTGGTAGCACAGCTCTACTGATGCAACTGTACAAATCCTTCCCCACCTTTATGAGGAGCCAACACAGGTCAAACTAGGCATTCCTAAACCTGAACCTCAGTAACAACATCAAGCTTAGTGAGGTCCACAAAGTTTTGTACTCAAACAAATACATTTTTAGCTCCAAGTAAGCAAAGGTCAGATCTCAATGGCAAATCAAACTTATGTGTTATTTTTAATAATCTACTTCGCCTTATGCTCATGTTATACCTGACAATAAAGTCAGAGTGAGCCTCTTGCATAATGAGCTTCTCAGATCGAATGTGCTCCTGCTGTCTTGTGTCAACAATGTGCCGTTTCTTCAAGATCTTCATGGCAAAAGTCTTGTTCTCATCACTCTTTAGTTGAACCTGTGACCAAAAGAATTGAGAAACAGTCATTTTGTTGTTAGGATGGATGTCCATCCTTTATGTTCCCACTACAACACACTGTTCCATACCAGCTCAACACGTCCGAAGCCCCCAACCCCTAGGGTGTCTATGATGTTGAAGTCAGCCAGATTGAGATTGAAGAAAAATGCATTTTCTGCTTCATACCTGTTGCGGCAGAAAAAAGGGGAGGAAAGAAAACATTGGAGAAGGATTAGAGACAAGTTGAAAGATGAAAGAACATATAATCCACTATCAACAACCTGAGGAAAAAAAATCCGTTTCTCCCTGAGCTAATTTGTTTGCAAATCTTAGAGGATTAGAATCACAGTAATCTATCAAGGATGTTATTGAGGATGTGGAGTGGATAAATACTAACACATGAACAGGATGTGTTTGAGCTTAGTCCTCTGGCAAATTGCTTCGACCTCCGTTTGAACACAGACTAAGTGTCCCCAGCCCGTCCCCATTCTCTACAGGAAAGAACAAACTGGAATATGTGTCACACAAGCCTCCCGTTTCTCATTTAGCATTGGAGACATACTTTGGCTCCACCACCGAACATCACAATATGCCACTGATGACCCGAACATGCTGGCAGCAGAGATTGTTTCCACGTGTCCGAGCCTTATCCTGCAAATGCTCCCTGTCTTCTCAGGCTATATCTTGATCCAGACATAGTTTCATCAGCTCAGTTTCTGGATCAGTGAGCAAAGGACATATCAGAGCCTGAACTGGCCTCCTGGGTCACTCAGAGCAGACTATCACTTCAGGGTCAGGTTTTAATTTTTTTTTCTTTTTTTGTTTGTTTGTTTGACCATAAAGCAGCCTGACAGTGGTGTGATTGATGAGGATTAAAACATACCCACTAGGAAGATTTTATTGGATTGCTCAGACAGGTTCTTTTGTGGAGCTGTAAAGATTAGCAATACTGTTTACTTAAGAGTGACTCTATTGAAAGCAGATATTTAAAATGTACATTGCGGTAGCACGTGTTGGCAGGCAGCTAAGCATGATGTTTCTGAGAAAACATACCAGGTTACCAGGAGACTCACGTTGTATTTGTGACTATGTATGCACTATTACTATCGTGTGACATTCCCATGTGAGCCTTCTACCCCCTCCGCCCCTCATCTAGGGTGTCCCAGATAACACTGCAAGTCAAAAGAAATATTGCATCTGTAAGAGAAGGAAACAACTTGGAGTAAATTACAGCACCTTGAAAAAGTACTCGTGTCATTGATTTATTTATTTTTTTTTCTTTTACTCTGTAATATCGCAAAAATCTTTGTATTTTATCAGGATTTTATGAGCGGACAATACATAAAGCATAACTGCTAAGTGGAAGGAAAATAATACATAAGTTTTCTTGTACGAATTTGTGTCTTCATAGCACGTCCATCGAGGTCAATGCATTAGATTCACCTTATGCCACCGTGACAAGCCTACTGGGTTATCTAGAAATATTCCTAGGGTCATTGTCCAGCTGGATGGACAATGATTTCTACAGATTCAATCAAAGTTTCTTTCAGAATTGGCCTGTATTGAATTCCAGCCATTTTTTCACAACTTTAACCAGTTATCCTACGCCTGCTGAAGAAAATCACTTCCACTGCATGATGCTGCTATCACCACGATTCACTAGGTGACATCAAGGAAACTGGATTTTATTTGGGGGTATAAGATCATACCCCCCAAATAAAGTACAAGTAGACACCACAATTAGGCTTTTTTAAAAATATATTTTAACCCAATAAAGACCATTGTATTCTATTCTATTGTATTCTATTCTACAGTTACGTACTACTTTGTCTTAGTCTATCACATAAAAACACGACTGTAACACATGGATGAAATGTGAGAGAATATGAAAAAACAACAGTAAGGATGAAAATGTCATAAAATTTACACATTGGGAGATCCCAGTTGTACTTCATAAATATAATGGGGTTGAGTCACAGAAAATACAAAAATATGTATGTTCTTTTAAGGTAGGAAGGTATTAAAAATAAATGATTTTTGAAAATCCAAAGCTTTTACTGTTAACAGCATTATTTGTCCAGCAGATGGCAGCACTTCTACTTATGAATTCACAGAACAAGAGCTTGAAGAAAAAAAACAATGCAACTCAAAACTCAACCATAAACATAACTAAATGTAATCACTTCTTAACAAAAAACATTTGTCCATTGTAGCCTTTTTCAGTGAAGTGTAGTTAATTTCCAGTTTTTTCAAATTAATAGACTATTCATTAATCATTAGTCTCCCACTCTGCATATATATTAAATTCTTAAAAGGCTTCCCATAAAAGGAGATACGGCCACACATGAACTGTTTGTTGTACAAAACCAAGGCAATATATCTCTTAAATAATCATACAGTACTGCTAAATTCCAAAAATTGCATTTGTGAGCAAACCCCAATGGGGCTAGAACAGCACCACAACCTAAAATAAAATTAAGAATAAACACAAAGCTCAGTGGGATCAACTAATCCTGGTTACTGTCACATTTTAGAGGCCCATTACGTGAAACAAAAACAACATGTTACTTATTAATGTTAACTGGAAAGTCCATTACTGAAACCTTTTGTACTGTAATACAAAGGGTTTCATTACAGGTCAAGTGGGACCCTAGTGGGCGATAATCTGTATTACTGAACGGATGAGGTCATGAAGATGACGCAATCCCCATGGTGAATTGGTGAGAGGATTTTTATGTGTAATGTGTGTGTGTGCGTGTGTGTGTGAGCCACTATTATCCTTATTTATTTTGTTCTTGTACTTTTTGGGCCAGCCTAACAGGAAAAAAGAGCAAGAAGAAAGCAGTTCTGACCTTAAAGCTTAAATGCCAGTTTTGTTTAAAACTATATACTGTTCACTGAACTTTAATGGTTGCACAGCTGACAGAGGCAGGGCTGAGTCATGTGCTTCCACATACACAGTGCTATAGTACTTTTACCACTTGAACCTGACTCCATTTTATAACAACAACCCTCTGTACGATTTTGGGGAGTTTACATGATAAAGCAACACAAAGTAGTCAATATGTTATTGATTTGAAGTGGAAGGAAACAATTCTTTTAAAACAATGCTTTAAAAAGTAAAAGTCTGTGATGTGGCTTGTACATCGTCCTTCAGTCAATACTTTGTAGAGCCATCTTCCTCCAACAGCCTTCGACAAGTAGCTACAAGAGGGTTTTGCTTTTGCTTGTTCTTTAATATAAAACAGCCCAGGCTCAGTTGGACTGGATGGAGAGCATCTGTAAACAACAGTTTTAAAAGAATGTCACAGATCTCTGATGGGTTAGAGCTTGATCAGGCATTTCTAACATATAAAAATGTTTTAATCTGAACAAGTCCATTTGGCTGTATGCCTATGGTTGTTATCAAGTCTTTCGCAGCTTCGAGTAGTTCTTCCTTCAAGATGGGCCGGTATATATATCTCCGTCCAGCTTCCTATTTATTTTAACCAGCTTCCCCATCACTTTCTAAATAAGGCGGCTCAACAGCCGGATGCTGCAACCACTGTTTTCCTCAACTGCTGTTTTTCAGTTTAAGAAAATTCAGAATTAAAGGTTTAATTTTAAAATAGAAAAAATATTATAGTCTCTTTCTTCGCATTGACAAGGCAGTCAACAGCAGAGATGATGGGGATGTACGCACAGTTTCACCCTGCCTTCAGATAAACCAGTTTTTATGCTTGTGAAAACAGCGGAGTAAAAAGTTAAAAACAATCTACTTTATTTTGTGAACACGTAGCTTCTCCTCGTAACAGAAGAATGAATTCAAAAACAACATCAGCAGGTGGCACATAGCAGGGAGGTAGACTTTGAAGAAAAGTCTTGTCAGCCTCACAGAGAGCAGAGGCAGGTTGCTGTACAGTACTGCTGAAATGTGCCGAATCTCTGTGACCAATTAGAGGCAGTTTCAGTCTCCGTGGGACCTCGAGTCAGGCATCTTCACAAAGACACAAATGTTCTCTGCCGGGGAGGGAGCGCCAGCAAGACACGAGACGGCACGGGGCAGGGAGAGCAGCCTTAATCAGGGTAAAACCCGCTTTGATGTGACAGATCTGAGGGAGGCACGGGAGCAATTGATTCTATTTTAGGGTGCAGTTCTGAAAAGGAATCAAGATCGTTCCAAAAGAATAGTATGTTATTGATCTGAATAGAAACAAATATGTTCCTCTGAAGAGGGAATGACCGAAAGAATGGGGACAGCAATGTGCACAATGGGGTTTTTGTTATTCTCACTTCAACTGGCAGAGAAATTGGGGTACCAGTATTAAACACTGCAATTAATCCACTGGACCCAGCTTAACAGTCATTCTGTTTTCCCATTACACTTATCTAGACTCTGTAACTGCTGCCTTTTACTGCTATTGGCTGACTAGATATTACCAACTTTCAAAGGACGACTCCCACTCCTGGCAGTCATCTAGACCCAAATGTAAATTTTGTCTGGTGACAGGTGAACTTCTGTCCCCGTCTCAAGTCTGCTGTATCCTTTAAGATTTTTTTATTTTTAGTATTGTCATTTAGTTGACTCAGCTACTGCCTAACTCTAACCCTGCTCCCTGTCCCTGATGAAGAAAAGATGCCTTCTTACAGCATGACGTAGCTAGCGCTATATTTTTCTGTAGGGAAGGTGTGAATAAGGAGATTTGACCTGTTAGTTTTCTGCAAAGTATAATATTTCATTTGCCTTTCAGAACCTCAGCAGAAAGCATGAACACAAATTTGAACAAAGAGATCCCTTCATAAGTGCTAATGGAAAAGCATGAACAAAGTATCACTCAGAGAATGCAAACACCAAAATAGCACACATAAAATTGCACATTAAATAGTCCGGTATTAAATGCACGTGCCATGCCATAGCATTTTTCTTGTGGAATAATAATTAGTGCGGATGATTAGGTTGGATGTGCTGGAAAGTGAGGTTCGAAAACTTTGCTAAGTGTTTGTTTTGGCACACTTGCTGCAGTTCTCTTCTCCAACACTGTGGTGAGCTAATGAGAAAGCAATTTTCTGCTGCTGTTCTCATCCAGGAAGAGTACATGCTGCAAGTCAATGACTGTATGCAATGTCCTGTGTTTCCTTTGATAGTCACTCTTTAAGCTACTTTGAATAATTACATGTGCTTACTGTACTATTTGATAACTAGCATCACTTTTTGTGAATTGGCGCTATATAAATAAAATTGAATTGAATGAATAATGCCACACAGGTGGAATAAAATTAGAAAAAACACCCTTTTGGAGTTAATTCATATAAATATATTTGTATATTCTTGTATAAGAATCTCAAAGTAGAACCATGTTGAAATTGCTCTGTTTTATGAAGTCTGTTTTAAGCCCAAACGGGACTGAAACTTGGATATAATTTTTAAAGATAAGATTGAACAGATCCAAAAATGTTAATTTCTAACAGCCTGAAAAATGAGAACGGTACACATTCACAAAGATTTGTTTTAAATAGTATCCTAAGGTAATAGAACCAGTGAGGACACACTAAACACAAAGTGTCTTCTTGCTAAGTAGAGCTAGAAACCATTTCTTGCGTAGTTTATTTTTTATTTTGTCTTTACAGTGAAAATAAATACATAATAGTGTCCTCTGAAATAGAAGTAAATGCTTCACTATGTGGTTTGACATTCTAGTCTTGTCTTGATATTTATTATGGCTAAAGCTACAATTATAAACAGGTGGCACATATCTTTAGAAAATAGCGTAGCGTTGGCAGCCAAGATGTGCTGTAATTAACTGAAACTTAAATGCGAAAACAAACAAAAGCCAAAAGCTTACACAAATGCTGCATAAATTATATATATGATCAGTATTTCAATTAAGTTTTGCATACAAATTAAACATATTTGACTTACTTGGCTTTGGCATCGGCATCCTCATGGCCTTTATTAGAAACATCCTCCAAACCTCCAATCAAGTGCTTGAATGAACTGGAACAATAATAATAAATGTTAAAATAGCTCTGAGCAAACTTTTTCTGACACAGATTTTGCTACAAGAAATCACTGCCTATTCAGGATAAATTATTCAAGAAAATTCTCTTAAAAGGCATATGATATTTTAAAAGCTTCTGGTCACAGGGAGCAGTAAGGTGCAGTTTGTACTCTGCAAGTGATCTGCGAGCAGAAAATGACCAGACAGCCATAAAAAATACTGCCAGTTTCTATTAAAAATTCATTAGCCTGCTTTTAGAGACGATCCTCTAAAAAAAATAAAACAAAAATCGCAGCAGGGAAGGCTCATCCATGCCACAGAAGTAAAAAGAAACCCCTGTGACAGCAGATGGAGAGTGAGTGGGAAGTTTAAGACCAAACGTAGAGAGCACATAAATGTTTCACTGATTAAATTACAGAATAAAAAATATATTCTGTTGAGTTATAAGAAAGCCATCGGGCAATTTATAAATCATCGTGAGGTTTAACATCCCAGAAGTTAGTTTGTACATTTTTCGTTTATAAAGATTAAATATGCAAATGTAGCTAAAAGAAAAAAACAACAATGTTCTTTTAACATCCTATGAGAATAAAATCAGCAACGGATTTGACTCGGAAAATGAATGTTCTGTCATTCATGTAAAATAAATCTGACACACCTCCACTGACAGCAAGATACTTTTAGATTTTACTTTAAATTGTCATTAACGATTATAGTAAAAAACAAACAAACATCTAAACAAGGCAGTTTTCATGCGATGCTCAAGACCAACCCTCCTGCTGCCTGACTCTTTTTAAGAGAAGCTTTTGTTTAAATATTTGGCTGATCGAGTTTTGCTTTCCAGGGAGTCAGCGGCTCCCTGCCACTTGTTTTTATTACGTCTCTTTCCCACAGCTACCGCTGTTATCTTTGTTTAACCACTTAAGCTGAGCTGCTTTCATTTTAAAGCATCTATGGGTGCTTGGAAAATGAATAAAAGCGCACAGAATAACAAAGATTGAAAAACAATTATCTTGCACCAAAACTGGCCTCATTGTTTGACACAGGCATTAGTCTGGCTTTGTGACTGTGAAAGCATTAGATGCCCGTGTGACAGGCAGCAGCAATCACCCATGCTGGATGACTCCCTTACTATGAGCCTGTTTCTGAGGCCAGATGAATGTATAGGGTAAGATGGCTCCAACTCACTCTGTCTATTCTGAACAATTTCAAGAGGCCATTAATAATAATAATAATAATAAAATCATCCTTATTTCCATTCATAGCAGAAGTAAAACTAAAAATAACTACAATTGTCTAGCTTTCCTGTCTTAAGTCTTTGAAATGTCACTAGAAAATGTCCTTCCTTTTTGGTCTATTTACAGTTACAGAGCAACAGAATTCAGCAATTTCTGTTGTAAAGTAAAACACAGTTGTCTTCACAATTTAAGTAAAGTAAAAGTAAGACACAGTCACATTCACAATTTTTGGCTGTAGATGTATTATAATTCAACATTAAAAAACAATAAATAAATAATTTACTAGCACATTTACTAGCAGATAATGTGAAATATTACCACTATTATCCACAAAGTAATCAGACCACAAAAGTAAATATGATGTAGATGCACTAAATTTAAGGACATTTTATTTATCACAACAACTAATGACTTCCACTTTTTAAATGATCTAATTAAATCAATTAACTTTTCAATGATATTCAAGATTTTTTTTAGCTGCATCTGTGTTTTGTTTCTTGACATGAATCTTAAATCATTTTGTCTAAGGTGAGGACCTTTAATGTTAGGGGCATAGAAAGGATCTCAAAATGTTATGGGATGCAAAGATTTGACCTTAGCGGGAGTAGCAGCAGAATTTAGGAACCAGCTTGTGATACAATTAATTCCCTTTTCTTCTAAGTGCCAAAAAGTGCAAAACAAAATATATTTTGCTACTCACTCTCGATCGATAACCAAACAGGTGACTGCCTCTGCTGCAATGACGTTAGCTGTTCTTATGTCCTCCCTGGAGAAAATAAAACAAAGAAAGAAGAATTAGCCTTTCTGAAACAGCTGTGCAAATAAGTATCAACAATGCCATTATTAAAGCTCTCTGTTTTTATCATTAAAAGCTTGGTAACAACTGTGGCAGTGGACAGAGTCCACAAATATTGTCCATTTTAGCTATATTCCCTCTAATTTAATGTGGCATGCGTTAAAAGCATCATTTGCAACAGACATCCCACATCCCTGCAAGACTGGCATTACTCTTTATCATATTTGACACCGAGTTCATCTTCCTCTTCAGATGAGTCGCCCCAGTCACATGAATCTTCTGAGTCCGAATTCCAAGAATTCATCTTTCCCTCTGGAATATTTTCAGTGCATGAAGAACCACTACAATATGTTCTAAGTTAGAAGCAGAACTGAGCCAAAGGGAGCCTTCCAACAGAATTCATCTGTCCTCTTTCATTAAAAAAAATCAGTCCAGTTGAAGAGCAGTCAGTTCTGTTATAAAGAGTAGAAATGCAAAAAAAGTGAAAATTTAGATATTGTCCCATAAGCAGAAAACAGAATTCCCTATCTTTTCCCCAAAAAAGAAAAAGAAAAAATGGTTTATTTAAGGTCATTGGTATGGTTTAATTTCCAGCAAGTCCAAAACTAAAACACATGTTGGTCCTGATTGTGTGGGAGCAAATTCAATTCAGCTGAAGTGCTACCAGTAACTGGCAATCACTGTCTCTGTTTGCTGTGAACTCCCAGAGATAGATCGACCTATTTCAATGAACAGAGGTGACAATCCCTCTTCATGCCATCTCTACTGCTTCTGCTTTCCCTAGTCCAAACACACTCACAGGCACGGCCACCCACACCTCACCCCTGTCCCCCAAACACACATAAACTCTGCCTCAGTCTTTCTGCTGACCCTGTTGAAAAAAGGTCACAGCTGGTGAAGGGAACAGAGTTTGAAATGTGAGGACGACAGTGAAGAACAGTGCAGAGGAGAGGTTTGCAGCCTTTGATAGGGGGTAAAGGATATATCAACAGATAACCACGCAAGCTCTCCAGCTAGCATAATGCCTACTCTGGTATATTCACCCCTGATAAGCTACTGTGACCTGCATCCATGATCTTAGCATAATACTCAGCATAATACTTGGTTTCCTCACCTGTGACACAATTTAAATTACTGTGAAAAAAACAAAAAGGGTGACTGGAAATGCACAATTGGGATGGCTGCAAACAATGAATAAAACTGCCATCCAGTAACCAGCGGGTTTTTTTATTTAACTTTCTGAACAATGCATCATGGCCTTGGGGTTATTAAATAACAAAACTAAATACATAAATATAAAAGTTACCTGTCTCTTGTCCCTGCGGGTTTTAGTTGCTACTTAAGATAATGAGAATATTCATATCTCTGTGATGTGCACAGTGTATATGTTACTATACACTGCAGGCGGCAGGCTATGCTCAAGTTGCTGTCTGATTCACATAAAATAATTTGGTGCAAAATCAAACGGCACCTTTAACAATTTCTGAATTATCTGAGCTACATTTCTGAATGGGACAAATAAATGGAGGATCTACATTGCCCACTATTCATGTAGGACCCACTCCTGGTAGCATCCCTTTTTTTGAAATTCCAACATTTTGATAAAAAATTCAATTTACTGCTCACTCACATACAAGCACAACCACCCACACACACACATAAACACAGACTTCACATGTTTTTACTTGTCATAATGAGCAACGGTTCCACCCACGATTGGTTATGCAAATTAATTGTCTTCAGAAAGTGAACCATGGTGACAGAACAAAACAACGTAGCACATTGGGATATCTTGAAATTGTGTTCATGCGGGCATGAAACATCCTGAGGAGACCAAGAGAGCTTCATATTACCAGGAGATTTTTACACCTGTCCCCTGCTGCTCAACTGCAGCTGAGGAAAACAACAGTGGATCGCCCTGGCACTGATGCTGGCGATGTTCTTTATGAAATATAATCCCGAAACAATATCTGTCACTGTGACTCATTTGCACACTACTGAGTCTAAGTCAACCTCGATGGCTTTGAACTCGTTCATTGAAATGCCCTGGGAAGGTGACGAACACACTTGCACAAGAACCCAGTACGTTAGAAGCAGCTGTGCGCTGTATCCGAAATGCCCTTTGGAGTCATACAGAAGCTTGTGGTGTGGATTTCCACACATGGCTGCAATGAACATGATAATTGGACAGTGTTCTGCTGTCCTGAAACCAGGGTTGTGAAAACAGTGCACACGCACACACCATCTGTAGAGTGGAAAGTGTATATCTGGTCATAAGTGAGGTAAAAAAAAAAAAAAAGAAGATAAGTTGATCTGATCTGTGGTTGTTTTCCAAAATATGTACTTTTGCAAACAAAATGAATAAAACCAGTAGAAAATAAGATATGTATGTAATATTATTGGATTTTATCTCTAACAATTATGTCTACATAGAGATAATCTGTAAATATAAAAAATTGTGACTGCAGAAATGATTACAGCTGCAATGTTCTGACAAATATTTGCTTCAGTCTTTATTCAGTATCGCTGTAGCTACATGAGAAACCTTCAATTTTAGTAAAATCTGGGAGGTTATCTTGTTTTGTATTGTATTTTACAGCTGCACTGTGGACTGTAGCTTTATGCACTTAATTATGCATATGTTTAACTTTAAACAATGCTACATTCACTCAGTACACATATGCAGAACAGAAGAGTCTTACCTAAAATTAAAGGTACATGTTTTTGAACCATTACTCCCCTTGTAAACATCACATTAGTAAAACCTTTTTTTCTGGCATACAGGAATTACTGTAAATATGTTGATTTCAAATCTTTTATTAGATTCCAACATTAGATGAAAACATTAATGACTCACTCCCTGTTCAAATCTGTATTTCAGCAGAAAACGCATTTATAGTCCAATTCCAAACAGAACTGTAGATTTCTGAATATAATTCCAGTGTTATTGTTATATGATAAACATTCCTTTACAGCATGTGTTATCATGTTGCAGAGGCATGTACTGCAAACAACAGCTATGCAAGCAAATGTCTACAGGACTTTAAAAATATTTGATATGTTTTAGACAACTGTTTAACAACCAGGGATTACATACAAGAATATAAAACAGGAATGTAAATATAAAGCATGAACAGCAGAAGATAAGAATGTGATTTATAAGATGGGCAGAGACAGAGTGAAAGGAATGAGATAATTCTATACAGCTGTGCTAACATCTTTGATCAGCGCATTTTGTGCTGGAACCAAAACCCATATTAGGAAATGTTAGCAAAATTGTACTTGCGCAACATGACTGTTAAAAAAAAGAAACATTCAAATTGCACCTAATATTTTGGTACAGCACAATAGCAGTACCTCTACTAGCAGGCCCTGGGAGGAAAAAAGTATTAATACAGCAGCTAAAAAGATCTGTGCCTGCTGTCTTTCATTACACCAAGGTAAAATGCAAAATGATATTCCAAATATACATAAAGCAGAATGAAATAATCAGACTTTAGAAAGCTAAAAAAAAAGAAACAACTATGTGATAGTCTGTAAATCTAACTCCAAGCTTCTTTTATTTTCTGATTACAGATAGCTTGGTCATGAAGCTGCAAAGTATGTTATTTTGACATAAAAGAGTGTTTGAATAAAAAAAATAACTTGGCTGACAAAGGCAACATACCTACACTAACCCTGGCTGATGGTAATAATTAATGAGATCACTGTTGTTGGTCTCTGAAGGTAATCTGATATCGCATTTCTGTCACTGAGCTCAGCAGACATAGACAGTATTCACTCAGTGGATGTTTTAAGGTCAGAGATTGTTTGAAGTACTGACACATATATTGTGAAGCCAAAATTTCACTCTTCTTCCTGACAGAAAATATGAACCACTACCTGAGCTGTTAACTATTTCAAAACAGCACACCAACGTGGATGCATTTCATTTCCTGGAACATGCATCTACTGGGATATATACATAAATATCTACAGTGATGTTCGGTCTGGGTTATTCATAGACATTCTCAAGAGACAGTGTCTAATCTATTACATCTTCTACTGTTTCCCCATGCCAGCCCTCACAAGAGTTTCAGTTGATTGTATACATAGCCGGAGACGAGCCTTTGACTTGTAAATATGTTGTTCTCATAGATCAAAGACCAACTCTTCAGAAAGACAGAAACGCTGGTGAGTAGGGGCTATTGAGTTTCATGAGCAAGAACGCAGACAGTTAACTTACAATTACAAAGACGATCCTTTGGAAGGGCCCTCTGATCAAAAGCTTGTCGCAAAGACGGCCGGCACCTCTCGCATTTGAATTTCCAAGACATGTTTATCTATCAAAGGTGGGGTTGAATGCGCTTATCTAATTCAAGACACTCAGCTTCAAAATATGTTTATGATACTCAGATTAACACAATACGAAGGAGATGTTGGGATAGAAAAAAACACTTCTTGTTATTGTTTCTTCATTAAGCAAACCTGGAGGAGCCCTTAAGATGCTTTGAAAAGTCGGAAGTATAAGACAGCAGTTTACATCTATTTTATAAAGTGCATATAATATATGATATAAAGTCATATCCAGCTAAATTTAATTGAATATTCATTCTGATGAGGCTCATTTCTCAGACAAAGAAGATTTAGAAAGCAACATTAAAACAAATAACACATTATAATTAAGCATTGATTTTTAAAAATTGGCCTGATATAATATTCTCATTCTAAATGTCATGTTTTTATTAGCTGCAAGCTAAAGATGACCATAATTAATAACAAAAGTTTTAAGACATCAGTCTGTGTAATTACTCTATAAAATGTGTTTCACTTAATAAAAGTTAACTTTTCAATAATACTATATATTTTTAAAAAGACTGGGCATGACTTCAGACAACTTTTTTTTTCCCTCACTGCCATTTAAAGGGTACATATAATAAAACACACACTTTATTAGCCCTTAAATACATTATGTTGTATACTTGGAAGTCTCTCAGTACAGAAATAGGGAAAGTCCTCTTTTTTTTGAGTAAAGCACTTCATGGATGAGTGCTTCAGCAGTCTCCAAAGTATCAAGAAGTATTTGCCGAAAGACTTGCCTCAGACTGAGAGCTGAGATTCTTCTGTCTATGGAACCGATGGACGCAGGATAACAGTAAACTGCAAACAAAACTAAAATGACAACCTTTTATTTTAGACATGAGTTTATTGAATGTTGATAGGACATCCTGGCCATTGTTTTCATAGCAGAAGCATTGTGCCTTCTGGTTATGTTAGCGCTGTGTGCTCACTTTTACCTCCTTGAGGTCATATCCACACTGTATTTTTAATAGTATTATTGTATCTTGGAAAACACATGATCCAAATGCATTCAGTGGTGTTTCTGTGCCGCTCGATAACCATAATCATCAGATATGCTATCAAAATGCAAAAATGGTCCGGTGGAGTGGAGTGAAGCCAGTACCACTGTTGTCCAGCTTTTGACCTTAAGCAGAAATGCTTTGAGATGCCCCATCCCTTTTGGTTGGTCATTCCCAGCCAAAAGGGAATGACCAACAATATTTGTCAGTGCATTTCTCTACATTTGGTCAAGGAAAAGTAAGGCTACTGCAGACAACTGATTTTGAGTGGGATTGAAACAAGTGAAGTAAAATAATTTAAATGCAGCAAAGTGGATTGATTATGATGATTTCTTAGCATACAAAACATTCATATTTCAACACAGCCAGGAAGTGGAAAATAATGCAAAATGGCCCACAAAACTGATGCAGTTACATCTCTTCTGTCAGGAGAAATGAGTCAAAATTCCAGCAAACTATTGTTAGATACCTTTGGAAGGATTCTCTAAGTGTGTTACCCAAGTCACATGATCCGAAACAAAACTAACAAATACTAAGAAAATATGTAAACATTTCTCATAAAAAAAACTCTCTAAAAATGTTGTTTTTCATTGATTTTTCTAAGCCTAACAGATCTAAACAAGGAGTGAAGAATGGTTTATTTTAATACAGTGTATATATATATATATATATATATATATATATATAATTTTGACTGCAGTACTCATCTTTTGTCATATGCATTTATTTCAAATGTGCACAAAAGCAGTTGCAGCAAATACCTAAATTTACATAAGATGTGGTAAGATGACAGAATTAGCATTGTCATGGCTTAATTTTTTCTCTTTTGGTTGCATATTTGTGTTATTCCTTCTGCTTGTCTCTGATATTTGTCTTGCTTTCTGTCCCTCCCTCACACTTGATTTTGGTTGCTGATTGCAGTCATCTGATTCTCATTTAGCATCAGTTGTTTTGTAGGGATTCTCATTTTTTGTTCTACATTAGGGTTGACTAATTCAAAATTTCCACCTTTTTGACAGCCACTTTGCTGTGTTCTTATCAAGCAGCACATATTACAAGTCATTAATGTATAGAAATCACACTTTTATTTCTAACATGACACTTCCACGTGCACCAGAACATGTTTCTTCTGACTCATATGCATTTTAATAATCAGCCTACTTTATATCCTGCGGTCATTAGTTTTTAACATATGGGGAAAGACAAGCCATCTGTGAAGCTCCAGCTGTTGCCAGCTCATTACTTTCAATATCTCCAGGACTCCCTGTGAAATTAAACACTTGTGTGTTTTACCAACACATAAATTGAAAATCTTTCCTCCTTCTCATAATCCTGCTTTAGGTTTATCTTAAGGTTTTTATGTTTTAAAGACAAGATGAATGTTTGAAATCTGATCGGCTACAGATCTTGCATTCAGTGGCCACCAGATGGCGACATGTGCATCTATTTTTAATAATGGAGGCTATTTCCATGAGTGCATATCTTACGATTCTGCCTGACTAATTACAGATAAAAACTTGAGATTACCCTCTGCCTTCACAATCTATACTTGGGTAAAACTTTAAACACAGAGAAGCAACATCATGACAGTGTCAAACAAACTGGAGAAGGGTAACACCACTCATGGTCCTAGACAAAGGTCTGCAATGCCAGACATCGTCTGATTTTTTTTTAATTATTTTTTAACGGGGAGTTGTTCTCTGGTGTCTGAATGCTGAAATAAACCAAATGATAAACAATGTATGAGAATATTTTCATTTATATAACAGATCTTATCAACATAAGCATGTGGAATTTTGGATGTCTTGCTTTATATCTGAATATTTTATGCATTTTTCCTCACAGATACGTAATGCTACCTTTTATTAGAAGCAACAACAGTGAACTATTTCATAGAAATGTCCATTGCAGATACACAAAGAGAGAAAAAAAATCATTACAGTAGTCAAGGACAGCATGAAATGTATTTGCTGGCAATTAAAAAAGGAAGTGAGAAAAAAGAGAAAAGATTGTCTAAATAAAATTTGCCCTTAAATGGGAGCATGTCATTTGAAAGTCAGTCACAAAACCTAATGGATTACATGGATGTTTTCTGTTTGTATTAAATATATATTGTATATGCAAAAAAAATAAATAAATACAAATTATTTACTATGAACATCAATAGTCTTTTTATTAGTTTTATTTTTTTTTGCTGTTAGTAAACACACCATACCTAAGTGAGGTCATGCTAACTAGATAACCTGGTGTGGCTGTTTTGTTACTGATGTAAAAATGATCAATGTTAACAATTAGTTTGAAAGTTTAGCATAAAGAAGCAAAATAGCTTTAAGAAAAAAAGAAAAAAATGTGTTGTTGGCAAGGTTGTTGCTCATTAACATTGTCTTTTGAAACTTAAATAGAAAACAGAAAAGCATAACAAGATAAACTCTCTGTTAAACTCTCTCTCTCTATTTTTATTATAGTGCAACCAATTGGCCTGGTACACCTACCACATTGCTTCCTGTCGTGTAATTGTTTAGACACAATTCTTTTCTTAATCATTTACAAAAGTTTACCATGTTCATGTAAAGGCTCCCACATGCTCTGGTGTACTTCAGTCTGTCATAATGGCTGTTATTTGCACTCTTCTTTTCCCAAGCGCAGGTGAGAAATGACAGTTATTGCTGGATTCAAACCAAATCTCACTCCATCTTTATGATATCAGCCTTTGCTGTACTGGATTTTAGGATTTCCCCTGATGTATCTCTCAATCAGTAAAGCAGAAAGCCATTTTTTAGTTTGTCTGACAGCTTATGAAATATAAAAACATTTTAAAATGGATGGTATAAAAAGTACTCCATCTATTAATAGTGTAAAGAAAAGTCTGCCTGGCTAGATAATAATAATAAAAAAAAAATTTGGCAGTTTATTACAGGTGTCAAATGAAGACACTTGTAGCACAAATAAAATGTAAAAAAAAAAGAAGTCTATTGATGATCATTTTAAAATGAAAACGCTTGTACAAACATTCACATCCCTCATCCTGGCCGAACCAAAAGCAACAATCACCAACACATCTCTGGTGCTTCCCCTTGTTTCACTCCCATACACTCAGACAACATTTATGATAAATTAACAGGACATACTTTAAGTCGGTTCTTTGTCAGGAGAAAACAAATCAGGAAATCCCAAAACCTAGAAGGAAACTCTCTTCCTGCAAAACCAAAAGACCATCTGACCCCAGTCCTCACAAAGATCAATAATCCAGTCCTCAAAAAGATCAATAATCCAGTCCTCAAAAAGATCAATAATCCACTCCTCACAAAGATCAATAATTAATGTTTGGAGTTGAGTGATGTCCCATCCTGCTTCAAATGTTTTACCATCATTGTTGTCTTAAATAATAAACCCATCAATAGACAGAATGATTACAGACCATGTACTCTATTGTTTGGGGTCATCAAGCATTATGATAGACTCGTTTTAGCCTACCGAGCAAACATCCCAGCACAGCTAATGGATAGCATGTGGTTTGCCTTAAAGGGAACTGGACAACACATTACATACACAGACTAAAAATAAAAAAAACAGAAAAGCATCTCTTTTGGAATCTCAATGGACATCTACTGTCCTGGGTAATATAGTATTGCAAGACGGTCTGAGAAGTATCAGTTTTGACATATTGTTTGTTCGTACTGGTGCTCCACAAGGATTTGCCTGCCTCCACTGTTATTCTCCCCCATGTACCAATGACTAGAGCTCTGGGAACATACACGTCAAACTTCTCAACTCATCCTTCATTACTTCAGCTCTGTCTTGATGACAACTGTGTCTCTGCATTTGGCCGGTGAGGCATGATATCAATTAAATGTCCATAAATACCAAATTAAAGAAACTGTTAGAAGTATTGATTATCAAATGACTATTTGTGTGTATGAAATAACATGTTGAAAATTGGTGAAGATGGAAAATGAACCTTGAACCCAAAGTGGCTGGAGAGAAAATGGTATTTCCCACCTGTAACAGCACTGAGTTTATAGTTTTGCAGCAGCTTATGCAACTCAGGCTGATACAGTCAGAACGAGAACCTGAGCACACATAAAAGACTGGAGTCATGACAGTCGAACTTTTGAAGGTAACCATCAATAAAAGCTCCTCCTGATAATATCCACCAGCCCTGTGTCAACTCTGGAGACAGAGTTTTATTTCTCAGTGCCTGTTCTAACATTCACTCAACCTTCAAAAGGCCCAGCAGAGCATGGACTTTCTGCTGTAAGTGAGGAAACCCAGCTGACTCCAGGAGTTGTTAACGCTCCTCTACATTGCACTCATCGAATCTGTTTTGTCACATCCATCACAGACTGCAGCCAAAGAAAGGACAGGAATACATTTTACAATTTTAACAGAAAGAACTGAAAAGAAAACCAATGGGGCACCTTACTATTTTCTCTCAAGAAACAGGAAGCAAGTCAGGAAAATACTTGGCAACACATCAACAGAATTTGCAACTTTAACTTTTTTTGCTCATGCCAAAGAGCCTCGAGTATAAAAAAGAAGCAAACATGCTCATTTTCAACAACACTGCCATCATCAGTTGCCATGTTTGACACAACTAATCACCGATGCACCTCGACAAACACCTGATTCTGAGAAGAAAGATTTAAGAAAGAGTAGAAATTGGGAGAATGGGAGAGTTATTCGGTACAATCTTACCCTTGCAGTGCTTTCTCTCCAAACCAGTCACCTTTTCCTAGGCTGTGGAGATACACAGGCTCTCCATTGGGCAAGTCTTCCCTTGTCACATTAACCTGCCGAAAGAGGGACATAATAAGAAGAGAGTAACAGGTAAGCAGGGTTTAGCGTGAAGAAGGTGAGGAAGATCTAGACTGAAAGATGTCTTGCAACTAGAAGATAGAAAACATTTGATTAAATAACTGCAACAACATAAATTAATATAAATTGTTTTGTTGGTTTGATCACACTGAAAAACACTAACTTGTCTATAAACGTATTTTGTCACAGCCAGGTATTTATCTTCATGGTGCAGGAGTTAAGAGGCATTGCTAACTTTTTTTATCAGCTAGATGGCACATATGCAGTCACACTCTGCATTGAACCAAAGACTTACAAATTACAGGATTGGCACTTGAATACATTTTCAGGGGAGCGGATGGAGATGATTGTTTCACCTAATGAAGGCTCTCGTCTTCATCCATTAGGCGTCGCAACATAAATCCAGCAACAGCATGCTGGAATGCAGCGAACAGCTGATTGACAGCCTAATTACCTGTGATCTTCTATAATCCTGTCGTCGCAGAGAAAAAGCAAAAAGAGAAAGTAGAGGAAGTGAAAAGTGTACACCATAGAAGTTGCACTGCATCTGATTCAGATCAGAAGGTGGTACAGGAAGGACAGGAAACCCAGCGTTTGGTTTACAAAAAGCTCTTGGGAATCTGTCACCCTGAGAGTGGATCCTTGGTTACCAACATATTTACGGTTTGTCCTTTGGACAACGTGTGTGTAATTTTCCAAAGTGATATTAAAAATAAAACTCAATTACTTAACTTTATAGTTCAATATGTGATTAAGCAGTGTTGTCATTATGTAACATCGGTGACATTTCGTATAAACTTGCATTGATTCTGCAGCAGTAGCATGTATATGCTGGGCATATGTCTGCTCAGAATTGATGCTACAAAATCTTTCATTTTTCAAATTTTGGCTGGAGAATTATTTATCTGAGACAGAGTATCTTCTTTCACCACTGAACTGCAAGCCAGACAGATAATGTTATAATTGGGGCAACAATGTATGCACAGGCTAATGGGCTGATTAGTAAGCTCAGTGTGTGCTCTGCACCAGTAAGGATTGGACTTTTTAAAGTATGCTGTAGCCCTATGTGTACTGCTCGTTTGTGGAATTGTAAACAGTATGTGAAAACTCACTGCATGATGGATTGAGACGTTTGTTTAAGAGGACAAGATGGAGTGCTGCAGGCCAAATGTTTGTTAGTGTTGGCGTACCCTCTTGTTATGCTGTATTGCACAATTTCAGGTACAGTTTTATGTCCAGATTGTTGGGCTCCACAAGCAGAATTTTTCTTTTTTTTTTTTTTTCACATACAGACCATGCTTTAAGCTCAGTGAGGCTTTAGTTAAATATGTGGAACCACGGAAGGCTTTCTGTCATTTTTTGTAATTAAAAATTTTTTGTTTTTCTTTTCACTTCGGATCTATATGTATCTTTATTTAGCTGAATTAAATTGGTGTTGGGCAATTTATATTTCAAATTCAATATATTTTTTGCTGCTACAAATGTTATGGACAGATGGATGGATGAATGGATACATTTTTCTTTCCTGGTGTATCTATCAAGGCAACAGCTCAAAACAGTCCTGTGTAGCTCTAAATTTTCATTGGAAATGTATCTTTAACTGGGAATGTTTTGAAATTTTCTTCTTCAAATCTAATTCTAATGTCAAATTTGTTTCTTGATGGTGACATCCAGCCAGATGGATTTGCTGGCTTGTTTTTGATTTTCTTTAGACAATTCTATTTTCACATCTCTCTTTGAAGCTCAGAAAGAACATTTTAAAATTATCTTCAGTGACTGGTTCCTGCAAAGAGAATCAAATCACTACAGTTGAGCTGGTGAAAGGTGCAAAACAGACCTGAGTGCTGGTAAATACACGGTAAACAAATTCCAATGCAAGTGGGTAGAAAAGCTGTTGAAGATGAGTATGACCCACCGAGTCACAAAATAAAGAGGAAGACCAGTAGGCAAGTTGAAAGCCCTCCCACAGAACTGAGTCCAGTGTGAAAGTCAGTGTTGATTACTCAAAGGGGAAATCAAAGTGACTCCTTTCCCCTTTCCAAATACTCCTATCACTGCTGCAAAGGGATGATGAAAGAGGCAGCACTTTTCCCTATCCGCCAATCTGAAGATGACTGATGATAGCAAACTTCCATCCAAAAATATCACGCCTTCACTTCAAAGATTGGCATCTGTTGCTGTGTTTTATATGCCTGGATGCCCTAACTTGTGATGAGGACTGTCTTGAGGGTATGACCTGGTGTGGCTGTCCTCACCTTTCCCTTGCTGATAATGAAGAAGGTGTCTCCTCTGGCCCCCTGTCTGATGATGTACTCTCCTTCTTCATAATGCGTCTGTCAGGGAAGAAGACAAAAAGGTGACAAACATAAAAATGAACCACTATTGAAAGACAGGAGAATAGGCTATTAATACATACATCATTAATAATGTTTTTTTTTAGCCCTAAAATGAGGTAAACAAACAAACAAGAAAAAAATGCAGGTCAAAACTATTGCGTCTAATCTGGATGGGAACTTACTGGTTCAAACCAAGAGTGAAATAAATAAAATTATGTATTTTCTATTCACCAGACGTTTAGACTTCATTAATATTTAAAGTCTTCTGGAATTAGTTAGCAAATCAGTAATAGAGAGGGTTCAAGCAGAACCTTTTCCATCTGAAATGTGAAAAACAAGTATTTTTAGCATAATGTAATGTTACTTTCTGCTTTACACTCTATCCTGTTTCACTTTAGTCAAGGTCAGCTGAAGCTCCATACGTTTGGCTGGTTAAAAAAATATATATATATATATATATATATATATATATATATATATATATATATATATAGCAAGTGGTGTTGCCATAAAACAGAGTTTCTCAATTCCAGTGGTCAGGGACCACTGCTCTACATGTTTTAGGGGTTTCCCTTCTGTCATGCACCTGACTTGAATAAGTGGGTGATTAACAGGCTTCTGCACCACTTGATGGAATGCAGAGAAAGTCGTGCAATCAATTCAATCAAGTGGTCTGGAACAGTGACACATTTAAAATATGCAGGCCAGCGGTCCCTGAGGACGAGAGTTAAGAAGCACGGGCACTGGGATAAGTTACAGTGCTGAAGTTATCAAACAGCAATTAGTATATACATTTTCTAAAGGGTCTGCTGCTTCAAAGGTAAAGTGATGAAGGAAAGCTTTAATAAAACATGAAAAACATTTTTGCAGCATCTAGGCAATTCAATGTAAAGTTCTATTTGATCCTGCACACTGAGAGCATAAGCAGTCACAAAAACACTTTCCTGAGGGTGACTACCTGACATGCTTCAGTCTTTGTTTCACTAAAATATTTCACAACTTGTGAAATATCTTGCAACTGTTACTGAGAAACTACTGGGATCAACAGCTCCTGCTAGACCAAATTACCTCACACTGTTAAATTTATGTTTTATTTTCCACACTATTTGAACCTTACTTTTTCTCCAAACAGAGTGCTCAATGTCTGATGTGCATTTGTGCAAACACATGATGTTTATTTTAGCCCCAATAAATAATTTTCTCCAAAGCAAGGGAAACATTCCGATTCATTTTTACTAATCAAAACGCATTTATGGACTAATCAATACTAAATGAATGACTAAACAGATGTTTATAGCTTCACTTTAGTAGGACCATTTGACTTATTGTCTCAAATTAAGAGAACATTTTTGATAATACAAAATAAAAAATGATGGTAATTTGTCTAACGTAGAGAAATCCCGAAGCACTTCAGAAAATTAGATCAATTAGTATGCCTTATAGTTTTTTAATTACTTATAAATAGAAAAGCATCTGGAGATTTATCTTTTAATTTAATAAATACTATTTCTGAAATCGATATTTGGGTAGAACAAACTCACAATAAAACAAGTAATTTTAACAAAAGTGCAGCCTGATCTTTACCAAGTCATGCTGTATTGATGGCATAATTTATGCAAAAAGAGGCCCACATATTGAATTACCATAACTTTCAGAAGTCTGACATTTTTGTTTAAAATCTATTATGTAATATTGTAAATTTCTGAGACTCAAAATTTTGTTTACTAGACTTTTTAAACGTTAGAACAATTCCACTTTAAATATTTTACACTTTGTTTATATTTTAATAAGGGACCTTTTTTGCATGAACTTTCAACAATTTAATTACCTCAGTTTAAGCATTAATACTCATTTCTAAATGTAGAAGTGTTTGTGTTTCCTCTCCAGAATATTTCTGGGAAAAAATGTCAAGCAAATCAGACTAAAGAAAGCTTGCAAACAGAATATTTGTTCACATTTGTGACAAAAAGGAGAGCATTGTTGTCAACTAGTCTTTCTTTGTGTTTTTATTTCAGGCAGGAATTCTTCACCATTCATTAGTATTTGAAACAAATAATTCATTATAACAGGATTTGAATCATAATGGATGCCAAAGTGCAGCACTGAATGAAACACAAAAAATGACTCATTTTGCAAAGCTTGGTTGAAAGTGGAAAGACATCTGTGTGCAACATAATTAATCCCTGAACAGATTAAGGACCACCAACTAGTTGGTCTGCATCACCACAGCAACTAAGCAACAATTGTACTATCTTCCATTAAACAAATTTAATAATCCCTAAACTGCTTTCAGCAAGTAAACATGATCAAGAATGAGATTTTATTCTCTAAATAAAACAAAGGTGTGAATTAAAATCTGCTAAGGTGAATGTATGACATGTGGGTTTTAAGATAGATGGATCAACTCCATACCTCTTCAAGGACATCAGCGAGTTTGCTCAGAATGTCTTCCTGTAGGTCATGAAACGTGGGGACACTGCAGAAGAAGAAAGGACCTTTTTTAACAGGATAGTATAAAATTCAAATGTTTTGTCACGTACGTTAAACCACCAATCCACTTAGAAAGTTGCTGTTAAAGTAAATAAGTTTAGTCATCTGAACTCCAGGACCACTGCTTTACAATGGCTAGCGAGCTAGCAACTATGGCCTGAGGTCATACTGTGTAAAGCAAGAGGTCTGTAAGACCTTAGTTTTGTAATTCTTTTTGCACTCCCAGGTAACTGTGGTAACTGATGATGTAAAAGCACATAAATCTGCAGTCAAACAGAGAGTGAACAAATAAACCAGCAAGGGGGGTCTGCCCGGAAATATGCATGCTCTGTCCAAAATGACCATTAGAGCAAAAGTGCAGTTTATCACTTTTGGCAAAGACCGGGTCTTAGGAACAGTTCGCTTTGGACAGTGACAGACAAACCATTTCTAATAACTGAATTATACGGCACAGATTAATGACCACATTATAACAAAACAGCATCACACTGGTAATGCTATTGTGTACAGGTGGTGATAAATTTGGAGGTGGCTCTGCCACTTTCCAGAGAGGGAAGCTTCCAGTTCTGATTTATTGTAACAACGCATGGCTCGTTTTGAATGAGGGTATAAAGACAGCATAATGATTTTTAGCTTTGGACCCTATTTACAAGAGAATGGCTCCAAAAGATAAATGTGGGTAGATGGAATAACTAAATCCAAACGAGGTAGAGCACTTAAATGAAAACTTTACTTGAGAGATGGAGAACCATTTTTGATGACAGGCAGAGTTTCTGCAAGGTGCCTTCTTTTGCTAAAAAAGGAACAAAAGAATATAGTGTCTGAAACTTGGGGTGTATTTACAACGTAAACCCAGAAAAAGATGTGTTCTCTTAACTTATTACAATAAATTGTTGTAATAAGTTACAACAATTAGAAAAAAAAGTCTACAAAAATGTTTTTCTACAGTTTTTATACATATGCAGTCTGAAGCCATCCATGATTTGGTCCATCAAGCCAGAATTTCTATTAAAGCAGTTATGAGTACAAGGCTTTTGGCCTAAGTAATTTTTTATTATTATTTTGAGAGGGATATGAATTGCTCAGCAACCCATCTTCAATCCAGTCTTTGCAGATGATTATTTTTAGAAAACCAGTTCAGTGTTTCTTATGCAACTGACCTATGACTCATTCAAGCACAAAAATAATTATCAAATCTAACTAATAAGCACTGTTTTATCAACACATAACAGCTTCTCAACTGGCAAATAATAATAAACTGTAACCTGTAGGCAAAAAAAAAAAAAAGCAAATTGAGGCATATCATTGAGGGAAAAAAAGATATTCAATGAAAGCTTATGGACATGAGAATATTTACCAATTTTAAAAACACATAAATATTGTAAAGTATTAAAATCAATAAATTAAAACAGAAGAAAAGACACATTAAGACCTTGTGTGAAATAGTAACTCATATACCCCTAAAAAAAAATCAATTTTAAAAGAACAGCCGCTGAAGGGTGCAGCCTATCATCCATGAATTTGTCCAATCGCACAACTGTATTGGCAAGGTAGTCCATAGAAAGCAGGGAGATAGAAAAGAAATCTTTGTCATTAGATTTCTGTCTTACATGCAGTATTATATTCTTAAAGTATGCTGGTGTAAATATTGGCAAATATACATGGCAAGATGTAAATTGCAAAAAATGAATATATTCACACGAGGCTGTGATGTTTGCTCCGGTGCTTCCAGGCAGCTTACATGAAGGCAATCTGTCTGTTACTGAGCGAACCAAATAAAACAGGGCTAATGTTTATCAAGAGGGAAAGAAAATAAGCCATGTTGCTGAACAAAGCCTTATCTTCCCATATCATCTCTTCCTCTTTGATTCTCCAGCTCCCTATCACCCCCCACCCTGTGCTCATTTTCCATTTTCTATTACAGTAATCTTCGCCATCTTGTCTCGGCCTCCAGACCCTGGCCACTTTGCTGATCTACATGTCTCCAGTTCCTTAACATAAAACCTGGATTTACTAGCAAGGCGGCCCAACTCTACATGAATTATACAGAGTTTGAAATGCTGGAGCTATGAAGCATGTCAACACAACAAAAAGCTTCTGTTGTACAACTTCTGTTGATCCAACAGCTTCATTTTGGGATGGGCAAAAGCTGTACAGCACCACTATTTTTTCATTTATGCAATTGTTTTGTTTACGTTGAAATTTCTAATTTTATAACTCAACTCATTGTGAGAGATTGCGATGAAGCATAAAATAGGATTCCTCTCTACCTCTAAACTAAGCAAATTATGCAGATTGTTCTCAAAGGGTTCTCTTCAAAGTGGGAGGAGAAAAGGTTGAGTGTTAGCCCACCAACTCTAAAACTTTCAGTAAAGAAAAAATGCATTTTGTAAATGTTTGAGAGATTGTTCACTAAGAGTCACCCTTACCTTTCCTCTCACAATGCATTAAAGTGATTTCAAAATATACGCTTGGAAGAGGCAAAAGCTCCTGACAAGTACACTCAGCTGCTGTATTTGCAATCATGTGGGATCAATGTTTCCAGAGTCTTCCTCCTCCGCAACTTATAAGTGCAAATATGTAATTTTCACAGCAATTAAAGGGCGGGTGTAGGCTCACAGCAACCAGTCCGCTTTTGTTGTTCGCTAAAACCTATAAGCTCTTTTATTAGATCTTCTTCCGAGGAGCGCAAAGGGAATATAATTATGAGCTTATTAACAAATGCTACCATTAATCTCTGATTTCCCCCAAGACACCCGTCTGTAAACCAAACATAGAGTAGATCCATTAAATATTTACTCATCTCTCAAACTCTTATGTAAAATCTGTGGGGAGAAAAGAGCTGCCATTCTGTATATCATTCTTCTATCTGAAAGTAGTTGTAAATGTTTTGAGATTTTTCAAGTCAAAAAGGTGTATTAATTTCTTTTTAAAATAATTTTTAAATTCTTATGTAATTAATTACATTCTGTTTTTTCTACAAATATGTATTTTTTCTGTTTTTATGCGATGGAGGGCTTTCTCTGCAGCTTATTGCAGATAGTGAATTTCCAGGTTGAAGAAACACATTTCTTTGCTGTAGGATGTAAAAAAGTGAGGTATGAAATTGTCACAGTGGTTAATGGAAAAAGCATTTTATATAGTATATATATTTTTTTATACACCATTTCCCTATTGTAACTCTTAGCAAGCAATATTGTGTGTATTGACTGAGAATAAGTTATCAAAAGCATTTTATTTCAAGTAAATAGTCATTTGAAGTACATGTGGTGTGCATTATGGACACATGAAAACATTCCTTCCAGCAAACATAAGCCATTTCTATCTACTTTTTTGAATCAAGTTGCACTTGTTACCTTGCTGTAAGTATCACTTGAAAGGTAAAAAAAAAAAACAGTTTGGGGGTTTATTAACATTGTAGCATTGTGAGCAATGGTAGAAATGAGCCTTTAGCTCATTTTAATATGTACTCTTCCCTTTTATTTGCCTTGGGTCAATAATTCACTTGAACAAATATGAGCAGTAGTGAATATAAATGATGTATGAACATCAGCTAAGTCATAGTAATTAACTGTTATGTGTAAAAGAAGAAAGGTAGCACATAATTTCCCTAATTAGCTTGAAGATCAAAGCAAATTAAAGCCAAACAGAAAAAAGCAGGTATATAAGCGATTTATAACCTGATTGTGTCTCTCCTTCTGTCCTTTGATGCATATTTCTTTTATCTTATACCTCATGCTCCGGGAATCTTTTTAAATGATAATAAGCTCCTCTTTAGAAAAGTGGTTAGTGCTTTGTCGCTTCTTAACAGATAGGAACACTGACGTTCTAGAAGAAAGACACAAGATATGCTTTTCAGATGGTCAAACGACGCTGTCTCTGAAGTTAGTTACCATAGTTATTGCAAAGAAAATCAAGAATTTCAAATTATTTGAGAAACAGTTCACACACACACTATCCTGAATTCATTTCGTTAATTCATTCATCGAATTTCAGATCAAAGACCTATTCATACTGTTTCCTGTCACCATGAGACAATACGCTGCGGTTGCTCACCTTTTCAGAAACTCCATATACTCCGTGTGTTTAATGAGCCCCGTCCTCATCATGATCGTCTGAAAGCATTGTCGGTCGATGGCCCACAGCTTCACATTTGTTAAGGCTGGAAAGAAGACCACACAGGTAAGGCCATGAAAGACAATTTCTGTCCTCCGGAAACCAAAATAACACAAAGGTACATACAGTTTAGGCACAATGCATATTGTGGAAGAACCTTATGTTTCGTACATTCAAAAAATGAAGGTACCGCATATGCTGTGCACTTAAAACAGAAGGGAAATCAGAGTTAGTAGTTTAACCCAAGACAACTAGAACTGCTCCTTGGAGGTGTTAACCTTTACATTTTGTTGCAATGTGTAAAAATAACTATCATCCATGTGTTTTATTTTGCCTTAATTCTGGTCAGGAGCACAAAAAGATAATTTTGTACAATATACATATATATTTTTTTTTCTATCCAGCAGTTGGGAGTTAATTCGTGTTACTGCATGGCTGGCTTGCCTCAAGTAATACTACAACATTTAAATTGGTTCAGGGTCATGATTTGACTGTGGAATATCCAATTTTTATTAGCTTAAGCCCCGGAGTTGGACAATTACTCTTTGTTCTAGGAGCAATTATCAAAATGTGTGACATGACTAAAAGTCACTCTGATATTCCTCTGTAACATTTCAAAATTAATTATTCACAAACTGACTGCTGTCTGTGCTGGCCCAAGGCAGCGGCAGCCCAGTACAACATACAAAGCAAATTTTAGCTAAAGTGGTGCAAGCTGTTTTCTTATATAAATTCTGAAACATTTTTGCAGCATTTTCAGACTAATTAGTGAGAGAAGCTGGCGTATTAAACACCCTTTGTTTTCTTATTTTCTTTTACAACAAAGAAACAGTATTTTTCTACTAACACATTAATGTTGGGTGATTTTTTTACAGTATTCAAACTGTTACTTTTTTTCAGTGCCAGCAGTATGTGCTGTTACCAATACCAGTTTTTTAACAACTAAAGAGATCTTCTCACTTTGTTACTGAGCAGAACAATTAATCTCATAATCAAGCCAAAGTAGTTGGAGCTGCATTTAGGAAATCACGTTAATCACATTACTTTAATTAAGAAATGACCAAACATGATTTTTTTTTTGTTTTTGAGAGACTCAAATCACATCTTGTAAAGTGTGAGAGTATTTAAGTATGTACTTATATCCAGCTAGAAATCGTCATTTCTAAAACTCACTACCATTGTATCCAAAGGCTCAGTCCTTGCCCTACTTCTTCCCTTCTTTTTAGTTAATATATTAATGATTAACACAGTTGTATCCTCGTGTGTGTTTTCGAACACAGTTTAATTTAATTTGCAGGTGGTGAGGAAATGACATATTTTTTCCAATATATCTTGTTGTTTTGAGTCTTTTATTGCATGGTTGGATAAGTCAGTTCTGATATTGAAATGCTCAAAAGGTGTGTCAGTGTGCTGTTTCCTCGACAGCTTAGTCTCTGATTGACCCCAAGTATTTAAATCTAATGAATCAAAATCACCAATACAGTAAAAATACAAGTTACTATTACTGCAATGTGATCTGCAAACTTTGAGGTTGGATACAGTCTTAATTTAATAAAGTGAATCACACAAGTGTAAAGAAAATCTGCCTTGGGCGAGCCGATGGCGAAGGGGAAAAGCCAGAGCCTTTTGACCTTTTCCTCCTCTCTCACAACCATTTTCCTGTCTGACCAATGTTAAATAAAGCCTATTGAAGCCAGAAAAGTGTCCTGGCAAATGTGAGCAATAAATTTTTCTATATGATATGCCTGGGATACCAAAATATGTTACGTGAGATAGACCAAAAGTGAGTGACAATAATGCTAATCTCTATTCTATTCTATTTTATTCTATTCTATTCTAAAATGGGGCCATATATTAGCTTTGGCTCTATATGTTCTATTCAACATGAAATATTGAATAGAACCAAACTTCTAAAGAGTAAAAAACCTGTCAGTATCTTGTCCATTTGCCATCTTTCTAACTGTTGTTGAGTCACACAGGAACGAATTTTTAAAAATTCAGGTTTGAGATTCTTTTTATCGCATTAAACCTCAAAAGCTGTTTTTTTTTTTTTTTTGTCTCTATCATTATTTTTGATCAGAATATGTCAGAATATCAGTGGTGTTGAAATCCGGGCCTTGTGGGGTTTCATCAAAGCACTGGACCTCTAACCCACAGCTGAAAGTCTTTTTTTTTGTCTTGAATTCAATTCCATTTTAAATAAGACATTGGCTCGTTGAGGAGGAACCTGAACGACAAAAAGTAAAAAGTGAATATTTATCTGGCTGATTTAATTGTAAAATTAGTTCAGTGCTTCATCTTATTGCTATGTGTTTCATATAAACTGTCCACATTATTTTTTAAGCAGCATCTTCTGTGGGAAAATGTTATTTCAGCTTCAACACCTCCATTGTGTACCTACTCAATAGTAATTTAGCAATAAAGTGAAATAAATCTGTGACCTGATCCATAACAGACTACAGAAAACCCCAGGGGTGAAAACTGGTCAAAAGGACATCAGGTGATATTGCAAAAAATAAATAAATAAAAAATAGTTCAGATAGCAGACTACTTGTTATTTTGTCTGAGTGTTGCTATACCCTATCTCGTCCTCCAGGCGTGAAATTTCTCAGAAATTTAAAGATAAAAATTGCTTTTTTTTTCCTGATAACCTCTGGAGTTTATTGATTATAAGGGATTATTTTTCTCTTGCTGGCTCCGGTATTGAAGTCATCATGCACAAGACGGGGGAGCAGTGGTTTGTTTTACAAGTCATACTGTACTTCTAAAAAGAAGAAAAAGAAGAGAAGAAAAGAATGCATTTGGCATTAAATAGGATACAGCCATACCAAACCCATAAATAAGATTATTTCACATGGAGGTTTTCCTATTCATACATAATTTCTTTAAAAAGTTAGATTTTTTATACGTAGACCAATGCTTCCATTTGTCCAATGACTGAGGAGTTAAACTGGGGAACTCAAATACAATTTACTGTCCAACACTGGTACATATCAGTACTGATACTTTCTCCTTACCTTAATGTAAGGAGAAAGTTATTTTACTTGAATAATGCAGACCAAAGATCATATCATACAGTATATAAAATGTTACTAGAATTTATTTTTGGTTGTTTTGATGACTGTAGCTTACAGCTAATGACAATTAAGTTTGTTAGCAAATAAAGATTTTACATACAGCTGAGTTAAATAAAAAAAATGATCATTTAAAAAAAGAGATCTTACCATAATTATGTTATGGCCATGCTATGGACTGTAGAGTTATGGGAAATGAATGCTGACATGATAGCTGTACAAAAGGCAAGAACTGACACATATTACAAGAAAAGATAAGCCAGAAAATGTAATTGGAAAGAAAATGGCTGCTGATAACAACAACCTCGAGGAGGTTGTGCCTAGAGAAGATACAACCTAGGAATATATTCCTGAAACAGAGACAATGTCTGAAACATGAGTCACTTAAACATGAAAAAGAATTGAACTGTTGTTTGGTGGATCAAAGATATCTTTTAAATAAACTTTACAATTAGAAAATGACCAATAGTAAAACATTTTAATGAAGAACTCTGAGGTTAATGTAAAGTGTGTTTAAATCTCAGAAGCTACAGAAGAACTCTAGAAATACACTGTGAAAACCCCAGGGTTTTCACAGTGGTCTACGTATAAAGAACTATTGTAGTTGAGTCTTAACTTTTTTCAGCTGAATTAATGAAAAATGTGACATTTTTATGATATTCCAATGATTTGAGATGCACCTGTACTGTCCTTAAGGACACATTCCCTGCCTCAGACACGACTTTAATCTCGATATAATTTGGCAGCACTTTATAATTAGGTCAAACCACATGAGAAATGCCCTCATTACAGAAAATGACACTGTTGTCAGATAGATAGTGTTTCCTGGAGAAGAGATACTAAGACACAAAGAGTGTGAATAACATGAATGACAGACACAAATCTCAGAATTATGTAGAGTTACAAGCAAACTCAGAATGTACACAAATATATGTTTTAACTGTGAAATCGCACACATTGCTTTGAATCCTGAACATAGAGTTGAAATGTATTTTCCACAATAATACATGTCTCCTTCCACTTTTTCAAGCCTTCGAAGTGTGTTACTAGTTTCAGCCATAACTGAATCTGGTTACACCTTATCTAATCAAAAAGGTTATTTGGACTGTTGTAATGTGCAAAATGGGGACAAATAACCCCAACTCGGAGCACAGACCCAACAAATCTTGTGTATAGAAATAGGTCCGAGGAGAGAAATGATTTGACCCAGAAGCAACGTGAGTGGGAAGTCAGACATTATTGGCAAT